>OX411715.1:25863781-26474466 GCA_948252095.1 Dicycla oo | reverse complement strand
ATGGGTTTGCATTTGTTAATTTTGTGCCAACATTGATAGTGTTTCCAGTGATAAGTGTTGGCTTTGAGGTGCTATTTCTAGCACCAAACGTCTTTTTTAATTATTTTGTACCAGAACGCAAATGGGTTTGCGTTTTCAATCTGTAATATCATAAATACCTACTATTTTATTTATGTAATGCCTGCGCAATTATTCGTTTAGTCTTAGTACCACAAAACAATTAATAAAATGTTGTGACTTAGTTTTTAATTGACTTTTTACACAATAAAATTATAGTCACGCAAATGAACTAAAAAAACATAATTTCAAGCACCTAATAAAGTAGGTAACATTGTAATAAAATTGTGCCATCAGTCTTGATTTCAGCAGTTCGTATTGTTTATCTTGAATAATTTTAAAAGCTAAAAGAATGTTTGAGCGAAAGAAGTTTTTATATGAAAGTTTGACAAATTAGTTTAGACTCTCAACCCTTGTTTTTCATGATAAATGACAAAAAATATTTGGAGATATAACGATCTTATCTTTAAAACCATGACATCAAATCATTCTTTAGATAAATAGATCATTAAAGACTCTGTCATTTTAGTTAGTAACCTCATGTGCTCTAAAAGCTACCTAACTTCAGCAATTATGATTGTTACCTGACTCTAAGTCTATTATCTTAGACTTAATTTCAAGTTGAGAATTCTAAATGTCTGTACGTGCTCACGGCCACTAATTGCACTGAAATGTCTATGAATTTTGGGTATTTTGTGCCACAGCGGCGTACAACGGGTTAATATTTCTTAACGAAATTATTACAATATATGAAGAGAATTTAATATTTAATATTTATTTCCATTCCACTTTAATTGTTGTCCGAAGGCTACCCGTGTTGAATAACTAATAAATCTTTATGGTTGCATCTTGCAAGAGAATTTGAACCTTAGTCCTTATGATTTAAAATCTTTTATTTTTTAAATTAAGAAATTTCTGCAATATAAGCTCTGCTTGCAGTTACAAACTCGTTTCCCGTTTTGGCACGTGACTCAATTATGAATAACTACGTTTTTGTAGAGGATTACGTTTTTTGAGAACGTAATTAACTTAATTTCATTAAGGCATTGTACTGTTAGTCTAGACACGAAAAAATGATGTAATGCATGAGCTTATTTGAATTAAAACTACAATGGCATACCACAATAATAAGCCACATGGCTATGGCATAGGTCCATTAAACTGAGGAGAGTGATAATATTCAAATGTGACCAGTGACAGCTATTGTGTAAATTGCTTCTAATAACTCATAATCATCTCGATATCTATACACGTGAGGCAAAATTTCGATTTTTTCAGCTGTTTGGATTCTCCTGATTTTCTTTTTTCCTAAACCACCCCAGTACTAAGATCAACAAAATGAAAAAAAAATCAAATTGGTCAGGCCATACTAGCACGGCAATTTATTTTTACAGATAGATTGAAGTCGCTTTTCGAGTCTATTTGTGTAACCGCGTTTACCATCATTTAGTTAATTTATTCCAGAAGGCTTAAAGCATAATACATTAATTTTAAACTAACATACAGGGTTGTTGGTAAAACACCAGCAACCTGTTAAGGGGTCATTGTACTCATCATTATGACCAAACCTGAAATCGCGAAAAAATAATCAGCTGTTCAGTACTATTAATAATAATATTAATAATACTATACTAATAATCAATTATGTTCGCATAATTCGTCAAAACGTACTGAACAGCTGATTTTTTTTTGCGATTTCAGATTTGTTCCCATAGTAAAATTTGTTCATAATGATGAGTACAATGACCCCTTAAGAGGTTGCTGGTGTTTTACCAATAACCCTGTATTATAAACTAATGTCGGTGTTCTGTTAAGTCGTAAAAACCGTGCGAAGGAGGAGTGCGTCGCTAGTATTTACTAAGGCAATACCTTCACGCCTTTTACGATTTATCATATTCAGCTTATGTCATAAAAAAATATGTCAGCTGCTAATCGCAAGTCGTAAAAGTCGATGTAAGATGGCTTGGGCTCGAATATCTATCGGTTATAATATAACGGAAAATGTTGCATCAATTTGTTAGATTCAGTGAAGGGTTAATTAATGACGATGATACGCGATGGGCCGGAAACTTATCTGTACGCTGCCGCGCTGTTGACAGCCTTTAAACCATTATATTACTGTTATACGTCATTATCGCCGTGATGGCCCAGTGGGCCTCGCGTCTTATGAACGAGATTAAGGGTTCCAATCCGGGCGAGCAAAAATGTGACTGTCTCAATTTAATATACTTTCTGAGTCTACCTTAGACATTACTGACATTTGTGAAGGAAAAACATCGTGAGGAAACCTGGAGCTAGACCACCACCTCTTAAAGCAGTATTATTTTAATCTTATTTGAGTGTGGGAAAGTGATGGAGCTAGATGTCCTGTATAGCTCCATTCTCACACTGAAGTAATCTTAAATCAGTTCTCACACTGAAGTAATATTAAAATAATGCTGCTTCAAGAGGTGGTGGTTGGCCCCCTTTTTTTTTGTTTTTTTTTTTTTTTTTTGTGGATGGGAAATCATCAAATATCTTCTCCCGCTCTGGGTGGAGCGGAAGCGCGTGTCAGACTTTTACTGACTAAAACTCACCCGTGTTCCTTCAGTTGCCTATGCCAGGGCCACGGTATCTTTTTCAAACAACCCGCGACCCCAGCGGCATCGGCCCTATTGGACCCCATCTTTTGCTGACATCTCTTTGAGGCGCGGGTGGAACACAACGCGCCGTCGACCCGGGCCTGGTCCTCACCGGACGGCGAGCTACCCACTACTCACCGTCCGCAAGCCCGCGCCTACGGTGGCCGGGAATCGGCTATCGATTCCCGCCGCCCAGGGCGTCTCCTGGTGGTTGGCCCCCTGGACTTATAGTTGATATAATTCTGATTTCGCCAACCCATCTTGAGCACGCGTGGTGATTAATGCTCGAGCCTCACTGTATGAGAAGAGGAGATTGGGCTGGTCCAATTACAAAGCTTTAAAAAAATGTGAAGTATACTCGTATATTTTTCTTTTTCGTGAGCTTTTATGGAACATAATTTTATTTTTATTTGCTTCATTTACCTTGACAGCACGCCAGCTGAATTTGAGAGCTACGTTCAACGTCCTTACAAAGAGAAAAATAAGCTTATTTCTACTCAAGGTCTCATATTCCTATTCAGGTATTTACATACCTAAACCATATTTACGACATTCTGCCGAATGTCGCCGGCAAATAAGCAATTATAATTTTCATAATAATTTTCATGAAAATTATTTGTATATAATACTATCTAACCCGACAGACGTTGCGGTTGATCTGTCAATACAAAAGCTCATACAAAAATACCATAAAAACGGACTTTCAGTTTTTCGCATTTTTTTCAGACTTTATTACCCTAAAAACCTTCCCTAAGAACCTTATTACGAACATTTTAGAATAAAAAATAGCCATATCGGACTAGCCGTTCTCAACTCTCACATTTCATTTTTATTTATACAGACTATACGTTCTTCTTTTGTTTCATTTTTTGAACGGCCTATCCTATGACACCCCACACCATGGGATAGAAGAGAATAAAAAATCATCCTTACTTTACGTGAGCACAACGCGGCAACGTGAGATACCCTTAAAATTCGTTTTAAATATTTTATTTTACCATTTTCTCGGCGTATATGTATTGTATGCCAATGCCAAATTACAGCTTTCTAGTACTAAGAGTCTCAGAGCTAAGCCGCGGACAGACAGTAGGAAGGACATGGCGAAAGTATAAGGATTCCTTGAAATGGAACCCTAAAAAGATGGAATGTAACATTGTTTAATTATAGGATTTTGCAGTGACACTGTCATACCTCTATGACATGCCGCGACTGCAAAAAGACACTCACTGATGGTTGAAGAGCAAAAGTTACGAAGAAATCGAAGCTATGCTCCATACAGTCACATAATAACGACCTACCGGTTATACTCCTATTATACCGAGACGACAATAAACAAATGTATTACACATAAAAATATCATATGCAAACTTAAGCAATATTACTTAAGCATTGTTTAGGAATGATTGTAACTATTTAAAGACCTAAAGATGTTATTAATTGTATCGAAAATAACGCATGTACATATAAAATGCATTATTGTATAGTTTCGATATTGAGATAAACTCATGATATCACAAGTTTAAACCTTTGCGGTTTTTGGTTCCTATTTAATATGTAATCCTGTATTCTTTTGTTTAGATGATAAATTAAAAATAAAAAAAAAACCCAAAATAGGTACATATAATATATAGATACAATTTTTCGCTGGACTAAAACAATAAGTACAAAAATCACACCTTCCACACATACATTCACACCTCTACATCTCACCCCCACCTCACACATACTCCCCCACACACTGTACGCATTCCTTATTCCTTGTTTAAATAATTCTTTATTTTTATTTTTAAAAACATTTGGAATGCTTTCAAAATTATCTATTGTTTATTCTCTCACACATACGTATAGTTTATGTAAACTGGAACAGGGGAACCACCTAATACAAGCAAATATTGCTTAAGAGGTGACTCCAAACTTACATAAGTTGATGAAAGAAACATTATTATTACTATTATACCTATAACTATAGTTACGTACTCACAATAATACTTAGGCCAAAGAAACTACCTCAAACATCAGGCGTTAAATAATAATAATATAATTAATTTCGAAGTGTTAATTTCAATAGTTCAGTATTCCTTTCAGTTCAATGTTCTAAACGGATTAAACTACAAAACTACTTCCACTAGAACGAGCACAACAAAGTCCAGTTTTTAAGTGTTGCCATCCGAATCCAATGCCGTAACTACGGGTATTTATTTACCCAATAACGGCATACCTGTTAGGGGTAGTTTCTAAAGGTTTGCCACCAGGATTCGTACAAAACTAGGTATTGCCTGGGTTAGATAAATTTGTTAGTAAAACTTGGGAACTTGATGTGGCCTCGCCGAATTTCGGGTTCAAACCACGATAATTGGGTTCAGCAACAATTTTGCAATGGTGGTTTTAGTTTGTGGATGTGGGAATGCGAGGTCCAATGTTCGTAGCTTTATTGTTTTGCTTGGCACGGTCATTGGAACGTTTTAATAAAACGTAATATAGCTTCGTGTCGGGAGGACGGAGAGCGGATTACACACACTTATTATACGCACGGCCAAAGTATGGAACTCTGTGCCAACGTCTATATTCTCTTCCACCGTAACCATTTGCCTTCAAAGCAAGAGTGAACAGGCATCTTTTGGGTACAATCGGCTCGTCGTATACCTCATCTATGACTTTCTATCAAGCGAGATGGAGGTCAAGAACGAGCCAAATGGGCAATAATTAAAAAAACAAATGCCTATCTACATTTTACTGTGAGCGACCGTCTATTTGTTCTCTACAACGCAATTACTGGAAAACACGATACCCCTTGGCAAGACTGGCTGTCAGAGTTTCGGGCTTATGACTGCCCGTAATGAGTGTCAAAGATCAACGAATGACAGCCGGGACAGACGGCTTAGCGTTGCGGAGCGGTTGCGTAGCGTGCTGTTAAGTTTAGTAAATACATGAATAATTAAGCAGAGTTGGTTAATGGTTCGGAACACGTAAATGGTAGAAAACTATAATATGAGAACGATGACGCAGTAAAAGGTTTAGCTAAACAAACAATGCTTTATACTTCGTAAACACAATTTAGATCGTTATACTAAGTTATTTTTGGATAGGAGAAGTAACATAATGGATTTTACTATTATTAGAACTTAAAACGGGATATTATCCGTTGGTTCATCCGTTCACTTGCAACAGTGCCGAAATATCGGAAACTCGAAAAAGTCAATGTACATGGTAAATATCCCGTTTTAAGTTCTAATAATAGTGTTAGTGACCATGTCGGTTTAAAAACTTATAATGGATTTTACATTCTTTTAATTTATTCGTCACAGTTACAAAAATAGTTACCTACCTAGCACTAGGTTGATCAAAATGATAGATAATCGGTTACTATACATTTTAATTTTTTACTTTTTGATCAACGTAGTATATAAATAAAATAAAAAATATGGACAAATATCGTGATACCAAATAGTATAGGTACCATTGCATAATATAGTAATTACATTTACGTACTTACACGCTTATTAGCGAATCAATCATTTGACTTTGTATTGGTACATAAATACCTTATTATTTATAGTTTCATAACGTTTTATCTTACAAATACTAACTAATCAAAGTACGAGTAGTAGGTACTTATTCTAAAGTTCTACCAAAATCACAAATTAATATTTGCACAACTACAGCTAATTATCTATCGTTTACAATATTTTTAGTTATGTGAAGTAACTGCAATTCAGTGAAACTAATATTATAATGGTCTCACTCATATTTTTCAATTGAGAAATGTCCTGGTTTTATTGCAATCCGGTATAATTAATTTTCCATTATCCATTTCCCATTAATCAGAAGGTTCAGAGTTTTGGTGAAGGTATTCAATAAACGTTAATTGAACGCATACACAACATTTTGTACAGCTTTGTATCCTTGTACCTATTAAAAAGTGAAATAGTGCAGCTTTTATCAATAACAGATTTTCTTCTATACAAAAAGAGGCATGCGTCGGTATATAATGGTGGGTTTAGACCAAACGAACATAGAGCTAGAACAAGAGCACAAATCGTCTTTTGTTTGTAGATTTTTTGATGTAAAGGATAAATCGTTTTCATATTTTTTTTTAATGCACTGCTGCATTGCACATGCTCTAGAAATGTGTAGATCAGGCGAACGAGGGTTCATTGCTCATTCATCAAGCGTCTGTGGCCGATTGTAGACTAGGAACACTATGTCTGATTCTGAGAGTTATATTGTAATTGCAAGTTCTGTATTTACCATTATGTTATGTCTCATTTTCTTAAAAAGAAAAGAAGGAAGAGACATTGGTGGACTGGATTATGTGGGGATACAATTGTGGACATGCAACTACAAGAAGAAAGTGGTGAATACATTTTTTTTTTGTAGAATTTCGTCAGAGGATATTGACTACTTGGATGGCACCCGGTTGCCCACCCACCGTACTCACCGGATCTGGCGCCATCCGACTATCACTTTTTCCGACCACTAAAGCTTTATGTGCGTGAGAAAAATTTTCAAAACTACGAAGACCTCAAAATGGCAGTGGACAATTTCTTTTCTGCACAGAATTCTGGGCGCAGGGCATCAACAATCTATCAACTAATGCGCCAGAGTAATAGAGTTATTTGGGGATTACATTACTGATTAATTATTGTAAATAACAAAGTTATCAACAAATTCATTAAGTCGAATATCTTGGTGCAAGACTTTTCCGCCAACCTGATATATTTAAAAAGTATTTTGTTTAAACACGAAAACTAAAAAAAAATTGTAGGCGCAAGCCGAGTCTGCGCCGTTTGTTTTCAAAATATATGAAAATAGATTGATGATATTTTACTTCCGTTTCCGATACTGCCGTAGCCATTGTATTTGCTCGACACTAGACTTAGTAGGCTCATTGCATACTTTATAAAGCAAGCTTTCACCGATTATGATATTTTTCAGTTCTGAGCAGATTTACGGCCGATATGAGATGACATCTTAAACGTTTTATTGCTATTTGCAACAGATTTTCTTACGGTTTCTGACGCTGCCGTAGCTTTTGAGGCTCAGTGCATTCCTTCTGATGCAAACTTTCCTGGATTGCGGTTTTTTTTCATTTCTGAGCAGATTTACGGCCGATATGTGACGACATCTGACATGAATTTGCATTGTCAACTTCGTATGATTGTTTAGCCCTATTTATTACAATAAAAGTAGAAGATCGCGCGCATGCGCATGCACTCGCAGTGTGACGGCACACGCAAATTATATCCAGCCTTAAAATTGTTATAATCGTAATCTATCTTTTGATTGTTCAGTCATTACTCTAGTATTAAAAGTGTCGAAGTTATTAGCGGTTGAAACGTTACATGTTTTTGTCGGTCACAAATATTGAACTCACCACCAGTACACCGAGCGAAAAGACGTTTTCACATCAGAAAAAAACATTCAAAATCATCATCATCTGCCGAGCCTTTTCCCAACTATGTTGGGGTCGGCTTCTAGTCTAACCGCATGCAGCTGAATACCAGTATTTTACATGGAGCGACTGCCTATCTGACCTCCACAACCCAGTTACTGGGAAATACGATACCCCTTGGTAAGACTGGTTGTCAGACTTTCGGGCTTCTGACGACCCGTAACCACTGTCAAAGATCCACGATTGACAGCCGGGACCAACGGCATTCCGTGCTTTCCGAGGCACGGAGGAGTCTCGCTATGTAAAGATGGTCACCCATGCACAAACCAGCCCCGGCAAGCGTAGCTTAACCTAATGAAGTGACCCGTGCGGCTGTTATTACTTAGCTACGAGCTCCTCCACATTCAAAATATAAAAAATAAAATAATCAAGAACATATTCACCAAAAATAATATTGTTTCTATCTGAAATTTCTCAGTGGAAGCCCGGAGTCTGGATTTGTGCCAGTCGCTGGCAATGATTTCGTACCTTACTTAAAACTTAAACATACTCGTACATTTCTAAATGTGGGTGCACAAGATACACCTCTGGCCAACCAATATTGTTTTTAATATTCAAATCAAATCAAAAGTCATTTATTCAAACTAGGCTGAGAATCAGCACTTTTTGAACGTCAAAATTACATAAGACGGTCCCCCAAAACGCCCGCCGTTCACCACTTCCTAGTGCTTTAGCTGGGGACAAGAAGGGGCGCAACAAACTCCCCAGCAGCACAGCTATCTGGTCAGTTAAAAAAAAAAAATTGAATCTATACAACACTGCGCATAATAATTTAGGTACATTACGCAACACAAAACATTAAATTAAATTATTTGCTATAAGTAAAGTAAGTAAGTAAGTTAAAAGTAAGTATTCGCACATAAAACGTTAAATTCTCATCAAAATTGCACATTTAGGGCCGGTTTTTTGATCCGTAATTAATGATTGAATTTTGGCTAAATGTGAAAGGTTAAACATGAATGTATTCATGTTAGCTCATTCATACTAAAAAATAGTAACTAATGGCATAACTCATTCATGTTAAGCCTTTCACATTTAGCCAAAATACAACCATGAGTTACTAATTTGAACCATTGGTTGAGTTAACTACGGATCAAAAACCGATCAAGTGCGTGTCGGACCACGCACAATGAAGGGTTCCGTAGTTGGGATGAATTTATCCCAAGAACAAACTTAACATTGTAGTTGAAAAACATGTTCTCCAATATATTCCAACTACAAATGTCCATAATATGATAGTTAAACGAATAGGATCCAACCCACATTACACCTAACGTGGGTTGGATCCTTTTCGTTTAACTGTGGACAAATGTATGTTTGTACGCACAATATTGAGAGATTTAGGTTTTCCTGTAATCTATACCTATGGAATTATTATCTATATTTTTTTCAAAATTTTTAGGTCAGTAGTTTCGGAGATAAAGGGGGGGAAAGGTCAATTTTCGTCTATTTTCTTAAATAACTTTAAAACAGTTTATTATAAAATTATTAAAAAAATATATTTAAGACCCGCACAGTAAGGTTATATATCGCAGTAAGTTTTATATATCGCACAGTACAGTTTGCAAATATATATTTTATGATTTTCTTATTGGCCCCCCAAAATTGACCCCCATATTCAAAATTCATTAATTTACATTACACGTCCGTGTTTGGGTCACAGAAATACTTAAGTGTGACAAATTTCTTAATCGGTCAATTATATTCGGAGCAAATTGGCTGTGACAGACGGACAGACAGACAGACATGAGTGATCCTATAAGGGTTCCGTTCTTTCCTTTTGAGGTACGAAACCATAAAAACCGGCCATAAATCGTAAAAAAAAAACATTTTACAGTACTTTTAAAAGAATCAGATGCTCTGCTTACCACGAAGTATTGTATAAATGATACAACGTAGTGTGTTTGCCAAGAATATGGCATTGTTTTTTTGTGATAGAGGAAAAACTAAACTGTTCATTTCCAGCAACTCATGTGCTCATAGATACTGTCCTTCCTAATTATTAATCTTGGGAGCTTTGGGACAAGTAGCTTGGATTATAAAGTGTTAATATATGAAATTGATGTTATTTGTTTTTATAGAATTCTATATATAATGTATAATAGGTATAATTAATTAAAATTCAACAATAATTACAATTCAATATGTCTATGGTAGCAATTTGAAAGTGACAGCGCAGTTAGTAGTAGCACTTTAGAGGATTAACGACCGAATTCGATAAACTATCTTTCACGAGTTTTGGCATACTGGAGATAGAAAAACTTATCTATCTATGGTTTTCTATGGGTCCCAATAATTAAACACAGATAAAACAAAATAATACGAACGAACGAAAGGAACGTAAGGACCGATAGAGTTATATTGTCTATCATCATTAGCGATCTGTATTATACTGAGAATAGGTTATTGGGTTCGGCCGATAGTCGATATGCAGTGCCTGTAATCTAGTCTTATTATAGATATATTGGCATGTGCCTTTATTCATTACACATTATCCTACTACAGGTTATTTAGTAACCATAAAATTTTCAAAAAACTTTCAATAATCAAGTGTCAAAGGCAAAAATAATAAAAAAAAAAATGTTTAGCACAATATTTTCTTTTAAAATTGCACCTCCAATCGTAAAAATAAATAAATAATAGCAGCTTCAAAATAATTGACGCTCTGCTTACCTCGAAAGATAAAAGATACAAAGCTCATATTTGACTAGAACATGACATTGCTTTTGTTCAGATTTCGGAAATATAATTATGATTACTATTCTTTTTATTATGCAGTCTTCGTAATCGGTAGTTTTTACTGACATTCATTATTGTGTACCTATGTGCCATATTTTCCTACAATAAGTTATAAAGAGAGGCCAGGTACGTTGTACTCGCAATCGGCGTGCGTATATGTCCAGATGTATGAATGTAAACGAGGCCAAAGGAGTATGTAAGGACCCCCATGGAAAGAAGGCGTGAGTTTATATGTATGTATTTGAAAAACATCTCAGTTTCAAATAAGGAAACTCTTTTAAAAAATCTTTACGCCTAACGGGAATAATACATATTTTGATCTCTCTCGTTGAATTCACATCAAAATTGCACCACCAATCGTAAAACACATTTAACCGCAGCTTCAAAAGGATTAGATGCTCTGCTTATCACTAAGAATAAAAGATACAAAATAGGTACGTACATGTTTGGCTGGAACATGACATTGCTTTTGTTCGGCATGACAACGGTCTGACATCTGCGGGCGGATCCGGAAATAAAGAACCATGTGGGTTTAATACTCTTATCCCGAGTTTTGATATTTAGTTTACATTCAAAGCCTTTTGATGAATACCTTCAGGGGAAAAAGATTCGTTTTGATTTCTGTAAGCTTTCCGGAATCTGCAGTTAGTAAGAGTTTTTGGTTCACAAAAGATTTTTCCGTAGCAAAACATATTGTTATTTGTTATAATTTTGGGGAAAAACACTTTCAGGGATAGAAGTGATATTTATAGCTAAACTAGATTTTGCCCGTAGCTTCACCCACGTGTGAGTTGTAAGCTATCCCCAGAGACTCTTAAATCGCCCTCTAGCAGTACCACCATATCTATACAGGGTTATTGGTAAAACACCAACAACCTCTTAAGGGGTCATTGTACTCATCATTATGAACAACTTTTACCATGGGACCAATTTGAATTTATAATAATAGGTCTTTACCTATGAAGTTGCCGTTTTACAATATTGGCCATTTGAAACGTAATTTACGTATGGTTGGCAATAAATTCTAAATTTAAATGAATTTTATTATAAATATAGAATTGTATTATATTTTCAAGTTCAGTCATTTGTTTATTGATTAGTGTTTTGTTTTCACTACATTTGTATCTTATTCATCAATATGGACACGATAAAATACGAGTAAATATGGAATACGAGTTCCATCGCGGTAGCAATGCCGCGCAAACGGCTCGCAACATTAATTACGTGTACGGAGTGAACACTACAAACGAACGCACAACTCGTTATTGGTTTGAACGCTTCCGACATGGAAATTTAGATCTAAAAAATTAATCCCGTGGTCTCCCGAAAATTAAAGTCAGCAACGACGAATTAAACGATGAAGCTGACGATACTCAATCTACGGCTGAGTTAGCAGCAGTTTTCAACGTTAGGATCAAAACAATATTGGTCCATTTGCGTCAAATTGGCAAGGCAAAAAAACTTGATAAGTGGGTGCCGTACGAACTGAACGATCGCCAATGCGACGAACGCGTTGAGCTATGCCTTGCGTTGTTAAACAGACACAGAAACGAAAGCATTTTGAACCGCATTGTTACTTGCAATGAAAAATGGATTATTTTTGATAATCGTAAGCGGTCATCATGTTGGTGAGACCCTAGTTCAGCGCCTAGGCAAAGCCCCAAACGAAAACTTACCCCTAAAAAAGTCATGGTCACTGTTTGGTGGTCTAGTGCTGGTATAGTTCATCACAGCTACTTACCAAATGGCACCAGCATTACTGAGGATGTGTACTGTGATGAACTGAACACATTTATGGAGAAGCTCGCAAATCTTAGGCCAGCCTTGGTTAATCGCTCATCCCCACTGCACCTACACGACAACGCTCGACCTCATATGGCACAACAGACGGTCTCTAAGCTACAAGAGCTAGGATTGGAAGTTTCGCGTCATCTACCGTACTCACCAGACCTTGCGCCGACAGACTTCTACTATTTTCAAAATTTGGACAACACCTTGGTAGGGAAAAAATTCAATACCGGAGAGGCAGTACAAAATGCCTTTGAAGCGTTTGTTGCCTCCCGTACACCTGCCTTCTTCAAGAAGGGCATTGAAAAATTACCAATGCGCTGGCAAACGTTGCATACGTTAGCATAGATGCATATTTTGATTTATAGAAATTAAAAAAATATTAATGTAAAAATAACTTTAACTTTCTGCATACTAAACGGCAATTTCATAGGTAAAGACCAAATATTAGTATGGATTAGCCTGGATTCAGACTATTTGATAGGTGAATTTCTGACTTATTTTACCTACTCGATCAAAGTAAAAATAAATTGCAAAGCGCATCTCGTAACATTTCAAAACAAAAGCTAAATTAATTCACTCATTTAAAATCAATCAGTCAAAATCGCTAAATCAATTCAGTAAAAAATGCGCCTAGCCAAATCCGTTCTGAAAGTTTCAAACAAAATTTAGCAAAACTAGTAGCTAGACTCACCATATTCTGGACATATGATGCAAAAAGCCACAGCCAGGAAAAAGCCGATCACTTCGCCACAGAATCCTTTGAAGGCCATTTTTCTCCTTTTTGTTTAACCAACGCTGGCTTTTACCGACATCTTCACTCTTTCTATTTTTTACAATTTCTCACTAAAAACCCTTCGGCACACTCATCGTTCTTTGTAAAATATCCGACTTTTTAATCGACATCGTTCTTTCTATGGAGTATTTTATCTTCTGATGTTTTATTTCGACTGGTCACATCTGTAAAGAAAGAGGTATTTGTTAAAATAATTTTAAGTGTAATGTTATTCAGAACCAATTTATAACATGTTCCAATGTTTATTCTATAATACGATTTTTTTTTTAATAGCTGTCAAACACAAGTCTATTTTATTTGGATCAGCATAATTCGTGAAATATTTTTCCCGAGAATTAACTGATTGATTCGTTACAATTATTTTTTAAACCCCTTTTATTTTTCCATGAACCTTATTTCGATGATGATATTACATACTAATGTTTTATTTACCGTTCAAAATAAAATTAATTGTTTTAATTGAAATACTTTCAGCAGCTGAAATTCCTGTTTCCTTAGAAAATTAAGATAATGAAACTACGGGCACTCACATAAAATTTCTTGGAAGGTAATTACATTACAGTACAGACCCCATTTCCGAGGGAATGGGTAAGACTTCATAAGCAAGGGTTCAGTTATTCTAAGACGTGATTCTAATAACAGTTTTTACCCAGCATCTGGGTCTCAAGTTATGTTCTAAAGTTTACTTTAAATCTCCTATTATAATTCTCAAAGTTAAATTACCGCTTCGATATTTTTTTAAATCCTGATAATATTTTTTTTTTTAAATTACGAATTAATAAGATGTATCTGAATGTCAGGTCTCAATTAAAATATGATTTAATTAAAATCCCGAAATATATCCCGATTTTTTCCTCTCTACTACACAGTTACAAACTATTTTTATATACAGATCTACAACTAACGTTTTGAAAAATAATGTAAAATATTTTTCATGCTTAAAAACATGTGGAAGTACTAAAAAACAAACGTAATACAAGGTTGCGCGTCATAAAAGATATTTATGTTTCAGTTTTCATAGCACAGTTTTGGGTCAATAGAAAAAAGGTGCGGGCAACATTGTTCTTCCGCTATTTTTGTGAGGCTCATTTCACTTTATTGCTATGTATATTGTAGCTGCATGTCGTCTTAGCCACATAAAATAACAAAACCAAACATGAAGTTGCGTAAAACAATATGAATACCCTGTTCGAAGCTTTCACTCTCAAAACCATAATCAACATTTTTTGTGCTGAAACCCCCAATTGCAAAACTCGAAATAAAACTTTTAGTTTAAGGGATATTATTAATTGCACATGAAATAAAATAATCATCTACCTATCAATTTATTTCTATCATTTATACAATTTTTTACATCAAAAATACTGACTGCACAGCAAATTAACCAGAGCGTACATACATAATACTGACACTCATAGAAAAATACCATGGTAACTAAAATTAATCCCGAGGTTAGGTTAAGTTAGGTTACTTTAAACCCTTTACACAGAAATAGGAGCCCCGCGAAGCGTGGCTCCGTCGACAAAGGATGCAAGAAGAACGAGCGAAGGGCACGAAGGGTAAGTTACAATAATTTGTTTTTCTCAAGAATGGCAAAAGGTTTAATGTGCACTAGTCATTATTTTTATTTTTTTTTACTAATGCATAGCTATATGCATTAGTAAAAAACTTGAAATCATAATAATTTCAGTAGCATTAAAGACCAAAAACACAAAAATATAAAAAAAAATTATTACGAATACATTCAATAAACTCGTTTACCGGGCCGCGTTACACAAACGTTTTTTCACACAATACACGAAGCATAATTATTTGTTGAACATGTTACGACTGGAAGTGACCTGAAAAGGACGACGTGTATTGTTGGAGGCGTCCGAGGCAGAAATTGTATTGTGTTCCAGCTCTTTATGTACCACAGAAACGGCGCTACCTATGTCTCTTCTATCTGTTCTTTGTCGCTGTCACCTATACAAGGTTTCTTACATTCCGCTTGCACAGTTTCAGTTGTTGTTAATGAAGTGGAAACGTACTGGAATGGGTACTTGCGGGAGTGCACCTGTGTTTTAAGGGGCAACGAGTTGAGTGATTTCGTCTTTCGATGCGCTTTGAGATTTTATGTGCTTTGTAGTTAAAGTATTCTGTAAATTCGTTTTGTTGGGATCTCAATTCATAACATTAATTGTTTAGGTGATTATTTATGAGTTCCAGTTGTGACGGCTTCGTTTAACTGTTAAAACGAATAAAGAATAACGAATAAATTATTATTCTTATTTTAAAAATAGATTATTATTTAATGAATAGATTATTATTTAATGAATTGATTACCATTTTATGAATATTATTTTATGAATTGTTTATTTTTATTATTTTTGTTTTTATTTTGTGTACTAACTTAATTTAATATGAATGTTGCTGTGCCCTACAGGGTCCACGATTGTGCCTAGCTCTAAGCAATTAAATGTAAACAACTAAAAACATTGTGGAATGCAATAAATGATATGAGTATGAGTATGAAAAGTTTCATGTTTCTGAAATTACATTTAAAAAATTATCATAGTTTTTAGCTGGTGACATTAAAATGTCCATTATAACGTCGAACTGTTTACTCAAAAGTGTGTTTGCAATTTAACTAATCTAAATGATGTAATAAAAATAATTCTGGAAAAGGAAATAAAAAAGAGCTTGTGATTACTCAAAGAGACAGCCAAATCTTATCATTTCTTCGGCCTACAATCTTTTTTCCAATTTGTCTTAATGTTAATGCTGACGAAATAAGATTCCCTTCACTTCGGGCCCTACCTTACTTAATGCCGAGTCTAATGTTGGTAAATATATAAAAATATCAAAGAAAATGGGTAAAGAAAATTGAATTATGTTCACACATCGCAATCAAAGCCAAACATATAATGTTCTTTGTAAAAAGTTTAATAAAAGTGAAGTTGATAAAAACTGTAACGAGATTCTAAAAACAGAACAATGTATTTTTGTATTATTTTGTCTACAACCCATTATGGATAGTGAGACTGCGTCCAGTAGCTATATATCAGTGAAAAAATTAGATAGTAGAACAAAAGAAAGACAATATTAGATCTAGATATACATCTAAGAAGATAAGAAGGAGATAAGATTTTCAATATATAATATTATCTGTAATCGTGGCTAAATAATAACAGCCGCAAGGGTCGATCCATCAGGTTAAACTACACTTGACGGGGTTGGTCCGTAGATGGGTGACCATCTGTACATACCGAGAGTCCTCCGTGCCTCGGAAAGTACGTTAAGCCGTTGGTCCCGGCTGTCATTCGTGGATCTTTGGCGGTCGTTACGGGTCGTCAGAAGCCCGAAAGTCTGACAACCAGTCTTACCGAGGGGTATCGTATTACCCAATAACTGGGTTGTAGAGGTCAGATAGACAGTCGCTCCATGTAAAATACTGGTATTCAGTTGCATCCGGTTAGACTGGAAGCCGACCCCAACATAGTTGGGAAAAGGCTAGGCAGATTGATTTATCTGTATGTGTATCAAACTCATGCATATCTTCAAAATAATCATCAAATTAGGTAAAATAATGGAAAACAAGTCCACATAGATAGACTGTATTCAACCCAAGGCTGAAATTAGAAAGGATGGTGGACAAAAATGTAATCATAATCATAATCATTCATTTATTGCATTTCATGTTGTTTACAGGTTGTTACATTATGATAGTTCCAAACAATGAACCCTGCTAGGGCACAGCAATGTATAGGCGATAGGTTTTAATTAATTTAACATGCTATCATTATTCATATAATTTGTTAATATAGATTAATTTAAAAATTATTAATTATTATTATACATTATGTCATTCTTATAAACTAAATAAATTATCATTTTCACATTATAATCTTATACTTACTACAATTTATGTCATTTGCAATGAGCCTAAATGTCATTATTATTTCAGTTAATTTAATGTCAATAGATTAGTTTTACATTATAATATGTCACATTTTCAGATAAAATAAAATAGAAAGTAATCACTAAAAAATACAGGAATGAGGTAGTAGCGGACTGGTGTTTTATAGAGTACCTAGTTATGTATGTGTAATGTGTTCAAGTCGATATTAATTTATTTATTTCTCGGTTAAAAATTCTTTTAGGCTATAATATGATTTTAAGTTTAAGTGGTTTTGTAGGTCATTTTTAAATTTGTTGTCATACTCTGTATCCTTAATTGAATTCGGGAGTTTATTATAGATTTTAACGCACATGGCCAGAGGCCCAGAATGAAACATAGCTAGTTTTGAGGTTGGTACCGCTAATTCGTTTAGATATCGGTTTCTAAGACTGCGTTGCTGTGGGCGTTGCTGTTTTGCTAGCGGAAAAAGCGATGGGTATTTTCTCACAAATTTACTAGCTTCTAGGATATAAATACCTGATAGCGTAAGTATTTTATGTTCTATAAAGTATTGTTTGCAACTTTCCGTACTTTCTATATTTACTAGGATTCGAACGCATTTTTTTTTGTAAAATGAATAGTCGCTCTATATCTACACTATTTCCCCACATTATAATTCCATAGTTTAGCCACGAATATGCGTATGCGTAGTAGGCTGAAAGAGCTGTTTTGAAGTCGGTTGCTTTTTTTAGTTCTCTTAAGGCGTATATAATGCTAGCCAATTTATTTGATAGGGTTTGTATATGAGCTTTCCAGTTTATATTTGTATCGACAGTCAGGCCTAGCAGTGTAAAATCGTTTACACATTGTAATTTTATATTATTATATGAGAAGTCGATATCTACCTTTTCTTTCTGATATGGTCCATATTGCATCAACTTCGTCTTCGAGAAATTTATTTCTAAATTATGGTCTTTCAACCATGCCACTATGTTAGTAAGAATGTCATTTAAGATTTCGTTAAGGGTCCCGTTATTATCATAAGGAAAAATGATTGAAATGTCGTCAGCAAATAGGACACTGTATGAATTTATTTCTGTAGGGAGGTTATTTATATATATTAGGAACAATAGGCACCCCAAAACACTACCCTGAGGAATTGACATGGTTACTTTTGCTCTATCAGATTTAACACGCGTTATCAGGCCAGTCTGTGCATCTTTATAATCTACTTCTACATATTGTTCCCGATTTTCTAAGTAAGAGCAAAACCATTTGTAGGCTGTGCCTCTGGCACCTATTTCATACAATTTATTTAGAAGGATCTTATAAGACACTCTATCGTAGGCTTTGCTCATGTCTAGCAAAATCCCTACTGCATGTTTTTTATTATTTATAATATTTAGTGCTTCTTGTATATATTTGAATATTGCCAGTTTAGTAGATTTATTCTTCCTAAAACCATTTTGACTATCGTTGAAGATTTTGTACTTTTCACAAAATGAGTAAAGTCGTTTTGACATTGCGGTCTCAAAAATTTTCGCGAATGTAGGTAATGCGGCTATAGGCCGAAAGTTATTTGTGTCGGTCTGATCTCCCTTTTTATGGATCGGTTTTATTACTGCTACTTTAAGCAGGTCGGGAACACAGCCTTCGTCAAGGGACTGATTTATAAGTAGAGTCAGTGGCATTACTAATTCCTCAGCGCATAGTTTTATTAGTGTTGGCGGTAGCTCGTCGTGTCCATGTATGGGAGCTGGTCCCACAACCGCCACAGTTAAAATCACTGTAGTTTTGAAGAAGTTACTTCTCCTCTTACTCAAAATCTCGCGCATGGTAATTCAGTTCTGGCAATGTTAGGTTAGTTTATGTAGGGTTTTACGGTAGTGACAGGATAATAACAGTTTAGTTTAGATTAGGTGTCAGTTTAACTTAGGTTAGTTATAAGACATGTTCATGTCATCATATTCTGCCTAGTCTTTTATGTTGGAGTAAAGGTTTACCAACGGATGGTCCTTTGCCGTCAACTTACAGCTACATATTTATACATATAGCCGTCGTTCATGCTCAATGTGAATACCAAGTACATATATTATATAGTGTAATTATCTATATAAGTATGTATTTACAAAAAAAAAAAAAAAAAGTAGTGTATGTAGTATATCAGTTATCTGGTTTCCATAGTACAAGCTCTGCTTAGTTTGGGACCGTGTGTGACAAATGTCCCAGGATATTATTATTTTTATTATTATATTTCAAAATAACAATAATTTAAGGTAAATTATATCCTAAGGGCCACGGGAGTGCCCCCATCAAGTCGAGCAAAACAAAGGCACGGCCGTACCATCCTTTTCTCGAAGCTATTCGGGCCATTTTTGACCCCCTGTAACTTCGTTTCTAAAATCCTAAATTTTCAGTGACCAAGAGGGCGATTCATTTATCTATAGATATTCAAATTACATTAAATTTGAACCAGTAGTTTAAGAATTATTGCAAGTCAAAGTTCCTTAATTTTATCACTCACTCACTGACTCACCAGTCATCAAAATTCTAAGGTACTTCTAGCAGACCCACAAGATCCAAATTTTGAACACAGTTATTGCTTAGCGCATCGAGGAAAAACTCTGATATTTCGAATTTTCAGTCCCGTTTTCTAGATATACAAACTGAATAAGTAACTTTGC
This sequence comes from Dicycla oo, assembly GCA_948252095.1. Taxonomy (NCBI): domain Eukaryota; kingdom Metazoa; phylum Arthropoda; class Insecta; order Lepidoptera; family Noctuidae; genus Dicycla; species Dicycla oo. The sequence goes on along the minus strand of OX411715.1, from coordinate 26,454,449 downwards.
AATCCTTTATAGGGAGCAGCTATCTGAATTAACCGACTTGGTTTACATTCGATTTCACAAATTATTACGGCAGAAAAACTGCGTTGTGAGACTTGTGAATTTTTTTACATGTTATGTTTTTGATGGGATCTCATTTTTTTTTTTTTGTAGATAGTTTTTCTTTTTAGGGTTCCGTACCCAAAGGGTAAAACGGGACCCTATTATTAAGAATCCGCTGTCCGTCTGTCACCAGGCAGGTCGGTTATGAATCGTGATAGTTAGACAGTTGAAATTTTCACAGATGATGTATTTCTGTTGCCGCTATAACAACACATACTAAAAAAACAGAATGAAATAAATATTTAAGGGGGCTCCCATACAACAGACATGTTTTTTTTGCCGTTTTTATAGATAATGGTACGAAACCCTTCGTGACTTCGCGAGTCCGACTCGGACTTGACCGGTTTTTACTTTTCTGCGGTTTATTTGCGGTATCTAGAAGTTTATAAAAGTGCTAGTTATTTATTTCATCAATTTAATGGGATTAAACAAACCCAAAGACACCGACTACCGATATTAAAGTAATTTTTCACTTTGTAGTGTTTTGATTTGGAAGTCGGTTTTATTTTTTGTTAAAAACTTTTCAAATTTAGAATATTATAGTTATCGTGTGATAAATTTCACTCTGGAATCTCACACCATGCAGGTTTAATTTTAATTCAAAGTGGCCAGTACGTTAAAACGGCAATTTCATATTTAAACCTCTATTATTTATATCAGTTGGTGTTTCCGAAGGCGCACGTGTATAAAAAAGGAAAATACCTCAATAATAATTTCCATATTTATGTGATATTTTACCAACAATAAAAATAAAATCGCCAACATCCTTCCATAAACCTATCCATTCTTCACTCGGGCTCATATAAACAGACTATAAAAATGAGTCTTGTATTGTCAATAAAAACGATTTTATGTGATAGGTAGGTACTTCAAAATGTTTCCCAACAAATGTAATGCGATACATGTGATTATTCGATGATGGAAAAACAGTTGTTACTTTGATGGCTTCATACAATTGGAACTAATACACAATTGGACTAATAGAGCATTCGTTTGGTAAATAGAATGTCTAATGATCTGAGGTAAAATGAACGTTCATAAACGCTTACTAATACAAAACACGAGTGCCTTTAAAATTATATTCAATCAATCAACCTGCCTAGTCTTTCCCAGCTATGTTGGCGTCAGCTTGCAGTCTTACCGGATGTAGCTCAATACCAGAATTTTACATGGAGCGACTGCCTATCTGATCTCTACAAAACACGATTGCCTTTAAAATTATATTCAATCAAACAACCTGCCTAGTCTTTCCCAGCTATGTTGGCGTCAGCTTCCAGTCTTACCGGATGCAGCTCAAAACCAGAATTTTACATGGAGCGACTGCCTATATGATCTATCTCTACAGGGTCGTCAATTACTGGGTAACATGATACCCCTTGTTTAGTCTGGTTGTCAGGCTTTATACAGACATTTAGTACAAGAAAGCACAATAAGCTATTCAAGACAATGTAGGTACACACAACAACATGAAAATATTCCTCATTCAAAGAAATTCTCAAATTATTCTTTTGATTTATAACTCGAACATTCCATGCTAAGATAGTAAGACATGATGCACAAGCACTGACTCAGCTTGTACAACTTGAGATGCGAACAATACTAAGAATGCATGAGACCGGACAAAGTAGAAAAGTTTGCGTCATAAAGCAAATCCTTGCACCGGAATAATTCTCAAAAGTTGTTTGTGACGTAGCACGTTCAAGTTTATTCCCCACGGTTAAACTGGGACAATTTGGAGAGCATTAAAACTAGTGAGACCTGCAGGAGCTTTTAACATTATCAACGCTATTGAAGATAATGGGACTGGTCGAGCACTTAATAGTTAATCCACGTAATGTAAAGTGAATTTTAGTGAAAATAATTTGAATAAGGAAGTTATCATGAGCAGCTATTAAAGGTTTTATGATTGAAGGTTTGATTCATTTCAAGAGAGATCAATTTGACATCAACAATGTTTTTTGTTACTGTAATGTTTCAGTTCGAAGGTGACAAAGATGAATGAGAGATTCGAGTTTCTGTAACATTATTTCCGAAATATCGACTGCTTCAAGTGTTAATATCCTGGTAGTGATTGATAGTTCTGTTACTGTGTAACTGTATGGACCTAAAGACGTCTTATAATACCTACCTGACTATAATTCTGTAGATATTTTTATATTTTTTTTTAGAATAAAGCTGTCTCTAACTGTATTCAATTTTATAAGCTTACCTAATCTCACAATCTTATAATGCGAAACCGAAATTTCACAAACAACTTCGATCGTTTTGCGAAATTTTTCTGTCAAAACTTCGAGATTTAGATTTGAACTGTCTTGTTTACGAGTATTTATGGGTCTAACCACACATTATTTACAAGTTTCTCCTGATCGCGATCAACTAAGATTAAACCTGTCACGTTTCCCGCGAAAATTGCGGAGATTTAGGGACAGAAGAGTTAGAGAACTCATTTACATTATAACACCGTAAGTTGTGGGCGATGTAAAAAGTTTACGATGTTCCACCAACTAAGTGAATTTATGGTGGGCAATATCTTTAGTTGGGTAAAGCTTGTTAAGTGCTTTGATTTTGTTCGGTCGTGGTTCGGTTTTCAAATGTATGTGGAGCTTAACGTTATACGCATAATTGATTCTTGATTTGCAGCCTCTTATTTTCTTTTAAGTTTTGTGGTAAATCTTTTCTCGCTTGTCTCTTTTGTTTAATTTAAACTATATAGCTTTTACTTCTACACGTAGTTATTTTTTTTTTATGACGTTTGTTCATTAAAGTTTCTACACGTAATATTCTTCTACAAAGGAAGATTCTAGGTATTGGCTACTTTGTATCTTATTTTCCTCAACTTTCATACAAAAGTTTTTATCATGGACGTTTTGTTCCGTCCGATCGAAACATCATAAAACTAGACCGGGGCTGCCCAAACTTTTGAACAGAAACAACTTCTCCTGGCATTTTTAATGAACTCACCATATCAAATAAATGTAAAAGCGAAACATGAATATAATTTGTACAAGGCTGCTTGTTGATTCCGTATACATTACTTAGCTTCTTACTTTTCTCTACATATAAAAAGAAAAGCCACTGTCTGACTCATTAACTCCCAGCCCAAACCTTTGGACTTAGAAAAGCTGGATTTTTCGAAATTGCCACGGGAATATAGGCAGGTTTACACAAAGCCAGCGTCGGTCACCAGTTAGATTGGCAGCCAGTGCTGGCTTATAATTGTCCTCATGGGTAAATAATTTTCCTTGCCAGGCCAGCACTGGTAGCCAACGCTGGCAAGAATAGAGTGCCCGTCTATTTTCCTAGTCATTGACCCCCGCCCGCGTCCCTCTTATACCCCGCGATAGCGGTTCGACCCGTGCAAACACATCGGGCTAGTACATCTCCTTAAAGTGCACATATGATTGGTTTTTGACACCTCTCGTAATAACGCTGTTAAGTTCTTTATACACTTCTTTTTCAACAGCCGGATGGATGCGGAATTTATTTTTTATTGAGACGAACTTGCGTACACCACAAGAAAAATGTAGAAATGAATGGCCTTGTGTAAACAACACCGGCAAAGCCAGCGCAGGCAAGTCTGTACGTGTAGCACCAGCGCACTGGCTTGGGGTACACCTGCCTTATAGGTTAGACAAAGTTGCTGGCAAAGTTCTAGTTGGATTATATTATTACAAGAATTTTTGATGTATCAATATAACACGTACTTTTGAAATATCCTTGGTACCTTTGTGACCAAGGCCAAGTGGAAGCCCGTAGCCGTAGCTCACTGCAAGTAAGTCGATACATACATACAAAGGCAGCACGTTTCAATCTACTATTATAGTATTAGAAAGATCATCAGAAAGGTTAGGTACTACCTACTTGCAACCGACGTGCGTGTATGTCCATATGTATGAACGTAAACGAGGCAAAAGAAGTATTTAAGAGGATTGTGAAGTGCCGATACACGGCGCGATTTTTGGAGGCAATTACCTACATTTCATACAATTATTTACATAAATATTGTTTCGGGCGATAACGTTTTTACTCCCCTAAACCTTTACGAAATGAGACAACTTTGATCTCATTACATTCAGTATACTTTAGTCTAGGTCTGTACGTTTTTCGTTTTTAGTCATTCAATTTAATTTAATTTAAAAAAAATAAAAATGCTCGAGGATGTTTTTACGTCAAAAATCTATATATTTAGATGCTAATAACTTATATTGTATGCAATTTTTCTTTATAATAAAAACTACGGACCTAGTTTTTTATTATACCTACAACGTTTCCAAAAATTATGAAAATTAGACTATATTTACGGGGAGAAAAACGTTATCTATTTTTGTATGAAAATTTACAGCTTCACAATCCTCTTAAGGATCGTGGCAGGTGGCGTTCTGTAGTTTCTGCCTACGCCCGTGAGAAGAAGGCGTAAGTTTATGTATACAGGGTGTTTGGTGCATCGTGTGCCAAATTGAAATGGTCGACTGGGGGGGTCACCTTCTATCCTTTCAGACCCCTAAACACTTCTCATGCCCTATGGCTTTTTTTTCATCGACTTTTTATTTTTTTATAAAAAAAATACCCAAATTTTGCATTCAATTACAAAATAAAAAAAATGTGTAAGTCGTAGACTCTGAATTTTAATTTTATTTAGATGTGTATTGTATTACAGTACTTTACTATTTTGTGACTCGATTCACAATTCTAGCGAATTCACAAAGTTGTAAAAAGATTTTTATGGCATGTGGCACATCATTAGCAAGAGGATAGACTAGAGAGTTTTTGAGGGAGTTGGAAGATCCCGGTCGCTTTTGGTTTTTTTTTTATAGCCATGTAAATAGCTGTAACATGGACAGCTTTAATTGAAGTCCGAAACTTTGCGAGTAAATTAAAAAAAAACTGGATGGCTAATGTCACTAATTTTGAATTTAAAAGTATTGTAATACAATACACGTCTAAATAAAATTAAAATTCAGAGTCTACGACTTACACTTTTTTTTTATTTTGAAATGGAATGCAAAATTTGGGTATTTTTTTTATAAAAAAATAAAAAGTCGATGAAAAAAAAGCCACAGGGCATGAGAAGTGTTTAGGGGTCTGAAAGGATAGAAGGTGACCCCCCCAGTCGACCATTTCAATTTGGCACACGATGCACCAAACACCCTGTATATTATTATCTTTTCATGAAATCATCAAAGCCTTACCGAAGTCGGTATAAAACCCGTGAGCAGTTTAAGCTAAAAGCAAAATGTTGGATCCCAAAATAGCAAGACATTTACAAACACACGGCCAAATAATCAAGCTCCAGACATATACTACTGAATAAATAAATAGTAGGAGATATTTTCGGAAAACTCCAGCCTTCCATACAGCAATAAATCATTCTGTGCTAATTAAATAAGGAGTTGATTTCATGCATGTCACTCACGTTTACTCTAATGAGGTAAACGACGCTCTGACTATTGATAAATGAACATATTTATTTACGTTTTGTGTACTGTAGAATGAAGATACTTTGACGTATTTACTTTTGCTTTATACTATACATTTTGAATACTCTTTTTCTGCTTAGCCTTTTCCAAATTATGTTGGAGTCGGCTTACAGTCTAACCCAGCTGAATTTCTGACATTCACAATACAGTTACTTGGTAAAACGATACCCTTTGATAAGACTGGTTGTCAGACTTTCGGGCTTTTAACTACCCGTAACGATTGTCAAAGATCCACGAATGACAGCCAGGACCAACGGCTTAACGTGCTCTCCGAGGTTTTGAAAAACTTCCTGAGCTTTCAAAAGTGTGACTCGAAATGAGCGTCAACTCGAGAATCTCCTTCTTTTTTCGTCAGTAAGACTTTTATAAATGGGTCTGACAAGTGTGACCATTATTTCAATTTTAACATAATCTTGCTACTAAAGAAATACTGAGATTTAAAATCTTCGAAATAATAGCAGCAGAAAACAAAACCCTTACTTATTTTCAGTCAAAATAAAGGCAATTTAAGTTAAAAATGTAATATACAAGTGCCAACATTCACGTCATATCATAACAAACTTTATTACGAACCAAGACTGCAGTAATTCTGCAGAATTCACTTCTTATTACAAAGTAATATTTTGAAAGGAAGAAAAGTCACGAAAACTTACACAAACATAAGAACATTGTAACTCATTATAACTTTGCTTATAGGCAAACATGAACCTGGTGTATGTTTGGCGTAACTTTGGCTCTTCTTCAAAGGACGAGCTTGCCTTTATTACTTCAAAACGTCTATTAAAATAACAAGACATCATCTCGTACTAAGCGTTAACACGAAACAATGTCTAAGTTATGGCAAATATGAATTATGTAGGTATTTAACTTGCATATTAATGTTGCCCAATTTTAGGACCGTATGTGTATTGCAAAATTGGGAATTTGCATCCTAAGAATTTTAAGTTCAAAGTATTTATATATTTTTCCATAAGCAGGCTTATTTGGTCTGGTCTAACAAGCAGGAAAGCAAGCAGTAAGCGGTTTTGGTGTGGTGATACAAGTTTACCAAGCTACGCCCACATCACAAGTGTGAATCCAGCTAAAGTTAGAAAAAGAGAAAAACGTCAGATCATTTAATATTTAAAAAAAAAAAACCGGCCAAGTGCATGTCAGACTACGCACAATGAAGTTGGGATGAATTTATCCCAGGAACAAACTCAACATTCTAGTTTAAAAACATGTTCTCCCATACATTCCAACTGCAAATGTAAGTTTATACGCACAATATTGAGAGATTTACCATGTTATTTTAAGACCATATACTTCTTATAAGTTTTTCTGTAATCTATGGGTATAGAACTATTTCCTATATTATTTTTCAAAATGGTATGCTCAGTAGTTTCGGAGAAAAGGGGGATTGGTCAATTCTCGTTTATTTTCTTAAATAACTTTAAAACAATTGATTTAAAAAATATTAAAAAAAATATATTTGAGACCACCACAGAAAGCCCTTGCATATGATATGTCACACGGTACAGTTTGCAAAACCTTTTTTGAAATTTTCTTATTTGCCTCCCAAAATTGACCCCCATACTCAAAATTCATTTATTTACGTTATGCGTCCGTGTCATACGTGTACCCAATTTCAACTTAATCAGTTTATTAGATTCGGAGCAAATTGGCTGTGACAGACGGACAGAAAGACAGACAGGGAGATCCTATAAGGATTCCGTTTTTTCCTTTTGTGGTACGAAACCCTAAAAATTGATTAACCATAAGCGAAAATTTCTGTTCCCTGTTCTACAGGATGGATCGTAAATAGCGGTCCAACGGCAATTAAGGCTTCGATACACCGTATATTCAGCTATCACATACCACAATTTGAACCAATTTTTTTTCCCTGGTCTCAGAATGCAATTTTATTTTTAAATTGACAACTTGCTTTAGTACATTTTTCTATATATTCGCATGTGATAGCACGTGCATTTCACAGTTATAAAAAAAAATCACGTCATTTATAGAAAATACAGCCAAATTAGCAAGGCAAGGTGTCAATTTTTTAAATGATAATGAAAACATATTTTATTCTGATACTGGAAAAAATGGTCCAAATTGTGGTATGTCATATACGGTGTATCGACCTCTGAACGTTGGACCACTATTTACGACAATGCCTGTATATTTCCCTTCATCCACACATGTTGTATATGGCAAGCATTAAGCTGGCACACGTTAGTATATAATATAAACAGACCGAACTGCTTGTGGGAAGTGCCTGTCGTTCTCACTCAGAATGAAAAAAAGCGTGTGAGCCATGCATACAGAGGAGCCATCATTTATCATGTGAATATACATTCCTTTTCACGCATGTACAGTGTGAAGTGTTAGAATACGGAATGGAAGTAAACGTTAGAAAGAATGACGAGATGTGGTTTCGTGATAATGTAATCGTATGAAGGTATCTACTAGATTTTAGATTAAAACCAAAAAAAATAAAAGTGAAAAATGCAAAGGCATTCCATAGACTGGGAAACAAAGTCGGATTAAAATGGAAAATCTCAAATATTTGTCAAATATATTCACTAAGTTTCTGTCCCATATTTATACAAACAATTAGTTGCTGCTAAGTAATTTCTTAATGAAGTAATTACTTGGGGATGGAATTTTTCATTATAAAATCTTATTCTATAGTCGAGTAATGAACGTTACTTACGAGTACTTGAGCAAATGTTTGAGGAAGAATCAACGTTTGATAGTTTTTTCTTTCGTTATTTCATTAGAAGGCGTAAGATTGTTTTGTTTCATTATACATAGGTACGTAAGATGTAGATTATTGTACTTTAACATATATATATATTACTAAATTTTATTTTACTTTTTTGAAGTGAAAACGTCTTTTTGCTCGGTGTACTGGTGGTAAGTTCAATATTTCTGACCGACAAAGATATGTAAGATTTCAACCGCTAATAACTACGAGAATTTTAATGCTAGAGTATAGCGTATAGAGTTGAGCATTCAAAAGATAGGTCATATTTGTTAGGTATTATTATTATTATTATTATTTTACATTTCTCGGGACCCTGGTGTCCCGGACCTTTGGAAAGCGTACGAGGAGCCGAAGCCAACTCGCAGAGGCCCCTTAAATAATTTTAAATGACAAGGAGGCACCAACCGACGATTATCCCTGTATGCACTATGCAAGTGCACCCAAGGACAACCCCCGGTTGGTGCAGGACTATTGTTGTGCGTGGAAACGAAACATATTGGGCTATGGGTCTGGGTGGCTAATGTGGATTGGGTTACTTGAACTATGGAAGAACTATGTCCCCTGCCTGACCAATGTTATATATTATACATGGATAAAATGGCAGGGGGTGACTTGCACACTCAATAATGGGCCCCCGGAAATGGCCGCTAGCACATAGTGACGTAGCGACAAGGGGGCAACACTTCTTGAGGTGAGGAGTGGAGAGGTATTCCACGGCTATCAGGACAATCCCGGAAGTACGGTCAAGATCCCTACCGGCACCTTACTGGAATTCTTCCTTCCTCCGAGCACGTTAGCTCTCGCAAGCCCCACCACGACGTCAACGTAGAGATACAGCGGTGGGGTTATTATTATTATAACAATTTTTAGGCTGAATATAATTTACGTGTGACGTCACACTGCGAATGCACACGAATGCGCGCGACCCTCTATTTTTCACTATGTGTTGAAATATCAATTCGTATAGTGCAAAAAGTGTTTAGCTATATCAGTTAATTTGTCAAGAATTGACAAAGGACTACCAAGACCTAAAGAGAAACAACAGAAATATTAGAATAAATAGGGTTAACAATTAATGTTCATTCTGTTAATTCTGCCTAGCCTTTTCCCAACTATGTTAGGGTCGGCTTCCAGTCTAACCGGATGCAGCTGAATACCAGTGTTTTACATGGAGCGACTGCCTATCTGACCACCACAACCCAGTTACTGGGTAATACGATACCCCTTGGTAAGACTGGTTGTCAGACTTTCGGGCTTCTGACGACTCGTAACGACTATCAAAGATCCTCGAATGACAGCCAGGACTACTTAACGAGCTTATTGAGACACGGAGGAGTCTCGCTATGAAAAGATGGTCACTCATCCACGGACCAACCCCGGCAAGCGTAGCTTAACCTGATGGATCGACCCGTGCTGCTGTTATTACTTAGCCACGAGCTCCAATAACAATTAATATAAAGTTGAAAATACCAAAATAATGTCAGATGTCGTCTCATATCGACCGTAAATCTGCTGAGAAACGAAAAAAAGAAAGCAATCTAAAAAAGCTTGTATCAAAAGAAGCCAGAAACCGTCAGAAAAATCTGTTGCAAATAAGTTTATGATGACGTCTCATACTAGACTGAAAAATATCAAATCGGTTACAGCTTACTTTATAAGGAATGCAATGAGCCTGATAAGTCTAGTGTCGGACGAATACAATGGCTACGGCAGTATCGGAAACGGTAGTAAAATTTCATCTGTTTTCACGAAAACAAACGATGCGCACTCGAACTGCGCCCACAACTTTTTTAATTCTGATAAAATTATGTTTAAAAACTAATTTTAATTCATAATACACTTTTTTAATTTCATTATTTCTAAAGAAAAGAAGTGATTATTGGAAGAAACAAAACGTTTGATATGACCTACCTAACAAAAATGGAATGTATCTTTTTACACTTGATATAGTTACTGACATGTGATTTTTAATTTCTTATCCCATAACTCACCGTGTAGTACTTATTTATTTGAAGTACATATGATAATATGTCATTTCATCGAGTTCAAGACCTTTATAGGGAAGAGATCCCTATATGTGTCTCTATAGTCTTTGACTATGTGACACACTGTCGATTGTGAAATATGCATGATGACTCCACATACAATCTGGAAGCTACTCGTGGCATAAAAACGTAAGGCCGTTAGTAACTGGCACAGTGGTGTCTCTGATTGTAAAGAGTCCGTAATTCTCGGTAAAATCACATTCATCACAACACTTTTTTAAAAGCGCAATTTCTTTTTAAAATAATCTTCTGAACAAACATGAAACGAATCCACATCACGAAAGACAACTTTGTGATTTCTAGGCTCAGCAATTCAATCTCCAGTAGTTTATCGTTATCAATACTCGTATCATTTATAACACCAAAAGTCGCTTCGATGCTTTCCATTGCAAAATCAAACGCAAAATGGTCGTGTTCTCAATACTGGTGACTATTACTTGGCTAAGAATTCTAACCTTTAACAGTTCTAACTTCAAGCAATTACTAAACTATGGAATAAAAATCGTTACTTGAGTAATTACTTTTACTGAAGTAATAACTTTTACTTGTATAGAAATACGTGTGTTAGTCTTTAGTCTTGCAAAACTAAGAATTTGAAGTTTTTCGAACTTTGTCCAAGCCTACTAACGTCTAGAGATTGTTACGTAACGGGTAACAAAATAAGTCCAGCGCAAAAAACTGTCACAATACACAAGAAATTGGCAAGAAAAAGTACATTTAAACAGGAAGCGTGTGAAGACGTGTCCCGTAGCTGCTCAAGACGTGACAAGCCAATGCTCATTCGGAATCAAGGCAGGATACATACTCGGAATATCAAACGGTATTGAACTCCCAGGGAATATTCTCATACTATTGATATGAGTTATATCTAAAAAGGTATTCCAGAGGAATTCGAAAGATATGTAATCTATATCGAATATTTCGAATGTTTATACAGTACGAGTATATTTTGTTAAATAACATGGTTTCGGTGTTTGTGTGTCGTGTTTATAAAATAAGACGTTTTTGGGAATGTTCCATATCATTATTTTATGTGGTTATTACTGGATTTTTATACTTGTGAGCCTATGAGCAGAAATATGTACCTACGTGTCTAAGATAATTAATCATTATTGATAGGTCAAAATAGATATATTGATGATTTTAAAGAGTGTCCATGGAGTTTTTTGCTCGTTCTTTTCCATAATAATTCTTCATAATTCTTTATTTAAACATGGCTACATATTTTTTTTTAGTTTTAAAATGGCTTGTAAACTGTACATGTATCTAGGCTTACAATTAATATTACTTAATTCCGTTCATGTTACACTGTTCGAAGTTTTTAACAGGTTGTTTTTATTCTCATGATGTTAGTGTAAACAATTGTTGGTGAACCAAATAAATACCCTACCTCATAAAGGATAATCATGATATAGTTTTGTTTGCGGATGATACTTCACTTTTGTTTAAACTTAAACGTCAGCAGCTGGTTACTGACGATGTAAACAGAGCGATCTCAAAAGTAGTTCACTGGTTCAGTGTTAATAATTTACTGCTTAATGAAAAAAAAACCAAATGCATTAAGTTTACGCTACCTCACGTTAGGCAGGTGAAAACTAACGTGTTGATAAAGGGCGAAGAGTTGAATCCCGAAGATAGCACAGTATTCTTGGGCTTAACTTTGGATGCTAAGCTTCAGTGGGGCCCACATATAGATAAATTGTCAAAAAAGCTAAGCTCCGCAGCATACGCTGTTAGGAAAATTCGTAATTTAATCAACATAGAGACAGCCCGTTTAGTGTACTTTAGCTATTTTCATAGTGTAATGTCGTACGGTATTCTGTTGTGGGGAAATGCAGCCGACATTCAGACTATCTTTGTTTTGCAGAAAAGAGCTGTTCGATGCATTTATAAATTAAGTCCGAGACAATCTCTCAGAGAGAAATTTAAGGAGATTAATATAATGACTTTGCCTTCTCAGTACATTTTTGAAAATCTTTTATATGCCCATAAAAACATTAAATTGTTTAAAAAATACAGTGATATCCACAATATAAATACTAGGAACAAACACAAATTTGTTGTACCTCCAACAAGGCTCAAGAAAATAGGTGGGTCATTCAGGTGTCAATGTATACGCTTTTATAATAAACTTCCAAGCCACGTTCAAGATCTGAGCCTTAATAAATTCAAATCATTCATTAAACGCAAGTTGTGTCAGAAAGCTTTTTATACCGTTAAAGATTATATTGAGGACAAAAAGGCTTGGGATTGAACTGCTCCAAATTTTATATTATTTTTATTTTTGCATACTGAATGTTGACATGAATATTTACTTTGTAATTATTATATTATTTTTATTTATTGTGAATGTGAAGACTATGTAGGTCATTGCTTTTTTTTTTTTGTTTGTTTTATTTTTTCTCTTATTTTTAATCATGGTCTGGCAGTTTGAGTAATCTATGCGGCCTACCCCAATGTCCTTTCTTTGGTATTGTTCGTCGAATCGTTGAGCTCCTTAAGTTCTGAGTTGAGCTGCGCGATTACTGACAAATGCGTGCACTGACTGGACAGGTCCTCTCAATCTGTGTGGTTCTTTCCTCAAAAGACCATTTCAGACACCAATCTACATGGTCTTCACATGAAGTGACCAAGATTATGTCTGGACTTTATAAGAGACTGTGACCTCTGAGTTTGTTTCGGCCTTTCTTCTCAGAGTAGTCAGTTAGGAAACGCCGACCTCATGTAGTTTAAAAAAAAAAAAAAAAATTGACTTGTAAAAGTGTTTGTACAAACCTACTTACAGAAATAAATCATTTATCATTTATCATTAATAAAATAAAATAAAATTTTAACCTACTACACTTTGGAATGGACAAATAAATTCATCGTTCGGAATGACCGACCCGTTGATATTTCAAATATGGTTTCATTGAAATATGAAAATGGTTTGATTTCAGTATTTAATTTTGGAAGCCACAGTTCGATATGCATACCGTAAGGGCGGGTTACTTTGACCTAGGGTATAACTTTGGCCCAAATCGAGACAAATGTTTAAACTACCCGAAGTATCGCGACCACACAACTGAACGTCGTATGTCCTTCGATAACTAATAAACGGCGATATACTTGCGGAACTTTGTGTGGATATAATGACACTAAATATCTGTCTCTATTTGGGCCAAAGTTATGCCCTCGGTCAAAGTAACCCGCCCTTACTGTAGGTAACTTATTGTTTGATATCGCAGTTTTTTTATCCTTAAATAAACTACACCGGTAGTAATTATAGTACCTAGTATTTAACCCATAAAGAAGCAATGGTCAATGTCAAACAAGCCCTTCATGACACGGTTACAAATTTTTACTAGCACTAATACAACGTGACTGCGGCGTAAACTAAGGTATCGATTGATGACCTAAATGTCGCCATGGTAGCGACTGGTCCCGGTGTCTTGAGTTCGTCAGTTTGATTAACGCATCTTGTGAGATGTTTGATGTCTTCAGTTAGAATGGAAGCTAGGAAAGGTTTTTGCGGGCAGTGTTTTAAAGGCGAATTTCAAGGAAGGGGGAATTGGAGAAAAGGTTTTCAGATTTGGGTTGGGATGGCTTAATTTATTATACAATATGTATGTATTTCAGTCTATTTTTAACCGCCTTCAATAAAAGAGGAGGTTCTCAATTCGACTGCATGTTTTTTTTTTTGTGGTATATTTGATACGCGATTACTCCGCCAATAAATTATGAATTGATTTTGATGAATATTTTTTTGTTTGGTAGGTCATAGTTCCGAGGTAGTCATATAAATTGTATTAACTTGGCTTGTGTAGTTTTTGAGTTAGCTTCGATAATACGTAGGTATATAATCCACTTTGTGCATCTTGATGATGTTGTAATAGTTCCTGTCACTATTATTTTACATAGCAAGTAGTGGTCCACACTAATTCCATAATTAAAAAGTGTTCTACCATAACTAAAAAGTGAAAAATAAGAAACTTTTTTACAACAAAAAACCAACTGACTTTCAAAAAAACACTACAAACTGAAAAATAACTTTAATTTCGGAAGTCGGTGGCAAAAAACTAAAATACAGATCCAAAGACAACCGACTTCCGAAATTAAAGTTATTTTTCACTTTGTAGTGTTTTTAGTCAATCTGTTTTCATTTAATGTAGATAAATGAACTACTTTTTAAGACCGGTGCCTTTTTACATCGGTAAACATAAAGAGATTCCAATATACTATATTGAAATCTCTCTGCTTTTACTTTGAAGTAGGTACATCTCATAACTTTTAATTTTCTTTAAATAAACATAAAACATTTTTGTAAGTTCACTAACATTTTCTAAAACGGATTATATTTCCAAAAACAACAGTAGCAACCAGATATAAGATCAAAGTGGCATCTCAGTGTCAGTGTTTGTCGTGACAACGCTTGATATTATATTGTCTATGCTCATATTACCCCAACGCGAGACACGAGATACGACACGACTGACGGAGATACGGAGTAATTATAATGTTTCACTCCTAAGACCAATGTTACAAGAATTATTTGTGTAAGTACATGACGAGGCTTGGACATTTCTTGAAAATTGGATAAACATTGGTAAAATTCGGGTGGTAGGTATTTTATTTTGGGCTACGGATGTCATTATAATGATCGCAGCATCATGCTGAGATGCTCTTTGGCCTCGTACATGACTTTCTGGTTTTTTAAACTTTCTTTTTATATATATTTTTTTAAATATATTTTTATGATTTTGTTTAGTATAATATGTACTTGGTGATCTTCCTGTGTGAGTCACAATAAATACTTTTTCTTTCTTTTCTTTCTTTCTATAAAAGTTACGTTTTTTTTTCCATCTCATTAGATATTCTTACACAGTTCATACCGATATGAGACAATACTTTTTCTTCGTCTTGCTAATACTTTTAGGAGTTTTATTACTGAATCTAACGATTATAATTCTGTACATACATATTTTTTTACGGTCGCGAAACCATACTTTAATCAACAGGCAACCTGATACTGAGTTGCAAATTGCAAAAAACGTAAGAAAATTTGAATTTTGCGGGCTTCCCTGACGCTTCTCCCTTAATCAGAAACTTTAATCAACCGAAAACTAACACCTACTTGTCCCCAAAATCAGTACTCTAATCCTTAATTCTCATGCAAAATAACAGTGATACGCATCAAGTTGAACTAATTCCGTCACAAGCTCCACAAACCGTCTCATTATGCTGAAATATTCCTATGTTTATTCTACTCGTTAATACTAACGCAATAACTTGAAGATTACGCCGGTTGGGTGGCGTCGAGACGTCTACAAAATGACTGTGATTATTCAAAAAGACTCGCATTTTTTGGGTCCCGTACGCAGATTACGAGTTTTGTATAATTCGTCGATTTCGTCAGACGGTGCCGTGTTTCGCGGTGTTCGTTTATTTTTGTAAAATAAAAGCATGGGAAAGAAAGTCTATTTTTGGGTTTTTTTTTTTAATCAACAAAATTCATGTCAAGACACTAAATTTATTTTTCAACTCTGTACCGGGTTTTAGTTACTAATGATGCGATTTTTTTTCGGATGATTGCATGAAATCCTTTAGTTCGATTCTGTGCAAATATTTCTGACGCACTGTAGTAACGGCACGGTCTCAAAAGCATTCTGCAAATATTATTATATTGGTCGCGCAAGACATCTAGGGACCTTTTGGTGTAGCTGACCCATAGCCCCCGTGAACAGACCCTGACAATGTGCCCTGAATAGTGTAATCTTAACCTGTCGGTACAGCGGGAGAACCTACGTGCCAACATATTACCTCGGACTGCCAATGCCCTACGCTCCCTCTCAATATCTACATTATCTTTAAAGCTTAGCAAGTGCAAATAAAACATTAAAAAAATATTTACGGAACCCGGGCGAATAAATTCCGCCACATTAAAAATTTAAGCGCAAATTTTTCGCATCTGGCAATGTTTTGGAATTTTATCCGAGATTTATTTGGATTTTTAAGGTTTTCAGGAAATCTAATGCGGCGTAAGCCACTCAAATAACTTTGTTAATGAAAGGGATCCTCTGAAAAGACAGTTAAAAGCGTTTTAACTAGAATGGGTTTTAAAGCAAAATTAAGTTGCATCACGTTTTTGATGCACTGCGAAAGTAGGTACCTATTGTTGAGAGAAGAGAGCTCGTGGCTAAGTAATAACAGCCGCACGGGTCGATCCATCAGGTTAAGCTACGCTTGCCGGGGTTAGTCCGTGGGTAGGTGACCATCTTCACATACCGAGACTCCTTGCCTCAGAAAGCACGTTAATGCGCTAGTCCCGGCTGTCATTCGAGGATCATTGTACAATCGTTACAGGTCGTCAGAAGCCCGCAAGTCCGACAACTAGTCTTACCAAGGGGTATCGTATTACCCAGTTACTGGGTTATGGAGGTCAGATAGGCAGTCGCTCCAAATAAATTACTGGTATTCAGCTGCATCCGGTTAGAGTGGAAGTCGACCCCGACATAATTGGGAAAAGACTTGAAGGAGTAAAGCTATTTTTATATTTTGTTGTGTCTGAAGGGGTGGTTTCAAATGGTTAGCATTTTCTTTGAGAAATGTGAAGGGATGAGCTAGTTTTAAAATATATGTTTTTGAGGGTGTTGGTTGCCATTTTAAAACTCATAAAACATCATCTACTCGTAATCTGAGAATTTAGGATTAAGTGACATAGCAAGCAATTCACTGCAAGCAGAGATTATATGCCCTTTATTCATAAACTTTAAGTAGGTCACGTTAAACCATACATTTTTGAAGTTGCTATTACTTGTCTATGGTTAATGATAAATTATTTGATTTCTGTAAGTAGGTTTGTACAAACACTTTTACAAGTCAATCATGTTTTTTTTTTTTAAACTAGTAGAGGTCGGCGTTTCCTATCTGACTACTCTGAGAAGAAAGGCCGGAACAAACTCAGAGGTCACAGTCTCTTATAAAGTCCAGACATAATCTTGGTCAATTCATGTGAAGACCATGTAGATTGGTGTCTGAAATGGTCTTTTGAGGAAAGAACCACACAGATTGAGAGGACCTGTCCAGTCAGTGCACGCATTTGTCTGTAATCGCGCAGCTCAACTCAGAACTTAAAGAGCTCAACGATTCGACAAACAATACCAAAGAAAGGACATTTGGATTGCCACAGATATATACGAGTACGTAGAAAGACAGACGTATATCTATATCTGTGATGATTGTCTGTCAATAAATAAGGAACTTCATAGCGTCCATGAAGTATTGCATTTTTTCTTCTGTTTGCCTGTCAATAAAATAAGGATCTTCATAGCGTCCATGAACTATTGCATTTTTTCGTCTATGGTCGCCTGTCAATAAATAAAGAACTTTATAGCGTCCATGAAGTATTGCATTTTTCTTCTGTTTGCCTGTCAATAAAATAAAGATGTTCATAGCATACATGAAGTATTGCATTTTTCTTCTGTTTGCCTGTCAATAAAATAAAGATGTTCATAGCATACATGAAGTATTGCATTTTTCTTCTGTTTGCCTGTCAATAAAATAAAGATGTTCATAGCATACATGAAGTATTGCATTTTTCTTCTGTTTGCCTGTCAATAAAATAAAGATGTTCATAGCATACATGAAGTATTGCATTTTTTCGTCTATGGTCGCCTTAAATAAGGAACATCGTAGGCGTGCTTACGTCAAAGTAAAATAAACGGGGAAAGAAATCGGGATCGGTTATCTCTACTTTCAATGGTTCTACCCAAGAAAATATGTACATTATGCACAACCCACTTTAGCAAAGCGATCAAAATTGTTAGCTTTCCCTGCTCATATTAGAAGGTTAGAATTCCACATCCCAGTCAATAGGGCAAACAGATTTGCTAGCCACAATGCACGAACCGAATGGCCAATAAATGTTTGCTCAGTATCTCAATGTTTGTGCTTGTGATTTGTATGTGTAATGTTAACTGATAACACAGGGAACACACGGCCGAAGAGTTAAAGGCATTGTAATAGAGGGTTGGTTACACTTCGGCTATCCTCTTGGGGTGCATTCTGCCTGCGGTAGTAGCCACTTTACTTAAGGTGAACCAAACGACTAACAGACTGTCGACCAATAACCAAGAATATTGTTTGATTAAGTGCTCAGTACAAGCTCCATATAGCTACATGACCGGTACAAGGCCAGGGCGAGTTATTTTTTAAAACACTACAGCCAGGGCTTCGAGTGAATGCGTTTTTGACACTTGTCAGTTACGAACATAACATATTATATGTGTGAATGTATGTATGTTTGTTCACGCATTTCTACGAAACTAATAACCAGATCATGACTGTTTAATTTTTATTGGCTTACATTTACTTTAACTTAGGGAAAAGTGCTAGTTTTATCAAATTCGATTCAGTCGTTTTAAAGATTATGGACTAATACGTGTAAGTGTGACGGCCTAGCTTATTGATACGAGCTACGGGTGTGGTGGCAAAGGGAAAACATCTCGAAAACTTGGTCAAATTCTAGTGCAATATTTATAACAAAACTATTAACTACTTATTACAAACAAATATTCCAGTTTTTACTAAAAACTAAAAATTACGAAATTAAAAAATAATAAAAAATTAAATCGACTTCAAAAAGAAATTAACTCAAAATTATGAAATAACTTTAATTTCGGAAGTCGGTGGCAAACACTAAAATACAGATTCCAAGACACTCCCAAATTAAAGTTATTTCGTAATTTTGAGTTAATTTCTTTATGAAGTCGATTTTTTATCTCATAATATAATATTCGACAAAAACCTATATAAAAAAAATATATAATGATTTAATTCAGACATTACAGTCCATAGATTGTTAGTAAAGATTTGTGCTTAACTGCTATGTTAGTAATGCTAGTAGATCACCACCACCAGGTGCCTAACTAACTATTTGACTAACTGGATATGTGAGCGATTTCTGAAGCAGGTTCCGGCTTCCTTTTAAAGTTCAGACCCTTAAAAATCATCATTACCTACTGAACAAAACACCAATCCTAGCACACTAAACCAAAAGAGCAATAAACATGATAATGAATAATAACAGTGAAAACATAACAATCCTTTATGATCTAGTGTTGTCTAGTTAGCAACTCGATCGGTCCCCAAACGGCACCTCGCGCCAAAACTAACATAAATCTAAAGCTATTAATATAAATTACTTACGATTTACAATCCCTTTGGGGTGTTAAATTACAGTTATTTCCCTTCTATGTACAAAGGCTTTATCATAACAGACCGGACTCCTAACGTGTCGGCATCAATTTTAATTATTTATTATTGTGAGGTATTAATGAGTCGACCTTTGCTTAATGGGTTTGGATTAATTAGCGAACGATTTGGGGCGAGTTGTTTTAAAATGTTCAAGTAATGAGGTTCGTTAATTGAATATGGATTTTTGGGAGTACCTGGTGCTTTAGTTTAACTTTATTGATGAGAAAAGTAAGTGGACTGATCATTAGCCTGTTAAAGGCTCGTGCAAAACATGAGTCCTTCAATTCCTCAAAAGAAAATGATAGTAATCATCACCCATGGCAGACGTAATATTGATCGACTCAGAGATCATTAATGTCGTTATTACAGTTTAATACTTATGCCATAAAAAACCAAAATTGCGGCAATCAATAACAATATTAATTTATCAAAGGAAACGGCGGTGATCATCAACCATGGCAGATCTATTATTTAATACGCCTTAAAAAACTATTCAACCGCGGCGAAAATACTTTGTTATTTCCTTTCATAAAAAGAGTATTTCCCTACAATATTACAATTTCAGTTTCTATAACTATTCAACAAACCTTTACAAAACTGTCACTCACATAATTTCCTTATTCGCTTTCATAAACCCCTATTTTCGTTCCATTTTTCCTTTGACAGTTGAGAAGGACCTATGGAAAGGACAAAGCGATTTTACGGTATACTTTTGTTGTCATTCAGAATCCTGTATGACGAACCTTTGTCAAAAAGATTTTTGGTATTTTTCAACCGACTTCAAAAAGGAGGAGGTCCTCAATTCGACTGTGTTATTTTGTTTTTTTTTTTTGTATGTTCGTTACTCGATTACTCACAGACGGATGGACCGATTTGGATTTTTTTTTTTTGTTTAAAAGGGTGTACTTCCTAGGTGGTCCCATATAAATTTTATTAATTTTTTTTGGGTATTTTTTGAATTAGCTTCAATAATGCGTATTTTTCCTGCTTAGTATATGTGGATGATGTTTTAATGTATGCGGATGATGTTTTAATAACTTCCTATCACTGTTATTTACATAGCAGGTATTCGAATTTGTGTGGGGTAGTTACCACAACTAAAAAGTTAAAAATAAATACTTTTTAGCAAAAAATAAAAAAAAACAACTTCCAAAACAAATCACTACAAAGTGAAAAAAAACGAAAATACAAAACCAAAGACAGCGACTACCGAAATTAAAGTTATTTTTAACTTTGTAGTGTTTTGTTTTGGAAGTCGGTTTTATTTTTTGCTAAAAAGTTTTTATTCAAGCGCCAAGTTTTCTAGGATTCCCCATTGAATTAGTTGTGAGCTTTTAAAAGACGGTAAAAGTGTTGATGCCTTCGGAATTGAGCTTTGACACTGTAAGCTGTTTATATCTTATTGTTATGACCTAGCTCCGCCACATCGTTGGCGCTTACTTGGCGGAAAGGTGTGTCACCTACAGGGGGCGTGACGGCGGGTGCCGGCGCGATATGTCGTGCAGTGTTCCATAGGGTTTGGTTGTAGGCCCTCTCCTGTGGAACATCGGATACGACTGGGTGCTGAGGGGCAAGCTCCAACCGGAAGTGGACCTGACGTGTTACGCGGACACCATGCTGGTCACGGCCTAGGGGAGTTCGTACAGGGAGGCAGCGTTGCTAGCTACTGCTGCGGTCTCATAGGTCGTGAGTCGCATCCGACACCTGGGCCTGGAGGCGGCTCTCAAAAAGTCGGAGGCCATCACATTCTATGGCCCTCGACGGGCGCCGTGCCGGGATCAATGCTTTTCAATCTGGGGGGCCCGAGCGCCGCCTGTAAGCGGTTGTACTTAGGGATTGTGGGATCCATGGCCCTGTACGGGGCCCCGGTGTGGGCCTCTGACCTGATGGATGGCAGCATCGCAATACTGCGAAAACCGCAGAGGGCGATGGCCGTCAGAACTATGAGGGGTATCGCACGATCTCTTACGAGGCGGCTTGTACACTGGCCGGATCCCCGCCCTGGGACCTAGAGGCGAGAGTCCTCGCGTCTCTTTACCGATGGCACGAGGAAGTGCGAACGCGGGGTAGTAAACCGAAGCAGCGAGAGATCCAGCACCGTCGGTCACAGCTCCGGGAGGTCCTGGAGACGGAATGGCGGAACAGGCTTTTGCGCCCTACTGCCGGCCTCGCTACCGTCGAGGTGATCCGACCAGTGCGCGGCGAATGGCTCGGGAGGAGGCACGGCTATCTGTCGTTTCGGGTGACGCAGGAGCTTTCGGGGCATGGCTGCTTCGGGAAGTACCTGTGTCGCATAGGCAGGGAGCCAGACGCTCGGTGCCATCACTGCGTCCACTGTCGGGAGGACACGGCGTGGCATACACTGGCAGAGTGTGTCGCATGGGAGGAGCCGCGCCGTGCCCTCGTAGCAGTAGTCGGAGCCGACCTGTCGCTACTGGCCGTCGCTCGACCTATGGTCGGGAGCACCGAGTCGTGAGATGTGAGGTGATCTCCTTCTGTGAAAAGTTTATTTCACAAAAGGAGGCTTTTTTTTTGTGGATGGGAAATCATCAAATAACTTCTCCCGCTCTGGGTGGAGCGGGAGGGCGTGTCAGATTTCTACTGACTAAAACCCACCCGTGTTCCTTCAATTTCCTGTGCCAGGGCCACGGTAACTCTTTCGAACAACCCGCAACCCTGGCGGGCATCGGCCCTAGCGGACCCCTTCAGCTAGTGCTGACATCTTTTTGAGGAACACAACGTGCCGTCGACCCGGGCCTGGTCCTTAGGGACCCATTGCTCGCCATCCGCAAGCCCGCGCCTACGGTGGCCGGGAATCGACTATCAATTCCCGACGCCAAGGGCGTCTCCTGCGGTGACTAGGGCCGTGAGGGCGCAAAAATTGCCTTTCCCTTATGCGTTCTGCTTCCTCCTTCGCGAGCATTACTTCTTCACAGAAGGAAGTGACGGCTTCCCATGTACTCTCGCTCCGTACCATGGCCTGGACCAGGGCGGGACACGAGAGATCGCCGCCGCCGATTGCCCATTGCCGATTGAAAGGAGGCTTCGGAAAGGGAGAGGGAGATTGAAACCACACTCCCGACCCGCAGCAGGCGGACTATGCGTCGGAGGGCGGACAACGCCCTCTTCCAGCCCCCGTAAACAGGTCCGGACCGACGGCGGACTTGGGGACGTCCGCCGCCACTCATCCAGCAGGACCTGAGGCGGCGGCGTGTGGTGTTCCACGCGCGCCTCTAATGGATGTCGCGGGGGAGCCTCACACCTCACTCCCCCCACGGGCCTGAGGTGGGAGATCCTGGAAGGCGCACAAGTTCCCATGATCTCTGGTCCAAGTGTAGGAAAGGACACCGAGGTGGGTTTTTAGTCAGTAAGAGTCTGACAGATCCCTCCGCCCGCCCCAGGGCGGAGGACATCCATGAGGATTTTCCACCCCGGAACAAAAAAAAAAGGTTACAACTGTGACCAACCACGCACGGACCGAGCGAGCACCTTATTAATACGAACTAAATTGCCGCGGAATTTTGTAAACGGCGTTTGAATTGGTCATTTAATATTGTGGCGTATTATGTAGTGACAAGGAGCTCGTGGCTAAGTAGTAACAGCCGCACGGGTTGATCCATCACGTTAAACTACGCTTGCCGAGGTTGGTCTGCGGATGGGTGACCATCTTTTCATACCGAGACTCCTCCGTGCCTCGGAAAGCACGTTAAGCCGTTGGTCCCGACCGTCATTCGAGGATCTTTGACAGTCGTTACGGGTCGTCAGAAGCCCGAAAGTCTGACAACTAGTCTTACCGAGGGGTATCGTATTACCCAGTAAACTCGGTTGTGGAGGTCAGATAGGCAGTCGCTCTATGTAAAATACAGGTATTCAGTTGCATCCGGTTAGACTGGAAGCCGACCTTGGGGTCGGCATAGTTGGGAAAAGGCTAGGCAGATTGATTGATTGATTATGTAGTGACAAGGCAATCTATCTTTTTACCTTCGGCATATTTTATAACTGCGAGCGTTTTTAAATGGATGTTTGTAAAAAGCGGAATCATACGAATTGCCTGCGACATAATTATATATTTTTCCAAAGTAGGTGTCCACGTAAGAATTAACATTCTTGACAAGCTTTATCAAAACTTTACAAGAGAAATACATAAACATCGAAGTATTCGCCGCAAGTAGAAAGAGTTAATCAGGATCGCGTGTACTTAATAGGTGGGCAAGTGTTAATTATAGTAATAACTGCTTGGTACTCGATGCAGAGAATTGAATGCGGCAAAATAATCGCGAAAGTATTTGAAACCTAGGTAAACCTAACACAGTAGGTAACACTGAGTAAAGGTAACCATAATTAAGGTAATTATAAAAGGGAAATATTTCAAAACTTATTGACCTTCTAAATATGAAATTTTTTTTTAATGTTGGAGCCTCTTTTTAAATTTCTGATCAAACTGGTTAGGTTAGGTTAGAACTGTGACAAACCGCGAGCGAAGCGGTGCCGCGGAAGCGGCCGGCGAGCGCTACATCCAAGTTAGTCGCTCTCGCAGTTATATTTAGTATTCTTAGTTCCCCAAAATTGGAATGAGTAGATGTTTAAAAAAAGAAGCGCATTCATTATTATTAGAGTGTTCAATAATTCTTTTAAGAAAGCAAAATGGGATTATATGTGATTCGATTAAATACTTAGTCTGTAACAAATTTGCTATAAATCAGGTTTCACCTGTAGACTAGTGTAGGCTAGGTACGTACTCGTACCTAGTATAAATAGTTGGTAAATACTTCTACTAGACTACAGACCACAAACCGCAGCGAATTTTGGGTAAAGTCCAACAGACGTAAATAAACATGTCATGTGGTTTATAAGAAAGAACCAACATTTTTGTTCATAACTAGAGTTTGCCCGCGACTTCGTCCGCGTGAAATTTGCTTTTTAGGGTTCCGTACCAACATGGTAAAAAGGAAACCTTATGGTGCGACTCAGTCTGTCTGTATGTCTGTCACAACTAGATATCTCAAAAACTACTAAAGCTATCAACTTGCCCAACTATTTTGCAAATAAGAAAGAAATATATATATATATATATATATATATATATATATATATATATATTATTGTTATTATTAGATTGCTTACGGGATGTAAATATATATATATATATATATATATATATTAGCAACAGGGACTGAAAGGGCGTCTAAAAATTCGAAGTGAGGTTACTAGGGCATGTGGGGTATCATATTAAAGAGCGCTGTTTGCACATTCTCAAACATTTTTTTTTTAAGCCGCATAATTTTCGACTTTTGATGAAATATGACTAGCAGCGCCCCACGGCTTCACCTGCTTAAGTCTCGAACCCGTAGGAATATCTGGATAAAAAGTATCCTATGTGTTAATCCAAGTTATAAACTATCTGTCTGCCAAATTTCATCAGTGGCGCCATCTATTATCATAAGACCGTTATTGTTTACTTTTAAACGTTTTGCGTGAATGTGACGCATATTTTCCCCAAACTTGTTCTTTAATTGTTTTATTTTGTTATTTTATTTCTTTGCGCCATGTTTATCGCAAATAAACGTATTTTCTTCTTCTTCTTCTTCATTGTTGTTTTTCTCGGGAACATTACTTTTTTCGGGGTGAAAGGTGTGCCCAAGAACTCCACGACCTCATTCCACCGGCCCCCGTCTACCATCGGACATCTAGATGCACTGCAAGTTACCATCCCTCTTGTTGCTATTCCACCAATTTGCACTAAGCGTTTCCAAATCTCATAATGCGCACAGAAAAAGAGTGGTACTCTCTACCTGCGTCTGTGTTTCCGAACGCATACAACCATAATCTCTTCAAAGTGACAATAAACTCACTCCATCGTCGACTTTGTCTCTGTCACCTCCGACCTAGACTAGAGTCAAGAGCAAACCCATCTCAAATAAAAAAATAAAATAAAAAAACTTTTTGAATATTTTTATTTTTCACCACTTCTAATATCCTAGATGGAATGAAGAAATTCTATTTATTATTCAATATCTCTTACTTATTTTACACAATAGGTATGCAACCCTACAAGTATTTTTTATGGCTTGTACTTAAATAAAAAAAGGTTATAAACAAAAAAACGTTGGAAGGTCTCCCATAAAGTGGACCGATAATCTTGTAAAGGCGGCAGCCTATGACCAGCAGAGGACGTCTTTTGGCTAAAATGATGATGAAACAAAAAACTTGTCAATAATAATACTAGGTACGAGTATATGGGTATCCTTCCCCTTTTGCTATAACTTAAGGTATTGAAGCTAGGGCGAAACACAATGACATCCTCATTCTCCTGGCCCTTGTCCCAATTTGTTTGGGGTCGGCGCAACATGTCTTTTTCTTCCATACTTCTCTATTAGTCGTCATCTCGGTAGTCACTCTCTTTCTGGCCATATCATCTTTCACGCAGTCCATCCATCGTTTCTTTGGTCTTCCCTTACTCGTATAGCCCTCCACGTTCATACTCAACACTTTCCTGACGACATTTTCCTCATTCCTCCGCATCACATGCCCATACCATGACAACCGATTTCCACACAACTTTTCAGTCACCGGTGTCACTTTCAGACTTTAAATAAATATAAGTAAATTTTACTTCTTATTTAATTTTATTTCTTATTCTATCTATTCGCGTAATACCACACATCCCTCTTAGCATTCTCATCTCGGCTGCATGCAATTGCAATTCATTCATTCTTTTTATGGCCCAACATTCTGATCCATACAAGACAGCAGGTCTAACCATTGTTTTATAAATCTTCCCCTTGAGTTTAAGGGGAATGCGGAAGTCGCAGATTGTTCCCGTGACCTGCCGCCATTTCATCCATCCAGTGTTAATTCTGTGCTTAACAGTCCGGTCTGCTTCGCCATCGCTTTGCACAAGTGAACCAAGATACCGGAAGTCGGAGCAGACCGGGAGAAGCGCGCCATCAAGCGCTATGGCTCCAGCACTGGAGAGACCGCCGAAATCGCAGAAAATATACTCGGTCTTGGTTCTGCTGACATTCTCCAGTTTCCGTTGCCATTTCTCTAATCTGCTCTGAATCTCAGGTCCGTCTTCACCGACAAGAACGATGTCGTCGGCAAATAGCATGCACCAGGGTGCCTCTTCCTGTATGTCCGCCGTCAGAGCGTCCATAATCAACAGGAAGATGTAAGGACTTAAAGCCGACCCCTGGTGCAAGCCTACCGCCACACTGAACTCGTCGGTGTTGCCAGCAGCCGACCGGACGTAGGTACAAGATTTACTGTACATAGCACGAATTAACTCTACATACTTCCCGGGCAAACCTTTCTCTTTCAAGGCCCACCACAAGACATCCCGAGGTACCCTATGATACGCTTTTTCCAGATCAATGAACACCATGTGCAAGTTATTTTGTGCACGTCAGTACTTCTCGCACAATTGGCGGAGTGCAAAAGTGGCGTCCACTGTTCCTCGACCTGGCACAAACCCAAACTGGTTTGGGGTAATCTCACTCTTATCTCGCAGTTTTTTCACTATTATTTTCTCCCATACCTTCATACTATGGGACATAAGCTTTATCCCTCGATAGTTGTTGCAGTCCTGTACGTCACCTTTATTCTTGGAGATGGGCACTAGCGAACTTTTGCACCATTCTTGTGGGATCGCTTCTTCATGCAACAACTTATTGAGGAATAAAGTCAGCCACATACATCCATCTTATTTTAAACACTTCCATACTTCTACTGGTATGTCATCTGGGCCCATGGCCTTTCCATTTTTCATACTTTGGACTGCCTTCCTTACTTCATCCATGCTAATTTCCCTCACCAAACCCATATTTGTTTGTACTTCTTTGAGCACACCATTCCATTTATTCTCTTCGTTCATTAGCTTTTCAAAATAAAACTTCCATCGTTCTTTTATCTCGTCATCTTGAGACAGAACCTTACCGGCTTCATCTTTCATACACTTAATATGAATTATGTCTCTCGTTCTCCTTTCTCTTGCTTTTGTAATCCGGTATAGCTCCTTCTGGCCTCTTGGGCTGTCCAGTGAGTCATACAACTTCTTCTTCGCCTTAGCCCTGGAAACTGCTACCACCTTTTTTGCCTTCCTCTTCCATTCTTTATAAATTCTCTTCTTATCTTCTTTCAGACTATCATTCCCGTTTTCTACACCCTGCCATTCTTTAAACGCAGCTTTCTTTTCTTTAAGCATCTTTTGCACTTCTTAATTCCACCACCATGTATCCTTTTCTATCATGCGTTTCCCTTTCGATTCTCCAAACACGTCTTTTGCTACTCTTCTTATACAATCCGCTATCTCTTTCCAACATTCATGCCCAGTTTTTTCTTCCATATCCTTCATTTCAATTATTTTATCTACCACTTGACTCTTAAACATACTTGCACATTCCTCTTTTTCTATCATACGCTACCTGGTTTTTGGTGAGGGCCGTTCATTGTACTTACTGGACGAGACACTGACTTTTACCTCCATTATTATTAGTCTGTGTTGTGTGACTAAGCCTTCGCCTGGCAGCACTTTACAATTTTTGACCCATTTTAGGCTGTTCCGTCTTACCAGCAAGAAATCAATTTGTGTCGCGTGGCGGCCAGTTTTGTAAGTAATAAGGTGTTCGTTTTGCTTTTTCAACCACGTATTTGTTATTGCCAGGTCGAAGGCAGAAGCAGTTTGCAACAGTGTCTCGCCATCAGTGTTACGGGCTCCGTATCCCCAACCGCCATGCACTATCTCATACCCATCCTTCTGTCTTCCTACATGCCCGTTAAAGTCACCCCCCACATACACTTCTTCTCTCTCTGGCACATCCATCATCACACGATCGAAATCCTCTCAAAACTTCTCTTTTACACTATCCTCACATCCTGACTGGAGTGCATACACACTTACTATATTTAACACTAAACTTTCCATACACAATGACGCATTATGTTTTCTATTATTATGTTATTTTGTACTTCCGTAGGCTTATTACATATCTTGCAGAAACCTAATGATAGCAAAATTTGCGCAATAATTGCTTTTCATTCGCAAATCGATATTATGTATCAGCGATAGCCACACCTTAACAAACTAGCGATAGTGCTGCCTCTATGGAAAACAATCAGTTAACTAAAATGTGCATTTTATTAAAGGGCACACCCTATGTTTGTGTTTTATGGGCACAACTGGACTCTGACTGACTCTGCTCCTTTACTTCTTTTAGTAAACAGCGAGCCATCAGCGAATGATTTTTTAGATATTACTGATTTTCATAACATTAAGCGATTGATCGCGCGATGACTGTGAAATAAAGAAAGAAAGAAAAACAGTTTATTCACGTGAAAAAAAACTGGTTTTCTTTCTTTCTTTCTACTGTGCGATAATTGCTGATTGCTATTTTTTACGTAATAAGACTGTCGCTTCCATCATATATTATTAAAAACTAGCCGCCTGCCCCGGCTTCGCACGGGTGTACTAATGAAGAAAATGAGACCTAATCTTCCATTTACAGTACGACCATGTAATGAAATAAAGTGACAATAAACTGGTATTCCAAGTATTAAAAAAAAAAAAATTGCAGGTATAATATTAACGTTCTACAACATTTTTACAACATTTACACGAACCAACCAAAACAACAAAAATTACTTATTATTTTCTTTCGGATGCAACAGATACAACCTGAAACTTGAATCATGAAACGGAACAACTAAACGTCAAATCTGTCAATTATTTCTACCTACTTTCTTCTATCTTACTCACTCTCTCACTTTTTTGTATGAAGATTTTTGAATCAAATTTTTTCACATTTCCGTACAATTTTTCAAACCTTTTCTTTAATACAAACCCTGTCCTGACAATTACATACTTAACAAAAAAAAAAAATATATCCAATTTCGTGCAGTCGTTCGGAAGTCATGCGCATGCGCATAGATTGAGAAAGGAAAAGCCACGAGTCTTTCTATTACTTACTTATGTAATTAATCGTTGTTAGTAGGTTACGGATATATGAATAAAATAATTGTTAATTATTGAACATTCAATAAAATAATAAAATACAGTCGTGAAAGTTGTTGTTTCCTTCAATTTATTTCCAATTAAAGAATACTCTCTAATTGGAAATAAATTGAAACCTATGCCTCTGTAATTCTAGAGTTGTAACGTCAATTATTTTAAAGTGGAACTTTCCAGAGAAAATGTCAAGAATCGTCGTTAAAACTTTTAACAAATCTGAGTATTACGGTTACTCAGTAACCACCCTTTCAATACAAGAGGTCATTGCCCTGATGACCTAACATTGCTGTGCCGGGCGAAGAGCCAAAGATACAGAGATTTAGATTCATCCCAAATGGGTACCCTCTGAAATATGGAGCCCAGCCATAGCCCAAATCGCGTCTATTTTTTTAGAAACTGCACAGTATTCGCAGAAAACGAACGTGTAAAATAAAAGTTTTGTAGTCGCTCTGAATGCAAAATAGTGAGCCGATAGTTGTAAATCATTGGAGAGAAAAATCTCTTAGAAATTTTGCCCACCACACCGGGAACGTGACGTCAACGAGAATCTAGATTATTCGCCCATAGTAAATGTACTGTTGCTACCGAAGTAGCGACAATACATTCGGTTGATGGCGCCGAAGCGCCATCAGCTGTTTTGTCGTTCACGTCCCGTTCCCTGTCCGGTGGACAAACAGGGGTAAGGGGAAAGCTCCAGGTAGCCCGCGAAATTCAAATTTTGTTACGTTTTTTTTTTTGCTATTTGTAAGTCAGTTCTATATAATTATATCAGTTACCTATTTATAAGGTGTATCTATTCATACACGAAATCTCTTAAGGGGTCATTGTACTGATCATTACGAACCACTTTTAGTATGGGACCAAACCTGAAATCGCGAAAAAAAAAATCAGCTGTTCAGTACATTTTGACGAATTATGCGAACATAAATGTACTGAACAGCTGATTTTTTTTTTTGCGATTTCAGGTTTGGTCCCATATTAAAAGTTGTTCATAATGATGAGTACAATGACCCATTTAGAGATTTCGTGTATGAATAGATACACCTTATATATATAATCAGTTCTATATTAGGTTGTAACGGGTGTTCTTTTTTGAGGCGAGTTATTAAAATTGAAATAAAACACAGACAAATGTTTTTAATAACCATGAAATAGGCATTATTGACAGATAATTTTATGGCATTAATGTTTGAATAGGATTGCGGGCATGATTACATGGCGTAATCTGGAGGTCAAATTTTTACAGACTCTTCGCTGTAAATTTAGGCGGTATTTGAATGTTACCAGCTCGTGGCTAACTAATAACAGCCGCACGGGTTGATCCATCAGGTTAAGCTACGCTTTCCGGGATTGGTCTGTGGATGGGTGACCATCTTTTCATACCGAGATTCCTCCGTGCCTCGGAAAGCACGTTAAGCCGTTGGTCCCGGCTGTTATTCGTGGATCTTTGATAGTCGTTACGGGTCGTCAGAAGCCCGAAAGTCTGACAACCAGTCTTACCAAGGGGTATCGTATTACCCAGTAACTGGGTTGTAGAGGTCAGATAGGCAGTCGCTCCATGTGAAATACTGGTATTCAGCTGCATTCGGTTAGACTGGAAGCCGACCCTAACATAGTTGGGAAAGGGCTAGGCAGATTGATTTTTAGAATGTGTCCATGCAAGTGCTCAATTTTTACTGATTTATCGGAGTAGACATGCAACTTTATATATCCCCAGAGAAAATAAAGTAATGGCTTCAAATCTCACGAACAAGGTAACCAGGTTTCGTGAAATTAGTCGCTTGTTAAATGTTTCCTTCAGTAAATTATCCCAATAAAAAAAGTTAAGTTTTCAGTAAACTAGGCGTTGGTGTCAGCCGCGGCAGCCACATGCCAATTGTCAATGCCATAAAATTATCTATCGAATAAAGCCAATTTAATGGATATTAAAAACGTTTTTCTGTGTTTTTTTTTACAATTTAACGTTATCCCCTCTGAAAAAAAAAGCACTCGTTGATAAAAGTCTTATTCACAACCGTAACATATATGTATTTAGAAAATTATAATCATTAGAATCAGTAATACAACTGCTTAAAAGCTTAGCAAGGGCACTTTACGTAACGTGATTTGTTAATTCTACAAAATCTGTACCTGCGGATAAAATAAGATTATAATTTTAGAAGCACTGCAAATCATATTTATGAAAGTTTTAGACTTCATTTCCATCTTAATGTCTTAGATTAGCATGGATATCAAGTCTAGACCGTAAAGAAAAATATAAACTGTGCCAACCGCTCACTGACGACAGTTGATAAAATAATATTTCAAAGTCAGACTCTGAATTTTAAATAAGTCTGACAAGACTGCTCATAATATATAAATATTTTATGCAATAAAGTATGAGGGATATAAATGTCTTGCAACTTCCTCACATACCATTTTCTTTGAGCGTGTTTCCCTTTTACAGTTGAAGCATTTTAACTGAATGCTGAAACATGAATTTGAAAATTTATGAAACACATTTTCAGGTTGCACTAACGAGAACAGTTTTCTGTCCGTTAACGATGTTCGGACAAAACGGACTTATTTTGAGTATTTGTGTTTACCACAATGTGCTGGATTTCCTTAAAAATACGATTTTTAAAATGTAATGTTGAATACTAGCGAAGCAGCGTCAATATGCCAATAAATCATGGTTATCTATATTTTAACACTTACTACACACGTTACTAATATAATTATGGCATTTCCAATATCAAACTCATACTTCAGCATAATTTTATGGTGTTCCAAGAAGTGTCAAACCTAAGCGTCAATACAATTTGGACTATTGCCCACACTAAGTGCGACGCCACACATGTCATGCAGACATTGGACCAACTCTCAGACCGTAAAATATTTTTGCATTACATAACTCATATACAAACAGCAATAACAGCAAAATACAAGATAAAACAATATTGGAAGCAAGAAAATTCTAAAACGATACAAATAATGTAATGTGTGTGCAATTCTGTATCATGCCAACAATAATATTACAGTAGATATTCTTAGAAATCAATGGCACTCAAAAACAAAATCAACACAACTAAAACAAAAGAAGAAAGAAAAGGCGTTATTATAACATTATTAAAATACGAGGGAAAACCTCATAATATTTTACACGAGATAATCGAAGCAGCAAAAAAATCTTGCACTTAACCTCGGCTTTAAGCACTGCACGTTCTCCTTGTGTTACTTCACAGCTACTGAGTTGAAAGACGTTACCTAGTCCCTTACTTTCTTGTCTAGCTTGTTACTGTTCCCTTTTTGTGTTCTTCCTTTTTGTGTGTAAATTTCTGTCTGTACCAAGATTGTGTTTATTTTACAAAAAAGGGAGGTATCGTGGGACACCTGGTTGGAACGAAGTTACAGAGCCATCTAGTATGGTCTCTAGTTGTTAGCTTGCTAAAAACTTATACTAAATGGCTCTGTATTAAAATTAAAAACCGCCCAAGTGCGAGTCGGATTCGTGCACGAAGGGTTCCGTACCCTTATCTACGGTAACATGGCAAAAATATCACGCTTGTTGTATGGGAGCCTCCTTAAATATTGATTGTATTCTGTTTTTTAGTATTTGTTCTTATAGCGGCAACAGAAATACATCATCTGTGAAAATTTCAACTGTCTAACTATCACGGTTCTTGACATACAGCCTGGTGACCGATGGACAGACAGACGGACAGCGGAGTCTTAGTAATAGGGTCCCGTTTTACGCTTTGGGTACGGAACCCGTAAAACCAAATATTTTGACACTTCAAACTGAGTTTTTTGGGCATAACGCTTTTTCGTTACGTGACGATTTCTACCTATTTACTCCTACCGCAAGCCGCGTTAAAGAACTTCCTTCCAAAACTATATTTTTGACAGAGATATTGGACCTATTAAGGTTACTTGAGCTTGACTCAATGGATCCCTATAGGATATCTTGGAACTGTATGTGATTTTTATTGAGTGAATACCTATATCATAATATTTGTGAGGCTTTTAACAAAATCAAGTGATGTATACTTTCCCAGAGAAAGACAACTACTTTGCTAGATTAGGTTTCTATTACACTCTCAGTATGAAAATCAATAAATGCCTACAAGTCACATTTGGCCAATCAAATATTTTATGAATTGAGGTCACTCTGTCCGCCGTCTCTGTAATTATCACTACGTAGCGAATGGTCCCTAAAATATGTAAGTAAACGAGTATGGACAGCAATAATATCATTTACGATAGTCATAAATAGCCCATCTCTATGTTAAGGTTTACGTCTACGATAACTTTCTTCTATTTCTGACCGTATTAACCTATTTGTCCATAAATCTTAATCCAAGATTCTGCCAATATGGAACGGAACCCCCGTTCCAGAGTGCCTCTCTGAACTATTATATTGTGTGCAAATATGAAACTAAGTATTTACTGTTTGGCAAGTCAGGGTCTATAACTTTTGATGTTATAGTGCAAATATTTTAGCTAGGAATGAATTTTCTTGGAATTCCTAACTACCATTCATTTTTAAACTCACAATTAGCAGTCTCAATCAGACGATCGATGTCATGCATCGATGTGATATTCATTTTGTCCCCTCCTTTATAGATAGATCAATCCAAGAATTTGAAGCTTAAATTCAAAATGAATGAAGTAAAACAATTTCTTGTGTCCTTGTAACCACTAAATCTTCAATAAACCTCTCTATTTCCGATAACTACAACGAAGAACGTTTTCTC
Organism: Dicycla oo; assembly: GCA_948252095.1. Lineage (NCBI taxonomy): Eukaryota > Metazoa > Arthropoda > Insecta > Lepidoptera > Noctuidae > Dicycla > Dicycla oo. The sequence continues at coordinate 26,420,103 of OX411715.1, read as the reverse complement.
CGAAAGTGGGTCCATCCATACTTTTCCTAGTTGACTGTGTACGAGCCTACTGTGTCAACTCATCTTACAGCAAATATTTACTCGACAGTGTAAGGAGATGCCCTAGTTGAACAGTTTGTAAAGGCTTCTACCCTTTCAACACAAATCCACTTTGGAGGCGTCTTTGAAACCCGTCTTTGAAATTATTTTCTTCTTCTACTGTAAAGCTCTGATCACAATATGGATAACGGACTTATTTTGATGAATCTTTGAGTAAATACTGTGTTTTTGGACTTCTAGAAATTCTTCTTAATTGAATTAATCTTCCTGACTGATCCCAAATGTATATATGTATCTTGAAATCTGTGTTTTGTAATTATATATCTCATAAAGTTTATAACGATATGCCATGTTTCATAAAATTTGAGATTAGGTTTTGCTTCTAAGTTCAGAGATTCAATTTAATAATGAAAAGTTAATCTATTATTGATCGAGCGAGCGAAGCGTCACTGATTCAGGTCTGGAAAAAACTGCTTTCATCTGTCAGTTTGTTGGTACTCCTACATGTCGTATTTTACAATAATCGTACTACTGGTCTGGACGAAATTTGGTATATAGGTTTTACAAATTCGTAGATTTATTTGTCGTCGTTGTTTTTTGATTGAAGGGGAACTCTCTAAAAAGGGGACTACTGGATATCTCCGCCGTATGAGATCCTATTCCGATGTTTCTGTTTTTATTTGAAAGGTCTCATAAAAAATTTTTGAAGATCTGATGAAAAAAAAGTAAATATGTGTGGTAAATATGTAAAATAACTTTATTGCTATATTAATTGTTGCAAAAAAATTTGTGCTCGCGAGGTCTGCTGTTCGCAGATCTACTAGTTAAGGAAATCTCGAAACGGCTGGTTGACATTTCCTGTGACCCAAGGGCTGGCTTTTACCTCGGCCAGAGATATAATAATCTGCAGAGAACTACTGCTATAATATTATTTCTAAAAATAAAGGTGTTTAAGATAAATCAAAAAAAGATTTCTTGATATAAAAATTGGTTTACTAAGTAAGGCCTTTACAATTTTTAATAACTTTAAATACGCAACGAACAGAGAATTTTTCCAAGATGAATTTTTGAACGAATGTAGGAATGAATATAAGAATGAACGAATGTGTCGTAGACAATAGGTACTTTCATTTATGACGAAACAAAATATTTTTATAAACTTGATTTTGTGTAAGTATTCCTTTTTTTAGTTTAGTTAATCCTTTATTTTCTTTGTGGAAGTCTTAAAAAAGGTTTTGATCCATCTCCTTACTTATGTTACTGAGTTACTGGGAAAGGAAGTTAACGAACCGTTCTTGATCTTGGTGCGGCATTCCATCAAATCCAAAGTTTGATATTTATGGTTCAACTTACAGCCGTGTTACTCAGTACGCTCTGAAATATAAGTCTACTTTTTTTATTTTTTTATTTATATGAACTTGGGAATATTTTTGTGTCAGTCTAAATCAAACAGTTTTTTTATCCAAAAGTATTTATGTTGAGCTACCTAGAAGATATAAATTTTGTGACGATAAACTTAAGTATTGGAGGTATTACAGAACAAAAAACAGACTTACTAATAATACTCCGTCTTCATAGGAAATAGTTCCCTTTGAAAAACTAGTTCCCTTTGACATTGATTCCGGGTATTTCCCGGAATCAATGTCAAAGGGAACTAGTTTTCATTAGTTCCCTGTTTTTTTTTTTTTTTTTTTTTTAATAAAATCAACCATTATGGAAGCCTGTAGTCTATCATTCTTAAGTGTCACAACTCTATGATTACTTTGAACAAATTGCATGTAAGCTTCAAAGGGCGGACATCTGGACATTTTTTACTCGTTGCTTCCAATTTGACCGAAATATTCCATTACCAGTGATTAGTAATCAGAGTTAATGGATGCCGTGAGCCCTACGCTTTATGTCATGTCATGTGCGAGTAATTACGTAAGACAATATTGTATTAAAACAAGAGTGCTAACCTATTATAGGTTTTAATGATGTTAAAGTTCATTATGATGTAAATTGCAATTTGAAATATGGTGCTTGTAAAACTGTTCGTAAATTTAGGTCAATAATATAATCAAGAATGGAACAAAAACACTACCGTAATTGATTTGACTCAGCTATCCTATCTTGTCTATCAGTAACTAGCTCAATCAATCAATCAACTGAGCCAGATATATATCCATCCCAAGTTAAGGGTAATTTACTATTTGTATTTGATCCCTACATCCTTATATTTAATTTTCCAGATTTATCTTCGCGGAAAATCATTTTCCAAAAGAAACTCGTTAAAATTTTTGTATGTTAGTTTAGCACTGTTTATGTACGTACTTCAAAAAGTAAAACCATTCACGCATTTACGTGAAATTCAGCATCCAATTACCCTATACAAACAATCACTCCGTACGGGCTCTAAAAAATTCTCCTACACAAAAACCATTTTTCTTTTTACCTTAAAAACATTTTCGTCATCACTCTCGTGCTGGCCCCATCAAAGCTATAAGCTATCAAATTTTCCCCTCTGAAGCCTTCAAGGGTTCCTACGAGGAGCAATTTCCTTAAGCTGAATTTCATGAGCAATATACATACTTCATATAACACATTGTTTTTGCTAACGGTTGAACGTGTTAGCTCATTTTCTTTTTAGGGTGCTCATCGATTACCTATATGGCTGAAAACACTCCGTATTTACGACAGAAACTGTTTCGCTGTCTACGACCTGACCTAGCTAGGTTTCTAGCTATCGATTTTTTAGTAACAGTTTAATTATACCGATCAGTTAAAGCATGTGTTGTACGAGTATAGGCTTTTACTTTGTCTCTCATATAATATTTCAGTAGTTAAATTTTAAATTAGTAATAAAAATTTGTACTACTTAATGAAGTCTACCGTAAAATTAGAGTGCTTCTAAAATTATAACAATGTTCGTTCTGAACAATATTTCGCGAGTAAATTGAGAGGTAACTTTAAACTTTAAAATTTGGTTCAAAACGACGTCAAACGTTTCAAAGCTGAATATCTACTTCAGTAAGTACTTATCAAAATGTAAAAGTTGTCTTGTTTAAATATTACTTAACTTTCAAGGCGTTTAGTAGGAATCGCGATAAAATATTCGAGGCCCGTCGCTACTAGCTAATGGAACGGCCTTATAGTGTATGCGCAATGCGATAGATGGCGCTTTCTAATCCAGGGACTAATGAATTCACATAGTCTAACACGAGTCATAGCCCCAACATCAGTAAACCGTGTCATTACTGCCCTGGAACATGGTTCAGGCGACGTTGAATCCACTTGAGCACTATGCATATTTCGCGCATTATTCCTTACGACGTCTATGCCGAATTCGCCTTGAGCTGTAACTGCCACTTAAACAAAATGTGTCACATCACGTCCCACTTACTATTGCAAAGCTGTTATGCTTCAGTGAATACTTTATGAGTTATTTAGTCATATTTTATGCGGCATTATACTGGATTGCGCTGAATTGATAATTTATGGTTTGATTGCAACCATTTGTGTGTTGTCGTTAAGTTTTATTAGAATGTTCTTGATGTTGTACACATTATTGCGAAAATAAATGTTCTTTCATTTACTTTCCTTGGGAGAACGTGTAGCAGTTTGCTGACTTTATGTTAATTTCTCTTAATTAAACATTGTGTTGGAATTGCTTATTATGCAAAAACAAGAATTTACATAACTGTGTTCATGTCATTACACTACTCAATTTAAGTGTCAATAAACACGTCATCATCATATGAACCGAAACATTAATCACTCGCCTACATGTTTCCATTTTCAATTTAAACTCGAGTCTTCAAATTCGTCAATAATTTTCAACCAATACAAAACGGTGTAATCCCCATTTACTGGCTGTAGCACGTAATTAATATATTCAACCTACATCAAATGTGAGCAATGGACCGAAAAATGCCATGGCAGATTATACTCCGTTAAATATCCCGGTATAACATGCCCCGACATGAACGACCAAATAATCCTAAAATGCCCCACCCTTTAGAGGGGAATAGACAAATAACAGCGCAGAGAATCTCGCTCAATATAATTGCCTACAGGAGAATATTTCCTAAAGGCTGCTATGACTTTCCCAAATAAATTGTTCTTTTGATTAATAAAATGGCCATAATTATGGCTGTATAGAGTGCCATCCATTTTTGTAATAGCCAACGTTTTATTAAGTCTGGGAGACTATTAATTTGATGAGACTTTGTGTAATAGAATTATATTATTATTTAGTGTGGTTCTTTCCTTACTGAAAATGGTAGTGTCTAATATTATATTTGGGGTTCTGGTTTTTGTCTGACTTTCTTGGTAATTAACTAAATTAATTTGGCACACGGTTGAAGACTGTTATACTAACGATCACCGAAAAACATGCTGATGATTTCCTACCGTTACTTTTAAACCTTTCGTGGCTGTCTTTTTTTACAAAGTGATCGTTAACGTGTGGTGTAGACCTAAACCAATGTAAACCGCAAATTAATTACTTACTACAGTCATAAGAGCGAATGTTAATTATCACAATCACACGGAACGATAATCCTAGTTCCTTATTCAGGGAGCGACCATCTTACATGAACGAAGATGCGAAAAAAGGTAAGTAATTGGTAACCTGAAAGAAGTTCAAAGGAGTTTCGCATCTGTAATTATGGCAATAAAGATCACGTTTTAACGATTATTACGTATTAGAAAGTAACATGTCGTTCCCTTGTGGTAATCTAATCAACGTTGTGTGCTGTGGGCACTGAACTGAAACAGTGTGAGAGAAGCTTACGTAATTTCCTTCAGAAGGAAATATTAGAGAAATTTATCAACTCCGCCGTTTTATAGGCTCGACTTATTAACATATTTTTAATGTTATATAATTTTGCTCGTGTTTGGAAACTCGAAGTTGTAGGTCTTTATAATTATGAAGTTAATTAGTCCTGAAGTTTTGTTTAAAGGAAAGTTTTTGGAAAACGATTTTAATTAAATAACACGTCCTTAAAAGTTACGAAATGTTATCTAACACTTAAAGTTGAAGGTAATTGTTTTGTAGAACAAAATTCAAAGGCATTCTTGGCATTTAATTTACTCCATAGTCTCTTAACTTGAATTGCCAAGAAAAATCACTGACTATGCAATACTTTTTAGATGTAGGACCTACATTCTGTGCAAGCTACACTATAGAACATTGTGGACTAATATTCTTCTTTCTACTTTAGCAATCTCAGTTCCGATCCCAAATACTTTGTTCGATATCTCTATATGACTTACCGTATATCTATACTAATATATAGTATTATAAAGCTGAAAAATTTGTTTGTTTGGTTGAACACGCTAATCTCAGGAACTACTGGTTTGCATTGAAAAATTATTTTTGTGTTAGATAGCCCATTTATCGAGGATGGCAATAGGCTATAAAAAAATCTGAAGAGTTTGTTTTCTTGAACGCGCTAATCTCTGGAACTACTACCTATCTGGAGTCGCATTTATTGCATTTGATACCCCAATTCTTGAGGAAGGCTATAAATTATATTATATCACGATATGACCCTTAGGAGCCCAGTAAATAGAATAAAAGCCAGTAAGAACGCTAAACAAAAACGCGCGAAGTAATCGCGCGGGCGGGCTACGCTATGCGATGCGACGCGGCGACGGGGTGGGTCGGGGAACAAGAAATTTCATGCGGACGAAGTCACGGGAGAAGCTAGTCATTGTATAAGTAGATAAGTTTTGTGAACAAACAGTATACCTACGTACCTCTGGTTGTATGAGCCTATACTTTAATAAACCTTAGGGCCGATTTTTTGATCCGTAGTTAACAAAACCAATGGTTATAGATAGTAACTAATGATTGAATTTGGCTAAATGTTAAACGCTAATCATGAATGTATTTATTTTAACTCATTCATGTTAAAAATAGTTACTAATAGCATTTTGACAAACACAATTAGCCAAAATTCAGGTGCTATGTTTAACCATTGGTTGAATTAACTACGGATAAAAAAAATCGGCCCTTACTGAATTACAGGGGAAACAGTCTTTTAATTAAATGTAAAGCTACACCTAACCCGTCCTCGGTTGAACTTACCTAGGACTCAATTTAATTGCCAACGCGAGTGCGGTTATGTAAAAACCGAGTTGCTGCAAAATGGATGACTCTGCGTTTTGCCATTTCGCTTTCATTCGTTTTACGCAGTGAAAACGCTGCGTCACAGTCGCGTTATCGAACCGTGCGGTATAGTAACTTCACTAAAATATTAGCGAAGTTAGAGTAATAGGTAGAAGCTTTGTTTTTGGTGTTACATCGTTTGGTTTGTTTTCTTGTTTTGACTATTTTTGACATAGATTCGTCATTGGTTGGGCATGAGTGATCTTGCTTGTGGGTTATATTAAAACTAGCAGTGCCCCTGCGGTTTTACCCGCGTAAGTCTAGAACCCGTTGGAATATGGAGCTAAAACGTATCCTATGTGTTAATCCAGGTTATAAACCAAATATTATAAAAATCTGTTCAGTAGTTTTTGCGTGAAAGAGTAGCAAACATACATCCAATCTCACAAACTATTAGTAGGAAGTAGGATGTTCATTGTTATTATTGTTTTTAATTACACAAGGCTTTAGTTTTAGTTGTCAATTTACTGTTAGTTAGTTAGTTAAATAGGTGTTGCCAGTGCATCACACTGAGCACAGTGTGATGCACTGGCATCACCTACATTAACATGATCGTTAACGTTAATTAATAGTAATTAATAAAAAACCGGTCAGGTGCGTGTTGGACCACGCACAATGAAGGGTTCCGTAGTTGGGAAGAATTTATCCCAAAAACAAACTTAACATTGTAGTTGAAAAACATGTTCTCCCATACATTCCAACAGACTTACCATGATATTTTAAGACCATAGACTTCTTATAAGTTTTCCTGTAATGTACAGTCGCGACCAAAAGTCGATAAGCAAACTCACAAAGCAATAGCTTGGCGTTTAGTTTGACTTAAGACCTTTTATTTCCAAGAACATAAACATGCGTCGTCAACAACTGATTGTAGTTCATAATTTCAAAGTTATAACATGTGTAAAGATGACCTAGCGGTTAAGCGCGTGCATATAGATGCGTGAATCAGTGAGCCGTGAGTTCAAATCTCACGCAGTACTTTTGACTTTTTGTAAGTTTTTACTTGATTGGAAGTAATGGGACAGAAATATAATATTCTTTATCTTGTTCGCTTGGTCACTCATTTCGTAAAGTTAGAAAGGTAGATCATAGAAAACTAAATAGGTATTGACAATTATATTTGTGTTATTAGAATATCATTTCTTTGTTATGTTATTATGAATTGACTAAGTGGGTATACAACAAAAATCCTATGAACGGTTATAAAAAAAGTTATTTTATCTAGTAGGAATGTAACGTCACAATTCTCTTAAGTTTGTTAATTTTATAAATAACTAAATAAAACGAATAAACATTTTTGTTACCATTCAGCACAACTTTTTTATTTAAACCTTCCAACACCGAAAAGATAAATTAAAAATCACAAAAATAGTTAAATAATAATACAATAACTAATATTTAACTTCTTATAAAAATAAATAATAAATGAACATAAATATATAACAAGTTTTTGCTTAAAATAGGAATATATTATTATGGTTCCAAAGAAACAAAAAACAGTCCAATATTGTGATTAAGATTCGAACTCAGACTTCATTAAATCGTCAAACCATTGCTAAGCGCAAACAGCTACCAGCACATGTTTTGTTTATGCGAATTTTAGCAATGCAATGGTAAGAACAGGTCGCCACTACGACGATTATTCTAAATTCAACAGAAATATAATGTTATTTCGCGTAGTACGACGACATGCGACAATTCATTAGTGTGTTATCTGCGGAATGTTGGCTCATACACGCACACGTACTGGTTCGTGCTCACACAGTTCATAGCAATGTAATCCTTAGCATGCTTATGGACTTTTGAGCGTTTACTGTACACATATAGGTACAGAACTATTATCTGTATTTTTTTTTTCCAAAAAGTTGGGCTGAGCAGTTTCAGAAATAAGGGGGTAATGGTTAATTATCGCCTATTTTCTTAAATAACTTTAAAACGATTTAGTTTAACATTATAAAAAATATATATTTAAGACCCTCACAGTAAGCCATTTCATTGAATATGTCACACGGTACAGTATGCAAAACTTTGTTTTTAAATTTCTTATTAGCTTGACCTTATAATTGACCTCATATGCAAAATTCATTTATTTACGTTACACCTACGTATTTGGGTCACAGAAATTCATAAGTGTACCAAATTTTAACTTAATCGGTCCAACAGATTCGGAGCAAATTGGCTGTGACAGACGGACAGACAGACAGACACACGAGTGATCCTATAAGTATCCCGTTTCTTTCTTTTGAGGTACGGAATTCTAAAAACGTAGCTGAATCAATATTTCCTAAGTTATTCTCACCTAAAACTTAATATAAGTAGCACAGATTAACAATGGCTACCAAAGATTAAATATCAAGCCAATACAAAATGTAAAATTATATTGCATATTAAAAATATTTTTTCAATTGTATAAATGTTTACGAAATGAATCGTATTGCTGATTAGAATGGGTGAAATGTTTATTATTCTCTTTTTCTAAAGGTCACTTTGCTTTGACTCGAATGCAATTTAGGTACCAGGGAACAAGCATCGTCAAGGTGGTTTAAAAAGAAACGAGGTTTTATGTGTATTGTCCTCGTATGTGCATCTTATTTGGATTTATTGCTGTGTCATAAAACGTATTGTGTCTGTCAAAAGACTGTGTTTGAATGTAAACTGTATTTTATTTTTATGTCGTGTATTGTGTGATCGTGCCTCGATCGGAAAGCACGTTAAGCCGTTGGTCCCAGCTGTGTGAAGTCTGACAACCAGTCTTACAAATAGGTATAGTGTTACCTTTGTGTAACTGCTGGGTTGTGGAAGTCAAGTAAGCAGTCGCTCCATGTAAAATACTGGTATTCTGCTGCAATAGCTGCGGTTAGACTGGAAGCCGACCTTAACATAGTTGGGAAAAGGCTAGGCAGATTAATTGTATTGTGTATTAATTAGAGATCGGATACTCTGATGCTTAGTTACCTAAAGTAAATTTTTGGTCAAGGAATTACGGAAGCGACTTCTTAATTTAAAAAAAAAATATATAAATCCCGAGATTCCAGAAAATCCGGGAATGCACAAGTAATCTGATATATGATATGGAAACGACTTCTTAAATATGTGGTTTTATTTATTTAAGAAATATCGGGAAACCGGGTTCACATAATTCGTATGCTTGTTTACTTGAAATTCATTTTTAACATTACTTACTTACTTATCCTGATGTTAGCTATGCCAGTTTGGCAACTTACTTAACAACATTAGCTAGCATTCGATTCTATAGTCAAAAAGTACTAAATGTATCAATTCCGGAAACGCGAGAATTTTACTACCGATACAAAAGTGTGTTCCATATTAGTCAATACCTGAACTTAAGTAAATATACATTTGATTCCATAATCAGAACTCTAAATTTGGCGATCCTGGTATCCCGGGATTTTCCCGATATAAAAGTCAAATCCAAATTAGCCAACACCTGAATATAAGTAAATTTATGCATTCGATTCTATAATCAGAACTCTAAATTGGTCGGTCCCGGAATTCTAGGATTTTTACGATACAAAAGTCCGTTCCATATTAGCCAACACCTCAACTTTTGGTAAATATGCATCCGATTATCCGATCTCTAGTGATAATACATTATTTTGTATAAAACTTTACTTACATTATGATAGGGACAATCATTCTATAATTGCTCGGAAAATATTTTTTAAATTTGTTGAAAGTTGCTGGCGTTCTTCATAATCATTTGCGTCCTAGGCAAACCCTGTTCCAAGATTCATTTTCCTAAATATTTCAAGCAAGATAAACTATAAAAAGTGAAGAATATTTTTAATATCCGTAACTCAAGTCCGCAAAATGTACGTTAGCAAGAATTTTACCAAGTTATTTTTATATTATGTTCTTAAAATCTCGTAGAATCCAGAGCCGCTGATTTACTGCCAGAAAGTTTAATTATGATAATTTTATTTGTTTATGCTCAGTTACTTGAGGATTAACTTGTAGAAATGTCGACGAAATAAAAGCGGTGTCTTTATAACACTGCGTCGTTTTCTTAGAAAATGTTTACTGGGTCGTTTTAGAAGCTGTAAATATTCTGTAAATAGACCTTTTTCAAGGTTCGACAAGTTTGCTTCAAAAATGTAATTAAACTGTCGGACTAAAGGTGTTAAAGCGGCAATGAAGGGATTATCTTGATTATAAAATAAAAACCGGTCAAGTGCAAGTCAGACTCGCACATGAACTGTTCCGTACCATCACCGTACAATAATTACGGTCGTTTCTTGTATGTATACCACTTTAAATTTTTACGTTTTTTATTACTACTATTTGTTGTGATAGCAGCTTTATACATAATCGATAAAAATTTCAACTATCTACCTATTACGGTCCATGAGACGGACGAACAGACGGACAGCGGAGGCTTATTAATAGGGTTCCGTTTGGCACACATCGGGTACGGAACCCTAAAAAGAATTACGCCTTTTATAATAAAGCTTGTCTTGTTTTTTAATAACGGAACTTGTAATAAAATAAATAAACTTTCTTTCTAATAAAATACCCTCCACGGTAGTATCTGGTATGTTTTTGAATGATTAAATGAATAAAACGGCATTTTTACTACGGCATGAGCTATTATTGTGTGGCTCGTGCTGAGAAGACAGAAGAAACATAAACATTGTAAGCAGAAATGTGTACAGAAAACATTTCTATTTGCAATACCTTGTTGACACAAAACTGACTGTAGACAGCAGTTTTTTCTTCAGTTTACTTCAGCAGCCTTAGTAAAAAAAAAAAATATCATCATGATCATCATTCCAGCCGAAAGTCCACTGCTGGACATAGACCTCCCCCAAGCACTGCTACTTCCACCGGTTCTGTGCTTCCCACATTCAGCGGATTCCTGCAGCCTTCACAAAGTCATCGCTCCACCTTGTGGGAGGCCTTCCAACGTTAGGTCTTCTGGTACGCGAGCGTCACTCCAAAACCTTTCAGCCCCATCGGCCATCTGTTTTGCGAGCAATGTACCCTGCCCACTGCCACTTAAGTTTGGCAATTCTTTGGGCTATCTCGGTTACCTTGGTTCTCCTGCGGATCTTCATTTCTGATTCGATCACGTAGGAAAACTCCAAGCATAGCCCTCTCTGGGCACGCCACAACTGCGGCGATAAGTCCTCTTTGAGGAGTGGTTGAAGAGGCGTCACGGCGTCCTCACCTTCCGCCTGATGCAGATGCCCTGGTACAGGCCATGGTATGGAGCGAGAGTGCATGGGAAGCCATCACCTCCTTCTGCGAAGCATTAATGCTCGCGAAGGAGGAGTCTGAACGCGTGAGGGAGAGGCAATATTTGCGCCCTCACGCCCCTAGTCGCCGCAGGAGACGCCCTGGGCGTCGGGAATCGATAGCCGATTCCCGGCCACCGTAGGCGCGGGCTTGCAGCGGATGGCGAGCAATGGGTAGCTCGCCGTCCGGTAAGGACCAGGCCCGGGTCGACGGCGCGTTGTGTTCCACGCGCGCCTCAAAGAGATGTCAGCACTAGCTGAAGGGGTCCGCTAGGGCCGATGCCCGCTAGGGTTGCGGGTTATTCGAAAGAGTTACCGTGGCCCTGGCACAGATAACTGAAGGAACACGGATGGGTTTTAGTCAGTAGAAGTCTGACACGCCCTCCCGCTCCACCCAGAGCGGGAGAAGTTATTTGATGATTTCCCATCCACAAAAAAATAATAAGCCTCTTCATTTCCCTTTGGGTGACTTTTAGTCTTCAAATAAGGCCCATTATAACATCAACATCGAAATCAAAATGTGCAAATAACTATCCCAATTACGACAACAAAACATAATCCTCTCAAAACTCAACAAACATTTAACAAAACGATTAAAACACACATGACAGAAATAAGTCAAAGACCAATTACCTAAAAGTCTGAACCAGTTTCCCGTAAACAAGAGCTGAATAAAGAAAGATCGCGTTACGCACCACACAATGACGCAGCGTAAACGCTTACGCCCATAATGACGCAAACTAATTTATTCATCAAGATGGTATCTGCGTTGGTAATGTTAGTTGATAACTATTACGTAATTACGTTGTGGGATTCGGGAGTACGATGAATCATTATCGTGAAGGATGTTTCGTTTTATGTTGCAGGGTAGTGTGGTGGATAGATAATGTCCGGGTTATAATAAGTTTTCTCGTGTGTGTAGGTACTTAGCTTTAATCAATTAGATAATCATCCTAAATATCAGCAAGCGTAGTATAAAATCAAAAGTCATTTATTCAAACTAGGCTGAGAATCAGCACTTTTTGAACGTCAAAATTACATAAGAGAGTCCCCCAAAACGCCCGCCCTTCACCACTTCCTAGTACTTTAGCTGGGGAGAAGAAGTGGCGCAATAAACTCCCCAGCAGCACAGCTGTCTGTTCAGTTAAAAAAAAATGAATCTATACAACACTGCGCATAATGTATTATATACAAAACATTAATTTAAATTATTTGCTATAAGTAAGCTAGCATACACAATATACCAAAAAAAAAAAATCGAAAACTATACTCAAGCAGAAATAAAAATACAAAACTACACACGGCGTGGTTATGCCCCAACTGGGGCAAAATAAATAAGGAGACCGGGTGATGGTTGAAATAGGCTGAATTCAGCCACATTCATTGATGTTTTAGGCGTCTAAACATTTTATTGATGATGGCAAAATGACATACGCATATAAACCTAGTACGCGAAGATACAACGCATTACCTATAGTCTAATAATCACCACAGAGCACTAAATCAAGCGTGTGTTATAAGGTTAGCCATGCATTTGATCCAGAGTACCGAACCAGACCCAGATTTCCTTGCCACAATAACATTTTCAGTCATTTTAAATCCCTTTCTTTCTTCACCATCCCTTTATCAAAAAGGTCAGCCAGCAAGTCAATCATATTATTAACCCTAGGCATTGATTTACAATAGTCACATTATGTTATCACATCGCGTGACTACCCTCTACTTTCATTGAATCCGACGTCCATATGATACGAACACGCAAACAAAAGGTGATTTTATGTGTAAAAAACTTTTTTTTTTCGTGTATAGAAAATGTGTGTACCTTGGGGAAAGCTTATGAGGCCTTTTTTTTAAAGTGAAAACGTTTTTTCGCTCGGTGTATACATTAAATATTTAATATTTCAGACCGACATGTAAGATTTCAACCGCTAATAACTACGAGACTTTTAATGCTAGAGCAATGGTTGAGCATTAAAAAGATATGTCATATTTATAACAATTTTAAGACCGGATATGATTTGCCTGTGACGTCACACTGCGAGTGCACGCGCATGCGCGCGACCCTCTATTTTTCACTATGTGTCGAAATATCAATTCGTATAGCGCAAAAACGTGTTTAGCTAGATCAGTTATTCTGGTGTCTTTGTCAAGAGTTGACAAAGCACTACCAGGACCTAAAGAGAAACAACAGAAATATTGACCAAAACACGGTTAATAATAAATATGAAGTTGACAATAGCAAAATAATGTCAAATGTCGTCTCATATCGGCCGTAAATCTGCTCAGAAATAAAAAAAAAACACCAATGGAAGAAAGCTTGCATAAAAAAAATGCAATGAGTCTAAAATATCCAGTGCCGAGCAAATACAATATCTATGGCAGTGTCAGAAATCGTAAGAAAAACGGTTGCATATAGCAAAGAAGTTTAAGATATCGTCTCATATCGGCCGTAAATCTGGTCAGAACTGAAAAATATCACAGTTGGTGAAAGCTTAGTTTATAAGGAATGCAATGAGCCTACAAAGTCTATATTAAATTGTGTCGAAAAAACACAATGGCTACGGCAGTATCAATCGAAGTAAAATTTTAATCTGTCACAAAACCAACCGGCTGCGCGGACTCGAATTGTGCCTACAAATTTTTTGTTTCGGGTTATTAGATATTGGTGACTGTTTTGAGGAAGTGTTGTTATTAACGCAAGAAGAGAATTTAGTTTCGCATCGCTTGATCAGCCCATAGTTAGGGCACAGGCCTCTTCTCTGTGAGAGAGAACGAGCCGTAACCTCGTCGGCATAGTGTGGGAAGGTGGATCCCACTTATCTTTAAATTTTTGATTCTAGTTAGGTTGTAGGTTTCCTCACGATGTTTTTTTTTTTCACCGTTTTTAGAGCGGTAGAGTGGATAATTTTAACTCTCTTGTTATTTTATTATAACCTTAAAAACAGGAACAGCTTTTTCCTACTCTTTAAAATTGATTTTATTGTGATAAAGTCAAAGTTCTCTAAGGACACAATTATTTCACAAAATATCACTCAATCTATTTAATTGCCTCGTGTTCAATAGTTGCCCTGTGTGTTTGAATTATTAAATAGCCCCAATTAATATTATTACCTAAGCAATTTGATATTCCAAAGGAAGATTTCTCGAAAACTTTCACACTAATGAACGGAGCTGAGAGTTCTGTTGTGTCGTTATTAACTTTACTTGTTTTAATCATTTCGTAATTTTACATCATCCTGTTTTCTCCCAGCCCAGTATTTTCATCGTGTGATAATATTTCTATTTTGATACATAAATGAATAACTTTTACATACCAAGACTCCATGCCTCGGAAAGAACGTTAAGCCGTGGGTCCCAGCTGTCATTCATCGATCTAACCATGGACACAATCTAAACTATTTTAAGAATAGCAACATAGGATTGTGTGAGTGTCTTTCTTAGGGGATTTATGCTCGTATTCACTGGCGACACCTAAATGGAAAAGCGAGCCTTTGGATTTTCAACTCTCGACGCTAAGCCGAGCGTTTTAAATCTAACAGCTCGCTTCTAATGCTGTATCACTAGGTAGGTAAGTAATTCTTTGAAACCAAGCCCCTGAATGGGGTAGGTGTTTGAAAATCGAATAAACCTCGGGCAACAGACCGCCGAGAACAGACAACAGAGGGATGGAAAATTATGCCTCTGGATGAATTATTCTGTACTGAAGAGGTACTAGTACAGCAATACCGTTTAATTTTTATAACATAATATCACGTCTATTATCTTCGAAGGACTAGGCAGATTTGTACCTATAGTACCCCCACATTTTGCCAGTTATGTGTAAGTCCCATGTAATGGGGACGAGCCAATTGCCGCAAATCCAGACTCTGGGCTGCTAAATTCCTTATGTAAGACTCAACAACACTTTGCCCGACCTTTTCTTTTTTTTGATGGGAAATCATAAAATAACATCTCCCGCTCTGGGTGGAGCGGGAGGGCGTGTCAGACTTTTACTGACTAAAACCCACCCGTGTTCCTTCAGTTGCCTGTGCCATCGCCACGGTAACTCTTCAACAATCAACCCACGACCCTGGCAGGCAACGGCCCTAGCGGACCCCATCAGTTAGTGCTGACATCTCTTTGAGGCGCGCGTGGAACACATCGCGCCGTCGACCCGAGCCTGGTCCTTACCAGACGGCACTTTGCCCAACCTGGGAATGGAACCCAGGACCGTGCACAGCAGTAACGCTTGCGACAACTAGTCCAACGAGACAGTCACCTGTTTGAAGGTTGTTCTTCCAGAATGTTCTCATTCACCGTTCTAATGGCTGTTTATGTTCGTACAATTTCAACATGAATTGTAGCCCTATACTTTACTTCAATACCGGGGTTTCAAACTCTCTAAAGTGAAAAAAAAACCGGGCAAGTGCGTGTCGGACCACGCACAATGAAGGATTCCGTAGTTAGGATGAATTTATCCCAAGAACAAACTTAACATTGTAGTTGAAAAACATGTTCTCCCATACATTCCAACTACAATTAATGTAAGTTTGTACGCACAATATTGAGAAATTTACCATGTTATTTTAAAACCATAGACTTCTTATAGGTTTTCCTGTAATCTATAGCTATAGAGTTTTCTGTATTTTTTTCAAAATTTTAAGGTCAGTAGTTTCAGAGATAAAAGGGTGGGAGGAAATGGTCAATGTTCGTCTATTTTCTTAAATCACTTTAAAACAGTTTATTTTACAATTATATAAAAAAAAATTAAGACCCTCACAGTAAGCCTAAGCTTTCATTTGATATATCGCACGGTACAGTTTGCAAATATATATTTTTTAATTTTCTTATTTGCCATCCCAAAATTGTCCCCCATATTCAAAATTCATTCATTTAGATTACACGTCCGTGTTTGGGTCACAGAAATTCATAAGTGTACCAAATTTCAAGTTAATCGATCCATTAGATTCGGAGCAAATTGGCTGTGACAGACGGACAGACACATGAGTGATCCTATAAGGGTTCCGTTTTTCCTTTTGAGGTACGGAACCCTAAAGGTAAACAAAGCTTACATAAAACACAGTTTTACAGCATTAACACGGTTTCTAACAATATCTTTGAAATCTGCTGTAAAATTTCAGGGCTCGTTTGATTAGGTCATTGAGTGGAACGAGTTTGATTTACTATTTTCAACTTAGGTTTAACATCTAGTGCAATTTTTCTTTTATCGAGGGGCTCGCGGCTAAGTAATAATAGTCGCACGGGTCGCTCGAAGGTTAAGCTACGCTTGCCTCGGTCAGTTTGTGGATGGGTGGCCATCCATTACATATCGAGAACTCTCCGTGTCTTGGAAAGCACGTTAAGTTGTTGGTCCCGGTTGTCATAGTAGATCTTTGACAGTCATTACGGGTAGTCAGAAGCCTCAAAGTCTAACAAGGGGTATCGTGTTAGCCAGTAACCGAGTGGTCGAAGTCAGATAGGTAGTCGCTCCATGTAAAATAGCAGTATTCAGCTGCACCGGTTAGACTGGAAGCTGATAGCAATATAGTTGGGAAAAGGCTGGGCAGATATGATGCACTTTTACTTGCTTTTATCCACCAACCCGCAGTGGGTTCACGTACTCGTAGTTGATTACGGTCCACTCCCTCTCAGAGAGAAGAGTTCTAAGCCAGTGGGAAAATTATACGCAGATTTTGTTACAACTCTCTCCCCTTCACAGAAAGAAGGTTCCTGTCCTAATAGTATAAATCGATGCCTTAGTTCACAATTGTACTAACTACAAAATTTTAAATGTTCACTTTTTTAGTGTCAAATACACTAAATGTCACGCTGTTTCGTTTGCGCGTATTGAAATACCGTTGATACGTCTCTTTCTACTAAAAACGTAGTTTACAGATTATTTTACTTAGTTTTAGTACTGTTATGTAAAACTTTAAACCTCTCTCCTCAAAATTATCAATTGTGTAGTTAGTGCAATTGTGAACTAAGGCATCGAAATATTAGATTGTGCAGTGTATCTTGAAGACTTGATGACTGGTTATTAGCAAAGTTTTTACCTTGATCAATCTTGATGAGTTTTTCTGGGTTTATTTCGTGCCAATTCGAAAAAAAGAGACCATAAATTATCTTGCCATTAAGTTATAAGAGCTCAAGCACAAATATTTCACCTGAAAATGCTGAAATAGTGATGATGGTAAAGCGCTAAAATAAAATGTCATGATTAAAAATAAAATAAAATATCGAAATATAAGGAAGTATTAACTGTTGATAAGACTTAAGTATCTTTTGATCAGTTAGTTCTATTGTGATTATATCATTGTTACAATAAGCCTCGCCTACAAGGTAAAGGTAAATTAAATATCGTTGGAGAAGATTCAATCATTGTGAAAACGTAGATAGTAAAAGCTCTCACAAAGGTCACCTTTAAGTAGTAGAAACGAGGAAAGGTTTGTTTAGAGCAAGTAAGATCTGTAAAGGAATTCTCTTGAATTTCAAATACTGATTGAAGACATTGGAACTAGCAGCAAAATGTAATACCAGTGGTAAATTCTATCTTTTGAATACAATAGGTTTTTTATGAGCCATTTCATTGTTGCCTTACAAACTTGAAATTTTAATAACTTTAAGGTTAAAATGCTTGTGCACTAAAGTATCTACGACCACTCCTGAAATTTGAGAAACGAGAAGAAATAAGCTATTCTACGTTCTCATTGTTTTAAATTTTAGCACAAAAATGTTAAAAAAAGTATTCAGACGAGTTTCCAACGACCCCTTTTATGGTATTTTTTAAGTACCTGAATGTTAAATGTTTCGTTAAATAAAAAAGCACAGACAAAAGCGCAGAAGTATTTAGCCAGTGTACCAGGATCGCAGTCGGAGCAGGAAGTCGTAAATACGGTTTTATTTGAAATGTGCTGGAACGCAAGCATTGTGTGAATGTAACGGTACCCAGGGGTCATGTAGGTAACTCGCACAACTCTAGAACATTTTATTCGTGACTGGACCATGGCTGTTTAGTACTTATATACGCTCTTTAATACATCTTCTGTATTTTAAATTTTATTGTTCGGACATGCCAAAAGCACTAAGTTGATAATCCACACATACATACTTATGTCAGTTATTTCAGTTAAACGAGAATATTTGCCTGATAATAATTAAAACAGTCGTAGAGGCTCAATGTTTTCAGGAAATACCTACATAATAATTTGCAAACATTATTTAAAACACAAAATTTCCATCAGCACGGTGGACTTAAAATTCCTCCACAATTTTCTACAAGAATAATTTTCATAAAAATGCTTCTACATTTCTTATTAGTAAGCAAGTAGTTTATGAATACAATATAATATGTATATCAGTCGACACATCCGTCCTACTTGAATATGTGATGGGCCAACAAACGCTTGTTACCATACTCGACAAAATGGGACAACTACCTACATCTTGATAAAGTGGACACTAATTTATTACGTGAAACGTAGCGTTTTTCGTGCAATTGTTAATCATGTGAGACGGAACACCGATTTATCAATTCAACATCATCCACCGGCAACGGTGCGAATACCTGTTCGATTTTCAAAATTGGCTTTCTTTATTAGAATTCTGGGGGCGTTCGGAAACAGCAGGCAGTTTGTCCGCGGTCACCGCGCCTTGTAATTTCGCCTTCGTTTTTGTTCGTATTTTCTTTTAATTCACAAAATAGCGGTTTGTACCAATAAATCTTCAGTTCTGTGAGCACAATGCTGTTGTCGTACGTCCAATGCTTTTTTTTTTCATTGTAAGACAGTTCTAGTCCCAAAAGAAGGTTTTCTCTATCTGAAAAACGGGTGATAAATGTTGGGACCTACATTGTTAGTTCTGGAAAACTTATTAGTTAGGTACAAACTTTCTAAGCGTTTCGTAGCTTGAAGCGGCTCCCATGGGAATTGCGAGGAATTATTTATGGTTCAATGTGGCAGTGTTCCGGGAATCTGTTGCTAAGGGGCGTGGCATCTTGCTTTGGGAAGTAGAAACCAATAATGGACAGTCTGCCTTGGGAGTTGAACAGTTTGCGCATCTTAACTACTTTAAACTGTCCGCCACTTTCACGATTGAATCAAATTGACTGAGATTACCTATTTACAGTCAATTTGATGCAGTAGATTTTTTTTAATCATAGAAATAGCTTGTAGTCATGTAACTTCTAAGGGACAGACTGGATGCGGCAGGTGGAAGACAAGGAATTGTAGCGCAGTCTGGGCGAGGCTTATTTCCAGCAGTAGACTGCAATAGGCTGAATTTTGTCACTGTGACTTAAAACTCACAGGACTACAAGGTTATTTCTATCATTTTTGCTAACAAAGTTTGATATTAAAAGCACTGTTTTATTATTCTTGAACTATTCTTGTCTTCATAATATCTAATATCTTTAATATCTCAAAGACTTTAGCGTCATTTATAAAAAGTTAAGTTGACGTGAAAAAATAATCACAAAGAAGTGATGTTACGTAAAAGGAATATTAATCACAAAAAAAATATAATTAATTAGCGCCTACATAAATTCCTGCAGACGAAAAAAATGAGCCTGGATAATCTACTAATTATGTTCAATATTTTGCTTCTTACATCTTACGTTGCTACCTACGCGTAAGTTTTGAAGGCAAAAATTGCAAACGCTCTTCAATTCTGTATTTTATTACTAGAATCTATGTGTCAGCCAATCATAAAAATTAATCAATATCCAATAAAATATTTTCTTATAAACTTTTTAATTAGGTACCAAATTGTTGCTACCCTGAAATATTGAAGTATGCCTAAGGCGGAAGGAAACATTATTCAAACCAAACTCGTCACCGGATCGAAATATGAGAAAAAAAAACTTTCTTGTTTATTATATCGAAACTCGCTTTTCGTCGGCATTGCACGGACAAATAAACCGAGTATTATAATTGAAGAAACCCTTCAAGCTATACGAAGAAATACGAGTACTTTCCAATGTTTCTAGTAGCATTACGATTATACTGACGGCGGATTTTATCAAATAAGACATCTTGCGTAACATAAAAGCATTGGTTTTTCTATTGAACTTGTATTTTTAGGGTTCCGTAGTCAACTAGGAACCCTTATAGTTTCGCCATGTCTGTCTGTCCGTCCGTCTGTCCGTCCTCGCTTAATCTCTGTGACCGTTAGCACTAGAAAGCTGAAATTTGGTACCAAGATGTATATCAATCACGCCGACAAAGTGGTAAAATAAAAATTGGAAAAAATGTTTTATTAGGGTAGCCCCCCTATACTCGTATGTTTTTTTTTTTTTTTTATTTGTGATGGGTTTGCTCTTGACTGTAGTCTAGGTCAGAGGTGACAGAGACAAAGTCGACGATGGAGTGAGCTTACCCAGAAGAAGCCTGTTCACTCTCACTTTGAAGAGATTAGGGTTGTATACGTTCGGAAACACAGACGCAGGTAGTGAGTTCCACTCTTTTGCTGTGCGCATTATAAAAGACATTTGGAAGCGCTTAGTGCGAATTGGTGGAATAGCAACCAGGTAGGGATGGTAACTGGCAGTGCGTCTAGATGTCCGGTGGTAGAAGGGGGCCGGTGGAATGAGGTCGTGGAGTTCTCGGGCACACTCTCCGAAGTACAATCTGTAGAAGACCGACAAGCAGGCAACCTTGCGGCGATGAGCCAAGCTATGAAGCTTGGCATCCACCAGTTTTACGTCGCCAATGAGCCTCTTAGCTCTGCGTTCCACCGAGTCAAGCGCGGCTAGTTGGTACTTAGCTGATCCATCCCAAAGGTGACTGCAATACTCCATGCAGGATCGGACTTGCGCTTTGTAAAGGGTTAAAAGCTGTCCAGGCGTAAAGTATCGCTTCACCCTATTTAGGATGCCCAGTTTCTTGGCCGCAGTTTGGGCCTTGTACTCGATGGTGGCCCGAAGTTGAGACCAGATGTCAACTCCATGCCTAGGAGCTCAAGTCGATCAGTTACAGGAACAGATGTACCCCGAAAAGTAGGAGTTTGAGCGAAACGACTCTTTTTAGCGGTAAAAAGACACGCCTGCGTTTTGGTGGCGTTAAAAGAGACCAGATTATCATCACCCCACTGGAAGACAAAGCTTAAGGTCAAATCTGTCCGCTCTACCATGGCCTCTCTCAAGGAACGAACTTCGGCCCCGCTGGTTTTTGCTCTGGACAAGTATCTCTCTGAAACTGTACTGTCATCTGCGTACCCAACAATACCAGGCCGAAGCAGGTCATTGATGTGCAGCAGGAAAAGAGTTGCAGAGAGAGTGAGAAAGTGGGAAGTGATTTTTTTTTTTAATTTCAACCCTAACGTGTGATATATTGTTGGAAAGGTATTTAAAAATGAATAGGGGTTTACTAAAATCATTTATCATCAATAAATTAATAGGTATACATCTAATGACGTTACCAGTCTGCATACAAACATTCAACCAATTATAAGCTAAGATTGGCAAAACCATCCATCTATCACTACTATTTAGTTTGTTTGAAAAACTCACTTTTTATTTCTTTGCTATTTAATAGTTTTAAAATACTCCTCAGCATTAATATTACCAGTGTTTTCATTTATTGTCGTCTTCGCATTGTATAATCTACCCGCAGCTCATGATCTACCTAGCCTTTTCCCAACTTTTTAGGGCCAGCTTCCAGTCTAACCAGGTGCAGCTGAACACCAGTATTTGGCATAGAGCGACTGCCTTTCTGACCTCCAGTACCCAGTAAAGTACTGGGTAATACGACACACCTTGGTAGGACTGGTTGTCAGATTTTCTGGCTTCTGACGACCAGTAATGGCTTTCAAAGATCCACGAATGACAGCAGGGAGCAACGGCTTAACATGCTTTCTGAAGCACGGACTAAGACTCCTGTCTTGGTATGTAAAGACAGTCACCCATCCACAGACCAAATGCGGCAAACGTAGCTTAACCTGATCGTTCGACCCGTGCGGCTGTAATTCCTTAGCCACAAGCAATCTACCCGCAGCTAAACACAGCAATAACAATTAATTGTGCATCAAATTAACAAAGATAATTCTAAAAATCTGTCATTGGGGGTCCTTATAATGCGCACCCTGGAAAAGGCGGGACTAATACCGCTATACATTGAAAGATTACTAGCGAAAGTCAACACTGCAAAAGTATCATCACCCCTACTTAATACCCTGCAATACGATCGTTATAAGTAACTTTGAATGTCATTTCTGCATTTGTTTCGATACGGCCTTATAAGGGTGATTTACAGGCCCATCGCCTATGGGCCTCGTTAACTGGATCATTCCCCTTACTTTTATAACTTGGGTATGAACCCTATTTGTTATCATTGTAACATAAACGTCACGCTTGTGAGCCCTGAGGGTAGGCAGAGATGTATAGTCGTAAAGTTTCCCAATGATAGTAGTATGGATTTATGTGATGAAGGGTAAGTAACCACTTGACAGCTCGATTGTCTCATCTGATAGATGATTGGCTTCTGCAACAATCTGCTTGTTCCATTCTTTATGCCCTACATCTCTACATAGGTTCCGGGTCTGTTCATTTAAGATTTTGCCAAATATATTTATTTAAACCCATGCTCTAGGAAATCGCAACAGTCACCTAAATCAATATCGGATACAAAAAAGATTTTTTTTTTAACTTCGGAATTTTCCTCTACATGTCCTTAATTTAATTTTGCCTACCTCGTTATTTTCGAGTCTCAAGAAAAATTGGCTTGTACGAATTTGGCACAACTTTTCAAGCACTCTTTTCCAATAATACCACAGTACAATATAACCTCTGACGTCATATTACTACACAATACTGCACAACAGCTACAAAGAGCACCTCATGCTAATAATTCGGACAATTGGCATGCGGCCATAGGTCGCAAGCTCGCTTTGAATACCACAAACATATTGTGTGTACAAACTCCAACTAGTTTCTGAATTCCTGGTACACGATTCGTTTCTAGATTCCATTTAGAGATACGTAGGTACCGTGTAATCTTAGAGATTTGATTGTTTGTGTTGGTATGTATTTATAAGTTTGGTTAGATAATGGTATTGTTTTCTTGGGGTAAGATGAAGAAAATGATTATTTTGGTTCTTGTATGAGGCGCTGCGGTCGTATCTTCATATCCTTTAAGTATTATAATCATCTTGTGTTATAAATATTTAAATTATGCCTATAGTTATTTGTTTCTTGACTTATTACAATCATTCAAAAGTAGTTGTATTGACTTTATGTGATTGGCCGAGACTGACAGTTATCGACGACCAATCATAAGCAAGTAAAATGGCGGGGATGAAAAAAGACAGTCGGCGGGCATTTCAGGGATATGCCCGCCATGCCCGGCATTCGTACTGGAGCATCGGAGTTAGTCACTTGCATTGTATCTGTAGATTGTGATTGTATCTCTAAATCAAATTGTATTATTGTACTGCTGTAATTATAGTGATAAAGTTGATCTTTTAAAAGTCATAAAGTGTTTTTTATATTCAAAATCCTTACTTCTGAGTGCTGAACCGGTACGGTTCACATCTCAGAAGTGGGATTAGCAACCTAGTGCCCACAAAAGGAACGGAGATACGCTTAAGTATTTGGCGTACGTAGAAAACGTAAGTGTCCTTTGGTCATTTTATTTTATTTGTGCTGCCTACCCACATTAATCATATTAATGCAATTTGCAATACCGAAGTGAGAAAAGTAGGCCACAGGTTTATGCCTGTACCGTATTTTTTTTTTCTCTTAACGATTGCCTGCCTCTCTTTACCAGACTACTAAATGAGTCGATAGTTTTATTTCAACGACTAGACTTCAGGGACTGAACTGTATTTGCCGTAACGGAGACATTCCGGAGGTTTATATGGTTAGTCATGCATGTTAGTCCTGCCAGGGTACTCCCTGGGGATGAACATGTTTGATATTCCGGTTAGTAATTTGAGGGACTGAACTGTATTTGCCGTAACGGAGACATTCCGGAGGTTTATATGGTTAGTCATGCATGTTTATCTTGCCAGGGTACTCCCTGGGGATGCACATGTTTGATGGTCTATAGTAAATTATATGCAGGTCAATAAAAATCTTGTTTACATGTTTAGTATGGCGGGGTTTATTAACTCGGGTGTTTTTGTTTTTTTATGTTGAGGTCGCGAGAACATGGATGAACGTAGGTCTAGTCCTCGAATACAATGTGATAGACCTAGACGGACCTCTCGCGAGACGCTGACGCCGCCTCTAAGATGTCGTGATGCAACTCGAAGTCGCAGCCGGGGTCAAGGGCACATGCGTTCACCTGAAAAAAATTGTAGCAGCCGAAACAGTCTGTCGCGGTCCAGGCGGTCGAAAGGGAGACGATCACGACTGACGATTAGTCGGTCTCCTTCCCGGCGACGCTATTCAAGGGGAAGTCATCATGCTGGGCGCTCCAGGACACGGTCGCGCACTCCAGGGCGGCATGAAACGCGCCACGCGGAATCCAGACATTCACCCAGGAACAGAGCTTCTCGCCTTCGTACACCGTCCCATGAAGAAACATTTCGAGAGCGTGAGTCAAATAATAGTCTGTTTATTGAGAACTTTATTAATGTGCTTAAGGGTATGAATAATACAAGCGATCGCGATAGGTTTCCTGTTTTAAATAACGTAATTCCTGATTTTGACCCGTTATGTAAGGAACAAACGGTTGATACGTGGCTTCATAAGGTTGATGAATGTGCACAGATCTATGGTTGGAACGATAAACAAGTAGTCCACTATGCCCTACCGAAATTAACAGGGGTAGCTAAAACCTGGTATCAGGGTCTACCCTCACTACTATTTTCTTGGCCGGAGTGGAAGTTAAAGCTGAAAGAATCTTTTCCAACTAGGGATAATTATGCAGATTTACTAACGGAAATGCTTAATAAAAAGGTACGCTATGGGGAGTCATTGGAGATATATTACTATGCTAAGATGAATCTTCTAAATCGTTGCGAAATATCAGGAAAACGTGCAGTTGATTGTGTTATAGCAGGTATAGAAGACCGTGGTGTTAGGTTGGGAGCACAGGGAGCAGAATTTACGGAACCGGAATTGCTACTTAAATTCTTGAAGACTGTAAAAGTAGGTCAAGATAGGTCCACAAACGAACATCAGAAGGTTAAGGATAGAGATAGGCGATCACAAAATAACACGTTTACCGGTAATAAAGTAGGTTACAGTTCCCAGAAGACAACCGGATCTAGCATGGTTTGCTACAATTGTAAAGAAACCGGTCACCCATTCTATCGATGCACAAAACCGAAGGTTCGATGCTCTAAATGTAATTTATTAGGACATAAGGACACTGAGTGTCCTGAGACGAAGCAAAGTACCAACGATAAACCAAAAGCAATATTGAAAGTAGAAAACACAGGCGATTCGAGTGCCAAGTATAAAATGCCTATTAAAATAAACGAGTTGTTTTCAGAATGTCTCGTTGATTTGGGAAGCGAGGGTACTTTGATCCGTCTCAGTGAAGCTCAGCGTTTAGGACTAGAGTGGAAGGTAGGAGAAGCGCCACTATTAAGAGGAATAGGTAACGTGCCATATATGCCCCTTGGTAAGACTAACGTTACGATTGAAGTGCAGGGTGTAGTAGAAAATCACGTGGAGATATTGGTAGTACATGATTACTTAATAAATTGTCCTGTACTATTAGGCCACACTTTCACTGAAAGGACCTCAGTCAAAATAGTAAAGACAGAATCAGATGTCATTTTTCAGCGGATTAGTGTAGAGTCTGTTTTGATTTGTCCGCTTTTATGCGTGGAGGAGACGCGCATAGGACGCGGCGAATTAAAGGCGATTCCAGTTAGCTCGTGTAATTTTTTCTCGGGAAAAATTTACGTTAACGGAACCGTGCGCAATATTGAAGGTCACGAACATTACTTGTTGCCCGGCGAGTATCAATTAACACAAGGTGCGGGTAGAATTCTCGTTCAGAATATCAGTGACAACCATCTGGTTATAGAGAAGGGTAGTCTTATAACTAGGAGTCACACTTTAGCTGAGAGCCTACAAGTTCAAAAATTAGATTTTAGTGCCATAGATAAATCACCAATCAGCTGCGGAGAAAATTTAACAAAGGATCAAAAAGATTCATTAAAGGTATTATTGGATAAATATAAATATTGTTTTTCCAGTGGTTTAAAAGATCTTGGGTTTACAACGGAAACTGAAATGGTGATTCAACTGGATGACCCCGATCCTGTCGTTTACCGCCCATACCGGTTGTCCTTTACCGAACGTCAACTAGTTCAAGATATGATTAAGGAAATGTTAGAAAGCGGCATTATAAGGGAGTCTAACAGTCCATACGCAAGCCCTATAGTGCTAGTTAATAAAAAGTCTGGGGAGAAGAGGTTATGTGTGGACTACCGTGCTCTAAATAGTAAAACAAAGAAAGAGCACTACCCTCTGCCTCGTATCGAGGACCAGTTAGACTTATTATCAGGTAGTGCCCTATTCGTTACCCTCGATTTAGCGTCTGGGTACTATCAGATTCCAATTGCTGAAGGTTCTCGAGAGAAGACTGCGTTTGTGACTCCTCAGGGTCAATACGAGTACAACAGGATGCCCTTTGGGTTAGTAAACGCACCATCAGTCTTCCAGCGTACAATGAATAAGATCATTCACAAGTCACCTGCTTCATCGTATGCATTGGTCTACATGGATGATATCCTGATTCCTGCCAAGTCATTCGATGAGGGGATGGGACGTTTGGAGGAGGTGCTGCGATTGCTGGCAAAAAGTGGTCTAACACTCAAAATGAGTAAATGTAATTTCTTTTATGATAAAATAGACTACCTGGGGTACGAAGTCAGTTCAGAGGGTGTTAGACCAGGGTCGCTCAAAACAGACGCCATATCCAAATTTCCTACGCCAACAAATGTTCACGAAGTTAGGAGGTTTTTAGGCCTTGCTAGCTTCTTCAGGAGGTTTGTCGCGGGATTCGCCTTAATAGCACGTCCTCTCACTGGTCTGTTGAAGAAGGACTCTTCTTGGGGTTGGGGTAGTGAAGAACTGGAATCTTTTGAGAAATTAAAACAGATTTTAGTACAAAGACCGGTCCTGGGACTTTATGATCCTAGCGCACTAACCCAACTCCACACCGACGCTAGCAAGTACGGGATAGCCGGCATTTTAATGCAGCAGGACAAGTCTGGGGTGTTCAAACCTATTGCTTATTATAGCAGGCAAACCAGTCCGGATGAGCAAAAACTACACTCTTTCGAGTTAGAGACCCTCGCTATTATAGCCTCATTGAATAGGTTCAGGCATTACTTACTTGGCATTAGATTCACCATAGTTACAGACTGCAACGCTTTGCGTACCACTTTAAGTAAACGCGACTTAGTCCCACGAATTGCTCGCTGGTGGCTGCAGTTCTTAGAATATGACTGCTCAATAGAATACCGCCCTGGTGACAAAATGGCACACGTAGATGCCCTTAGCAGGGGTGCTATAGACGGTATTCCAGACGTTGATCACGTGTTAGATGTACTTTCAGTAGGTACTGACGATTGGCTTGCAACGGTTCAACAGACGGACGAAACCATTAAAAATATCGCGGATATTTTAGGCGATTCTAAATGTAAAGATGCCGTTGACATATTCAAAAATTACAAGCTTGTAAATGGGCGGGTATATCGTATAATTGATGAAAATACTATCCGTTGGGTTGTTCCAAGTGGCACCAGATGGCAACTACTGAAAGCCAATCATGATGATGTCGGACACTTCGGGTTTGACAAAACTTTGGCGCGCTTACAAGCTACTTATTGGTTTCCAAAGATGAGACGGTTTGTAAAAAAATACGTCTCGGCTTGCCTTCAGTGCGCACATCACAAGCTGCCAAGTGGTGCCAAGCCTGGTGAACTACACCCCATCCCTAAAGCTACCATACCATTTCATACCATACATGCGGATCATCTTGGTCCTTTTATCCGCACCAAGCGTGGCAATACATTCATCCTTGTTATCATAGACGCGTTTACTAAATTTGTTGACATCACCGCTGTGCGAAATACCAAATCGGCCACAAGCATTAAGGTATTCAGAGAGCATTCTAGTTACTTTGGCGTGCCAACCCGGTTGATTACGGACCAAGGGACAAGCTTCACTAGTAGGCAGTTTAAAACATTTATTCAATCATGTGGTATAAAGCACGTGCTCAATGCTGTCGCCACACCCCGAGCGAATGGCCAAGTGGAACGGTACAATCGCACCATTTTGGCAGCGCTCGGGGCAATGAACCACGACAAACCAAATGGTTTATGGGATGAACATTTACCAGACATACAGTTGGGTATCAATACTACCGTACACGCCACCACCAAAAAGACTCCAGCGGAACTTCTTTTCGGTCGAAATTTGACTAACCCATCTGAAGGTTTGTTAAATGACGTAATAAACGAAGTTACGTCTGAGGTCGGGGAGAGTCTGGACGATGTTAGGGCTACGGCCGGTGAGCTTATTAGGACACAACAGGACAAGGACAAGAAACGATATGATAGGTACAGGAAAATGGGAATGCGTTTCAAAGAAGGTGATTTGGTTAGAGTAGTAAGAGCCGTGACAGGAATAGAGGGGCAGTCTAAGAAGCTCGAACCTAAATGTAAAGGCCCTTACAGAATTAAGAAGGTACTCCCCAACGATAGGTTCGTGGTCGAGGACACACCCCTCACAAAGACAAGTAAGAGGTACGAGGCTGTGGTAGCTATTGATAAAATATTCCCATGGATCTGTTTTAACGAACCCGTATCAACCGATTATGAATCCGAGCGTAATGATTGTGAATCTGATTGCGAAGAGTTGTAAATAGATGTATAGTAAATTCATTAGCATGAATGAAGATGAATATTGTACATAGAATTAAATAAGCAGGTAATTAAGGACACTAAATCAAACTTTTCGCCATCAATTAAATTGTGTATTTCTAATATGTACACTTAAAGAACTATAAGAAATCGATGTCATAGTTAAAAGTAATACTAATATGGTTTTAAGTTTCGATGATTAATGTCATGTATCATCTAAGGTATTTTATGTACTAATGGCTGAAATATTTGCTAGTCAACGTCATGGACTAGTGAATACCAATTCATTGGTTAGGGTCACGTACTAATGAGTTGGTGAGAGGTATCAGGTAACGGATGCCTCTCATTTTAGACATTGGTGCATCAGTATATCTACTGGTCAAGGTCATGGACCAATACATGTACTGCCGATATAAGATATAAACTAAGATAAGAGTGTCAGGTAACCGACACCCTTAAAGGTTATAAGCATTTTATTAATCAAGGTCATGGGTTAATAAATAAATTTAGGAGTAAATCTATTGTAGTGACTGTTTTTGAGCTTTATTTGGAGAAAAAAAATGTAATGTACTACTATAGTGACTTATAGTTAAATGACAAAGTAGTTTGAGTTAGGGATACCAGGTAACCGATATCCTCAAAGGTTATGAACATTTTTTTTAAGGTCAAGTCAAATGTATTGTAAAGTAATTGAATTTGAGATTAGTTAAGTAGATACTAAAATGTGCTGCTATAATGACTTATAGTCAAAATGATTAATTAAGGACTAATGAGATAATTTATGTTCAATAAGTTACATTTATAATTTATATGATGAAATGTTTTTTTTCTAATACATAACAACGAGGGACTCGTTGGGAATCGGATGGCCGAGCTGTTATAAATATTTAAATTATGCCTATAGTTATTTGTTTCTTGACTTATTACAATCATTCAAAAGTAGTTGTATTGACTTTATGTGATTGGCCGAGACTGACAGTTATCGACGACCAATCATAAGCAAGTAAAATGGCGGGGATGAAAAAAGACAGTCGGCGGGCATTTCAGGGATATGCCCGCCATGCCCGGCATTCGTACTGGAGCATCGGAGTTAGTCACTTGCATTGTATCTGTAGATTGTGATTGTATCTCTAAATCAAATTGTATTATTGTACTGCTGTAATTATAGTGATAAAGTTGATCTTTTAAAAGTCATAAAGTGTTTTTTATATTCAAAATCCTTACTTCTGAGTGCTGAACCGGTACGGTTCACACTTGCAAATAGTGAGAACCAGATAATACCTAATGATAATGAATTAATATCGTCGTTAAACAAACTTATTATTGCATATTGTTATTTATTACTAGGCAATATTCGCTGGCTAGCAGGATTTCAGAAAAACCTAAATATGTGTACTTAGGTATTTCATTAGTTTCATAGCTTTAATCACCTGTGAAATCCCACGTGAAAAAAACTGACACGAATACCACCACACTCGAAAATAATGCGGGTTTTTGTTCAAGTATCTAAACAAACACAACAGCGGAAGAGGAAAAAAAGAAAATTGAAACTTTTTCAACGAATTTGGCCAACGAAATTACGTACACACTTTATAAACCGGTATTGTATTTTTAGGATATAATTCCCATTTTTTCCAGAATTCGGGGAAGATTTTCGCTTAAATTCTACTGACAATATTATGTATTTCGATGCCATAATTGGAAAGTTTATCGTAAAAGAGAATTAATCTAGTTTCTTGGAAAGAAAGACCATAACTACTGGGCTTGGGACTTGGCTAAAGGCTGTGTTAAGACCCGGCTACACGCTCCATCTTACATGTAGTACGAATTCGGATAAGCAGACGCAAACATGTAACGTTAAGGCGCCCCCGAAGCATGCGTAGTTCATACAAACGAAATACCAAAATAATTTGTAAATCGAACATATTCTAAAGATAGTGTGTATTTATTTCGATTGCATTACAGCATATCTAGGTTCCCAAATATAATATATATTTATAAAATAAGAACATTGATTTAAACAGGAAATATAAGAAAAATAAGTTTTTTATAGAAATTTTAAATTCCTCATATCTCGTCTTCAAATCACGGTCCTTTCAAAATATATATTTGGGAACCTAGATATTCTGTAATCCAATCGGAACAAATACTCGTACACACTACCTTAAGAATATATTTGATTTACAAATTATTTTGGTATTTCGTTTTGTATGAACTACGCATGCTTCGTGGGGCTCTTAAGATGGCAAAATAATGTACCGTGAAAATATATTGCACAACCGCTACACATTCGCTCAAACACGTTCACACAGGTGTGTGAACGTGTTTGAGCGAATGTGTAGCGGCATTGAAACGTCATCACTGTATTTAAAACGCACAAACGGCTTGATACCCAGTCTTACCAAGGGGTATCGTATTATCCAGTAACTGGGTTGTGGAGGTCAGATAGGCGGTCGCTCCATGTAAAATACTGGTATTCAGCTGCATCCGGTTAGTCTGGACGCTGACCTCAACATAGTTAGGAAAAGGCTAGGCGATCATATTTATATCGGTCTTTGCACAGACTATTCACGTATGCAAGTCGCTTTAGAACTTGTGGACCCACTGTGCATATTTTGCCCAAAATGTTGCGCCAACTGCGCATATAAGTCGCTGCGTAGCCAGGTCTTTATTGTGTGAAGGTTTCGGTTAAGGCTAGTAAAGTTCTACCGAATTAAATGGTTGTATGTATACGAACAAAATAGTTGACCTAGATTCTTATCGTTTGTTTATTGTAATATGTTTTGAATCTAAATGAAATAGTTACGTATGGAATGTTGGTCGCTGAATTTTCTTTAGACTTACCTAATAATTTTCTGAAAGTACATGTTTTTTCGGTGCTAGCTCGAGGGATTAGCAATCGTATTTTTTGTTACATAGGTACCCATGTTATTTTTAACTAGATCTTGACTACCGACAATTACTTTACTGGTAATTTGGTCCTACTTTGCTCCTCTACATGTAATTATGCTCCTGTTCTGTAAAATGTTTTCGCCTATTCTACGTTAAAAATTTTGCAACAATTAATTAAATTATGCACGCATCCGTTTTTATCCATTTTTTCGTTTTTACCCATATCTCACCAATTTATATCATCCAAAATAGCAAAACATATTATAACTGGAGCAGAGTTTGAATTAGGAAAGCATTAATTTGCTCCAACAGCTTTAACAATGGAGATTACATAGAAACTATATCTAGGAGCAAAGATACCCAACACCATGGGTAATTTTGCTCAGTATTATTTGTCAAAAATGAATTCATAATATACTTCATAATATCTATTTCCCTATATAAATACTTGTCAAATAAGCTATATATCCATAAAATAATACATTAAGTAAATTGTATAGTTGATTTTCTAAAAATAATCATAATTTTCAACATTTGGAGCAAATATTGGAGCAAAGTAGGACCAAATTACGGTATTTTCTTGCAAGCGGTGTAACCTATTAAGGGTTTAGGGATCACAGAGTATTTTATAAATAATGTTTCATTTCCAGCCGTAGGTCAGTGATAATGTGTTATGGCCCTTAATTTATTTATTTTATTTTATTTATTTTAGAAAAACTTACAGGTAAACAGACACAGTAAGTAATACTTATGGTTAGTTAAAACAAAATTGGCCATATTTTGTTTTAACATTACAAGTTTCCACATGTAGTAAAAATCATATAAAACCGAAAATTGATAATGGACTATACTGGGTGAATTTTATACCGTCTTAAAAAAAATAGGGTATAATAATAGGTGAACTGAGTAAAAGCCTATGGCTTATCTAGTTTCCGAATTTCGATATTATTAATGTTCAAAAAAAAAAATTAAAAAAGAAATTGAATTTCATTAGTTTTTTAACGATCTATAAAGTTTTTTTCAGAATTTCCGTTTTATTGTTCTAGTTTACTTCAAATGTGTAGTGTTTATTGATAGAGTAGTTTCTTTCTAACCTATTAAAAAAAAAAAAAAAAACAAACAAAAATAATCTAGGTATGTCTACTCCGTTCACCTATTTTACCTTATTTTTTTCAAAACGGTAAAAAAGTCATCTAGTATATACGTTATAATAGAAAAATAGCTATTTACGCTCGAAGAAGCTATTAGATAAAGTTTTCTCAATTTGGCAACACTAGTATAGAAGATGTCGACATCAACTTCCCGGCAGGTTGTATAAACGACTCGCTCTCACCATGTACGAGTTCCGTCTGTACGTAGTGGCTACCACTAGCGTGTGCAATAAATGAGGTCTACGTAAGAACACAGACGGCACTTGCAGCCCGATTTTGTGAAACAACTCGGTAACACCAGTTGTTCTATTGGCAATTTTGAAAACCAACACAAGATCCGATATGTTTCGCCTTTCGTTAAGTATATAATATTAAGAACAGAGATGGAAATAGTTATTCGCAATTATTTTATTGCAATCACTGATATAAAATGTTACCGTAGTTTTAAACACAGTAAATTAACACAGTTCAACAGTTATATTATCACATTTTATTTCATGAAACATAGAAATACGAATCTCTTTAACTGCTCTGTTGAAAATTATACTGGAGGTAATTCAAAATGTATCTAATTATGCGTTTACATTTTAACATGGGTTCTGTAAGTAGGTAAAAAATAAAATTACCAAAACTACATGGGTATAAAACAAGATTGGGATATCCAAACAATTGAAAAAAAATTACATAACCAAAATAAAATGTTTTATTTCAGGGCTATCCAGATAATTTTACCTAGCAGACCAGTTTGGTAAGTTTTCATTTTATTTTCAACGCAGTTGTAAATTATTCCAAAATTAATTCCAGCGGGTCGATTCTGTAAAAATCTCACTGCGAAAACTTGCGTGGAGTTAGCTGTCACTCACTGGCTGTCAGTGTCATCCGGCAGATGCTAGGGATTGACCAAATTATATTCACAATATGTTGGGTCCCACATACATAGTTTGTGTGGGGTTCCATGTATGGTCCGGCAGCCAGGCACACTTTCAGCATTCGATCACTTGACACACTCGGTTATCTCTTCTTATTGAATAGATTTGGGTTAATAACAACGTCGCACAGTCTTTACTCGAGTCGATCCACTATCGGTTCATCAAAACAACGCGATTGGGTCATGGGTTGCGTTTATTTAATCAGCCATATACCTACGCGTGACGCGTGACTACGTGACGCGCTCGCGCCTCAGTCTACATAAGGACTAGTCTAGGAAAAAAACAATGCTGCCGATTCTGTCGTGCATAAAATAAACAAAATTTAGGATATTGCTTTTTCTCTCTTATCTAACAAGAAAAAGACGGACAAAATAAACAAAATTTAGGATATTGCTTTTTCTCTCTTATCTAACAAGAAAAAGACACGTCCGTATTTTTCTTGTTAGATAAGAGAGAAAAAGCAATATCCTAAATTTTGTTTATTTTGTGCACGACAGAATCGGCAGCATTGTT
Organism: Dicycla oo; assembly: GCA_948252095.1. NCBI lineage: Eukaryota > Metazoa > Arthropoda > Insecta > Lepidoptera > Noctuidae > Dicycla > Dicycla oo. The sequence goes on along the minus strand of OX411715.1, from coordinate 26,385,365 downwards.
TTTTTCCTAGACTAGTCCTTATGTAAATTAGAGCGCTCAAATTTAGTTGAACTAAAATTTTCATATTAGACGACACGTTAAAACATGTTCACTAAAACACGGTAAGCGCAAGACGTAAACTAGTTTGACATCTCTAACTCAATTCATAGCTATAGCGTCCTTTTCTGTGATTCTCTAATTTTGGTTTAGTTATTGAACAAGATAATCGGCACCATTATCGAATTTCTGACTGAATTTTTGTTCTGCTTTTTAAAACCCCAAAAAAAAAACTCAAATTAATATTTAGACACTTATGTAAATACTAGCTTTGAAATAATATAAGTAAAATGGTTACTAGAATAGCATAAAAAATATTATTAAAATCTCGATTATGATAAATGTGCTTGGTCCATCCCTAGCATCAGATGGAATGACACTGACAGCTCACTCCACGCTCACTTCACCTGGATTTTCACGGAGAGATGGTTACAGAATAGCAATGCAGAGCAGCTCAAAATAAAATCATACAAGTCAAGGCTCTATCTAACAAACAGGCGACACAAAGGCACCGCGTGTCGCGCGACTTGCGGTGCCTTTATGTCGCGTGCGATTCGCGTCGCGTGTCGTGCCTGTTAGTAGGAACCTTCAAACGTTTAAAACAAATAAAAGCGCCGATTAATCGCAAAAATTTAAAAAATGGCGCACCATATTAACATCGCTTTATAAAGTAACAACATTCCAAAAAAATAAACGGATGGGTCGTTATCGCGTCCATTATGGGAATATAATTTGCATTTCTGTATTAATTCAAATTGTCTCGCTGTAAATTCATTTTACGTTCTTTTGATAATTTGCGAATGTTCCTTTTGTACATTTTATCTGTATTTTTTAATATAATGTTGTGTTAGAAGTGTCGATTAAACATTTAATATTAATTAAATGCATCACAAGTTGAAAAAAACCTTTCGTTTAAAAAAATATTTTCACAGACAACAAATAATTTTTCCATAAACAAATCGACAATTCGCGTATAGGTTTGCCGTACCTAATCCTTGGAATTAAATATTCCATCGAACTAAATGTATGGAATTGGAAAGTACTACTTAATAGTGGTAGAATAAGGTTCAAACTAAAGCAGATTTGCGTGGGATATAGAGTCCCCAAGTGACATCTTCTACTTAAAAAAAAAGTGGGGATGCCCTTCATCTAGTTCTATAGTAACCGGTATAGTCTACACGTTTGATCTGCAAACGGTGAATTTAATTCATAATTTTGCAACAATAACACAACTCCATCAAAATGTGGGCAGCATTTTAGTTAAAAGAGAAAACCATCGATTTTGAATCTTGAAAATTGATTACTGTATCTTTTCAGTATCTATAAGTTAAGTTCGTTAATAATAAGAAATCATGAGCGCACTATCACCACGCCAGCGCCACTTGTATTAAAAGCAATAATTAATAATTAAATGACACACAATATCACTTTCTAGTCCATCACTCCACAACACCTAAGTACGTCATCATCTTCCTGCCCTTATCCCATGTTACTTGGGGTCGGCGCAACATGTTTTCTTCTTCCATTCTCCCCTGTCAACCGTCACACTATCATTAACTCCCTTCTCTGTCATATCATTCTTTACACATTCTATCCATCTTTTCTTCGGCCTTCCTCTCCCTCTCCATCCATCAACATGTATATTCATCGGATGGAGAGGGAGAGGAAGGCTGAAGAAAAGATGGATGGAATGTGACAACACCTAAGTACGTATAACACAAAAAAGGTAACGCCCTTAACAACCATCTCTAGTAAGGTATGCAGTATTAGGAAATGAGTAGGAAGCTTTATTTTTTTCTGTTCTGTATCCAAACGGTAGCAAGTGATTAGAGAAGAATAGATTTTGTAATAGTTGGATTTTTAGTTTAAATTAGTTTTTTTTTTTTTTTGGAATAACGAAGATGGTTGTGTTTTTTATTATTTATGTATTTTAAATAATATAGTTTTATCGAGTTATACGCTGAATTTTATTTGCCCTACCATTTCCCACAGATATTATTCTCCACATCTATTTGACTTCCCGTACCAACATAGCCACGCAGCCACATAGCCCCGCTAGGAGGCAAAGCAAGTAGCCACTTGCTTTTATGATATTATTATGTTATTATTTTTGCATTTATGATATTAGTAAGATAAGCCTATCTTACTAATATCATAAATGCAAAAAGTTTGTATGGATATTCGTTACTTAATCATGCCAGAACAGCTAAATAGATCTAGATGAAATTTGGCACAGAGATTGATTATAGTCTGGAATAGTACATAAACTACTTTTTATCCCGGAAAAACGCACAGTTCCCGTGGTATAATTTTCGACATCCACGCGGGTGAGACCGCTGGCTACAGCTAGTTACAAATATTATCATTGCACGAAGTCGCCAGTCATGCACCCATGTTATTACGAGCTGTCTTCCACAAACAAGAATAAGAGAAAGATTATTTTTAGCATAAGTTTAATGTATGTGATATGGCTGTGCTTTTTCAAATAAATAAATAAACAAGGCCACTACTATACGGTATCTAAACACGTCCTAGAAAGCTAGCAAGTATTAACTGTCATCTGTATAATATTCTCCTCATCTATTTGACTTCCCAAATTAACATAGCCTAACAAAGCCATATAGCCACATAGCCTACAAGGTGACAAAGCAAGTGGTTTATTACAAATATTATCATTGTTATCACAAACAACACTCTTAAATAAAGTGCACAATAAACAGTATCTAAAAAGGTGGCAAATTCCAACTGTCATCTGTATAATATTACTTCCCTCATTGTTTTGACTTCCCAGATTGACATAGCCTAGCAAAGCCGTATAGCCACATAGCCCGCTAAGTGATAAAGCAAATGGCTTATTACAAATATTATCATTGTCATCACAAACAACTCTCTTTAATAAAGTCCGCACATTATACAGTATCTAAAAAGATTGCAACTTCCAACTGTCGTCTGTATGATATTACTTCCCTCAACGTTTTAACTACCCAGATCAACATGGCCTAGCAAAGCCATATAGCCACATAGCCCGCTAGGTGATAAAGCAAATGGCTTATTACAAATATTATCAGTCATCACAAACAACACTCTTCAATAAAGTCCACCCATATACAGTATCTAAAAAGGTTGCAACTTCCAACTTTCGTCTGTATAATATTACTTCCCTCACTGTTATGACTTCCCAGATCAACGTAACCTAGCAAAGCCATATAGCCCGCTAGGTGACTAAGCAAGTGGCTTATTATAGATATTATCATTGTCATTACAAACAACACTCTTCAATAAAGTCTGCCAATAAGCAATATATGTATCAGTTATCTAGTTTCAATAGTAAAAACTCTGCTTAATTTGGAATCAGATGACCGTGTGTAAATTAATGTCTTAGGATAATATTATTATATTAAAATCTCCTTTAAAAATATAAAAAAGTAGTGATCCGCCGGTAGCGGGGTCCAAGCTACCGGTGGTTAGGGCCCCAGAGACAGAAACCTCCTCACAATACGCGCCGTATCTAGGAGGTCGGCCTTCTGAATCAAGCCCTTCACCCAGCAACCAAGCGAGAGCCTCTTAAGATGTTGGTAGAGGCTCTTAGCGGTAAGGCCATTGACCGTAATAATAATAATTATTATAATATATATAAAGGTGCCAACTTCCAAATGGCATCTGTACTTCCTTCACCTATTTGACCTCCCATACCAACAAGAGCCATATAGCCACATAGTCCGCTAGGTGGCAAAGTAAGTGGCTTATTACAAATATTATCATTGCACGAGGTCGCCAGCCATGCACCCGTGTTATTACGGGCTGTCTTCCACAAACAACGCTCTCCAATAAAGTCCCGTGTTTGCACGGCACAATGTTATTTTATCACTCGCGTATAATTTTATTGTAGTGTTTTTATTATCTGTGTGGAGTTAGTGCAATATTAATGCAGTTCTTTTGATTTGCTGACGGTTTCGAATAATTTTCGAATTTCAATTTTAAATTTGCGAATAACTATGGAAACCTAATTATAGAAATAAAAACTTTAAGTTAATTTGATAAATATAAAAAAAATAGAAATAAAAATATTAGTTTTTATTTTGCACAAATTCAACGCTCGGCAACGCATTATACGATTGTGATAAATAACGACTTCGGATTAGATCCAATTTTCATTTTCTTCTTAAATTCAAACACTCGACGTTTTTGTGCAATCAATCTGGCTAGCCTTTTCCCAACTATGCTGGGGTCGGCTTTCAGTCTAACCGGATGCAGCTGAATACCAGTATTTTACAAGGAGCGACTGCCTATCTGACCTCCACAACCCAATTACTGGGTAATACGATACCTCTTGGTAAGACTGGTTGTCAGACTTTTGGGCTTCTGACGACCCGTTACGACTGTCAAAGATCCACGAATGATAGCCGGGGCCAACGTTTTTGTGCAATATGCCACTTTTACTAACAACCAATTAAAAACCTGTCCGATTGATGAAAAAAAATCCCTAGGTACAATATACATAGTTGCAATACTAGCAATAGATGGCAGCACCTGCATGTCGTGTACGAAAACTAGCTCCACATGAATATGTCAAGTTGCCAATCAGCAGTCAAGTTGACTGGCACTCAAGTTCAATTCATTCTGGAATGTAGCTTGCAACTGTCTGAAACTAGAGGAGTGGGGTAAAATCAAGAAATATATCGTGGTACATGGATGGATATATCGTGGATATATAAAGTGAAATATTTGACAGATCCTCTCAAAATTTATTAACTTTCTGATGATGTAAACTTCTTTTAAATGAACGAACCTCTAAAAACTTTCTGAGCTTCTAATGATGCACAGATTTTGTAACAAACGTGCCGCTTTTTAAATTTCTCACCTTTTTCACAGTTAGTCGCAGTAACTAAGCTAGAATATCCCGATCAAACTGGTTAGGTTAGATTTGTGATCAACCGCACGTGAGCCGAGCGAGTGACGCGAGCGATGTCGCGGCAGCGGCCGGCGAGCGCTATATCCAAGTTGGCCGCAGTTACTTGGCTATTTATATATTTTTAAGACTGCAAAAACAGGAATTATTATAGGGTTCACAAAAAGAAGCGCTTTCATTATAATAGATAATTAGTGTTCAATTATATTTGTAAAGAAAGCAAAATGGAAATTATTTGAGGTTCAATTAAATACAAGCCTACGTAAATAATGGATTAACCTAAAAAATGCGTAAGGAGCAGTGTAGTGAGTAGCTCCCTAACAACTGGCTAAACAGCTTAAACTTTTCAAGCAATTCTTCATAGATGGCGCTACTTGTATAGTACGTACTGGTGTTAATTAGAAGCATTATGTGAACAGGCACGGGTGTTTTAATCAAGTGTGCTCCCGTTTAGTTGATAGCGACATCGTGTCACGACTGAACGTAATGTACCTAAACCATCGATTTTCATGCGCGTCAACAGCGATAATAAACCGTGAAGACATTCATTTCTTCGTGTATGAAGATGCTTATACTTAAAAGATGGGCAACTTCCGTCTTTAACAAAACGAGCTCTAACTTTAGTCCAAGCCCAAACCTGCACATCAGTTATTTCATTTTTAATCTTATCTAGAGCATAATAAAGTTCTTAATACAAAATTGACAGATATAACCCGTGTTTGACGTTAGTTCTTGTAAAATGTAGCTACTTTAATTTTGCCGAAATAAATTTAAAAAAATGCTTGATGGTTTAAACCTGGGCATAAATATAAACTTTGTTTTTTTTTTTTTAATAAGGCCGTTTTGTGTTTGGCTGTAAGCGTAAATGTCAGCTTTCTAGTCTATTAAAAAAATCTGTTCTAAAAAATTAATAAATCGACTTTAAAAATAAATTAACTCAAAGTTATGAAATAACTTTAATTTCGGAAGTCGGTGTCTTGGGATCTGTATTTTAGTTTTTTTGCCACCGACTTCTGAAATTAAAGTTATTTAGGTAATCATTTTGAGTTAATTTAAGTCTATTTATTTATTTTTTTAATTATTTTTATTTCGTTTTTTTTTTTTTGTAAAAACTGGAATATTTGTTTGTAATAAATAATTAATAGTTTTGTTATAAAATTAACACTAAAATTTGACCAAGGTTTTGAGATGTTAAATGGTCACGATCTGTGCGTGGTGTATACATACATGTCAAACATATAAACATACATACATCTATAAAATTTTGTATATTTGTTTGGAAGCCCTAATAGATGTATTCACATCTATTAGGGCTTCATATGCAGTTCCAATAATGTCACATTTGAAAACCTCCGATTTTTTTTTTTTTTTTGAAGTCTGTGTTGAATGTTGTTTGCATATTATGTTCCAGATATTTACAGCAAACGAACACTAGATATGGCGAGCTTTATTTTATACATGCAGCCGCGGCCGTTTAAAATAGGTCAAGCTATTATGATACATTTTAACTAACATGACTAGACTATTCACCTAAAACACTAAAAATACTGTTATTTATTCCTCATCTGTCTAGACAGATGATGAAAAGGCTAGCCTTTCCCTACTATGTTGGGGTTGGCTTCCAGTTGAACTGGATGCAGCTGAATACCAGTATTCCATGGAGTGACTGCCTATCTGACCCACAACCAAGTGCGTTAAACGATACCCCTTGGTAAGACTGTTTGTTGGACTTTTCGACTGTCAAAGATCTACCGGGACCAACGGTTTAACGTGCTTTCCAAGGCACGGAGCGGTTTCGATATAATATAATGGATGGTCACCCATCCACGGACCAACCTCGGCAAACGTAGCTTAACCTTCGATCGATCCGTGTGGCTGTTATTATTTAGCCGCGAGCCCCTCTATATACCTTAAACAACAAAAATGCTGCTATTTATTGTACTCATTTAAAGAAGGCCGGGAACATCCTTTTCCATGACGCGGTTACAAGGGACCAACACTGCTAAGAGGATTACTTGAAATAATAATTAATCCTTTTTACTTATCTTCCTAATTTCGTATTAATTTACAGGTTTGACGAAACCCTAATTAATATACTATACAATCCATACATTTATTTAATTTATTTGTAATAATATCGTCTTCCCAATTATGTTGGGGTTGAATTCCGGAATAACCTGATGCAGTTGAATACCAGTATTCTAGATTGAGCGACTGCTTATCTGACCTCCACAGCCCAGTTACTGGGTAACACCTTGATAAGGCACCTTGGTATTTCCATCTACATAATATAATATTTTTAAAATAGGTTCGCGTTTGTTTATGTTTTGAAGCTGATGTTATGCAAAAATTTTATGTATGTGTGTGTGCTTCACTTTCTCGTAAATAAACAGTTTTTTTCTTTCTTCTCTCTTTATTATAAGACTGGTTGTCAGACTTTCGGGCTTCTGACTACCCGTAACGACTGTCAAAGAGGTATAAATGACAGCTGTTTGTGATCATAACCATTGTAATAAGATAAGTAACGCTAATTCAGAACACCCTTCGCTCAAACAGCGCGGTTTATAAAAAACGATTTATTTATAAAAACTGGAAAATGTGATTGTGTATCAAATATCGAAGACCACTTTTCGTTATTCAAAATTACATGCACTTTACATCAGAAAGAAACATTAGGGACCGATTCCATTACAGTAGTAGGTACGTACTAGGTACTAATACTGTAGTGGAATCTGTACCAGCTACGGTACTAGGTAAGCAAATAGTTAACATTTCCGTTTAATTTTCTAGTCAATAATTTACAAACTCCAATTAGACTTTGGTATTTCTCTAATGAAATGAGACCTGCAAAGCAGTAACTCCAAACAATAATTTTCAATTTCGCTCAACAAGCACTACAATTCAAAACTAAAATAATAATTGAAAACAAATAAACAGAGACCGCAAATTATTTCAATCATCAATAACAAAATTGCAGATGAAAGATGAAATAAAAAAAAACACGATCGCCTAATTGAATGTAGGTACTGATTCATATTCATGTGGAATGAAATAACCAATGCGCCTGTTATTTTTACATAGAATCAATACTCCCGGACCAACCAAAAACCTGTAAATTATTCAAATATTCAAACTTGGAACAGATCGATTCTTATTCGTCGACTGGTTCTGATGAGAATCAACTGGTTTCAATCAAAAGGGATTAACAGTAACTTGCTGACGATGAATTAAAGTATGTCCGGGGTCTTGTTCCATTTTATTCGTTCTTTTTTTACTTTTATCTGGAAAGTATTGGAAAGTAGAAATAAGGTGGAACAGTAACTTAAAACGTAAAATACTCAGCTATACCAGTTCAGAAAGGAAAAATATGTTTAAGGCGAAAGCAGCCCACGAACTTAAAATTTTCATAAGTTTTTTGGAATTGGAAAAAGGTATTGGGTTGTATGTTGATCATACAACCCAATAACTTTTTATGATTCACGACCGTAAGAAGTATGTATTTAGAGAATTATAATAATTTGAGCCATCAATACAACTCTTTAAGACCAGGTAATCCTACTGAATGACTATTTCATGAAATCTTGACATTTGAGGATTATACTAACTTAAGAAGTTGTATTACTGATTATATTCTGTAAATAGGTACATATTTGTTACGATCGCGAATCATTCTTTAATCAACATACAACTTAATACTGACGTGCAAATTGCAAAAACGTAACGCTGACGCTTCCCCCTTAAATAGTAAAAAAAAGATTCTCGAAATCAAAGTTCCTAGCTTTACTTGTAACTGTGTAAACCAGGATATCAAACAATACTTAATACTGGTGAGAAATATCATCTTCAAAACCATTTATTTCATCATGCCATTATTGTAGAAACTAATAACCTGTCGGCCTAGACTTAGGCTGCCAACAGACGGACTGCACAGCTACAACCGCACGCAGTCGATATATGTAGTTGAACAGTCACGAACTGGGATTTTTGAGCCACCAGCATTTCATCTTAACTTGGTTGCGTTATTGAAATGTCACATGTCGAATTTCACGGGCGGCATTCCTATAACACAACCAATTTAAGATGATATGCTAGTGGCTCAAAAACCCCGGTTCGTGACTGTACGTTCGACTCCTTAGAGTCGTGATATCAACTTCACGCGGTCAGCTGCAGTCGTGTGAAGTCGATATTAACTGCATACAGTAGGCCAGCCGACCGTGTGAAGTTGAAGTCACGACTGTATGCAGTTAATATCTACTTTACACGACTGCAGCCGACCGCGTGAACTGCACCCTAACTGTATGCGGTTAGCGATCAACCAGGTAAAGTTGAAGTCACGACTGTACGAAGTCAAACGTATAACTGCATGCAGTTGAATATATGGATTGCCTGTGGTTGTTGCTGTGCAGTCCGTCTGTTGGCAGCCTTAGAGGGATTATTAGTTTTCTACAAATTAAAAGAAACAAAAAAATCTGCTGAATATATAGCAAATAATTAACACTGACAATGTTTTATGTAAACCAATAACAATTTATCTCCACGAAGCAATAAAACTGCCTCACGAAAACGTCGTTAGCTAAAACGCTCCCAAACCTAAAAAGAAATTTAGATTCAGGTCCAGGCTGAATGTAACTATGAAAAGAAATGTGAAAATGAGAGAAGTGAGGGTAACTTCGCCACTGTGGCCTTTGGCAATGAGTACTCTTTTCATATCCTGTTCCCAAAGGACATGGATTTGCATGTAAAAGTTTGTTAGTATTCTGTTTAGTTCTACCGGAGTGAACTGATCGTTGAAACTATGTTTTTTTTAGCCACCATTTCACTCGCTAATCTGCATGGTCCTCACATGAACTGACCAAGATAATGTCTGGACTTTAAAAGAGACTGTGACCTCTGAGTTTGTTTCGGCGTTTCTTCTCAGAGTAGTCAGATTCCGGCCTCATCAAACCGACTCCGACCAAACAAAAAATTACGTGTAAAACTGCTTGTCTAAGTACAAACCTACTTATCGCCGATTCCTATAATTTACGGACCGTCAACTGTTAAAATTATGACTCTTGTATCTTTAAAAATAATAAAGCAAATACCTCATAGCTTTGCATAGTAGACTCCTCCCATATGGAAGTAGCTATCACAGGTAATATTAGCTTACGACTCTATTTATATGCCCAGTTTGACAATAAAAAATGCTACCATTGGTAAGCAAAACGATCCGTTTTTCTTTATAGGAACCGAGCATGACAGAACTAAAGATCGTTTATCATTTAACGTAATTTTCAGGACGTAAAAGTTTACGTTTCCGTATTCGTTAAATTTCCAATATAAAGGAAAATAATGAATAATTGATGTATGCCTTTAAAGCTTCGCCCGCACTACGGCGCGAGGTTCAGTATGATGCCGATATGTGCCGAGTAAATGTATCTGAAAAATAAATGTATTGGCACACTGGTTCGGCACAAGGCCTTGGCACAATATTCAATATTCGAAGTAGAGAATGAAACGAAAATGTTTTGAAAGACTAAAATACTGTAGCAATACGTTTTTAATTGGTTTCATCGTGCGCTTTCCGTGAGTAAAGATAAGTTGCATAAGTAATATAGGGTGACTGGTAATTAGTGACTGATACTTAAACACATGATTTTACTCAAGATAACATACAACTTTTACTATAGGACCAAAACTGAAATCGCGAAATAAAATTCAGCTATCCCATATTTCATGTTCGCATAAGTCGTCAAAATGTAGGGAGTAGCTGATTTTTTTTCGCGATTTCAGGTTAGGTCCCATGTAACATGCATGTAGCTAGTATACAGCCTATGTCTATGTATATCTTTCGATCAATAAACTTATTTATTATTATTTTTGACATTTCTCGGGACCTTGGGGTCCCCGACCTTTGGAAGGCGTACGAGGGGACGAAGCCAACTCGCAGAGGCCCCTTAGACAATTATAAATAATGAGGAGACACCAACCGACGATTATCCCTGTATGCGCTATGCAAGTGCAGCCAAGGACAACCTCCGGTTGGTGCAGGACTATTGCAGGACATAGAAACAAAACATATTGGGCTATGGGTTTGGGTAGATATAGTGGATTGGTTACCCAAAACTATGGAAGGACTATGTCCCATGCCTGATCAATGTTATATGTAATACATGGATAAAATGGCATGGGGTGACTTGCACACTCAATAATGGGCCCCCGAAAACGGTCGCTAGCACATAGTGACGTGGCGACAAGGGGGCAACACTTCCTGAGGTGCTTAGAGAGGTATTCCACGGCTATCAGCACAATCCCGGAAGTACGGTCAAGATACCTACCAGCACCTTACTGGAATACTTCCTTCTTCCGAGCACGTTAGCTCTTGCGAATCTCCACTCAAGCTGGCCAATAAAGGTAAGAAAGTGGTGGGAGCTCTGTTCCTCGTCAGTGTTCAGTCCAGCCGGCCAATAAAGGCAAGTCAGGGATGAAGAACAAGACTGCTCCTGGGAGATAGGGGTCCGTGGGTCGCTACTACCCAACAGCTCGCCACACGCTGCCCTGCGGGTTTCTGTATCTCTCTTGGTCTGGCTCTATTAATTTAATATTATTTACTAGTTCGCCAATTGATTACATTTTTCAAAAAAGCAACAACCTTAAAAATTTGGTCCTGTGTGAGCGAGAGAGATGACAACATGTGACAGCTCTCTTAATATGAAATATTAGTGGAAATGACAAATTTGCATGCCACCCGCTATAATACGACGGAACCTCTCTCCTAGATAGAAATCGTAGATTTAAGCTCAATGTGTCACATTAACGACAGCTGTCTTAATATACAGCAACATTTTACGGGGTATACTTTATACGGTGTCTATTAAAACCATAACTTCATTTAATCAACAAATAACGCAAATAAAACACCCCGGAAAGTGTTAAAATGTCCATTCAACCGAATGTAGACTGAAACAGTCCGCAAACGAATAAAATCTCTGTTATAAATATGCCAAAGTAAATCCCTAGCTCCCTACACGCCCAGTAATTTATGTCCTTCCACGAGGACATAACTTACTTAAAGCATGACCATTTGTAGACTTAATTACAACTAGCAAAAGTGATTAAAATTTGGGATTCTTATTACCCGTTAACCGGAGTCTCGCATGCATGCAATGCGGGGTATCCATGCGGCACTAAGCCTCTTAGTGAGATCCACATTTAATAAACAGTTCATTACTATGATAAACGCTGTAAAGCAAGGACTAGCCATGATTTTGCTTTATTGTATTTGAAGTTCAGTTACTGAAGAATATAAGGCCGATTTTTCTGATTCTTAATATTATGAATGCGAAATCTTGTAAAGATGGATGGATGTTTGTTACTCTTTTACGCAAAAACTACTGAACGGAGTTTGATGAAATTTGGCACATAGATAGTTTATAACCTGGATTAACACATAAAATACTTTTTATTCCCATATTCTTACGGGTTTGAGACTTGCGCGGGTGAAACCGCGGGGCAATGCTAGTATCTTATAATTGGTTGACAGAATAATTTTTCTGTCTCTAGAAAATTGCAAGCGAAAGGTATGCTGTTGATCATCAAATCTACACATACACACTGCATTCAAGAGAAAACCTAAGCTAGCAACGATAGGCGGTAACTACAAACATTTCCAAAGTCAGGCAGTTAAAGTGTGCTAACCTTGCTTAATTGCATGTACAGAACTTAATTTAGAAGGATATACAAGAGGACCTTTCCGTCTGCCCTTAGTTCTGCCTACCCAACGATGAAAGGTTAAAGATCAACAATAAAACCTGTTATGGGAATTCTGAAGCAAGACCTTTTCTTAATGAACCGACCGTTCTGTTATAAAAACACGAAACATGAAAATTCCGTTCCTTGCTCCATTGCGCAGTTTCTATGACGTCATTAGCAATATTACCGAAATGAAATTTGCATAATTAGAGACTTCATTCGATAGCTGGGTCTCTATCGATTTTGTGTAACCTTTCCGAACGTGAAATTGTGAAAATGGCCGTAGAAATATCATTTTTATTAAATACTTTGTTGATCCGGTGCGGCATTATGTGTTGAAAGACCAAAAAGAAGTAGAATTAGGTACATAATACACTAAATTTGTTTTCCAAAATAACTTTTAATACCTACTATATTAGCTGACCGATCATCTTCATCTGCCGTCCTGCCCTTGTCCCATGTTACTTGGAGTCGATTAGTCGAAGAAAATATTTACTTCAAATGTTCCATATTTCAGTCGATATACAGATGCAAATTGATTTAATTAGCCATCCATTATTGCTGCATTTGCAAATCGCAACAGTAAATCAAAGGCGTACAATGCTGCGTCCACATTTTCCCGGATGATCGCGTTTCCCACAAAACGGGACAAACTTGTCACTCCCATATCAGCAGCACCTTTATTTGAACTGTTGATTTAATTATTAGTACTAAAAGCTCTCAGTTATCAAGCTAGCAAGCGAAACACTGCCTTTTATATGCATAGGTCAAAGTTCGTAAGGCGGAATTCAATTCTGGAAAAGAGCGTGGATAGTTTTTACGATTTTTCAGTGTGATAGATATATGTTTGGGATCGCTTTTGAGGCTTAATTTCAGGTATGAGTATTTATGTATAATACAATAAAAGCTTATAATGTTGCGCCTTTTCCCATACGGTTAGAATATCGTAGTAAAAAGACAGGGTCTAAAGAAGAGAGCTATGAAGTTTGTCCAGATGAATGTTTAAAATTGTTTGAAGATTCAACAGTGGTATTATAAATAAATATATTAAAGTAAAAGATATATGTCTGCTTCACAATAATAATATCTGCAGAGCTCCGCACATTTGTCGTGAACAAACATCATATTTATTAAATCAATTCATATATAATTTCGTTCATAACAATTGCCGAAGGAATGTTCTCGGTAAAGTACATTAGTAATATTTTAAAGGGTTATCTACATTATATATTCACAAAGGTCAGGGTACTGACGTGAGCACTGTAATTTAGTTTAATACGGCAATTAATAACCCTAAAAATATGGTTATTAACTATGTAATTGCTCAAAAGTATTTATAAGACTTTATAATAATAATAATTAATAGTTTACTATTTATTTTATTATTTGGAAGTATGCCGTTAATTCTCCAAACATTCATTACCCATTTAATGTGTTATTTTTTTATTTTTATAAAATAGTATTTAATACGTACTACAGCCTGGATTTTTAAACAGAACCGATTGACTCCTAACGAATAAATTAATACAGCAACATTAAATATTAATGTACTTTCGGCGATAAATAAAATTAAACTGTTTGATCGCAAATTACTATTCATAACGCTTCAATGGCTCTGCGGCCGGTCCATGCATGTTGAAATTAACAACACGGTTCAATCAGAACCCATCGAATTTAACCCGAACAAATTTGTCGCAAATAACGTGAACGTCGTCCTATAAAAAGGACGTTATATTATTAGTCACGTTTGCTGCTCCAAATAAAAATGATTAATTATAGAGCAATCCGTAATACGGACGGAGCATGTGGCTCGATCCTACCAATTCTGTTACTATGCTAATTTTATTGAGAAAACACCGTTACTTACCGGCGGTACCTATGCAACGCAACCACACGAACTCGCACCCAACTCACTTACTTAGTCGCACGCAAGCACTTAATCACAAGTCACAAACATTTGGTCACAATCATCGATATGGTCATTTCCACGCATGTGCTGACACTGAAACACGTCACAGACACTATATAAGGTCACCAGTTCTATTTTGGGGGTGCGACGCGAACAGGCGCTCCCTCGGTCGTCGCAGCCTCTACTGGCTGGGGCGACGCTACCGCGCGTGCCTAGCCCCGCAACCCTCACCCCTCCCCATTTACCTCGCAGTACAGGCAAATAGAAATAAAGTATGCGCTGTAAGGACAGTACGTGGAAGAAAAAACGGATCTAAATGCCTGAAGGCGAGTTAGTTAGATCGAGACGCTTCAAAGACTCGATGGAGCTCCTCTGATTTGCTACTTGCAAACTTGTTATCGTTCTACGGGCTGGATCTTCGAAATAATAGTGATTTTATACATGTTATTTCACGTTTCATATTTTATTCGGGATGCGCGGAGTTTTTGTTTATTTAAAATTTATGAACACGTAACCGGACTATTGGCTTATAATGTTTCGACAAGTGACGTTAGTAGATTTGGTATGGTAGCATTTTTGTGCTGATACTTTTAAATAATTATTTACGTATTTTTTATCGAGTTTTTTTTTTGCTATACCAGTAGGTACCTAGCTGTAATTGATGATAAAATGTTATCACAATTTTTTTTGCCAGTGACCAATACATAAAAATGCTACACAAACCTTAGGTAATCAATCAATCTGCCTAGCCTTTTCCCAACTATGTTGGGGTCGGCTTCCAGTCTAACCGGATGCAGCTGAATACCAGTATTTTACATGGAGCGACTGCCTATCTGACCTCCACAACCCAGTTACTGGGTAATACGATACCCCTTGGTAAGACTGGTTGTCAGACTTTCGGGCTTCTGACAACCCGTAACGACTGTCAAAGATCCACGAATGACAGCCAGGACCAACGGCTTAACGTGCTTTCCGAAGCACGGAGGAGTCTCGGTATGTAAAGATGATCACCAATCTATGGACCAACCCCGGCAAGCGTAGCTTAACCTGATGGATCGACCCGTGCGGCTGTTATTACTTAGCCACGGGCTCCTCACAAACCTTACGTAATCAAAATCAGTTAATTTTACAAATAGGTGTGAGAGACTCTCCGCGCAATATTTTATTTTCACAGCCCCAAAATTATAAATCCTTCAACCTCCCACGTAAAAGTGCGCCATCAAAAATATCCTAAAAATAAAACTGAATCACAAATCATTCCAAACTTGTATCTGTCAACATGGCTACCCTTTCAGGATAAGAATGTCAGTAACAAATTCTCATCATTCTAAAACACACAACCGCATTTGTCGTGTACATGTACTCTGTAGAAAACGTATAGGCAAGCACTATAAAAAAATGTAGAGGTACATTTTCCCGTTTTGAGTTGACACCTGCGTTCGAAATAAGACATATTGGAATTCATAAAGGACCATTCTCTGCCATACGCGCGATTTTCTTTGTAAAATGATGTATCTGTATTGTTGCTACATAATTTAACTTTTTCTTGAGCACATGTGGAATTTCCAAGTTCTTTATGTACTTATTTGTTCGTGGAACGCCTACACTTTTCAATTGTGAAGTTGAAAAGAATAAGGTAAGGTAGGGTGTTGGTCGAGACGTTTTTGATTTTTATTTTTAATGATGGTGGCGAAAATTACGGCTATGAAAGAGGTCGGTTTTCTTTACAGAAATTCCTATGATCGATAAACGTATTTAGTAAAACACCCATTGTATTAATTGACTTTGGCCTACCTTAAGAAGGTAATACACGTTATTGAATGTAGTACTGGTACTGTTGAGTATTGGACATCTCTAAAATATTAGAACATTCCCTTAATCGCTAATCTGGAACGGGTATTAATAGAGATTGGAATAGGTAGAGTATAATAAAAACCTCGAAAAACTTCGAGGAAAGAAGTAACAAGAGTGGATAATACCTCCTATAAAATCCCGGAGTGATAAACATTAGGATTAAATCTCGGGATTTAAAAAAAATGTGAATTATTTATTGTACTTTGAACACCAACATTCGTAAAATAAAAATATTTATAGTAAAATAATAAATAAATCCCAATTTCTAAATCCTGGAAAATTCGAGGGAAATAAGATATTACTAATTATGTATTTCACTTTGAATATATTTGTAAAAATAAAATATTTATAGTAAATAATAAATAATTCTTTCCCAAATCCCGAGATTTAATCGTCATGTTTATCATTCTGGGATATTATAAAAGGTACCTACTCTTGTTACTTATTTCCTCGAAGTTTAGGTATTTATACACAACCTATTCAGATTTCTGCTTATATGACATGATCTTACTGTGTATATAGTAATAGTAAGAAAGTATTTTACTTGACCTTATTGATGATGTTCTTCAGAAAGGCCAAGTGTATGACCAGATGTATGAACGTAAACGAAGCATAACGAATAAGTAAGGATACGATCCTTACTTACTCGTTATGCTTCGTTTCAGGTGGTCTCTGTAGTTTCTGCCTACCCCCATGGGAAGATGGCGTGAGTTTTTGTATGTATGTATTGTACTTCAGAAAATACTGTAATCAACCTAGAAGAGTACGTTAACTTTTATTTACAAGCACACTGAAAAAATACTCATCCTTAATTTGATACTTCCGCAAAAAGACAACTCTCTGACATGCTCTATCCTTTCCTTTCGCACCGAGAAAAGCGCTTCAAGGAAGTGTGTATTCACTCACACACGTGCTTATTGTTTGATGCTAAGTAGGTTGCAGCTGATTAGCGATGTTAAGTGCTTAGAGAACAAAGATTAATGAAGTAAAGTGATCTTGTGTTCGCAGAACTGCCTGTTGTGTGGGGTAGGTAATTAAAGTCTTGCAGATATTTTCTGCCTGCACTTGAAAAAAAATTTATGATGTTTTGTAGTAAAAGTGTTGATGATTGAAGATGACGTATAAATTATTAGGTTTTGTATACTATTTAGGTACAGACGCCAACAGGTCAAGCTACCCGAAATTGTCAAATTTTCCCAATCAATCTTGAACCTAATGCTTTAGCGATAAAATTGAAAATCTATTGAAAAAAATTGACAGATTGGAGTAGCTTGATGTGCTGGCGTCTGTACTTTTGAAGTCACGTTTGCTTTGTAACAAATTTTATTAGATTTCTTAGGCAAAAACTTTGCACAATATAATTGTAACTACTGTTCTCTTGAGGAGCTCGTGGCTAAGTAATAACAGCCGCACGGTTCAATCTTTCAGGTTAAGCTACGCTTGCCGGAGTTGGTCCGTAGATGGGTGACCATCTTAACATACCGAGACTCTTCCGTACCTCGGAAAGCATGTAAGGCCGTTGGTCCCAGCTGTCATTCGTGGATCTTTGTCAGTCGTTACGGGTCGTCTGAATCCTGAAAGTCTGACAACTATCTCTTACCCAGTTACATTGTTGTGGAGGTCAGATAAGCAGTCGCTCCATGTAAAATACTGGTATGCAGTTAGACTAGAAGCCGACCCCAACATACTTGGGAAAAGGCGAGGCAGATTGATTTTACTGTTCTCTTGATCATATATAAAAAAAAAACAATCTATACAATGAGGACCGGCCGTGAGGAGACAGTACAGAAGGATATTCCCTCACACCCTCACAAACATTACACACCCTCACTCCCACTACACACACATTTTTCACTCATCATTGTGGTAACGTACTTATTCTGAATAGTTTGTTTTCCCTGTAAATTTTATTTTATTTTATTCGTTTCATTTTACAACCGTTCCATTTCATCAATATTACAGATATGTGCTTAAAACAATGAATTGTGGTTTTAATAAATAAGTGTGGAAGACGCTGACGACTGTGACACAGTTTATACTAGTATAGTCGTCAACGTAATCTCTTATATGTATTCATTGCCATAATTTTGTACATAGATTAAGAGAACATTGTAATTTCAGGAGTGATAAATAAACTATTATTATTATTATTATTATGTATAGTGACTTTATTGATGATGTCCTTCAGCTCAGGTGCTCGCAGCAAGCGTATGTGCGTGTATGACCAGGTGTATATGGACGTAAACGAATCAAAGGATAAGGATCGTAGCAGGTGGTAAAAATTCGAAGACATGTGACTTCTACCAACCCGCACTGGGTCCACGTGGTGGTTTACGGCTCACTCCCTCTCACAGAGAGGAGGCCTGTGTCCCAGCATTGGGAAGATTATAGGCTGATTATGTGTAATAGGTGGCGTTATGTAGTTTCTACCTACCCTCATTGGATGAAGCCCTGAGTTTATGTATATGTAAGGTTGTTTGTCTACAGCCACTTCAACGGGACGTCAACGAGACCGAGATGACGGCGCCGAAGTAGCCATACATACATTTAGGTACTACATACAGAGTGTTAGGTTAAACGAGAGATTTACTTTAAGGGGTCATTGTACTCATCATTATCAACAACTTTTACTATGGGAACAAAACAGAAATCGCGAAAAAAATATCAGCTGTTCAGTATATTTATGTTCGCATAATTCTTCAAAATGTAGGGAGTAGCTGATTTTTTTTCGCGATTTTAGGTTTGGTCTCATACTAAAAGTTGTTCTTAATGATGAGTACATTGACCTCTTCAAGTAAATCCCTTATTTAAACTAACACTCTGTATATGGCCGCGTGTACCTCACGTTCTGTTCGAATATAATCTCGTTTCTTGTTAAAGTTCCGTTGACGTTATGCAGTGGAAAAATGTAAAAAATTATCAATGTCATGAATTTTTAATAACTCACATCTTCTATTGAAAACGTAGCGGAGAGCTCGTGGCTAAGTAATAATAACCACACGGGTTAATCCATCAGGTTAAGCTACGCCTGCCGGGGTTGGTACGTAGGTGGGTGACCATCTTTACATACCGAGACTCCTCCGTGCCTCGGAAAGCCCGTTAAGCCGTTGGTCCCGGCTGTAATTCATGTATCTTTGACAGTCGTTACGGGTCGTCAGAAGCCCGAAAGTCTGATAACCAGTCTTACCAAGGGGTATCGTATTACCCAGTAACTGGGTTGTGGAGGTCAGACAGGCAGTCGCTCCATGTAAAATACTGGTATTCTGCTGCATCAGGTTAAACTGGAAGCCAACCCCAACATAGTTGGGAAAAGGCTAGGCAGATTTTAATAGTTTCACTATACCTATTAACAAAGTTACAGAACTTTAACTTAACGTCATGTTAGCTAGTATCGACCTCCTTCTAAAGCAATTTCACCAAAACTTGTTTTGTAACCTTTTATTTTAACATTGACCCCGAAACGCTAGTGAATGCTTACGAAGGTTGATTCTAAGCACCGCGTTTGTTGGGATAGAGACGGAATACTTTTGGTCTATATACAATTTAATAGTTGATCTGTGTTGATGTCATTGATATATAAGTTTTTAAACCGACATGGTCACTAACACTATTATTAGAAGTGTAGCATCTATGTACGTTAGGTATTGCAGCTATACGTGCTATGAGGTACTTATAAATAAAAGACGTGTCCTACATAGTGAACGGCTTAAGATGAACTATCTTTTTTATTGAGTCACATACATCTCATATATATTGTTCTCCGCGCATGCGCGAGCGCGTGCGCGAGCGCGTGCGCGGCGCTTCGAGAAAACGCGGAGTAGCTGGTCTTCCATCTAGAACATTCAGCGGCGCGCGGCGTTCGCGCGGCGTCCTTCGAGAAGCTGTGGCGATACGGACCGTTGTTCTAGAAACAGTCTCGCTGGCCGCGTCGGCCCTGCTCCGCGGCGCGCGGCGCGCGCGCACTCAGCGTGCGGCGGTAGTCGGATGTGAGACGCGCTGTATGTAGGTATGTCGCTACAGAAGTAACGGGATATTCATCCTGATAATGGCAATTGCAACAGTGCAAAAATATCGGAAATCCGAAAAATGCAAACAAAAAAAAAAAAAAAATACATGCATGATAAAATACATGGTAAATATTCCGTTAGTTCTAATAATAGTGATGTCATTGATATTTTGGTTTAAGAATGAGTCACTGAGAAAATATCTGAAAACATACGTATTTTGGCAAATAAGTTGCTATAATCAATTTATTTAGATTTTTGTTCAGAATAAAGACAGAACAACCGTTTATCTTGGAACATATTGTCCATCTTGTCCAGCACTAGCGGTAATACCCATGTTAAGAAATAAGTAAACAAAATATTTTTAATTACTCGTACTACTCATAAGTTTTACTGTACTAACATTTCAAAGTCAAAATCAATCTGCCTAGCCTTTTCCCAACTATGCTGGGGTCGGCTACCAGGCTAACCGGATGCAGCTGAATAACTTAGTATTTATGTTGTTTATAGTTACATGGAGCGACTGCCTATCTGACCTCCACAACCCAGTTACTGGGCTTTCGGGCTTCTGACGACCCGTAACGACTGTCAAAGATCCACGAATGACAGCCGGGACCAACGGCTTAACGTACTTTACGAGGCACGGAGGCGTCTCGGTATGTAAAGATGGTCACCCATCTACGGACCAACCCCGGCAAGCGTAGCTTAACCTGATGGATAGACCCGTGCGGCTGTTATTACTAAGCCACGAGCTCCTCAGATTTCCTATGGATCTCAAAGTATGTGGATCCTGTATATGGATCCTATAGATTTTGGAAGTCTGTATTAAAAAGTTTTTATTTATTTATTTATTTTTTAATTTCTGGAAAAGCACTACAATGTCCGTATGCCTTACAACCGTGTTCGCATCACTGGTTTTATATGCAAAGCATAACGTCCCTGCCGATTTATTTATTGAAAGTAGCTAAAAAACCATCGAATTTTTGCTTGTCGAGTGTACATACACTATTGAAAGCCGCTCAAATAAAACCAATTCTAAAATTGAATCGCCCTCTACATTCAAAAAAGTAAAATCGATTACAAAAGTGTTACACGTCTGTGTTGAATTTATTTGATTTTGAACTATTTGCTAGCCTTATAAGGATTAATTTCATGTTACAAGTTGTGGGTTAGAAAACTTAATTTTGAAACTAAGGATTTGCGGATTAGGCTTTACTTTATTGTAAATATAACAGACTATATTATTGTTATAGATAACAAAATTTAATTTGATATTCAATTAAATACCTGGAGTCGATACTTTTCAGTTTCTCAAACGGTTATAAGTTAATATTTTACGAAAGGGACCTGTCCTGAATTTCGAAGCTATCTATAATTTTACGACTCCTACTTTCCATATTTATTACCTCAGTTGTTAGCGAACAAATTCACTGTATATTTTTAATGCTTAACTTATTTCTGGTCGAGCAGAGAAAACAGCTTGCCAATAATAATTTACGTTCAGATCAGAGACTTAAACCGTGTTAAATAATAATATTGTTTGCTTACTCTGAATACAGAATATTGGACTCTCTCCAGCGAGCAATTTATACGTATTGCGTACTAAACTGACATGACAAAGGATATTTGAAATGTAGAATACTAAAGAACCTTTTCTTGGATATATCTCGGTAGTGATCCAAAGCTACATATTGCTACGAACAATTATTTAGTTAATGTCTACGAGGCGTAGCACATTTGCTACGCGTCTACGCGGCTACGAATCCTCGTAGGCGTATAAGTAATTGCGTGGAGCGTTAGTAATAGTGGATGATCTCGAAATCAATATTGGTTTGCTTTTAATTGATCAATCATAACCACTCAACCGTTACAGCTAACATAGTAGCCTAATAATTTTTCCGGTTGAGCGTTACAGCTACCAGGGTAGCTGCGCCGACTTGTTCCCTTTAAACCGTTATTGTACAATGGTAACTCTATGTGAGTGTCTAAAAATTATACGAGATGGCGCTGTATTAAATTCCGCGTCTGTGAGTGCGTGGCACACTGTTTGCCAGCATAGAGAACAATTGAAAGAAAAAAGTTGAATGTCAGTGTTTAGTGTCAGTGTGAAGTTTTCGCAAGCGGCGTGTTTACGATGTAAGTACAATTTTATTTAAAACCCAATGTATTTGTGTATTATATAAAAAAAATCCTCAAGATTCAAGCTTTACGAATATCTAAAAATTTCTTAAGTTCAAAGTCTAATGAAAACGATAATATCGAAATCCAAAACATTGTCGTGTCCCATGTTGGGAGTGGGCATTTTCGTAATATTTTTGTATGATTTACTAAATAATCTATTAAAATATTACTCGTAATATGGAAACTAGTTGATTATTAGTATTTACACACACTTAGAAAGTAAAATACAACGAAAATAGTTAAGATTTTATGTGTTAATAATTACGTTCAACAGGTTGGCAGTACGGGCTTACATAGTAGCTGTAACGTTTACATTATGGACCTTAATAAGGGTTCGTACAAACGAAAAATCATGAGTGTGATTGATATTATTTTTACGAAGAAAATTATGATTTTTCTTTGCTGGTTGTTTTCAACGGTTTTGCCGACTACGGCGAACCAAAAAAGAGGGTTATGATTTTTTCGTTGCAGTTTATTTCATTTTATTTGGTGTTTGCGGTTTTATTTGGTGTTTGCGGTTTTATTTGGTGTTTGGTGTTTTGTTTAGTGGTTTACGTCTTTCATTGGTGTTGGGGCGAAAAATAATGTTTTTTTTAATGCTTAATTGCTGTCTTTAAAAATAAACTATGAAATCTAAGTCAAGTTTCGATTTTAGGTCTCAAAATTTGAATGCTGGCCGAGGCCGTGGCAGGTTGCCGTTAGACCAACCGTGAGTATGCTGAACTAACATTTTTTCCTTGAAAGAGTATTTAAAGCTCATTTTATTATTATTAATGATAAACCAATCCCAAGTAAATTTGTACTTGAGATTGGTTACGATCTTGTGGTAAAAGTTTAAGTATTTATTTTTGTTGCAATTTATTTTAGAACTACAAGTAATCAAGAGGATGGAGGGCAGGTGTCAGGACGAGGACGAGGGCGTGGGAGAGGACAAGGGCGCGGGAGAGGACGAGGGCGTGGGAGGGGGCGAGGGAGTGGAAGAGGACGAGGTGTACAGGCGTACGTATCTTTTTATAACGTTTAAAATTTTTATTCGCTATAATAATATGTTTAAAGATATATATTCAATTCTTCAATGTTTCATGGCTGTATAATTTTTGGCAGTAGCGTTCTGGAAGACCCCCTTTCCCAAATCAGGGCAGAGAGGCACTTAACGCAGCGCCGAATAAACGCGCTGCCAGCGAATGCCCGGCAGGAGCTTGTTGCTCGGAAGCGGGTGGCTCAGCTTGAGCGGATGCTCTTGCCGGATGCACCACCACGCAAACGGCAAACAAGGTACATTTTGGTTCAAGTTTTTTTTCTGTATTGTCCAGTCAACGTCATCTACTTAATTTTATTTCACCTTGTTATTCTCTGAAAGCCAAACTGCAAAGTCAAATCTGTCAGTTCGTCTGCAAAGTTTATGAATTATGTGCACTCTTGTGTGTATAGATTAATGTTTTTTTTTTTGTGTTTAACAGAAATATATCTCCAGAACGGCAGCCTTGCATAATGTTTGATCCATCAGGTAAGATGGTTGCATGATTTTTTGATGGTTTTTCTTTGTACTAATTTACTATAGCCATAGTGGCACACCTCGCCCTTTAGTATAACCTACATTAAACATCTTGCTTTGTTTGTTGCAGAACACCTCGCAGTCGGAGAGCATGTGGAGATCGAATATAGTAAGTTATTGTTTTATTTGTTTAAGAAGACTTTGTAAGAATGAGTTTGTAATACAAATTTGTTTGTTACAGTTGAAGAACCTGAAGCCGCAGCCGCAATCGCGCCTAACAGGGAGGATGAGGAGCCAGGTACGCCGGAAGCGGACACTGTTCCAAATTATAAGAAGTTATATTTTGTTTGCTTAATAAGCCTTAGTAAGAATGAGTTTGTAATACAAACTTGTTTGTTGCAGTTGAAGAACCCGAAGCCGCAGCCGCAATTGCTCCTAACAGGGAAGATGAGGAGCCAGGTACGCCGGAAGCGGACACTGTCCCAAATTCGCCGTACAGCTCCCCTAGTAGGCTTTCAACCAGTTCGAACCAGCTAATGGGACTGTTGAGGCCAAAAAAAATCTACAGAAGCTCTTCATCAGAATCAGAATAGTGATCAATAGTTTTTTAAAATTATATAGCCGTTAAAAATCATATTCTTTTTTTTCTCCAGATGTTGTTGCAAACGTTTTCGAGGCTGGGTTGTCGGAAATCGGTAAGTATATGTGACTGGTATACAGTGTACGTCGTTCAAACAGTAATATCAGTAGAACTTCTGACATATTTTTTGTTCCAGGTGTTACTGACAACAGATTTGACAGTACTGTACAAGAGTGGATTCGACTGACGAGTAACTGTTGTCTCAGCGACGACGATGATGATGACAATGTTTACAATGACGCCTTCCCCCTACCGACTGTCCAGGAGCGTAATGCAATGACTGAACCAGCCTGCAACAGTGACTTGACGATGTTCCAAGCGGAAGTGTTGCAGAGAGAGGATGCCGCGAATGACCAAGCTCTTCGCGACATTGTGCCCGATGACTGCTTCACTTTTAATTGGAGCAAAGACAGACGGACATTTCTAGGACGACGAGAGACATTTAATTGTACAACGGGACCGACTTTTGAGGTGACTGACCAGGCTCGACCGATTAATATTTTTGACAAGATGTTTGACACTGACCTGATCGATCGTTTGTGTACGGAGACCAACCGTTATGCCGAACAAAATATTGCTTTGTTCCGAGAGCAAAACAAATTAACATCCAAGTCTCGCTTTAACCGGTGGTCTCCTACAAACAGGGATGAAATGGTAAGTTTTTTAGCAATACAAATTTTGCAAGGCCTCTACCCCTTGGCGGAGGAAGAGTCCTATTTCACGTTCAATGGGTTCGGCACCATGGCTTATTTCTCCAAAATAATGTCATATAACAGATTTTTATTGCTGAAAACCTTTCTCCATTTCGTCGACAGTCAGAATTTACAGGATACGACTAGACTGTGTAAAATCCGACCAATAATCGACTATTTTAATGACAAGTTTTCCACTTTATACATGCCCTCACAAGAGATAGCCATAGACGAATCTCTGCTCAAGTGGCATGGGAGGTTGTCCTTTGCGCAGAAGATTTCGACGAAGGCCGCACAAGTCGGAGTGAAAACTTACGAGTTGTGCGAGTCATCCAGTGGCTATCTTTGGAGATTTTTTGTATACACTGGAAAAGCTCAACCGACAACAACAACTGCTACTATCAGCACCGCCAGACGACCAGACGAACAGACTGATAGACCAGACGATGACGAGACAAATGACGGACCTGACGATGACGAACCGACTGACAGAGTTACGACGGGTGATAGCGATGGCCGTCCCATCAACGCTACCGCCAAAATTGTTTATGACTTAGCCGAGCCGCTACTTCACCGTGGACACACCATAATAATGGACAATTTTTACAATAGTCCATTATTATGCCGTAGTCTAAAACGTCAAAGGACTGACTGTTACGGGACTCTACGACTGAACCGGGAATTCGTACCCGAGTCAATCAAGACTATGACAAAGTCTGAACTTCGACAAGGAGAAGCAGTGGCTACGTACAGTTCCGATTTGTCGGTTCTGGTATGGCGAGATGCTAACATAGTTAGTATGATCTCAACATACCATAACCTTCAAATTGGGACTCAGGACAAATATAACAGACGGACTTACAAACCAAAAATAGTACTCGACTACAACAAGAGCATGGGAGGAGTTGACAGGAAAGATCAATTCCTGTCAGCTCAGCCTATGGAAAGAGTGAGGAACAAAGTTTGGTATAAAAAACTCTTTCGCCGATTGTACAATACGGCAGTTTTTAACTGCTTTGTGATATTTTCCAGTGTTCACCGGAATATATCACATCGTCAGTTCCGTACTGTATTGGCGGAAGAGTTAATGAAGAGACATAGACAAATCGACCTAACGAATGAAACCCGACGTTTGACCGTAAGATCAAACACGACTGGACAGCTGGTGACGACGACGGTACGTCGTAACACTCGACACAAGACGCAGGCCAGAACGATACTTGAGCACAACCACTTTCCAATTCGTACAGGGTCCAAATTCACCGTTTGTCGTGTTTGTACCAAGAAGTCCAGGACGATTTGGAAATGTGAGGAGTGTGACGTTCCCCTGTGCATTGAAATATGTTTTAAGGCTTACCACAAGCCTTAACGTCTACTGACAGCACTGACAGACGAAATATGACAGACCAGTCGAGGACGAGGCCATTGACAGACTTGACGATGACGAGATAAATGACAGACTTGACGATGACGAGATAAATGACAGACCTGACTGTCAGAATACCGAGGGAGATAAAATTCACCCGTAGCTGTAGCTTCGATGATTTAAGACGCCAATCTACATGGTCTTCACACGCACATCCTTTCATGGAACTCGAACGCTCAGGCAGAAAATCTGTTTGATCGATACCCATCTCCGGCGGAGTTTCGCTAGCTAATTTATTTTATCCCTGTATTACAGTTTTATTGACGTACAATTATTTTGATATAATATCCTTGTAATTCTGTAGATATCAGAATTTGGAGTTTCGCTAGTTAATTTATTTTGTCCCTGTATTGCAGTTTTGTTGACGTACAATTATTTTCATATAAAAAAATGTCATCTTCCAAAAAAATTATAGGCGGAGTTTTGCTAGCTAATTTATTTTGTCCCTGTATTACAGTCTTGTTGGCGTACAATTATTTAGATTTTTTTTTATTATTTTGGTACATTTTTTTGTAGATATCAGAATTCGGAGTTTCGCTAGTTAATTTATTATGTAAAATAATATATAATAAAAATAATAATACATAATTTATTTTGTCCCTGTATTGAATCTCGTGGACGAAGTAATAAAAAAAATTGTCATCTTCCAATATCATTTTAAATACCTACATTGTTGTAAGATATTAAATAAATACAATACAACCTAATCATTGTCTCATTTCAACTAAAATCACAAAATAAATAATTCCTTACAAAATAAATCATGTGTAACCTCGTGTGGGAGAACCCTACGGGCGGCCATCTTGCCGTGATTTCACTAGCGCAGGTATCATCAAATTGATGAAGGAATGGATTGTTTGTTTTGGCTTATTGTGCTACTCAGAACATTCCAAGTAATGAGTTAGTGGTATCAAAAAAAAGCTTACATAGTCTAGTTTAATTATAAATAGGTTTTAAAGACACAAACTACAAATTATTGGTACAAACTTAAATAGAACAAATATTTTATTGATATTCAACCCATATTCTCAAGTTTAACTTTTTTTTAAGTACTTGAAACTAGTTGTTGTAATTTAGTTTTTACATTATGTCGATTCTCCATAGTTTTAGCTATACACACGTATTTTTTATTTCGGTGTAGCTGCAGTAGTTTATTAGATAATCAGCTGTATGTTGGATATGGCACAGGGCGCTTGCGCGCAGAAATTCCATTCTCGCGGCTGGACGTTCAACACTACTGCAGCTCCGCCGCGTGGACGTTTCAGTGGTTAACAATTTTATGTAGCAACTCCATTTTTATACGTAAAAATAAAATCGTTTTCTCAAACAAATTATTTGTTTCAGTGGAAAAAGTGGAATCTTATATAACACTTTAAAAAAATGTTTCATAACTATTTTATTATTAAAGATATTGTTCTGTAGGTCGTCAATTAAATGTTAATGGCGGGCGGTAAAATCGATCATAATTACATAGATATTTGTTCGGGAAAAGTAGCTCGGCTTAGCTCGAATTGTGACGAGCCCACCCGAACATGAGCATTTAGCGAGGGTAGATAACAAACGGAGTTTGTTGATCGGCAAGAACCGATTGATAGTTGAATATGTGTAGTAATTGCTTCGGGTCTGCTTTGTTGTTCATAAAATAGTGCCGAATCGAATGTGCCGAGCCGAACAACTGAGTAGCATCCCTCAGACAAAATAAGAAGATTAGTTTTTATTTTAAATGAGAATAGTCATAAAAGTTACATTGAAATCCAACTTGACATAACTATACTAACATAAACTACATAAACACTAATGTTGGCGCTTTACTTTGTGTAAATTATTTCATCACCGCTGCTCTCAAAACAGTGAAAACCAGCCAAGTGTGAGTCGGACTCGCGCACGAAGGGTTCTGTACCATTATCTATAAAAACGGCAAAAAAATCATGTCTGTTGTACGTGAGCCCACTTAAATATTTATTTTATTCTGTTTTTAGGGTTCCGTACCTCAAAAGGAAAAAACGGAACCCTTATAGGATCACTCATATGTCTGTCTGTCTGTCCGTCTGCCACAGCCAATTTGCTCCGTATCTAATGGACCGATTAAGTTGAAATTCGGTACACGTATATTTCGGTGACCCAAACGCGGACGTGTAATGTAAATGAATGAATTTTGAAAATGGGGGTCAATTATGGCGGGAAAAAAAGAAAATTAAAAAAATATTTGCCAACTGTACCGTGCGATATATCAAATGAAAGGGATTAGTGTGAGGGTCTCAAATTTTTTTATAATTTTAATATAAACAATGTTAAAGTTGTTTAAGAAAATAGACGAAAATTGACCATTCTGAAAAAAATACAGAAAATAATTCTATAGTTATAGATTACAGGAAAACTTATAAGAAGTCTATGGTCTTAAAATAACATGGTAAATCTCTCAATATTGTGCGTACAAACTTACATTTGTCCATAGTTAAACGACAAGGTTTCAACCCACATTAGGTGTAATAGTGTTGGATACTTTTCGTTTAACTATGTGGTTGGAATGTATGGGAGAACATGTTTTTCAACTGCAATGTTAAGTTTGTTCTTTGGATAAATTTATCCCAACTACGGAACCCTTCATTGTGCTTGGTCCCACACGCACTTGGCCGGGTTTTAGTATTTGTTGTTATAGCGGCAACAGAAATACATCATCTGTGAAAACGTCTAAGTATCAGGTTCATGAGATACAGCCTGGTGACAGACGGACAGACAGATGGACAGCGGAGTCTTAGTAATATGGTCCTCTTTTACCCTTTGGGTACGGAATCCTTAAAACGTTGTGAGAAAACTGGGATGTTCTAGAACCAAAAATTCGATGATTACGGCCCACTCCCTCTCACCGAGTGGTGGCCTGTGTCCCACTAGGAACACTAAGGGCTGATTATGTTTTATGCCAACTTGACAACATAAAACAGTCATATCATCTGACACCCACATTCCCATAAATATGTAACACATCAAAAAACTTGGAAACCCACATAATTTCATCACTTAAATTCAGGGGGATCCACATATTTACCCATCCTTTAACCAAAAGAAAACGGTTCTTTTATCCCTCAAAGATATCCGGGAGACTCGAATAAGCTTTGAAAATAAATGTAAAAGCATATATTTCTGTCTCATACCGTGCTAATGTGATTACGTGGGGGCACGTAACGTTTCTCACTTTTTCCCCGAAAGTGTTAACGAGCCCCTTAAGGCGGGGTGTAAATTAACTAAAGGGATATCTTTCACCCGACCATAGTTTGTGATGAGTAAAAATGTTTGTGGTTCTTCGCCACAGTGGAACGATCTACATAACTTAATTTCCTTATGTAGGTTTGCTACCTTTTTGGAATAAATATCATAGTAGCCTTTATCTAACGACTTGCTTCAAGATCACTGAAACAAATAGTAGTTTATGAGAGTGTTGCATAATTAGGAATATTATGTAACAGTTGTAGTATGTAGTTGTAGTATGTTTCATAAACTAATAATACCGAGTTATGTGCAGTTTCATACACTACTTCGGCTACTCTCATACATAGGGAATGAACCTAAATAAAAAATTTCCCACGAAATTTAGTACAACAAAACGTGACATATCAAATGAAAGGGCCTGTTATGAGGTTTTTTTTTTTATAATTTTAAAATTGGCAGTTTTAAAGTTATAAGAGAAAATTGATGAAATTTTACCATTCCCCTTATCTTCGGAAATACTAAACCTAAAATTTTGAAAAAACACAAAGCTCAGATTCGGAACAAATTGGACGTTCCAGACGGACAGACAGAGGGTACCGTTTTTTCCTTTTAAGGTAGGGAACCCTAAAAAGTTAAATGTTATGAAACTACACATTTATCTCAATCTTTAAATACTTAACTGATTTAGCAAAAAAAAAAATCCTTAAAACAAAATATACTTAATCATTTTTCTTTCAAAATATAATAAATTAGTTAAGTATTTTTTTTCTTCTTATTAATTATTTATTTTATTCTACAATCAACAAGACAAATAATAGTAATATTATGAAATGAGTAATGTTTTTTGAGTCTTGAGTCTTTCTCTTTTTTTACTTTTTAGTACACTTATTAATTTCTGCGACCCAAACATAGACGTGCAACGTAAATTAATGAATTTTGAATACAGCGGTCAATTTTGGGGGCAAGTAAAACAATTAAAACAAAAGTTTTGCAAACTGTACCGTGTGACGTATCAAATGGCTTACTGTGTCTCAAACATTTTTTTTTAAATTTTAAAATAAATTTATTTTATAGTTATTTAAGAAAACAGACGAAAATTCACCATCCCCCCCCCCCTTATCTCCGAAACTACTAACTGAGCTTAAAATTTTGAAAAAAGTACAGAAAATAGCCTATAATACACCTATAGATTACAGGAAATTCTATAAGACGACTATGGTCTTAAATTAACATGGTAAATCATTCAATATTGTACGTACAAACTTACATTTGCAGTTAGAATGTATGGGGGAACATGTTTTTCAACTACAATGTTAAGTTTGTTAACTACGGAAACCTTCATTGTGTGTTGTCCGATGAGCACTAGCCGGTTTTTTTTTTTTTTTAATTAGCAAGTTAATCCATAGTACAGTCCCTGACCAGAATTGTCTGACCCTCCCAACATTGCCTGACCCTCCGGCATTATGAATCATCTTGTTAAGCCATTTTTATCACTATCTTGTTATTACTAAGGTTGAGTAATGTTAAGTGACACGGCTACTACCTAATAGTTAATTTGGCGCATTCTCAACTAGTTACTGTGGCTTCACGGTTCGATGCTGAATTGGCGTTGGACAACATGTGGGTTCAAAAACACAATCCTCCTATTATCAATTTCTTTTTTAATTTATGTTAATTTATGATTTCTACAAGATTATTTCTTGCATCATTAAAGAAGGACCAATATGATTTTCGCCTACCAACTTATCTTGTAAACAATTGGGTAAATAAAATAAAAATATCTTTGAGTCCACAGAATTTATAATTATCAGGGTTGAGTAGATTACTAAGTAAAATATATTTACTTCGTGAGGTAGATGGATATTAAATTGATCTAAGTGACAAGTCAGTCCACGCCTAATAGCAGTGGCTGCGCACAAACATTTCTAAAACGTTTGAAGTAAATCGTAGAAAGTCTTTTATTGAATTTGTTATAATCAGAGCGTCATGTCGCAACTTAATGACTATACAAAACATCAAATAATATTTTTACATAAGCAGAATTTTGGTATCAAAGATAATAGTCGTAGACTTAATACAGCGGTAAGTGTTTTAATATTTTATTTTACCCTTTAAAATTGACTATGTAAATATAGAAAGATCGTTTGTTCACATAAATGATAAGTATTGCTTACGACCTAGTGATCGTGTATTTGGCTATTTTGAATTACATCCACTCCTTACAAGTTACCTACACGTTTCCAAAAAGTTAATGTTTTTATTTTGATTTTTTTGTTATAGAGAAATACGGTCAAGCTATGGCTAAGACGTTATGGAGACACTGAGGAGCAAGATCTATGATGTCCCGAATCCGAACACCACCAGGCCATTGTTTTAAGCCATGTTCAAAATCCATTTTTACCTACTCGTTTAACTGCAATTAAACACAATATTTCAAAATATTTAAAAAACAATGAGAAGGCATTTACATGCTGCTGGGATTAGAAACTATAATCCGGCACAGAAGGTGGATTGACACCTGCTCATCGCCAAGAAAGGGTCCGTTTTGCCCAGGAATATGTAAATTTCAATTGGGATGAAAATAATGATATTCAAGTCATTAAAATATTGTGGCGTAAAAATGGAGAACGCTAAAATGAGAAGTGCTTGCTAACGCGTAGAATCAGCGGTAGAATAACCCTGGCGTACTGCGGCTGGACGTCGTCTATAGGACCTGGTGAAATGGTAGAAGTTGGTGGTCGTTTAATTAGTAGTCAGTATTTGGAGATTTTGCGTGACATCATGCTGCCGACTGTGCGAATTGCCTATCAAAATACATATATTTACTTCGTGCAAGATAACTGCTCCATCCACCGTGCAGGCATTGCATTGTGCAGAATTTGTCAGCTGCTCAAGAAGGTGTAACAGTTATTAATTGGCCATTTAAAAGTCCTGATTTGACCCCATAGGTTTTCTATAGGGTTTACCCTATAGAAAACCTATGGGGTCAAATGTTTTTAAATTGAGACACATCCGAAGTCCGAAATAAAAACAATTTGGTTGAGATCGTGTCATCGAAATGGGAGCACGTGAAGGAAAATATTTGTGTTGGAACATGGTGTGCGGTATGCGTAGCCGCTTACACCAAGTTATAGGAGACGGTGCGCCACTCCGCTACTAACTAACTAATCTACCTACATAAAAGTATTTTTAAACACATTAAGTATGTAAATGTTCCATTGAATGTTGCAGATTCTGTGGTGATGCTATTATACAAATAACATGTTGATTCACTACATATGGCTATAACTCTGTGAAACATTTCACAAATTAATCCATTTTCTCGTTAAATAACAAACTTCGAAGCATTGTATGTCATTTTAAAATGTTCATTAAATGGTTAGGTTTGAATAATATGATATTCTAAAATGTATATTTATTAATTTTGAACTATGAACTTTACTTACTTTATTTACATAGGTATAATAAATTATTATACATAATGTTAATGAAACAGTAAACATTTTCATTACTTGCAATGATTTTGTTTCATTTCTATACAAACTGCCCATTTCAAAACACATTTCCTGACTTCGTTCGTTAAAGAAAAGTAAAAAAAAGATAATAATTAAAAACTAAACGTTGTGAACAAAAAGCCGTATTTAGGTTGTTCCTGGTTTCGAACGCATACAGAAGACAAATATCAATCTTCCTTAGTGACCATGATACCAACTCAACACTTGTAACATGCCTTGAAATTTGATGTTAGTTGTGATGCTAGACGCACTATTCTAAACAATTTGAACCATATCGTATATTTCATAAAGTTCATCAGAAACAGCTGTTAAAATGTATCACGGAATGAGCTATTAACCGTAGACATTAACTTTAGTGTTACTAATGCGCGATATTTTTTTTATTAATCCACCCTCGTCTTGGTTACTTTTTTTAAGTACTCATTAGCGCTTCAACCTTAACGACAACAATGTAATGATTAAAATCGTTTAACAACATGATTTATTGAAATGCTTGCAAGGAGTATTCCAAATTCGCGATAAGGTTCAAATTCGCTATTACTCAAGGGGGTTCGATAATGTTAGCCACAGATTGTACAGATAATGCATCAATCTACTTTATTTTTTTAGTATTTCTGGTGTTTTACATCAAATGACATCCTAATGAATATTAATAAAATAGGTAGGTAGTAATAAAATTGCACGTTTGAAAGTCAAATTCTAGACAGCTTTTGAAATATCGATGATTAAGTTGTTTTTCTTTCTGCACTATTATACAGGATGGTACTAGGAGCTCGTGGCTAAGTCATAACAGCCGCACGGGTCGATCCGTTAGGTGAAGCTTCGCTTGCTGGGATAGTTCCGTAGATGGGTGACCATCTTTACATAACGAGACTCCTTCGTGATTCGGAAAGCACGTTAAGCCGTTGTCATTTGTGGATCTTTGACCGTCGTTACGGGTCGTCAGAAGCCTGAAAGTCTTACAACTATGTGTTACCCAGTTACTTTGTTGTGGAGGTCAGATAGGCAGTCGCTCCATGTAAAATACTGGTATTTAGCTGCATCCGGTTAGACTGGAAGCCGACCCGAATATAGTTGGGAAAAGGCTAGGCAGATTGATTGATAAGGGATGGCACTTTTAGTGATGCCTAGCCTACTAAATATGTATAACGTCAGCAGCAACTATTGCGTGTTTTTATGATTTACAACGTGACCATATTATTGTAGACGTCCACGTCACGGCATCACGATATTACAGGGAAGTAAAACGTATGGAAATATTGTATATGAAGACGCTTTAAAATATCCGTCTTCGGTAACGTTATAACGTGCACGGCACGTATTTCCATACATTTTGTGGAAGTGGACGTCCACGACAATATTATCACTTTAGAAATTATAAAAGCGCACATCTATACTAATAATAAAACTGAAGAGTTTGGTTTTGTTTTTGTTTTGTTTGTATGTTTCAACGTGCTAATGTCTGGAACTACCAGTCGGATTTGAAAAATTCTTTTTGTGTTAGATAGCCCAATTCTTGAGGAAGGCTAGAAAAAAGACAGAGCGAACCCTAAGCGAAAACGACTTACCTAAAGCGTAGGCAGGCAATGCGATGCGACAGGGTAGATCGCAGAACAATAAATTTCACGCAGACGAAGTCGCGGGCAGAAGCTATATTATTTTTAGGTATAAAAATAATACATAGTATAAATAAGTTTAATAGATTTATTATTATGCGGGTACATCAGTCTGCCGAACTTAATGTTTTTACTGAACCCTAGACAGCCCGCTAAGTATAGGGTCGCGATATTATTAGAGGCAATAAAAAAGAAATTAAAGGCCATTATGTCACTAATTTATTTTATGGCAATGAGGGGAATATTGAAGTTTAAATAAAGAATAAAAGTTTATTGAAGGTGATGATTACGTTTTTTATTGTTATTGGTGTATCTGTTTTAGTTAGAAGTTAATTTGTTTTCTTTGAGAAAGTATTATTTTGATTATTATGGAAATGTAAGCGTAACAGGTCGTCAGAAGCCCGAAAGTCTGACAATCAGTCCTACCAAGGGGTTTTGGGGTACAGATAGGCAGTCGCTCCATGAAAATACTGGTATTTAGCTGCATCCGGTTAAGACTGGAAGCCGACCCTAATGTAGTTGGGAAAAGGCTGGGCAGATTTAT
The DNA here is from genome assembly GCA_948252095.1 of Dicycla oo. Lineage (NCBI taxonomy): Eukaryota > Metazoa > Arthropoda > Insecta > Lepidoptera > Noctuidae > Dicycla > Dicycla oo. The sequence goes on along the minus strand of OX411715.1, from coordinate 26,349,606 downwards.
TGATATGGGAATGTAAAAGTTAGATTTGATAATAAAATCATTTCTCTGGAACTTATTGTCTGGTTGTATAAGTAGATGAGTAAAATTATCATCATTATCATCAGCCTACTGCTAGGCATAAGACTCTCCTATCGCACGCCATTCAACTCGATTGTCGGCAACTTTCATCCAGCTGCTACCAGCCACCCTACGAAGATCGTCACTCCACCTAGCCCGACGGCGTCTTACCTTACGTTTGCCAATTCGCGGTCTCCACTCAAGAACTCGTCTACTCCAACGGTCATCAGTTCTACGGCTATGGCCGGCCCATTGCCACTTCAGCTTGCTTTTTCTGTGAGCTATGTGGACAACTTTGATTCTCTGTCGGATCAATTCGTTGCGGATGTTTAGTACTACAGCAATAAATAGACCAGTATTAATAGATAATAATTAACTCCCCAATATAAGGTATATCTAATCGTACTCATCATTATAAATAACTTTTACTATAGGACCTAACCTGAACTCGCGAAAAAAACCAGCTGTTCCGTACATTTTGACGGGTTAGGCTAGCATATAAATGTAGGGAGCAGTTGATTCTTATTTCGCGATTTCAGGTTTGGTCCCATAGTAAAAGTTGTTCATAATGATGAGTAGAATGACTCCTTAAGAGATTTTGTGTATGTATAGAGAGACCTTATAAAAAGGACAAAACTCTGTCGTGCATGCAAAGGAGATCTGAAAATGAACCTAGTATATTGCTAGAAATAAAATTTTCTAAAATACTATCATGTTATTATCATTCTGGCATCAGCTTAAGAAAAGTACATTAAAATGACCTTTACGCGAGTAGCAATACCTACTTAAGCCTCTGTCAAAACGGTCTGCCTTTTTTTTTGGATGGGTAATCATCAAATAACTTCTACCGCTCTGGGCGGAGCGGGAGAGCGTGTCAGACTTTTGCTAACTAAAACCGACCCGTGTTCCTTCAGTTGCCTGTGCCAGGGCAACGATAACTCTTTCAAACAACCCGCAACCCTGGCAGGACCCACAAGCCTGGCAAGTAGACGGTCAGCCTCGCTAAATTGGTGAAGATGTAACCACAACCTCGTAAATTGGAGCTACCTCGACGGAACGGCAGCAAGCTATGGAACTGCAGCTGTGTCGCAAACGATGCTCCACGGCCTCACAAGCTGCAGCCAAAATAACCGCTGCGCTGCCATCTCCGATGCCGTGGAAATGACTACAAAATTTAATGAACTGTCTTGCCACCTATACAACGAAGAAGACTGCTTAATATTTTTAACCAACTTCAAAAAGGAGGAGGTTCTCAATTTGACTGTATATTTTTTTTGTATGTTTGTTATGAGATTACTCCAAGACGGTTTGGAAAATTCTTTTTTGTTTCAAAGGGTATAACTTCCTAGATGGTCACATATAAATTATATTTATAACTTTGCTTGGGTAGTTTTTGAGTTAGCTTCAATAATGCGTATTTTTCCCACTCAGTATAAATGTGGTTGATGTTTTAATCAATGCGGATGATGTTTTAATTAACTTCCTATCACTGTTACTTACATAGCAGGTAGAGGTATTCGAATTTGTGTAGGGTAGGTACATAATTAAAAAGTGAATGAAGTCGTTAAAATAAAAACTTTTTAGCAAAAAATAAAACCGACTTCCAAAATAAAACACTACATAGTGAAAAATAACTTTAATTTCGGAAGTCGCTGGCAAAAAACGAGAATACAAAACCAAAGACACCGACTACCGAAATTAAAGTTATTTTTTACTTACTAGTGTTTTGTTTTGGAAGTCGGTTTTATTTTTTGCTAAATAGTTTTTTACCAGAGCATTTTGATAACAGCTGTTTCAGATACTAGAAAGCAAGAACTGTCAGCTCATACAGTTTCCCAGCTTATACAAACACACTTGTATTATTTGTTTCGAAAACAATCGAAAGCTACAAGCAGCGAGGCACGTCTAGCAAATTGGTTGAAACTGTAACTCGCTTCATTGTCGTATTACTAAGATCTCTGTTTAATAAGCTGTGTGACGCTCTACCTTGCGAAAACGTAGATATTCCGCCTGAATACCTACAGTTTGGCTCGAATTACGATCCGTTTGAGTATAATATTCGTATTATTGGATAGGAAAATGTTATTAGGAGGGCTGTCGCGTTTTGTCACCTCTCTCGTTCACACGCGACCAAAAATTTAAGAATGTTAAAAGAAAAGATGTTTTTTTTTTTTGAAAAATGTAGTAAATTGGCTAACTAATAAATAATATTAATTTAATGTGTAATTATTAAAAGACGTTTTTATTGTGGCATTTACTTAACTCATCTCAAAAACAGATCATAATATTTATTGAGCTGAGTTCATTAGATAACACAATATAAATGTGGTTTTAATAGTTACCTATTAAATTAATATTATTTTTAGTTCGCTAATTGATTATATTTTTCAAAAAAGCATCTTTTCATTTAACATTCTTAAAAATTTGGTCCCGTGTGAGCGAGTAAGGTGACAAAATGTGACAGCCCTCTTAAGTTCTGCCTTGTGTTGAAGTTGGTTTGGTAAATAAAGTGTTTCTTGAGGTGTGTACGTTGGTAGTTTACTAGGGCTTGTAGCTAGTGGTATAGTTATCAAGACTAAGTAAGATAGATACCTAAACACACACTTAGTTATCTTTACGATCAGTAAAACTACCTTTGTTAGTGGCTAATCAATGTAAACTTTACGAATCGTATGAAAAATATAACATGCAACTTTTTACAGGGTAAATGGTGGTCGCTATATATTATTATCCTATGCCTCGGAAAGCACGTTAAGCCGTTGGTCCCGGCTGTCATTCGTGGATCTTTGACAGTTGTTACGGATCGTCAGAAGCCAGAAAGTCTGACAACCAGTCTTACCAAGGGTTATCGTATTACCCAGTAACTGGGTTGTGGAGGTCAGGTAGGCTGTCGCTCCATGTAAAATACTGGTATTCAGCTGCTTCTTGTTAGACTGGAAGCCGACCCCAAGATAGTTGGGAAAAGGCAGATTGCTGGTAGAGTTTAAGTTTTTCCACTGATAATATGAAAAATGCTGGCTAGTTGTTTTAAACTATGTTTTTTCAATTATCTTGAAATACTAGACAGGCGGAATTATAGCAAACTTTGCTTTATAATAATTATGCTGTATTTTTCCATGGTTTTAAATGCGACGTGTCTTAACTATGACATTGCGTGCTCGTGACAGCTCCTAGTGTTTCTTTTATTTAAATATGTTTGTCTTTTAGAAGCTTTTACATTTTACCAGTTCTTCTACCGAACAAAAATGGTAATGGTAATTATTTAAATAAAAAAATAATTTAAAAAATTAAATCGACTTCAAAAAGAAATTATTTCAAAACTTTAATTTTGAAAGTCTTGGGATCTGTATTTAAGTTTTTTGCCACCGACTTCCGAAGATAAAATTATTTCATAATTTTGAGTTAATTTATTTTTGAAGTCGATTTAATTTTTTTAAATTATGTTGTAATTTTTAGCTTTTAGTAAAAACTGGAATATTTGTTTGTAATATAAGTAGTTAATAGTTTTGTTATAAATATTGCACTACAATTTTACCAAGGTATTGAGATGTTTTCCCTTTGACACCACACCCGTAACTCGTATCAATAAGCCAGACCGTCACACTTTTACGTATTAGTTCATTGTCTTTAAAACTCCTAAACCGATTTTGATAAAACCTGTTCCCTAAGTTAGTTGAAGCAAATGTAAGCCAGTGAAAATAAAATGGTCACGATCTGATTAATAGTTTCGGGGAAATGCGTGGACAAACAAACATACATACATACAATCATACATCTGTAAAATTATGTATTTTTGTTTGGAGACCCTAATAGATTAACTATCATATGTATATGTCGCAGTTCCAATAATTTTACATACATACGTGTCCAATTGATAACCTCCTTTTTTTGAAGTCTTCGAAGATTCGTTTTGTGAGGTCTTTTAAGATTTTTTTTCCGCATCTCGTTTACTGCTTACCTTATCAATTGCATAATGGTAATAAAACGGTTATAAAGAGATATCATTATCATTGCCTTTCACCATAATGCCAGAGAAATGTACTGCTAACCGCAGAACCAATCTTCCCCTTGAAAATAAACATTTAAACATTTTCATAACTCAACTTTACACAGAATGAAATCCGTTGCCTTGTTTTTCTTTCATTCCAAAAATACGATCAAAACATTACAAATTACCCGTAAATATTCAAAATTAATTAAAATCTCTCGCAAACCGCTAACACTGTTTCAAACAGGGTAATGCCCGCGAATTTTTATTGACTTTGCAAGAGAACCTTGTTTGATCCGAACCCAAGCTTGCAAATCTACAGTTAATTAATTTTATTTATGCTGCGTAATATATTTGATTTTATAAATCTCGCATTGGATGTTTGATCTCGTTTTCCTAATAGGCCTATATATTAGTCGCGTTGTATTAACCCTAAAAAAGCATTTTCAACCGTGGAAGTTTTTAATGTTTTATGAGGTACTAGCTTTTGCCAGCGTCTTCGCCCGCGTGCATATCAGAAATTATCACACGGGAACGTACTACCTGAATAAAAATTAACTTATGTGTTAATCTAGGTTATAAACTATCTGTGTGCCTAATTTAATCCAGATCCATTCAGCCGTTTTGGCGTGATTGAGTAACAAACATCCAAACTTTCACATTTATAATATTAGTAGGATTAGGATTATCAAGATCTAGTAACTTAAGGAAAAACAAAGTGGCGTTATATAAAATCCTAAAATTATTTTGAATATTAAAAAATATTATTATTTCTCGTTTCGTTAGATTTTCAAGAGCCCGATTTAAAAAAGTAGTAGTAGATAAATCAAATCACTCAAGTCCAACCAACACTATTAAACCATGAATTACTGTTGACCAACGGTCCGTCCGTCCAAAAATCAATCGTCGGACAGAGTCTTAGCTTCACAAGCCCAGCTCAGCTCCAGGGAATTGGACGCAATAGTCAAACGGAATCGGTTTTAAGTGTACGAGCATTCGATCAGCAGTCATCGCTTCCTGTATACCGGTGTAGTATCCCTTCCGCGCATTGTCATTCCCGTGTGATGTAGTGGGTATTGAGGATACTGGGATCATATTTAAATAGGTTTGTTGTATTTGTTCTGTTGTTTCTTGAGAATCTGAACAGATTGGTTTGACGACTAGGTATGCTTTCAAGGCTGATGTATAAAATCATCAACAAGGTCTCGGATGAGTAGCGTTGTTTTTCTAATTTATATTTGCTATTTAAGTAAAAATAGAAAGTAAGAAAGAAAAACTGTTTATTCCTAAAAAAATGATGCCCACACATATATACCTATATATCCTCAATATAACATACGTGTAATAAAAAGGTTAAAAAATAAAAAGAGTTTCGGAGACGACGGCGTTTCAACCGTTGCAGTAAAATTTGTCTCTGATATTATCGCAGAACCATTAAGCCATATAATAAATGTGTGTATAAGCTCAGGTATATTCCTTGATAAACTAAAGACTGTAATCATAAAACCATGACATAAAAAGAATGACAAAGAAGATATGTAAAACTATAGACCAGTAGCTTTAATTTCAGTATTCTACAAAATATTTGAAAAAAATATATATGAATCTATTTACACATTTCTAACTAATATGACATTTTATGTGAAGAACAAAAGGGCTTTCGAAAACACAAAAATTTGATATTTTTGTGTTTTCGAAAGCCCTTTTGTTGGCCGTATGACCATGGCAATATTCGATCTCTTAAAAGTAATAATGAATAATATGGATAAGAAAAAACTTATATGTGCAATATTCACTGACATGATAAAGGCATTCGATTATGTAAAACATACACTCTCCTAGAGAAACTTAGCGACTATGGCATAAGAGGAAACGTACTGAACCTAATTAAATTTTATCTAACGGATCGAAAATAATACACAGAAATAACGAGAATATGTACTAAAACTAAACATGAGCTGAAATATCTATCCAACTGTAGAGTAACTGAATTCGGAGTTCCACAGGGTAGTGTACTTGGGCCATTACTATTTTAAATCTATACGTACATTAATGACCTACCCTGTCAAATTATTCGACCAATGACACATTATTTGACATTATGACATTACCTATTTTATACATTTTTAACGACTTCAAAAAAAAGGAGTTATCAATTCGATACGTATGTATGTAATATTATTGGAACTACGAGATATTCACATATTCACATATTTCATATCTATTAGGGCTTCCAAACAAATATACAAAATTTCATAGATGTATGTTTGTATGTATGTATGTTTGTACACGCATTTCTCCGAAACTATTAATCGGATCGTGACCATCCTTTTTTGTTGGCTTACATTTACTTCAACTTAGGGCAAAGTGATAGTTTCATCAAAATCGGCTCAGTAGTTTATAAGATAATGGACTAATACGTGTTATTACGTGTACCTAAAACGTGACAGACTGGCTTATTGATACAAGCTACGGGTGTGGTGTCAAAGGAAAACATCTCAAAACAAGGTACTCAGTAACGGAAATAGGAGGTCCCAGCTTTTAACATTTATTGAGCACGGTTGCAACTGCATGATACTTTCTGAAGGTCTGATGATGACCAGGTAAGTGCTTATCGGTTCTCAGTAACGGAAATAGTTAGGATGTCCTAGCTTTCAACATTTATCTAATTGAGCACGGGTGCTACTACTTGATACTTTATGAAGTCTGATGATGAACAGGTATGTGCTTATTGGTCCGCAGTAATGGAAATAGTTAGGATTACCTAGCTTTCAACATTTATCTGATTGAGCATGGATGCTACTGCATGATACTTTCTGAAGGTCTGATGGTGAGCAGGTAAGTGCTTATTGGTCCTCAGTAATGGAAAAAGTTAGGATGACCTAGCTTTCAACATTTATCTAATTGAGCACGGGTGCTACTACATGATACTTTCTGAAGTCTGAAGATGACCAGGTAAGTGCTTAATGGTCCTCAGTAATGGAAATAATTAGGATGACCTAGCGTTCAATATTTAACTAATTGAGCACGGGTGTTACTAAATGATACATTCTGAAGTCTGATGATGACCAGGTAAGTGCTTATGGTCCTCAGTAATGGCAATAGTTAGGATGACCTAGCTTTCAACGTGTAAATGTGAGAAATTCATACGAGCTACGGGTGTGGTGTCAAAGGAAAATCATCTCAAAACCTTTGGCAAATTCTAGTGCAATATTTATAACAAAACTATTAACTAGGTACTTATTACAAACACATATTCCAGTTTTTACTAAAAACTAAAAATTACGAAATAAAAAATAATTTAAAAAATTAAATCGACTTCAAAAAGAAATTAACTCAAAATCATGAAATAATATTAATTTCGGAAGTCGCTGGCAAAAAAATTAAAATACAGATCGCAAGACACCGACTTCCGAAATTAAAATTATTTCATAATTTTGAGTTAATTTCTTTTTGAAGTTAGGGTGATCGAGCATTCAACAAACAATGTCATTGGTCCAATGACATTGTTTGCTGACGACAGCACAGCCATAGTTGAATGTATAGATGAAAAGAATTACGAAAATAAAATAAACAGCACTCTTAAAACTATAATAAATTGGCTTGAGAACAATAATTTAATCATAAATTTACAAAAAACTAAAGTCATGCATTTTTACCAGAGGTTACTGCCAATAAATGTAATCACTCAATATAATGGCCAAAACGTAGACACAACCTCAGCGACAAAATTTTTAGGAGTGTACATTGATAACAAATTGACATAGAAACATCATGCTGAAATCATGTGTCAGAAACTAAAAAAAGCTGCCTATGTACTCTATAACCTTTCAAATAAAATAAACTTGGATACATTAGGGATAGCCTATCATGGATTAGTTGCTTCAATGTAAAGATACGGTGTCATATTTTGGAGTAACTGCAGTGAGAGGGAAAGAATATTTAGGGCCCAAAAACGTTGCCTTAGACCAATGACAGGTCTTAAGTCCACGGAAAGTTATCAACCAGTAATTAAATCCCTAAAAATTCTTACATTACCTTGTTTGTATTTGTTAAATTAAACAAACACTTGTTTACCTCAATGGTTGATATAACACAACGCACAGTGCCAATAAGGTCCCAGTACAAAAACCAAATATACACAGGTGGATATAAAACAATCCTATTAAAAAGCAATATATTATCCATGGGACCTCTTATTATAAATTGCCTAAAATTTGAAAGAATTACCCATAAAATTGTTTAAAAATTAATTAACAAAATTAGTGCTGGAGAAATGTTATTTTACACAACTAAAGATTTTCTGAATGGCAAAACTTTATAGTAAAACGTTGACAATTTATTTATACCGATTTATTTAAAAAAAATAAATGTTTATAATTATTATAATGACATTATTTAGTGAATGTTGTATGATTTTCATTTATTAATATGTCGACATTAATCATATTGACATTGCCTATTTTATGTGATTGTTATTAATGTACCGCAAAATTTTGACATCAAACTATTTAAGAATACACATTTTAGACATTATTTATATTCTTCATTGTATGATATTAAGTTGTTTGATATTATGTGCGAGAGAAATACATTTTATTCATTCATCTATTTATACAGATGTACCTATTAAATACTGAGTAGTGTTTATAATAATTGTAATGGTTGTACTTATATTAACAGATTCAAACCCAACAATATTTTGCATACCGTAAGGTAAAATGTATCGGAACAATTTACAAACATTCCAACTTATATGTTTACCTACATTATCAGAAAATAAACGATTTCTTTCTTTCTTTCTTTACATAAATTGTTGCCTAACAGCAGTTTAAAAACAGCAGTTAAACAAACAAATATAAATATATATATAAAATAAAAAATATAAAATCAGTATTAGTTTAGTAAAACTACTAAACTAAAACACAGGCCAGATGGTGTGGTTGGTTAAATGATAACACCTGTCATGCCGCTGGTCGTGGGTTCGATTCCCATCCAGGACAAACATTTGTGTCCATGAAATGTCTGTTTATCCTGAGTCTGGGTGTAATTAACCATATAAGTATGTATTTACAAAAAAAAAAGTAGTTTATGTAGTATATCAGTTTTCTGGTTTCTACAGTAATAGCTCTGCTTAGTTTGGGATCAGATGACCGTGTGTGAATAACGTCCCAGGATATATTATATTATTATTATAAAAAAGAGACATGGAAACTAGATGACTGTCTTTTTTCCCAAAGAAAATTATTGAGCAGGTTTTAGACAACAACGACGACTAGGGAATGGAATGCTTTGCGTTATGCTTCTGAACGGGTTCTGCTTATGGTGACTGGTCGTTTTGCTGACCTTGGTTTTGTTATTGTTAATAGTAATTAAGTATTTATTTATTTTACTTCGATGGTCCTAGTTTATCATTTGTGACATCGAGTTATAGCTACATATACGGCTATATGTAAGTGGGCACGCCCTTTATTACTGGAGGCTTTTATTTAGGTATAAAGCTATTTTTATTTCCGCTCGAGTATAGTTTTCGATTTTTTTTTCGGTATATTGGGTGTGCTAGCTGACTTACGCCAAATAATTATTTTATTTAATTTAATGTTTTGTGTTGCGTAATGTACCTAAATTATTTTGCGCAGTGTTGTATAGAATCAATATTTTTAACTGAACAGACAGCTGTGCTGCTGGGGTTTGTTGCGCCACTTCTACTTCTCAGCTAAAGCACTAAGAAGTGGTGAAGGGCGGGCGTTTTGGGGGACTGTGTTATGTAATTTTGTCGTTTGAAAAGTGATAATTCTTAGGCTAGTTGACTTTTGATTTTGAATGCCTATCGAAAAACGGCTCCAAATCTCGGATTTCGAGCCATTTCTCGAGATTTGATCTCATGACAAGACAATCTCGTTCTTGCAATCTATTTCGAGATTTCGAGCATATTGGTCGAGATTACGAATGAGATTTCGAGAATGAGGTTAAGACAATCAGCACACTGTTTGGTTCTTGAGAAGTTATATTCATAATAAATGTATTTATAATGCACATGATGCGTGTGTGCTGATCTGTTATGTACATATGCGTAGAGAAAATGATTACTACTACTAGGTACTTAGATAATCGTAGATTTTTCCTTGTGTCGAGATTATTAATGTGGTTTTCTTTACAAAATATCTCCTTAACTAGGTTGCCGTAGTTTTCATTTTCATTCAGTTTAAACACCACGCATTATTTTTAAAAGTAGGAGAAATCTAGAGCTCGAATAGTACGAAATTTCGAATGGCCAATCTCGACCCCAGGCTTAGCATGCGAGATATCGAGTAGCCAATCTCGACTCGAGATTGTAATCAATCTCTAGTGACGACACCACAAAAAACAGCGCTTAAAAACACACTAAAGTTTAACCTACTTTATTTCTTTTTCCCATAAACAAATTATAGTTTCAGTTTTTAGTAAAGCTTCAAAATCGACGCCATTTAGAGTAAAACCAGCCAGTTGCAACAATAAACTGTTAGGGGTGCTACACATATATTGAAATTGGCTCATTCGATTCGGCAGGATTTGCTGAACAACAAAGCCGACGCAAAGCAATGACTACTTTCGTTCGGTTCGTGCCGATCGAGAAACTTTGCCCGGTTGCGCGGTCCCTTAATTAAATGTTCGGGTCGGCTAGAGACAATTCAAAGTAAGACAAGCGGCTTGTCCCGAACGTTATATCTACATTAGCTACTGCCCGCGACCTCGCCCGCGTCAAATTTCTTGTTCTCCCGACCCACCGCGTCGTATCGCATTGTCCGCACTATGACCTATTTCGTTTTCGCTTAGCGTTCTTTCTCACAATTTTTTCTTTTGATCGACTCCTAAGTGTCCTAGCGTGATGTTAAATAGTCTATAGGCTTCCTTATGAGTTACACTATAAAATGCAGTTTTTTTTTTTTAATCTGACTGGCAGTCCAATTCAAATCATACGCACTACGCAGGGTGCGTAGTGCGTATGATTTGAATTTCGATAATATAAAAAAAAATTCTAGGTATGCCCTAGGCTTCTACTTCGTACACCAATTTTTTTCAACATGGTAAAAAGTCACCTAATATACAGGGTTATTGGTAAAATACCAGCAACCTCTTAAGGGGTCATTGTACTCATCATTATGAGCAACTTTTACTATGGGACCAAATCTGAAATCGCAAAAAAAAATCAGCTGTTCAGTACATTTTGACGAATTATGCTAACATAAATGTACTGAACAGTTTTTTTTCGCGACTTCAGGTTTTGGTCCCATAGTAAAAGTTGTTCATAATGATGAGTACAAAGACCCCTTAAGAGATTGTTGGTGTTTTACCAATAACCCTGTAGATATATTATAGAAAATCGAATATTTATTCGATTTTGCCGCCCGACTGTGCCGAATCATGCCGACCCGAACGAGCAGTATGGAGCACGTCTTACTGAAAGGGTATTCTTACCCATTGCTATCAGAAACTCACACGCCACGAAACAAAGTCAAGGCGAAACTAATTACTGTGGCTGGTTCACCACAGTAACGTATAAGGTATAATTTCATAGCTGTAATCTGTAATTTCAGTATGCCCTTGAAGGTAAATCGATACACTTATGAAGTTTAAGCTACGTTGTGTTGTAATGTTTCTTGTGAGAGGTCTAAAAATTAGTGCTGTAGGGTTCTAAAAAAAACTTGTAAGTTTGAAAGCATCGTTGTCACTTTTCACTATTGTTGGAACGAAGTTCTTTAACACGGCTTGCGGTAGGAGTGAACTGATAGAAACCATCACGTTAAATAAAAAAATGGCGGCTGCGAAAATTTAAAATTTTTCACCATGGGTTTCATTTTATGATTTTTGAAGGTGTTTTATAGCCGATAGTGGCGTTAAAATGTAAATCCAACATGGTGGCTGCGAAAATTTTAAAATTTATCATCATCGGTATCGTTTTCATGGTTGTCGAGGTTGCTAAAACCGATAGTGAAGTCAAAATGAAAACCCAAGATGACGGCTGCGAAAATTTAAATATTTTTGTCATCGGTTTTGTTTTCATGGTTTTCGAGGGTGTTAAAGCCCATAGTGAGGTTAAAAAGTAAACCCAAGCTGGTGGCTGCGAAAATTTTCAAATTTTTCATCATGGGTATTGTTTTCGAGGGTGCTAAAATCGAAACTAAGGTCAAAATTCTAGATGACGGTTGCGAAAATTTTGTTTTTGTTTTAAATCATACCTGAGAAGAAACTTCGTCCAAAACGTACCTGACGAGGCGCGAGGGTGCGCTGCCTGCACAAGCCTTTTTATTATTTATTTATTTTTATAACCGTGAAAGCGCAGCAAGTGACGGCCACCGTCTGGTTTTGTTACGAAATTACTGGAATAACCGACGAGGTCGGATATGAGTGACACTGGTTGATTACTGTCACTTTAGCAGAGCGTCGCGTCGCTTCGATGATTGCGTGGCTGCTGTCTTCTGATGATACAGATGAGGTTAGGGGAGCCACTGACGTACCGTGTCTACGATGAACTGCCATATTCCTGTACAATCCTGATGATATTGAAGCTGCTGGACCACTAATATAATGACCGCTTCTGGTAAAGGCTAACATGCGCTGTTAATCAGATACAGTAAAACCCGTCTAAGACGATTTCAAAGGGAGTCAAAAACATCACACACAAACATCGAAAATAAAACATATTATATACTAATTTTGTTAGAAAGTTATTACAATGTTATGTATGTATTTTTAAATTACGTTACATCATTCTACTAATATTATAAATGTGAAAGTTTGTGAAGATGTATTGTTACTCAATCACGCCAGAACGGCTGAACGGATCTGGATGAAATTTAGCACAGAGATAGATTATAGTCTGGAATAGCACATAGGATACTTTTTTACCCGGAAATATGTACGGTTCCCGTGGGATAATTACCAACATCCACGCGGGTGAAGCCGCTGGCAAAAGCTAGTTATTTATAATTACATTAGATACTTAAAATAATCACTTATTTTGGTATGACATAGAGATTTTGATGCATAGTCAACATAACTAAACAAGAAATTAAACTAGTTCAATATTACTTAAGTTTTGCAGTGCGTTTTCGCTTTCACCCAAAGAAGATACATAGTGCCTTAAATCGTTAACTTCTGATAATGCTTAGGCGTTTGACAAAATCGGTGTTGACTCCTCTTCGTCTTTATCATCATCACTTAGAGCCTCTTTTTGTTTGTTATTCAAGTCTTCAATAAGGTCTTCGATTGAACGGATTTCGTAGGCTGCAACATTAAACCCTGCAGTATCGCGGGTTCTCCTTCTTCCAAGACGAAGTCAACTTACAATAAGTCTCGCTGGCCGCTGCCGCGTGAGATAACACGCGTGTACAGATGGCGTATTAAACGGGATGACGATTGCAGGGACTGACGCAAAAAGTTGGTTCTTCTGTACTTACATTATTTTGATAGGCTCGCTTTGGTCCTCTAATTCACCTTATAGTAAGCGATGATGCAAATAATGGTTAGTTGATTTTTAGTTGAAGTGATAAATACATATTACTCTCAAAAATCCACTCATAGTCGTTAGTCAAGATCGAGAAAAAAAGATTTTTATAACAGAGTTCACTGAACTCAAATGTATACTTAGAACATTATTTTAAATCCGGGAATTATAATCTGTTGATGCACCTCCCAACTCGTTTCTCTTCTAACGAAACTCCAAATAATTAATCCAAACTTCGATAATCTTTCATAAAATAACCCAACGAACATGATTCAAAGCCTGACGTTTCTATAAAGGCATGAATACACGCTTTGACGTTCAATTACGAACCGGACTCTTGAATAATGTGGTCCTACCTTTATCTACCGATATAACTTAGGTACATGACTACATGGCTTGATTTAGTTAGCTTAAATTTCACTCATGTTACAAGTTATGACGTTTTATCATATTAAGTTTCGTCAGCGTTTTGTGGGCATTGAACAAAAATATGAAGTATTTGCCAAATTATGTGGCACGTCCCTGAGTTTATAGCACAATTTGAGGTGTCCTACAACTTTGATTACACATTTTTAAACACTCGTTACTATACGTCGCTTTGAATGGGTAGGGTAGCGTACTAAAAGGGTGTCTGTAATTATTTTCATGACTGTGGTTTCATCTTGTTGAAAATTCGTTGCTTAAATTATGGTTTTTGCTGTCTGATTCATCGTTACCTACTCATTAGTAATTTGCAATTTACAGTTTCGTTGGTCCGCAGAGACATATAGTGACTCAAATGCCGTCCATGTATGTGTCTGCGGACCAACGAAACTAGTAAACAAGCAAGCACTAGAATCTCGCCGTATATGCTTTTATTTGCAAAGGAACCATTATTTCGTACAGATATGATTGTTAACAATGATAGTCGTGATGGCATAATCAATTATGCAGAGCGACATAATTATCATAATGCTCTTATCAATTTTGCTATAAATAATATAAAGAAAGCTCAATCAAAACAAAAAGCTGCATATGATGAAAAGGGAAATTTTGTACACAATCAATTAGTCATAGTTTATACACCTACACGTGCATCAGATAAGAGCATAAAATTATGCAGAGTATTTATGGGACCTTATCAAATAATTAGGCGCTTATCTAGTGTAAATAATGTTATAGGAAAATTAAACAATAGGCGTTTTAGGGATATTGTGCATGTAAATAGATTAAAACCATTCCATACTAGGAATATTTATCACCATATGACATGTAAATTAAATGTCATTCACCTTTTTACGTCAAGTTTGTCAATATCAATTTTTATTTAGTTGTAAACTTCATTCATGTTTGTTCATTATTTTAGTTTGGTGAATGGAATATGATGTACCTACTAATGTTGTTTTTATTTATAATGATTTCATATTGGAGTACTACATCGAAGGCAACTGGGAGCATGTGCGAGGTCACACCTCGCAGCACTAACAAGCCTGAGGGAGTGAACCTACTACAGCTTCATCGTTATTGTTTTCACGGGCCGAGTTAGAATGATCACTATCTGGGAATTATTAAAGCATGCTGGAAGTGACAAATAGTTTTGAGAAGCTGTGGTACAATTGCAAACTGAAATCAACTTTGCTAACGGGGTGTAGCCTTTTCAAAGTGTGTCGAGTTGAAACAATTGGTTCAGTTTATAATTGTGGACCCACAGTTTGGTCAATGTGGACCTAAGGCTTGGGTTTCAATATTAACATTAGGTGATTTTTTTTTTTTTTAGATTTTCCCTCTGAGTGTGGTCATGTGATAGATTCTTCGATGGACTTTTAATTTCGTGGCCTTTTCTCTCCCTCGAGGTTCAATCCCGTCCGACGAGGCAAAAGATTATGATTTTGAGTTCTTTATTTTATTAAACCCCTTCTGGGTTGATGTGAATTGTCACAACATATGTTTGTTTTTAGGCTCGTCAATCCTTTCCGCTAGGTTTTGGTTGACGAGGTTCAAACAAGACAACGGAGTATTTGTGAGTGCGCTTTGGCACAACTTAATGGTTAAATTTATCTGACATACTCGTATAACGTGGTGTCAAGTTTGCGCGATTCGTCTTTCCTAAGTTAAGTCTGCTTTTGCAATATTTTGTTGAAGAGGAACGGAACGTTAGTCAATCAAAACAGAGCGTCAGTTTGACATTCAGATTAATAAAAATTGACAAAATTAATAGTTTGTTTTGTTTGTTTCTTCGAAAGGAAATCGGAGTACCAGTAAAAAATTGATGCAATGGTGGTATGCTATTATTCCTGAACATGATAAGTACTGTAGTTCAGTATCCGTTTTTTTAAGTTATGTTTATGTATTGACGCAATTTGAGCAAACTTATACAAATTTCTTAACGTCTAGATTATACTTTGATAAATGGCATTATTTCATTCAAAAACATTCAACTGATGCTTTGTTCATTCTGAATCTGAATGTAATTAATTAATAATTAATTAATTACTTTGCGTCGGTTAAACTGGCCATGAAGTTTATTCGCCGAAAAGTTTTTGAGGACACGGCTCTCTCTTGTTCGCTGTCGCTATTATCGCAATCCGATAGTTGAGCCAATACTTCAAGATCACTATCACTTAAAAATATTTCCATTTTCACGCCTTTTCACAGTGCAATCGGTCAAAATTTGAGGATCGCAAATAAAGATCAATAACGTTCAAAAATCGATTTGTCAAAATCAGAAATCGGTTATAGAATACGCATAGCTGTCACTTTCATACAAATATCTACCAATCTAAAAATCCGATCCATCCTCCCAAAGATGGATTGAAAAAAAAGATTGGCATAACGATCCATCGATCGATTATTGAAATACTTAAAGTAGGAAATGGATTCAAATATCAATCTCGATCTGCAAATTGGGATCTCGAAATGGATTGGGATTGAATATAGAAAGCGACCGTATATGACGTTTGTTATAAAAAATGGTTGAATTTCTGTGTTCAGAATTCCCTAGATTTTTATGCCACATCGATTACCAATGTAATGAGATTTTAACAATGATTTTTGATGCTGGTGCCTGTGAAAAAATGGATTCAATCAACCTCTCTTGATATTGCCTTACTTTTTACGGAAAAAAGAAATATGACCTGCACAGACATTAGTTGATTACATGAATAAAACTTCATCGTTGGGCGAACTAATCAATAATATTAATTTAATAGGTAACTATTTAATAAAAACACATTTCTATTGTGTTATGTAATAACTCGGCTCAATAAGTATTATGATCTGTTTTTGAGATGAGTTAAATAAAAACGTGTTTTTACTAATTTGACTGGCCTGTTGGTCTAGTGGTTAGTGGCCCTGACTGCTATGCCGGAGGTTGTGGGTTCGATTCCCACCCAGGACAAATGTTTGTGTGATGAGCATGATCATTTGTTCTGTGTCTGGGTGTAATTTATCTATATATGTATGTATTTAGAAATACATAAGTATGTTTATCAGTTGTCTAGTACTCATAACACAAGCTCTGCTTAGCTTGAGGCTAGACGGCGTTGTGTGATAGTTGTGGAATATTATTATTATTATTATATTATTAATTACCTATTAAATTAATATTATTTATTAGTTCGCTAATTGATTACCTTTTTAAAAATAAAAAGCATATTTTCATTTAACATTCTTTTCAATTTTGTCCCGTGTGAGCGAGAGAGGTGACTAAATGCGACAGCCCTCTTAATAGGAGGCGAGCCCCGTGCACAGATTCACTCCGGGCTACTCCTGAGAAATTCCAAATGGAAAAACCCAATTACATTTTGCCCGCCTTGGGAACCGAACCTAGGACCTCATGTTCAGCAATAGCGCTTGCGATCAACGAAGCAGTCTTTAAAGAAATAAAGTTTTTTTTTTTTATCATGGATAGAGGACCATGACTCATAGTTGTATGGAGTTCGATGCTCGTCTAATAAGCATATCGATCAATCTAAGAGGTGAACCACGCTTGCATAGTGATTTAAGCAATATCCCCTAGGACAATATATCATCTTCAAAACAAACACTAATACAAATATCACTCTGACCTTTGCCGACCAATTAAAGCAAAATAAACGGCAAGCATCAACACTATTTGCATTTCATCCCAGCTTTGCCAAACCATGTATAATGGATATATACGGAGTTATTTGGTCTAATTAATTACCTGTACATTGAAATTATTGGAAGCTGTATTAAAGTTGGACTTAGTATAATATGCACTAGCATTCTATTTGCGTAACACACTATCAATCGTAATCTGAATCATTTTGAAGCTAATTGCTAATCTATTGCTTTATATGTTCGAAAAGTTCGTCTGTTTGACAAAGGAAATGATGTAATGAATGTTGCTGAACTGTCAAAATAAAACCCCTTTTCGATTGATAGTGTGTACGCAATTAGGGTGCACTTTAAAACTACAAAACATGAAACTCTTTATGAAAAAAATAAACATATTGCCTTTGATTATTTACATGTCTAGATAGAGAGTTCGAGCGCCTAAACGCCCCGCCGGCTTAGTAGCGACACTGTCATTGTACGGTAAAAACGCGTTTTGTGGCATATAAAAATGACGATTTGCGCCTTAAAAGTGTGCAAGAATTACAAAAGACAATTGAAAACAACTCAAAAGTTACTTAGCATCGGTAAGTAAACTTTAAATGAATATATTATTGAGAAACAATTAAATTAATAAAATCCAAAAATTATTACTTAGCTACAAATTCCCGCAGCGATACCTACCGGGTCCAATAGTGAATCTAAACCATCCAGGAACTCACTCAAACAGACACAATTTTTTTTTATCGAAATCGGCCCAGCCGTATATGTGGAGTTCAGTGACATACACACGTACAGATGAATTATATACAGGTGAATTTTTCAAGCGGGCGTGAATGCCCAAATTCGAAACTATGATGGATTAGCGAAAAGTACTCAAAGGAGTCTCGGGCTTGATTTTGATGAAAACTAAAACTAGAATGCCCGTGTTCGCGTGTGCCACACTTCTAACTCCCGAGTGAACGAACGAACGAACGTCAGTCAATACACCATCCAAATCACGCAAACACGCACATTGAATTATAAAGTACATATAATAAAAGATGATAAATATTACTACAAAAATACAAGTAGTCTTTAATTATACCAAAAATGCTAACAATATACTTAGTGAATTCATTCATGAATCATCATTTGATACAGTGGTACAGACTGTTTGTTTTTAAGCAACTTTGTAGTGGTTCTGTATACCAGGCCTCAAGGGCCCATTCAAATTGCATCCGGCCTAACAAATTGTTTGCCGTACCGAATAAGATAAATACAAAATGGGTGTAAACTGGCTGTAAAGCAAGATTGATGTTTCCACAAAGGGATTTTAAACTTCTTGATCGCAATGTTCCGTAGAGATTGGCGCAAGTTATCGGGTGATACAATGGATTTTTATGCAAAAAATAAATAAAGAATGTGCTGTTATTCTCTTAGCGACCGATCTGATACCTAAAGGCAGACGAACTCCGAAGAGAAAAGGACTAGTAATAAAAAATTGTAACATAAATAATAATTTATTTCCAAAACTTCAGGAAACTTAACATCAATGTGGTCTCGACCCCTGACCCAGGATGTCCTAGCATCCTATATGACAGCGGCAGCGGTCGAGGTTTCTCCCTTTACAAAGATCAGTAACAGAAGGCTTAGACGAATTATAATTTACAGTGATTTTGAAAATGAATACATACATAAACTCACGCCTTCTTCCCATGGGGGGAGGCAGAAACTATCGAATGCCACCTGCTACGATCTTTACATACTCCTTTTGCCTCGTCTACGGTCATACATCTGGTAAAATTAATACTATTGTTGAAAAAAAAAAACATCTTAATTATTTTAACACTAAGTTTCCATAATCTGTAAGACCTAAGTTTACACTATTTCAGCAACAAAACGCCAAATGCTTCCAACAAACCTTTTATGCATTTGTTTTTTATCTCACAATTGAATTTCGAACGTTCGATCGTCAGTCATCGACGTTCGTCGCCGCCATATTTGACGTTTACGTTATCGTAAAACTAAAATGACTCAACCTTCTACTGCTACTAAAGTTTACAACTTGCACAGTCCCCCAATAGTCTTGTCCCCACAGAAACAGTCAGGTAGGAAATAAAAGTTGAAAAGAAGACGGACGTCGACTTTGGAAGCGGATTTAGTGGAACGATAGAAATATTTGATTTGGCTACTGTTAAGATTTTGTTGTTCTCGTTTTGTCTAGAAGTTATTTATTACTTACTTCTAGATCTGTTGTATAATAGAGTAGGTATTCAGAGGATATAAACTTAAGATCAAAGCGTTTATTATTATAATCCCTCAAACATTCACTGCTTACAAATTCTAAAGTACTAATTATTTTATTATGTTCGTCGTCAGCCCATAACAATCCACTATCGAGCAATGATCATTCAGTGTTGTCACACACTGGCAAATGCCTTCCTTCAATTTCCCCATTTCTCGCAACAATTCCAAAAAAGAGAAGTAACATAATAATCACTATACAGTGCTGATAACGACACCAGTTCAACAAACAAATCGTTTTATTCAACAAATTGCTTGCGGTTCACAAAACGTTCAGGTAATTATTTTCTTCTCGGAATTAAATGCTGTCCTCTCATATTTCTATGCTGAATATGAGTATGAAGCCACAATATTTTTAATTAATTAAATTATTTCTGTGAAAAATATGATTTCTAGACAGTTTCACAGTAATAGTGTACATAAAAAATATTGTATTTTACATAATAAATAAGACAGAATAAACAAATGAACTTCCACGATTTATGAAAGTGTAAAACGCTTTTGGAAGTCACTGTAGTTAGGTACTGAAGTTAATGATTTTTATAGGTAAATTATACATAGGTAAATATAATTATAGGTGAACAGCTTTATAGGTAAATAGGTAAATGGAATAGGTGACAAAACATTATCTAAAGGTAAATTATCAACTGTTGATAATTTACCTTTAGATTTTTTTTTTGGAGAAACACTGTCATGAATAATCTGAACCAAAATATTTGAAAATAGATAAAAATATAAGTAACTGCTTATAAAAAAATACACTTACGACACTCATGATAAAATACAAAATTAAAACTAGGGGAGAGTGGGGTAATCACGGATGACGGGTAATGGCGGACTCGCACGTATAACTGTGTTAGAAAAGGATAAAAGCTATTCTTAATGATGCAAACGCGAACATAGTGCCGGAAAGTGCGTGATAGAGTGAAGTTGCGCTTGGCGTTCAAGGTATGTAACTTGATTTTTTTTTTTTCAAAAATTTCATCTAATTTTGGACTAAAATTGAATAGATGTGTAATTTATTCGCAAAAGTATGACGATCCTCCGAGAGAAGACTGGATAAAATGCTACAAATGTAATTTATGGCCATACGAAAACTGCACGAGTCGTGGTGCCAGAACATCAACGGGTTTTGTCTGTGACTTCTGTACCAATTAGATAATGTTTGAGATCACCCCACGCGCGTCCGTGATTACCCCACGCGCTGCGGGGTAATCCCGAATACTAAGGTTTTATTTTTTGGTTAGAATCAGAATCAGAAATCAGAAATCATTTATTTTGCAGAATATGATTTTATTTTGAAAATTTATGTCCTTTGATTATGAGAACTTAAGATTGATTAGTTTAAGTAAACATTCAGTAATAAATAAGTTTCATAACTTAATCTAGTTTTGTTTTATTTCAGTTCTCCCTTAAGTGTTCGTAGTTACCCCACTCTCTCCTACCACACATAGAACGTAAAATCTAAAACGAGAACACTAATGGAACTAGGTAAATATTAAAACAGGCGGGAAAATGGTAGGAAATGATATTAATGGCTGGAATCGAGTATCAATTGATTTAAACGGCGGATGAATCGAGTCTATTCGATATCGAATCGAGATATTCAAGATGAATCGTGATTACTCTAGATTGACAATTTGTGTGCTTTTTTATCGCCGCTCAGTGGTTTTACTTTATTATTTTGTTTGATACCTCGATAAGTTTTAGGTTACATGTGTTTGATTGAGACCAAGAATCTTTTTTAGCTACTGGTTTTATGGTTGGAAAGAGTGTAAATGAGTTATGTAGCAGACATCGTAATAAAACGTATCGAAATGCTGGAAAAGTTTGACTTGTTTTAACGCCTATTATAGAGAAAATCAAATCGGAGTGGTATTTGGAATCAGCAAAGGGTAATAAAATAATTTTGTGTTTACCTAAAATCCATTTCAGAAATAAGGTGAACAATCCAAATGTGATGTGATGTGTGAAAACGTAGTCGGGTCAGTATTCTATTATCGTATTACTTGGTAAAGGGCTACCTCGACGGAACGGCAGCAGGATGTGGATGTGGAGCTGTGTCACAAACGAAGCTCCACCTCCTTTGTGTCCCAAAACCTCTGCGCTGCTACCGACGACGCTGTGTAACTGGTGAAGTTCAATCTGCCTAGCCTTTTCCGAACTGTTGGGGTCAGCTTCCAGTCTAACCGGATGCAGCTGAATACCAGTATTTCTCATGAAGCGCTGCCTATCTGACCTCCACAACCCAGTTACTGGGTAATACGAGACCCCTTGGTGACACTGGTTATCAGACTTTGGAGCTTCTGACGACCCGTAACAACTGTCAAAGATCCACGACATACAGCCGAGACCAACGGCTTAACGTGCTTTCCGAGGCACTGAGGAGTCTCGGTATGAAGAGACGGTCACCCATCTACGGATCAACCCCGGCAAGCGTAACTTAACCTGAAGGATCGACCCGTGCGTTGTTATTACTTAGCCACGAGCTCCTTGGGACGAGTACAAACCGAGTTATAAGCATTTTTCTGTCGATGGATGCATGGACAGCTCATATCTCCGTAATAAATAGAGATATCGACATGGCTGTTTTTGCAAAAAAATCTTGTATGTCGAAATTAGTATGGCTGTGTTTAGAACTCATTTTTGGAAAAACTGCCATATGGCTGCTTTCTGCATAACTAGGTCCAATTGTACCCCCTATTTCTTAGATGCACCTACCTTCCATGCTTTGCCCAGGCCACGCCAAACGCATCTAAGATATTTCTTCCGAAAGCACAAATAAAACATAACCAAATCTACAATTTTCATTAACTTCAATTCTATAAATTTCATAAACTTTAATTCTATAAATTCCTTTCACAATTAAATTTACAAAATGATCTTGTTATTATTAGCGAGTTTGTAATAAAGCGTCATATTTTATGTTTATAAAACAAGGGTAGAAACATAACTTCTGACGACTTACCGTGATACTATTAGACTAAGACGTGTGGGTTTAGGTAAGAATAAGGCGTATTACACACAAGGCACGGAAATTTTTGAAGATATTTTTGGCGTATTGAGATAAATACATTATTATTATGCCGTATAAAATAATGGATGGCCTAAATCGTACTTTCTGAAATAGGCCTGACCATTTAGGCTGGAAGTACATAATGTAAGTGGCTGATTTCAATCAATCAATTGAGCCTATCAACTGTACTGTTAGGACCAGTATCGTTCACCAATGGTTTTCCAGTCTTAATATAACATTATATCAGGCCTTGTTTCCCCGAGTGTACAACCCGAGTGAAAAAGCGTCCAGCGGGGCGTTCAGCGTTGCGTGCAAATGGCGAAGAGCGTTCACCGAACGCCGCTCGGTCGTCACTCAGGACACTCGCGAGTATTTGCGTGTGTTTAACACGAACGTCGCACGCCCCGCCCCGCCGGACGCTCGAGCCGAGCGTGCACTCAGTCCGTATACTTAGAGAGAGGTGTACCTATAGTACACCCACATTTCGCGAGTTATGTTTAAGTCCCATGTAATAGGGAGCCAGCCTATTGCCATCAACCGGGCACTAATCCAGACTCCAGGTTGCTACTGCGAAATTCCAAACATAAAAACTCCAACACTATGCCCGACCTGGCAATCGACCCGGTTCGTCATTTGTTTCATTCATTCGTTCATCATTCAGTCATGACTATAGAAAATATAGGCGCTATGACACATTTGACAGGTGCTCGGACCTAACGTCTCTGCCCTACCACCGTCATTTCTACTCTATTCATTTTTTTTTTTTATTATGGCTTGCAAAACCGATGTCGGCTATTCTGCCAATGTGTATGTGAATTGGAAAAGCAAGTGTGCATTGATAGTATATAATATTATATTTAGAAAAAAAGAGATAAAATCTTCTGATGATGATACAGTGAACTTGATGTAGATCTTGTGGTGTTTCTGCGACTTGACATAAGGTCGACATTTCTTTATAATAAACTAGCTTTTGTCAGCGGCTTCGCCCACGTGGATACACACATAAAAACAGCTAAGAAACATGTACGGTTTTGAACGATGTTTACTATTGTAACATATTTCGTTTATAAATAATTACTAAGCATTTTTAGGGTTTCGTACCTCAAAAGGAAAAAAAACGGAATCCTTATAGGATCACTCGTGTGTCTGTCTGTCTGTCACAGCCAATTTGCTCCGAGTCTAATGGACCCACTAAGTTGAAATTTTGTGCACTTATGTATTTCTGTGACCCAAACACGGATGTGTAACGTAAATAAATGAATTTTGAATATGGGGGTCAATTTTGGGGGACAAATAAGGAAATAAAAAAAAAGTTTTGCAAACTGTACCGTGTGACATATCAAATAAAAGAGCTTGCTGTGAGGGTCTCAAATATATATTTTTTTAATCATTTTAAAATAAATTGTTTGAAAGTTATTTAAGAAAATAGATGAAAATTGACCATTCCCCCTTATCTCCAAAACTAGAGCCTTAAATTTTGAAAAAAAAAAAAATTCAATAGTTCTATATCTATAAATAACAAAAAAACGTATAAGAAGTCTATTGACTTAAAATAACAGGGTAAATCTCTCAATATTGTGCGTACAAACTTACATTTGCAGTTGGAATGTGTGGGAGAACATGTTTTTCAACTACAATGTTAAGTTTGTTCTTGGGATAAATTCACCCCAACTACGGATCTCTTCATTGTGCTTGGTCCGACACGCACTTGGCCGGTTGTTTATTATTTTCCCACCACCATTACGTACATGCAGCGTAAGCAAGCTGAAGTGGCCTTGGGCTGGCCATGTTTGTCGAAAGACCGATGGCCGGTGGGTGAAAAAGGTGGGTGGGTCAGACTGGATGCGGAAATCCTGGGAGAAGCCTATGTCCAGCAGCCGATTGCGATAGGCTGAGTTTATTACGTACCTAGTCAATAAACAAAACCCATAAACGTTTTAAACTTCTACAACGACTTAAGAACTACTTACTTGTCTCCCGTCAATAATAAACTCCATACAATAGACTTCCAAACTTCGGACTCACTAAGCTTCAGTAATAACGTTAGCAACTGGATGCACCATAAGATCAGTACATACCTAGAATTACATGTGATCTGAAACATCTGTGTCATTTCCTCAATATCCAAGCCGTGCGGCCTATGAACGTTAGATAAAGCTCTTGGTTTAGGTCATGAGAGGAGAGGGTAGCGATTTAAAGCTATGATTAATATATTGAATTTTTTTTTAATTTATTGTCATGAATTTTAAAAGAAAATTAATGATTGGTATTGTTTTAAAGTTCTAACTTAAAAAAATATATTTTTTCGGACGTGCTCAAAAATGGAGTGGCTTGCACAATTAAATTCAAAATATATATTTTTTTAACTTACTTGACGTTTTATTACACGCCATCATTCATCATTCTCCTGCCCTTGTCCCAATTTATTTGGGGTCGGCGCAACATGTCTTTTTCTTCCATACTTCTCTATTAGTCGTCATCTCGGTAGTCACTCCCTTTCTGGCCATATCATCTTTCACACAATCCATCCATCGTTCCTTTGGTCTTCCCTTACTCGTATTTTTTTCGCCATTAAACTTTTAATATAAATAATGTGTTGCTTTTTTCCTACAATATCAATCTGCCTAGCCTTTTCCCAACTATGTTGGGGTCGGCTTCCAGTTTAACCAGATGCAGCTGAATACCAGTATTTCTCATGGAGCGACTGCCTATCTGACCTCCACAACCCAGTTACTGGGTAATACGATACCCCTTGGTAAGACTGGTTGTCAGACTTTCGGGCTTCTGACGTCTAACGACTGTCAAAGATCCTCGAATGACAGCCGGGACCATTGGCTTAACGTGCTTTCCGAGGCACGGAGGAGTCTCGGTGTGAAAAGATGGTCACCCATCCACACACCAACCCCGGCAAGCGTAGCTTAACCTGATGGATCGATCCGTGCGGCTGTTATTATTTAGCCACGAGCTCCTCCTCCTAGCTTTTTTCCTACAAATTATGAAAATAATACAAAAAATAATACTAGTTAAAACATGTTTTTAGTAGAACGCGAAACATTTTAGCCACACACGCCACCTTTTGGAGTTTTGAACTGCAAACCGTTTGTTTATTCAGTGTAGATCGTTAACTCAGTCGGTTACTGAAACACGTTACTTTGAGTGAGGCCAGTGCATTTAGTATTGATACCTTCAATACTTGATGCAACGGCATCGCTACTCACAGCGCACGAGTTCTATGAACATCGTAAGCAATAAGGAAGTAAGGATGGAAGAAATTAAATGTCTCTCAACAACTGCATTTCCACGCAAAGTCAGAATAGCTTGTCTTTTATTGTGATCGTAGCTTTAAATGAGATCTCGCTATTGCATAGGGTCGCGGCATTATGGAACTTTGTGTAATCTTATCTAATTTTATCTTATTTTGTTTAATTTCTCATCTTGTTTTGTTTTTATGTATTTTAATATAATTTTATCATTGTGTATTACTAATAAGGACCTATAACTTGTATGTGTGGTGCAAACTTAAGTTGTAAATTTAAGTTGGTTATTAATAATAAATAATAAAAAACCTTTATCAATGTGGTTTTGGACTTTCGAGCCGTACTTACAGCTAATCACTACATAATGTTGTTATTTCTAGGTCTGTCCATTTAAAACGCGAAAGCAAGTTGGAGGCCCAGCCGAAATACGAGTAGTTAATTAAAAAATGAATTTCATATTCGAAATTCAATATTTCATAAACCGCTCTCCCCAGTAAAACCTCAACCTAATGAAAGTTATGTAACAGGTCGCAAACTGCTGGGAAGGCGTAATAATACCGCCGACGCCACGCTCAGCCGATACAAGCTAGCGGAAATTAACAGCTTGTACCGTGAGCAAGCGGAGCGGAGTGTGCCGAGCGGGACGGAACTAAGAACGGATTTATCATCGTTGTTTGTGCTGTTATCGCAATGTATTCGTGGTTAATCTCACATGCGGGATGACCGAGACCTTTGGAATATCATGCTGGGGAACCAGACTGAATATCCGACTTGGGAGTTGATGTGGACTACTGATTTGAATTTGAGCAAGGTTGCCGGTTGTCTAATGTAGAAATGAAATCATGACCAAATGTTTAAGCCAATAATATTATACACAAGATATGAACGTTCATAGAAAACGACGATTTAAATCTGATAAAGACAAAACGTCACAATTAGGACGTTTCCGAGGCCTCACGACACGCGCGCTAGAATAATATCTGCCTCTTTTTAGGAAAAAGGAAAAACGGAACCCTTACTCGTATGTCTGTCTGTCTGTCTGTACGTCTGTCACAGCCAATTGGCTCCGAAACTAATGTGTCATGGTTAATTAGTTTATGTTAGCACTAACTTGTATGTACAAAAATGTAAGTGTAAGTACTACTGAATGAATAAATAAAAAAATCGGTCTATAATGGTCCCATTGCTGGGAGTGAGCAGTAATCCACCACGCGCGGCCCAGTACGGGTTGGTGAATATCAAACATATTTTTTGAACACTTTGTTTATGTTATTTCATCACCACTGCGAAGTGGTGATGAAATAATTTATACAAAGTAAAATTCCGCCGGTCTGGGTTCGAACCTTCAATCGTAAATCGCGATCGTTTCCACTGGGCAACCACTGCTAAGAGTTTAATAAACTTAATGATTTGTCAGCTCTTACTGAACTGATACTGCATTTGTTTTCTTTCGTCATCAATTTCATAACATCACTATCACTACATCATATATTATAAAACAAAGTCCCCCGCCGCGTCTGTCTGTATTTTTGCGATGATCTCAAAAACTACTGAACGGATTTTTATGCGGTTTTTACCAATGGACGGAGTGATTTATGAGCAAAGTTTAAGTGTCGTTTTCGAATACCACGCGGACGTAGCTGCGAACAAAAGCTAATCATGAATAATCCACACGTTATGTTGAAAAGGCATACTTTGAGGCATCACATTTAAAATCTCACATGCTTTCGTGTATTTTTTAGGCTAAGGATTATATGTTATATAATGTTAGACTAAACAATCATTATAAACATTGAATTAAAAAACCACTCGAGCATGTATCAAATTAGCAACCTATCCACAAATTACCTTACCGTGTGTGGGTACACACACGAAATATCAAAACTCAAAACAATCACCACTGAAATTAATTAGCAATGAAGTCGACATATTGCATAAACTTAAAGTAACCAAGTTGAAAGAGAACCTATATTAAATTAAAGTAGAGAAGTGACATGAACACCTGCTCGGGTGAAGTTAATTTCACCTATAATTTTTAGTGCTGACCAAATAGTCGATTAATCGAGTTTTCAGAATCGAGTGCATTGATAGTTAGTCGATTTAATGAGATTGTAACGGTTTGTTACGGATTTATGGGCGGTATTTAAGCTTCGAATGGAGTTAAAAGCACTTTAAACATAATTTAGTTCTGGATACGATTTACGGTTATTGAGTGAACGCATAAAATATTGCACTTATTTTATATGAAAACAAATAAGCAATTATAATATTGGCTACATTTACCGTTCCGATGATTTTTTTCTAATTATTTGTTACGAGGACGTTATTTTGCGTACTTATTAATAATAAAAATCAATCTGGTTGGGTTATTTAGGTAGGTAATTTACCGAGGCGTAAAAAAATATTCATACTAATTACAACATTTTATATTTTATTCAAACAATCATTAATACAGCATAGTATCATAGTTATACAATACGATTTTTTTTCTATCCTAAGCGAAACCTACAAACTTAAACTTATTAAAAAATCGTTCAGCTATAACCGATGCAGTTAGTCGATTCAGTTAGTCGATTCCCAACACTACGCTTCGTCGCTACAACTTCATTACCGCGAGCCAATTACAGGGGCGTGTAATATACGTTAACACTTGACCGGATTCCGAGCGAGGAATCGATTCATATCTCGAGTTCTCGAGTTTACTGTTGCATACCTTACTGAGAATGTGAATATGCGTATTATATTTGATGTATGATTTTAATGGGAGTTTAATTTGAGGATTTTTTTCTCTTACAGGCGACAAAATGGAATGTTGACGAAATTCAGACCGATTGGATCTAAAACGGAGAGTTTTATTTTTGCAAACATCGCAATCTACATTTCCACTGTGAGGTTTTTTGATACGTAAAAAATCTTTATGTAATATGTATATAATCGTATATCATATATACAAAGTGTAACTGAAATAACGCACAACCTCTTAAGGGGTCATTGTACTCATCATTATGAACAACTTTTACTATGACACCAAACCTGAAATCGCGAAAAAAATCAGCTGTTCACGGATTATGCGAACATAAATGTACTGAACAGCTGATTTTTTTTTTCGCGATTTCAGCTATGGTCCCATATAAAAATTGTTGACCCCTTAAGTGGTTGTGTAGTCTATACCGACAAGTTCTAATCTGTCTATGTGCGAGCGCATTAATAAAGTACGGGACTATTTTACCCGTACCTACCGATCAGTTTCGACTTGTCCATACTGGGAACCTGGATTTTTATGCAAGCGGCCTATGGCTAATAAATTATAGAGAAAGACAAAGCACGATTACTTTCTAAATTTTTTATAACATGACACCGTTTACTTTACATTTATTTAATATACCTATTTTTTTGTATAAATTAATACATACTTTCATACTTCCTTACTAACATTTTAAATGCGAAATTAACTATGTCTGTCTGTCTGTTACCATGTCACGACTTAACAGCAAAACGGATTTTGATGAAATTTGGCACACAGGTAAACTATAACCTGGGTTAGGACAAGGACACTTGCTATCCCTGCAATACGTTTCTGTGGAATAATTTCCGACCACGATGCGGGCGAAGGAGCAGGTAAAAGCTTGTCTTGTTACCCGTATATACTAATACTGTCCCCTTTTTTATACACATGCCTCTCTTATTTTAATCAAGTTTGTTACGTATTCCTTGTTGACTGTCATCTCACACTGTGTATAATGTCAATATCGCCGGCTTACAATGCAATTATTTCGAGACTACCAGTACATTTAAATTGCATCGATACACACAGCGGCTGTGGCGCCTTTGAGCTCTGATAGAATTAACTGGATACTAAATCAATGTTATCTATCTACTATTTATACAATCAATCTGCCTAGCCTTTTCCCAACTACACACAAAAAAGTTTGTGATAACTAGCTTTTAAGTGCCGTTATATATATTTTTTAATAGAAATACACTGTTATTGAAATTAAAAAAATAAAACTATTTTTTAATTTTTTTAAAACAAAAACTTGAGTAATTCAATCCTAATTTAATTGTAACATAAATTTGATAGAAAGAAAAATATTGTTTAACCATGCTTATACAACCATTTATTAACAGAAGGTTTTTATTTAATACAGTATAACTCCTCACTTGGCTCGAACACATTCCGAGATCCTCCTGGGCATGCTGAGGATCAAGTTATTCAGCATTTCTTGCGGTAACCTGTCCCATTCTTGAAAAGCGGCTGCTCTGATCTCTAGCACAGTCTGGGGAGGTGGCTGACGGTTCCAAACAGCTCGCTTAAGAGCATCCCACGCGTGCCGATTGGGTTAAAATCAGGCGAGTCGGCAGGCCAGTCTAACCTTGTGATGTCGTATTCTCGGAGAGCAGCATTGACTCGTTGAGCTCGACGTGCGGGCGCATTATCATCGACCAGTACGAATTGGTGCCCATGGTTTACTCGGAATGGTCTAACAATTCCGTCAATGATGACTGTTTTGTACCTATCTGCCGTCATGAAGCCTAGATACGGGATCAAAGACGTTCTAGCTCCAATCATAATTCCACCCCAAATGGGCACCGATTTTCTGCTTTGCTGAACGGTTCCAGTGGCAGTTCTTTACCTTTCAGAGACTCCAGACACGGATACGTCGGTTAACTGGATGAGTACTGATTCGTGATTCGTCAACGAAATTTTTTAAGTTTTGCCAAATGTTTTCCTCCTCATCTTCATTTTCCCGGAATCTATCCCACTGCAATCCCCGTCGCTAACGTTGCCGTGAATTCCCGCTAAGACCTCCATGCTCGTAATCCAGCCTGGTGTAAGCAATTCCGAATGGTCTGAGGAACGAACTTCAAGTCCAGAGGCGGCCCTCACTTCTGCTTTTATTATAGTGGTGTTGATTGTTGGATCACGGGTTGCCAGAAATCGGATATAGCGTTTTTAAGCAGAAGTCAAAACATTTGGGTGACCACTGCGGAGTCCATCAGCTAAATTATCCATGCCGTGGTATCTCTGCAACGTGGCCACTACACAGGATTGGAATACAGCAACTCTGCGTGCTATTTCTCTCGTAGAATATTCTTCTTCTCTCATAGTTGACAGGCCAGTCGGCGTGGTTGGTTAAGATACCGCCTATCATGTCGCTGCTCGTGGGTGCGATTCCCATCCAGGACAAACATTTGTGTGCATGAACATGTCTGTTTGTCCTGAGTCTGGGTGTAATTATCTATATAAGTATGTATTTACAAAAAAAAAAGTAGTATATGTAGTATATCAGTTATCTGGTTTCCATAGTACAAGCTCTGCTTAGTTTGGGACCAGATGACTGTGTGTGAAAATGTCCCAGGATATTATTATTATTATCTCCTTTATTCAATTTTTTACATATAAGTTATATTTTTAAATATTAGAATTAAAAAAAAAAACATTTAAAAATATAAAAAATAGAAATCCACCGGCATGGGGAACAGGGTCCAAGCTACAGGTGGTTAGGGCCCCAGAGACAGGAACCTCCTCACAATACGCGCCGTATCAAGGAGGACTGCCTTCTGAATCAAGCCCTTCACCCAGCCACCCAACGAGAGCCTCTTGAGATGTTGGTCGAGGCTCTTAGCGATAAGGCCATTGACTGTAACGACTATCGGCACAATGATTGCCGAGTCCACATTCCACATAGCGACAACCTCGTGGGCTAAGTCGAGATACTTCAATTGTTTCTCCTTCTCAGCCTTCACGAGGTTCTCGTCATGCGGGATAGTGACATCGATTATCATCGTGCGGCGCACTGATCGATCTATTACCACTATATCAGGCTTATTGGCTACAATAGTCCTGTCAGTGATAATAGATCGATCCCAGTATAACGTGACATGGTCATTCTCGAGAACTGGGTCGGGCACATACCTGTAATACGGTACCTCAGAGTCCACAAGGCCGTATTTCAGAGCAAGTTGCTGATGGATAATCCTGGCCACTTGGTTATGCCTGTGCAAATACTCGCCGTTAGCTAAACGAGAACACCCAGAAGTAATATGTCTGATAGACTCACCGGGACAATGGCATGCCCGGCATATGTCGATCGTCCCGTCTTTCATTATATACTTCCGGTAGTTATTCGTTAGCATAACTTCATCCATAATCGCACAGATTGAACCTTCGGTTTCCCCAAAGAGGTCACCGAAGCGTAGCCAGGCCACGGACGCTAAGAAATCTACGTCGGGCCCATGAAGGGCCCGGAAAAAGCGTCCGTGAAGCTCCTTGCTTTGCCATACTTCCTTGCGGTCGTTGGTACTAAGCACCACAGGTTTGCGCCAGTTCTCTTTAGCCAAGGATAACGGGGTGAGTCCCTTGTCCACTGCAACCACATCTCGGTGCATACCCACGGTTGCCTTGAGAAAATATTCTCTGAGACTGCACACCTCGCGGTTGTGGAGGGTCTTAGCATTTAAAAAGCCTCGACCCCCACACTTCCGCGGGATGTACAGCCTCATGACAGACGAACGTGGGTGATGCATCCGGTTTGCAGTCAGCAGTGACCGGACTCTCCTATCCAGGGCATCTAGTTCCGTCTGGGTCCACTTTAGTATGCCAAAGGAGTACATCAGGACCGGCATGACCCAACCGTTAAAGGCGCGCACCTTGTTGCCGCCTGACAAAGAACTATTAAGTACCTTTTTCAGGCGACCGAAGAAGCGCTCCTGCAACGATTGTTTCATGTCAGCCCCGTTAATGCCTAACCCCTCTGACATACCCAGGTATTTGTAGGTATCAGTTGCGGAGAGTGATCTCAGGTTTATAGAATCTGAGAGTTGTAGTTCCTCAGATTCCACAATCCCGCCCCGCCTTACATGCATGACTGCACATTTATCAACACCAAATTCCATCCTGATGGAATCACTAAAAGTTTTAGTTACTTTTAGTGACTCCAGCAGTTGCAATTTGTTGGTGGCAAACAGTTTCAAATCATCCATATAAAGCAGGTGGGATATTACCTGACCCCCTCTCCACAAAGAACAGCCCAGCCCTGTACCCTCCAGCAGAGTGCTAAGAGGGTTCAAGGCTAAACAAAACCACAGTGGACTCAGACTGTCGCCCTGGAATATTCCCCGCTTAATCCTAATAGGTTCGTCGCTCCCCCGAATTTGTCGACATCCTGGATAGCGAAGGACCGTCCTCCACTGCCCCATACATGTCGTTAGGAAGGTGCTCAGAGTTGTATCAATTTTGTACAACTCTAACACCCTCAAGAGCCATGTATGGGGCACCGAATCAAAGGCCTTCTTATAGTCTATCCAACATGTCGACAAATCCTTTCGGGATCGACGGACCTGTTGGCTTATGGCCATGTCAATGAGGAGTAGCTCCTTGGTGCCGCGGGACCCATTCCTACATCCATTTTGAGAGGCAGACATGATAGAATTCTTTTCTAAATGAGAATTAATTTTCACTCTCAAAATGGATGTAAGAAGTTTATAGACCGTCGGCAAACAAGTGATCGGCCTATAATTTTTGGGTTCCGTGGCATCACCTGACTTATGGAGCAAGTGGGTAACTCCCGTTGTAAAGAGCTGTGGCAGCGACCCAGACTCTAAGGCCGACTGGAATTGCGATGCTAAGCACGCGTGTGAACTTTGCAGCCATTTAAGCCAAAAATTGTGCAGTCCGTCCGGTCCCGGCGATTTCCAGTTCGGTATCGGACGGGCTGCACTGGCTACATCGGAGGAAGTAATTATTACTTCCTCCATCTGCGGTATGGCGTCACACACGCGCTCAACATCGCGCATCCATTCAGCCTCATTATGGCAGACGGGCACCGACCAGATGTTGCGCCAGAATGTGCTAGTGGCATCATCATCCGGGCGGCATACGTCTGCCACATTTTGCTCAGGTCGCTCCCATGCTCTATATACCCACCTTTGATCACGCTGGAATATGCGATTCTGGGTATACCGTTCAACCCGTCGCTTATACCTACGGATACGGCTTGTCCATGCACAGACCTTCTGCTTCAGGAAGTCAATGCGCTCTGTGACACGGGACATATATTCTTGAGGCCTGATTCCAGTCCCGGAAAACGCCCGCCTCACAAAGCGCATCACTCTAGGGCGAGTATTGCCCTCCCTGAAGCAGTATAGCTTGCCGATGAGCACCCTGGTCCCCTCGATACGCTGCTCGATCCTGCACTGCCAGGCTGGAACGGCGGGTTTTGGTCGTGTAGCTATGTCACAATTTGGAAATGTAACATTGGCTACACGACACGCCGCAATAGCCGCGCAATACAAGATCGAGTGCGTATCTAGGAGGTCTTCGCTGCTTTCAAAATAAGAACCAAGCAGCGAATCCAAGGCACACACCAACGACCTATTCGTTTTGTGCATAGGCAAGCGAGGTAAACGAGGTCTAAGTTGGACGGGGGCAGTTCTAAACTCCCGAATCGCATCCTCCAGCGCGCTCCTCAATCGGTCGTTACACTGGTTACTTACCGTAACAACCTCATCGCCCCCCTCCACATCATTAATATAAGACCGCAGTTGGATTATACCACTTACTGGAGGTTGCACCGCGGTCTGTGACGGGACAGGGACGATACGGTTGCTCAGTACCTCTAAGCGCAGCCTATCAAGCGCAGCGTCGTCCAATCTGTGATTCCGTTGGATAACCCGCGCCTGATCCGACAGCCGTTGGGCCGAGACGTTGATGGCTGGTTGAAGCGCCTGGAACAGAGACAGCATCCTATCGCGGTACGCAGTGAGGTTAGTTCCCCCCTCTGTTGCCCCGTAATATGCGCGCATGACGTTCTCATTCATTTGTTGAGTCCATTTCATGCGCTGCACACAACCACCGGCAGCGGGGACCCGGCTCGGGGCCGGTTGGCCCCTAGGTCCCATGCCGTTCGGTGGCCGGCCTCTTCCTGGCCGACGTGCAGGTGGTGGCGACGTCGGTGGAGAGAAGTACTCGTCGCTCGAGCTCGACGCAACTGCCATGGCCGGTGTCACAGCACTCTCGATGGGGCTAGGTACCAGCGGCGGCGGGGTGGAGCTGAGCGACGAGTCCGGAGGTGGAAGGTGTGCGCGACGAGCTGCTGACCTTGTTAACATCTTCTCATCTCTTTGCTATTTTCTTCTTGTTGTTGATTGTTGTTTGATAGGAGGTGACATCTGTCATGTCACCTCCTATCCGGCAGTTTTTGAATAAATTCTGTAGTATGGTTCATTACGGTATTTTAAAATTATATTTGGGTTATTTTTCTTTAAGTTTTGTTGTATGGTTTATCAAAAAGTTAAAAAACTGCGACTAAAATTAATAAAAACGGAAAAGAAGAAGAAAATAAATTTTGAGGCTTGTTGACATTGGTGTTGCCAGCTTATTTTAGTTATTAATATTATTATTATAGTTACAATTCTTGCTCATAAAATTTTTGATAATACTTTTTATATACAAAAATAATTGAATTTGTTTTATTGTTTTATATTCTAATTCTATATTTTTAAGTTAAGAATTTAAAAAGAAGAAGAAATTAATATATAGTCTACCGTGACAAAAAAGATTTAGATTTTTCAAACTGATCGCAAACTTTTGTGTGGTTGTTGGGTTCGGCTTCCAGTCTAACCGGATGCAGCTGAGTACCAGTATTTGACATGGAGCGACTGCCTATCTGAACTCCACAACCCAGTAACTGGGTAATACGATACCCCTTGGTAAGACTGGTTGTCAGACTTTCGGGCATCTGACCCGTAAGGACTGTCAAAGATCCATGAATGACATTCGGGACCAACGACTTAACGTGCTTTCCGAAGCACGGAGGAGTCTCAGTATATAAAGATGGTCACCCATCCACGGACCAACCCCGGCAAGCGTTGCTTAACCAGATGGATCGACCCGTGTGGCTTTTATTACTTAGTCACGATCTCCTACTATTTATACGTGTATGAAGTTTTGTGAGAAGAATGCATGACTGAGTTGAATCAATTATAGGTACTTTATGTCAAATTATAATTAAATAGTGTAATTGGCTTCGGCCGTTCTATTTAAATAAATAAATAAATAAAATGAATACTTTATTGAGTGTTTAAATTATGGTTTAAAGTGTGTTGCTTGTTGTTTTTAGACAGCAAGCAGTCTACGATTTTATACCTACGTATATGATATACCTAACAAGTTATAACATATTTTTCTAAACACAAAGGTCAGAATATATGACAACGCATTAAGAAGTGTGGAAGACTATTGGGAAGACGTATTTCCAGCACTGCCTAGCAACCAGCAGTAGAATAGGTGTTTAAGTTGACAAAAGAAAACCCAGGCTTTTATTAACAAAAAATAAAAACATGAAATCAAATACACAGAACATGCCCCTTACTCCAGTGGTAAAATACGAAGAAAAGTGTAATACCCCATGCACTTAAAACGAAGACAGCAAAAAATAAACTAAACCACCACTAAAATCCGAAAGCATTTTCAACCAAATTTAAAATTTCAAACAATAAAGACTGTAATATGTAAATTCGTCTGCTTTATTATGATACAAGTACAATCTAGCTTCACGGTAACCGTAAAATCGTTGAAGATTTACCGTGAGTCTAAAACAAGCTCAACTGTACAATGAAACTTAAGCCAGTCCAATCCGGTGCCAGTCTTGCATAATCGTTTCGTTTACACCGAAACGAACGTTAAATGCATTAAAAAATACATTACCTACTTATTTTATATTCAGAAAACCAAGAGCAATACTTAGATGAAATGATGAAAACGAAACATGAAACGTTGAAAGATGAAAACGGTGGGCCCACATGTATAATAACTTGAGATATGATCTAAAAAATTTGGCATATTTTTTTTATCTTAGAATATCAAAAATCAGCTCAGTTCTCTATCTGAAAGCGGAGAAATATGAGAAAGAAAGTTTTCGTAAGTTTATCGAGTAATCGATTACCAAATTACAAATAGATAACGAAAATCATCGCACTATGTAATTAAATCAAAAAAATTAAATGCACTAATTACAGTCATATTCATAAATAAAATATTAATTACTTACTAAAAATCAATATAGCGATTTGATTTCATATCGATTAAAACCCGTATTATATAATATTTTTAGTCTATGTCACTGGCATTACAGCCGACAGACATGTTGACACTAGACAGTTGCCTACTGATTTTGCTTGCTCACTCGTTTCGTGTATTCTGATGCGTTTTTCCCGATTATTTTTCATTTTCAACGACCACTGCTTTGTTTTTTTACGGATTCTGTGCCCACCTTGTGCGACTCTTGTATTTACACTGGACACATTTGACTTGGAATTGTGATTTTGGATTTTACGCCTTGTGGATTGGATTTTGTTGAGACTATGTATCGCTGTGTTAATTGTGAGACAGAAACTAGTCGTTGCAATTCACTAAGCCGACGGCCCTTAGGCGTCGAAACAATTCTGTCAGTGATTCGGCAATGGCATGCACCTCAGTCTGTAAGTAAATATAATATCATCTAACCAGCTCCCTGTATCCTGGCTTTTTAAATATTCTTCACTAAATTTAAACTAACAGTAGTGTCTAAAGAACATCTTTTGCACGTTAGGAATCACTGGTTAGGTAAAGATTGTAACATAACCTTATTTTTAAACCTCTAATAACTCAGCTCTCAGATTGTCAAAACTTAAACAGAATTTTCAGCGAGAGACTGATAAGTTGGAATCTATTATTCACACCATTTTCATCTCGTTACATTCAGGCCCAGGATTGTGTGTAATCGTTTCCGTCTCTTTTCTTTTGTTGTCTTACAACTTTGTATTGTCAACTAGAGGTCCTTCATACCTACATATATTTCACTTAATGAGTATGTTTTGTTTTTGCTGAAGATCATGTGAATTGCCTTATAGTTCCTAATTTGTCACATCATTATAAATCTGACGCTTAGATGACACAGCAGATTTGACACAGATATGTAGCTGAAAACCACAGTGACGTCTTGTTTAATTGTTTTATCTGAAAATAGATTTATCGTAGCTCATCACTTATCATTATCACGATGATTAACAATATTTTATCCTAACGATGTGATTACTGATTAAAAACGAGATACGTAGGTATGTAATCCTACATCGTTCCTACCCGGAACACGAGATGTAGAATAATATTATTCTTATAAGTTACTTATTTGCATCTATTGCCATTAGGGACACGGATCCTACTCCACCTCTTTTAACAGCAACAACTTTTAATCTAAATTTAGTATGGGGAAACTAGATGGAGCTATAGGTCATAATAAATACGTAAATAAGTAACTTTTCACAATAATTTGTTTTACATTTCGTACCATATTATATCTTTTATATAACATTCCTATCCGGAGATAGGAAAGATATATAAAATATATAATATGGTCATACAATATCGCTTTTAGCGATAAGACCGCCCATTGTGTCACCCTACGTAAAATTTCTACATTTATATATGGAACTTTTATGGTGTACGTAATAAAGAGTATTTTATCCCCCACATATCCCATGTCATAGATTGACATGGGATATGTGTGTGAAAAGTACTCAAAGGAGTCTCAGGCTTGATTTTGATGAAAACTAAAACTGCATCACAGAATTTTTAAAAAACCAATATCAAAGTTTAATAGGTAGGTAACATAAGAAAAATAAAAAAAGTATTTTGTTAATAATGAGCTCTTTCTTTAAGTTTGCCGTATGTCATTACTACCCAGAATGCGATCCTTATTAGCGACACTATCGAATGGTGTAATAATACAGTGTGTGTGTTTTATTTTTTCAAAATCAACAGGATCGATTCCTGCCTAGAAATATTGATTTTTCAATAATCCAATGATGCTGTTTTAGTTTTCATCAAAATCAAGCCCGAGACTCCATTGAGTACTTTTCGCTATTCCTTATAGTTTTGAATTTGGCCATCTACGCCCACTTGAAAAATTCACACTACGTATGCGTATATACAGGGTTATTTGTAATACCAGCAACCTCTTAATGGGTCATTGTACTCATGATTATGAACAACTTTTACTATGGAACCTGAAATCGCGAAAAAAAAATCAGCTGTTCAATACATTTTGACGAATTATGCGAACATAAATGTACTGAACAGCTGATTTTTTTTTCGCGATTTCAGGTTAGGTCCCATAGTAAAAGTTGTTCATAATGATTGACACCTTAAGAGGTTGC
Organism: Dicycla oo; assembly: GCA_948252095.1. Taxonomy (NCBI): domain Eukaryota; kingdom Metazoa; phylum Arthropoda; class Insecta; order Lepidoptera; family Noctuidae; genus Dicycla; species Dicycla oo. The sequence goes on along the minus strand of OX411715.1, from coordinate 26,310,262 downwards.
TGGTGTTTTACAAATAACCCTGTATATATATATATATATATCGGGACTGGGGGCCGATTGGAGTTGGAATCTTCATCCTTATGCATTTTTAATGGGTGTAGATGTGTTTTGTGGGCGAGAAGAAATAGTCTGAAGTTGATTTTAGGTGAAGTAGGTATATTAGAACTTATTAAAATTAACAAAACGAAACGATAGACAGTTTCTAGGCACTTGTTGTCCGCACGATGTCCGATGGTCAAGAGAGCTGCTCCACGCCCCGCTGTAGCGCTCTCGTCGACTCGCACGAACGTCAGGCTAGACTCTGTCGAAGCGCGCCAACTTCACACTTGCGTTTCGTTGTCAATTGACATCCCGTACTCATGACCCTTCCGATATATATATTATCTGATTGCTGATTTTTCTAATCGCCGAGACAATATTGTTTTAGGTATGAAATGAATTTCAAGTCGTTTACGGTGTAATTGCATCCAGCACCCATAAAGATGATACCAACGCTTCCTCAAGCGTTATTCAATTTGGTTCGCAGTCGGAGGTTGGCGTAGCATTGTGTACCGAAAGACGAGCGCCCGGCGGTGCGGACAAATGAAGATTTAAGGCCTTATTTAAAAAATCTAGGATTAATTGAGCTCTAGCGGAAAAATGCTTTTGATGTTAGTACTCGACTGTGTATGTGACAAAGATGTAGTTTTACACGCATTCTGAAAACGTTGAAGTTGTTATTTTTCTGTTACAAGTTGTTGTTTGGAATTAAGCCAACTATTGAAAAATTTAATTTTTAGATCAGATTTGCGAATGGTCGCCTTTTTCCAACAGTTTTTGAGTACCCACCCAGGTAATGTAGATAAATCTTCGTAAATTAAAAACCACATACTTTTCAATATATACCAATTCTATAGCACGTACCTATGCTTATATCGATATGCAGGACGTGAGTATTTACTCTAGGTTCCATTATTTAATATTCATCAGAAATAAAGAACGCAAACTCTAAAGAGTAAAAGTTTAGACAAAATAGAGTGGACAGTCATCCCGCATACATTTCGTCGTCCCCGGCAAATAAAATGGTGTACTATTATTATATAGTTTTAATTGCATTGAATATTCGACATTTAGAGGTCCCATTACACTTTGTCAATTTTTTTCAGACACATCTTATAGTTATTTCAGGAATTACGAGTATGTTATGTGTATTGTAATGAATTTAACAATATCTATACATACTTGCAAACATAAATAAATATGTCGGCGCACATTAGGATGCCAATGTCAAGAGTGACAGCTTGTCACTGTTACTCTAGCGGAGCTTCGAGTTGATGGTAGAGGGGCGGCCATCTTGGTATGGCTGATCCTATAGAGCGATCGCAAGCGCACCACGTTTTCGACGAATCGCTATCCATCGTCTTAATCAAAGTACTTTTTCAAGTGATTGAGTGTTAATTAGAGCCTAAGTGATTATTGTTACGTAATTTTAGCATTATTTCAAGAAAAATTGTTTAAGTTTCCAAGACAACGCTTTTAATTCAAATTACCCTACTTGGACTACCCACATACCCACGCTGCACGATGAATAATTCTGCTGAAGGCCGTCCTGAGCTTTCAAATAAAATTGAAGTGTCTGTTTGTAATATCAAAATAACAGCTTTTTACTAAATGCATATGCAAGTATATACGGTACTTACAACAACAAAAAACTATTTTAAATATTTGTCTGTCTGTCTGTCTGTGTGTTCCTCCTAATCTCCGAAATGGCGGGACAGATTTTGACGGGACTTTCACTGGCAAATAGCTGATGATATTAGGAGAAACTTAGGCTACTTTTGTTTTAGAAAAAGAATTAGCGTTCCGCGCAAGGTTTTACTTAAACCCATGAAATTATGAACAAATAGCGCGGACTAGTGATGCAACGCGGTGAGTCGGGGGACGAGGGAGTTTTATTAAAATGTGGCTGTTATTTGAGTATATCGTGTATCTTACGACTTCCACGCGAACAAAGTCGCGGGTCCTAGCTAGTTATTTATAAGACAAGAGTGGACAGTGACTCCGAATACATATTACGAAGTTTCTATTCTATTAGATTCTTAGAAAACAGTATAAGTTTAGAACCGCAAACGAAAACTCTACTTACGCTTTCACGAGTAAAATACCTTGTAATAATTTAATACAAGTAAAATATGTTTATAACAAAGAAATATACGTTTAAAATCGTACGTGAAAGAATTCATTTTTCTTTGACGCGCACTCATCTCATCACTTTCTGTCGAGAGCCTTTGTATGCGGCTCTTCGCGCTAAGTACATTATGTAAATGTAATACCAGAGGCAGGACTGCTTGGTCCTCGTACATTACAGATAACCACACCCATATTATTTTACACAGAGTAACAAAGCACGAACAATGTTTTCACGGAAAATAGCAGTGGGTTAAATTGGTCCTTTCGTAGGGATGCAGGCTGTGGCGCTGAGTTATTTTAGTAGAAACAAGTGTGTAGACACGAAGCGCAGCGTGCAGCCATTCTTTAAAAATATTTTGCTGTTTAATATTTATAAATATACGTATAACATATTTATTTCCGCATGACTCCTCTGAGAATCGTTATTGAACCAGCTTATCGCAACAGGAAAATATCCTACTAATATTATAAATGCGAAAGTTTGTGAGGGTGGATGGATGTTTGTTACTCTTTCACGCAAAAACTACTTCACGGATTTTGATGAAATTTAGCACACAGATAGTTTATAATCTGGATTAACACATATGATACTTTTATCCCCATATTCCTACGGATTCGAGACTTATGCGGGTGAAACCGCGAGGCGCTGCTAGTATTAATATAATTATGGTAGTATGCCATGTCTGTAATATGTAATATAGTTTTATTTTGACTGTCTCGTTGCTTTAGTAGTCGCAAACGCTGCTGCTGAGCATGATGTCCTGGGTTCGACTTTCGGGTCGGGCAGTGTTATTGGGTTTTACCATCTGGAATTTCTGAGTAGCAACTCGGAGTCTAGATTTGTGCCCAGTCAACGGCAATAGGATCACCCCCTATTACATGGGACTTAAAATGTGAGTGTACTATAGGTGCACCTCTGGAGAATACAAGCGTGACGTTATATTATGTTCTTATTTTTGTTGTCGCTTCGAAGACAGACGTACATATTACACATAAAATTAAGTTATTTTGATTTATGATTTAATTGTTAGTTGATTTATTTGTTAAAACATATTTAATTAATAACCGGGTTACTCAAAATTAAATACCTTTACCTATTTAAAATTATGATTAATATTTAGGTGGGTAGCACTGGTGTCGCACCATTATTGTTTCGTTTTGAACTTCCGGAGCAATGGTGGGGCGACACTTGCTGATATTGGCATGGGTGATCGGCAGTGAGTTGTCGGACTTAGTGCGAGTTACATCTCCAGAGTTGTTAAAAGATAGTGTGGTTATATTTTTAAACTAGAAAATAAAGTTATAATTATTGTGTACGTGTGCCGTTTGATTAAAGTAGCTTACATTTTGTTAAAAATACGTGATATTTAAACAAAAAATACCATACAATAGCGACCATTAGGAATAAACTCGAACAATGACTAATCAGTCCCAAGTTAACAATCCTAAAACCCCGTCAAACTGATAACACCACATAAATCTTACAACAACAAACAAAAACAAATTACCTATTCATAATTAAATTACTTTGTCTACAATATCAGTGAATCTTCATTGGCATTCCTTGCAAAAACATCAGAGCCAGACATACCTCAAATTGTTTTGAACGAAATCTCAATAAATCCGTACTGTGACGAGTCCGAGGTAAGGTAGGTTTAATTTAAAAGGACTTAGAGGGCGATCACCGTCTCTCCTCGGATTAAAACTTGCAGCAAAACTATTGATACGGTTCAATATTTTAACGCGACAGATAAGAAACCTTTAGAAATAGGGATTCGGAATAACTTTCTTTTGGTGGTCTTTCGATACGGAATGGAATTCAGTCTCGCCAGGGTATTCAGTCTTCAGTCAAGGTATTTGATTATTTCTGTCTTAATCTCATTTCCTTTGCCCGTCTTTTGTCTTCTATCTCTTTAACTTATTATATTCCAAGTTGTAATGAAATAACGCTTAGTGGCAATGCCCTTGCTGTGTGAGGTATTAGGAGACATAATGCAATTTGAATTTGAATTAATTGAACACATTTTTTATTTAAGAATATAATCAGATTTTGATTAATTTAATAATAATGGCAGAGAAAACCCGCCACGTGCTACGCATCTGCGGCTAAATATAAAATTAATAAATCTTATATGACTGCATAATATTTAATATTTTCGCAGACTTCATAAAATATTCAATTTATTTTTAATATCACATCATTATATTTTGTATTTACTTATGGACTTTTTCTTTGTAACGAATGAATGCTGACGACATCATCACACAATTGTATTCTTCTAACGCAATTACGTCCACAAATATTTATTTTGAAATTATTTTTCCTGAAAATAGAACGTCAAAGGTTTTATTCGTACCTCAATTTTATAAATAACCATTGAATCCTTCCCACGGTTGATGACGGAAATTAAAAATAAACTCGTGAATTGAGGCCCAAGTTTGACTTGGCGACTTTTTTATTTACTTTTCCTCCTTTGATCTTGATATTCAGGTAGCTGAAGGCGATACATCCCAGTGTACAACTTTTAATCCTGCCGCCGTCAGCAATTGAGCGGTAAGTCGTTTTAAATTAAAACTTGTCGTCGATCCCTGATCCTAAGGATTTGTGGCGAAGTTAGAGAGAACCCATCGATCCCTAGTAGTCCTTATACATACATAATTGCGTTCGAGTCGAAAAAGTTGTTGGTTTACGGTAGACCCGTAAACCAACAACTTTCGAGTGTACGCAGTTTTGACGCAGTACAACTCTTTGTTTCTTTAGCTTGACGAATTTTAGACCACCCAAAAAACGTGATGGATTTTGTATTGTCAATTTAATTCGGTAACTTGTCTCTGTAGTTTCTCATGTAATACTTGCTGTTAATCTTTCCAGCCAGATTGAAAAAGGTTTCTTTGTAAAGGCCTTCAGTCAATGTCGACAATACATTTTGATAATGTGGAATGAAATAAATATTTTAGTAAGCAAAGTTATTAATTATACGTGGCTGAGGAGTTATTAATATTGATGGGCACTTATCACAAAGAGTAATAGGTATGACCTTGACCTCCAAATTTATTTAGAATTCTGATTGATACTAAGGATTTAAGAAATAGGATGTTTATGTACCCCATTGAAATGAATTTAGGGTCATGTATTGTACCTATGGACATTTCAGACTATCTCCAAAATGGCCTCACACTGCACACAACACCGATAGCGGCACGCCACTCAGTGGTGTTGCTAGAAAATAAAAATGCCACCACAGTGTTGCAATATAATATTTTTAGTACTGCCAGTTTTTTTTATTTTATTATAATCAATGTCCAAATGTACAATACATGATTCTGTGCAATGACGGATTAGATAAGTGTAAACAACAAACATTACAAACTGAATGGTTGCATGTCGTTAAGTGTTAATAATTATTTTTCGTTACATATTGTGTAAAATATAAAGGGTGACTGGTAATTAGTGACCGATACTTAAACACACGATTGTACTCATGATAACAAACAACTTTTACTATAGGACCAAACCTGAATTCGCGAAAAAAAAATCAGCTGTCCCATACAATCATGTTTGCATAACTCGTCAAAATGTAGGGAGCACCTGTTTTATTTTTCGCGATTTCAGGTCTGATTCCCTATGTTACAAATAAAATATTAATTATTTTTATTCACTATTCACTTCAGTTATCGACATCATTGATTTATATTTTGCGCCCATTAGGAAAATTGCTAACAAATTAGCTAAATCTCTGAAAAATTCGAGTACATAAAGAAGCACACCGTAACTACATAGTTAGGCCCATGCAATGGACATTGTAATTACATTACCAGCGTCACTCAGAGAATTTCTAATTAAATTTAAGTGTACAACTCCACGCCGTGTCGCGTAGAATTTATTTTTTTTTTTGCTCATACATTATTTTATTACAGATAACCTAATGTGAGTGGACTTTTAACTTTTTTGTGAGTGGACTTTTCTGGTTCCATAATAATTAAATGTTAATGTAAAATATGGATGAGGTCTTCTTTTTATGTCATATTTGCTGTTTTTTAGTCATACATAACAGTGTTGTGTTATTCAGACGATGCTTTTACATCGACAGATTATAATTCGTCTAAAAAAATCATTGCTTTAACGTACTCAAAATGGTTTAGGAAAGAGTCGTAGCCATCATATTCTTATTTCGTTTATTGCTTGTGGTTCGACCGCGTAGTTTTACTAGTAGCACCAAGATTGAACCTACCAAGGAGTGTCACATGACACCGTATAGGTTAATATGAAAAAGCTCTCTAAATATACAGATATATAATATACACAAACGTAAAATACCATCGTCATACAATAGTTGTGAACCTATGTATGCGGTAAAAGGCGATACTCAAGGATATATTTTTACGATAATACGATAATTTTTTGTTTTACTTGAACAAAGATCTTGTGTCCTCGTCAGTGGGATAAAAAATATTTTTCTGTTTGTCTCGAAACTAATACGTACATTCTACGAAATTGGCTTCTACGACCATTTAATTCAATGCTTTGTTAGTAGTTTGGGTACATATCCATCACACTAATCGCTTTCTGCGGGCCAGACAGCCTGATTGCTGTTATTGTTGCCTTATCTATCACAAATGTCTTCGGTAGGTACTATCATGTGTCTAGAGGTCTAAATCCTAATAAAGTTAGACGAAATACAATGTTGCTTGCTTACTTTGATATATTGTATAAGCGAGTTTTGAATCTTCTTTTATGATTTGGAAATTGGTCCTACGGTCCAAAAGCTTTCATATTTTTATTTATTTTTATTTCCTTTATTTTGGTAACCAACAGCGATACATATATTTTGTTGTATATTGTTATATTTTGTACCTATTGCAGTATCATATAGCTATTAATGAGTTTCCTTGTTTAACGAGGACAAGTATAAAATATGCGAAAGGATAGATATAGATATGGAGAAGGCTATGCTTGGAGTTTTCCTACATGATTGAATCAAAAATGAAGAGATCCGCAGGAGAACCAAAGTAACCGAGATAGCCCGAAGAATTGCCAAACTTAAGTGGCAGTGGGCAGGGCACATTGCTCGCAGAACAGATGGGCAATAGGGCTGAAAGGTTCTGCAGTGGCGACCGCGTACCAGAAGACGTAACGTTGGAAGGCCTCAAGGTGAACCGATGACTTTGTGAAGGCCGCAGGAATCCGCTGGATGCGGGAAGCACAGAAGCGTTCGAAGTGGCGGTGCTTGGTGGAGGAGACGATGAGGAAGATGATGCGAAAGGACTGTTAAGGAAATATGTAGGTATTTAAAAAGAAGTATAAAATTTTGAAAAACAAAAAAGGTTAAATGATAAGAGATTAGTTACTTGTCGTTTGCATAATATTATTCTGAATTTTTATCCAGTAAATTCATGACTTGGTAATTTTAGCTGGTACCTCATCTGCCTAGCCTTTTTCCAACTATGTTGGGGTCGGCTTCTAGTCTTACCGGATGCAGCTTAATACCAGTATTTCACATAGATCGACTGCCTTTCAAACCTCCACAACCCAGTTAATGGGTTGTGGAGGGTGTATTAGAGTGATGTAGGTTAAAATAAAAGAGAACTGTTCAGTTCAGCTGTTCGTATAATAGTGCACATAATTGGTGTGTGCAGTTACAATATAATTATAAGGTTAGGCGAGCTGCACACTACAGCTCCCCTTTTTTTAAAAAAAATGTTATTATTACTTAATTACATAATGCATTTTTTTTTCTTAAACTAACCTAACACAACATACTTACTTATAAAAATAATATTTTTAAACATTACAGTATATTTAAAAAAAAACACATCTTATCATTTTACCAAAGTATTTTTAAGTTACAAACAGTTTTGTATTATTTTTATGAATAACAATTTCTTTGTTATCTTTTAATATTTTTACATTTGGCGTAACATCTTCAACTACTTTGTATGGTCCTAAATAAATTTTGTCTAACTTATTTCCTACTTGATTTTTAATTAGGATTAAATCTCCGCTTTTATATTTTAAATTATTTACATTTTTGTCAAAATTAATTTTTCTTAATTCCTTACTGAATAATAAATTATTTCTAGCTTCAGCTTGTGCTTTTTGAAGTCTGTATTTTAGCTCCAAATGATAAGAATCAGGATTATACAAAGGATCAACATATGAATTTTGTGCTATATTAGATGGTAAATTACAATTTTTTCCAAATACTAACTCAAATGGAGTGTATTTTGTCTCAGAGTGAACTGTAGTGTTAAAAGAAAAGCACCAGAATGGAAGCCAACTGCTCCAATCTGTTTTGTTATTGTCACACTGAATTCTAAGATAAGCTCCTAGAACCTTATGAGTATTTTCCAATCCTCCCAGAGTTTCATGATGATAAGCAGTTGAATGCAGTTTATTAAAATTCAACAAATTGCATATCTCAGTAAAAACTGATGACATAAACTCTGTTCCCTGGTCTGTTATTATCTCTCTTGGGATACCATATCTCAGAATAAAATTGTTTACAAATAACCTAGCTACAGAAACAGTATCTTTCTTCTCTAAGGGATAAGCCTCGACATATTTTGTCAAGTCGCATTGTAATGTCAGAATGTACTTATAGTTTAAATTATCTACATCTAAAGGTCCCATTAAATCTAAAGTAACTCTTTCAAAAGCAGTTGATGCCGTGGATGTGATGACCATCGGTTCCTTCGTATGCCTATTGGAATGCTTTTGAATTTGACAACTTCTACACTTCTTTACGAATTCTGTTACGTCATTAGTCATTCCTGGCCAGTAATAGTACTTCCTAATATTATTTATCATTCTGTTTACCCCCGCGTGGCCACTCGTGGGTAACAGATGGAAGTCATTTAAGATCACAGTTTTCGTGTCTTTGTCAGTAACTCTTGTCACATCTTTAATAACAAGTAGCTTAGGAATATCTTTAAAATGACTCATTTCCTTTACGAAATTGTTAATAAATGTTTCGTAGTGCTTGCTTTTAATTATAACGAGTTCGTTTAAATTGATTTGCTTGCAAAAACGTTGTAATTCTCTCGCTAACACACTTGCGGTCGATAACGATCGAGAAATCACAAAAATTGCTGATTTTTCATGCACGAATTTGCAGTTACCATTGTCACTAGTGAAATGTTTTAATTTTTCTATCTGATTTAAAGTATTTTTATTACTAAATAATACCAATTCAACACTGTCAATTGGTCGTTTGAGGATTTCCACTACCTTAGGTTGATCAGGCCTTGGAGTAGAGGATGCCTCAGTAGTCATGTCGTTGTTGTCACAGTCAGTGCGTAACCTTCGAGTCTGTGCCCTTGTCATGACCGATACTACATGCTTGTTCATATCCTTTAAGCTGTCGGATGTAATAGGTATCCGGCTCAATGCATCTGCAGCTGCGTTGTGCCGTCCTGGGACATAGCTGATTTCAAAATCGTATTCCTCAAGGTATAATCTAAACTTTGTCAACCGGCTTGAAGGATCGGTCATATTAAATAAATAAATCAACGGCTTATGGTCTGTTTTTATGTTAAACTTTTTCCCATATAAATAAGGTCTGAAATGTCGAACTGCCCAAACAATAGCAAGTAATTCTAACTCAATCACAGGGTATCGCGTTTCGGCTGGTTTCAAGTTACGGCTGGCGTATGCGACTACCTTGCTATTGCTGTTAGACAGCACGGCGCCTAATCCTAGTTTTGATGCGTCAGTTTGTAACGTAAAAGTATTATTGTCACTAAAGTCTGGATAGGCAAGTATAGTTGGACTAATAAGGATCTGTTTTAACTTGTAAAATGCTTGCTCGCTTTCATCACTCCACACGAACGCTACATCTTTCTTACATAAGGCATTCAAAGGATAGGCTATTTCAGCAAACTTTGGAATAAAACGCCTATAGTAATTTGCAAATGCAACAAATCTCTTGACTTCGTCTACATTCTGTGGTACTGGGTATTTTTGCAGGTATTCTACCTTTGATGGATCAGGGAATATTCCGTCTGAAGTGATTTTATGTCCTAAATAAACGATTTCTTTACGTAAAAATTAACACTTCAGCGGATTTAGCTTCAAATTCACTCTCCTTAGGCATTCTAAAATTTTTGTAAGATTCTTGTTATGCATTTCAAGACAATTTCCTACGACAATACAATCATCTTGATATAAAAAGCATGATTTATAATTTAACCCAGACATTGCTATTGTCATGAGACGAGCAAAAGCACTAGGCGATGTCTTAAGTCCCATTGGACATCGTTTCATTTGATACTGCTTGTCTGTTGTAAATGCAGTAAACTTCCTAGACTTTTCTTCTAAAGACAGTTGATAGTAACCTTGACTAAGATCTAATTTTGAAAAATAGATGTTGTTAGATAACGAATCTAAAATCTCAGTGATGTTAGGTAACGGAAATTTATCGTCCTGTATCCTATTATTGAGTTGGCGATAGTCTACTACAAGTCTCCATTTCCTTTCTCCTGACCTATCTGTCTTTTTAGGTACTAATAGAACTGGACTTGACCATTCTGAAACAGTCTCTTCAATGATATTGTTCTTAACCATTTCATCTATTTGTCTTTGTACCTCGCCTTTCAACGCTTTAGGTAATCGATAAGGCTTCACATACACTGGTGACGTATTTTCCTTTATTTTAATTGAATGTTCTATTAAATTAGTTGTAGTGAGCGTATCTCCTGGCAAATGGAAAACATCGGCATATTTGGCACATACGTTTTCAATGCCCCTTTGTTCCTCTTTATTTAAATAGGTATGTAGTTGTAAAGTAGTAAGCAAAGTTCTGACTCTATCCACAGATATACTATCGTCATCAAACTTGCACACATAATAATTATTTAGGCAACTAATAATTAAATCTGAAACATGTACAGTAACCGAGCTATCAGTTGTATTTAATATCCTAACAGGAATAAGTCCATTATGTGGCTTCGATATTACACCCGCTGTGAACACACCTTTATAAATTTCCTTTGACAAAATGACGCAATCACTGTTGTGTGACGTCGGTATTTGTTTAATTACTTCGCAACGGGGCGGAATTGTAAATAAATTCCTATTAACATGAACACTAACAGACTGATCTCGGGTTTCTAAACTCAGAGTACCATTTTTATAATTTAATACAGCGTTATATCGCTCAAAAAAATCCTGCCCGAGTATTCCTTCTGCGGCGCAAGTTAATTGTTCAAAAATATAAAACTTTTGTTGAAAAGTCACATTATTAATTATAATATCTAAATAAATATATCCCAAGAACTCTAAATTACCACTAATTCCTTTAATAACTATTCTATCGTGTTTTACTAAATTCATTAATTTTCTATGTCGCGACAACCATTCATACTTCAGCACACATAAGCTAGCTCCGCTATCAATCAGTAAATTAAGATCTACATTGTTATTTTTTAATTGACAATTAATTATACAAAAATTACAAAAACTAAAAATAGAATGAGCGTACGGTTTAGGTACGAAAAAATTCTAGGCCTTCATGATTATTTGCGCGCTCATTTCGCAAGCTGTCTTGTACATTGGACTGTTGCGCGTTATGCTGAACACGCTGACCACGCGAAAATGTTGACGCTGACCACCTGAGTGTTTACCTCGATTTACACTATTTGAAGTTCCTTGACCTGTGCTACTTTCATGACTTTTATTATAATTATGATTATACGTTTTATTATAGAACTGTCTATTTCCTCGGCCTCGAGAACCTCTAAAGCTTCCACGTTTATAGTTTTGGTTAGCCCTAAATTGCATAACCTGGTCTTGTGGTTGGACAGACATGGATTGCTCATCTACCGCAGCCGTAATAGCTTCAGGCAATGACGCAAACTGTCGTGAGGCAATGATGGTGCCGAGCCGCTTGTCGGCCAAACCATCGCTGAACCTTTTAATTGCAGTCTTCTCATTGAGTGGACGCAAAACCTCATAGGCATCACGCTTATCGTTAGCCTGAGCAATCGTGAGATTCACAAACAACTCCTCGATCTCTGTACCGAATTTTTCTATACTCCTACGGCCTTGAGTAGCCTTAAACAACTGCGTTTGTAAAGCTACGGACGATTTTTTCGGTAACAAATAAATGCGAATATCTTCTACCAAACTGTCTACATCCGCGTAATTTGGTTTAAGCCGTAATTTTGCACTAGGTGAGAGACGCGTTTTCAACACAAACTGTATTAGTTGGTTTTTACTAGCATCATTGATAAGCGAACTATATAGCAAGATACCATCAATAAGCTGATTCGTCACCTGCTCCTGGCCATTCAATACCGGCAACAGCGAAATTGCAGTTTTAATATCGAATGAGTCAGCCATTTTTGTGACACAATCACAACATTCCATAAAATCCTTAGAACTAGTTTGACTACTACTATCTACTAAAGATAATAACCCCTTTATTTTCTGAAAATTTGATTTTATCTCATGAATTAATGTTTGGAAAACCTCATAAGTTTCTTTGTCTAACCTGCGATCTTTCACTTCTTGGTTCAGCTGAGTCAAAATACAATCCAGTTTACTATATTCTTTTTCTGCTTCTACTAGTTTCTTAAAAGCTAAATCATGTCTGCGCCTATCTGGACCTAGTTTTACTAAATATTCTCTTAAATATTTCAGTTTAGCGTGTAAATCTTGCAATTGTTGGGACATTCCTAATCCCCAAAACAAAATATAAAATACTACAGCATGGTCTAATTACAACATGAAATATTACACAATAATAAAAAAAAGAAAAATGTTAGCAGTGCAAACTTACATTGCAGTAGGTATGTATTTTACTGACAACGTATATGTAGGTCACGACGTCTCACGTGGCGTGGCGTGGATGACTTCTCAGCATTGGACTCGAACTGACTCCCAGCTGCTCCACTTCAGACCCGTACATTTTATCTCCCGGCGCCCTGCATGTCCTCTCGTCATAAGGCTTGAGCATTCTCCCGGCACCCGGCAGCAACTTTCCTTTTCTGTCTTCTTATTTAATGTTTTCACCTCTTCAATAGTGTTCCTTTTCTGTCTTCTTATTTAATGTTTTCATCTCTTCAATAAGGATTCAAATTCTGATTCTTCTGTAATTTTTTAAATCTTCTTCGCTTTCTTTCTTCTAATTTTCCGTCTTCACAAACTTCTATCAGTTAATATCTTCATGGTTTCTTCAACTACAGACACTTCGCTTTTTACGTACGTTGCAAAATTTTAATTGCTGGCTAAGGGTCGCCATGTATTAGAGTGATGTAGGTTAAAATAAAAGAGAACTGTTCAGTTCAGCTGTTCGTATAATAGTGCACATAATTGGTGTGTGCAGTTACAATATATAAGGTTAGGCGAGCTGCACACTACAAGGGTAATACGCATACAGACAGCCAGAACCAACGGCGGGATCTCGGTGTGATACTTAATATCAAATGAAAAATAATTTAAACAAATTAAATCGACTTCCTAAAGAAATTAACTCAAAATTATGAAAAAGTCGGAAGTCGGTGTCTTAGGATCTGTATTTTAGTTTTTTGCCACCGACTTCAAAATTACAGAATTCATAATTTTGAGTTAATTTCTTTTTGAAGTCGATTTAATTTTATTTAATTGTTTTTTATTTCGAAATTTTTAGTTTTTAGTAAAAACTGGAATATTTGTTTGTAATAATTAATTATTAGTTTTGTTATAAATATTGCACTAGAATTTGATTAAGGTTTTGAGATGTTTTGCCGTTGACACCACACCCGTATCTCGTATCAGTAAGCCACACATATTAGTCATGCTCACACGTATTATTTCATTATCTTGAAAACTACTTAACCAATTTTGGTTAAACTTGCACTGTTCTCTAAGTTGAAGTAAATGTAAGCTAATAAAAATAAAATGGTCACGATCCGATTAATAGTTTTGGAGAAATGCGTGGGCAAACATACTTACATACAAACATACGTGTCGAGTCGATAACTCCTATAACTCCTTTTTTGAAGTCGTTAAAAAGGAGTTATCAATTCGACACGTACGTATTGTTTGTATTATTGGAACAACAACAACAACAAACAGGCCAGCTGGCGTGGTTGGTTAAGATACCGCCTATCATGTCGCAGGTCGTGGGTTCGATTCCCACCCAGGACAAACATTTGTGTGCATGAACATGTCTGTTTGTCCTGAGTCTGGGTGTAATTATCAATATAAGAATGTATTTACAAAAAAAAAAAAAAAAAAAAAAACAGTAGTGTATGCAGTATATCAGTTATCTGGTTTCCATAGTACAAGCTCTGCTTAGTTTGGGATCAGATGACCGTGTGTGAATAATGTCCGAGGATATTATATATTATATAATTAAAAATATACAAAATTTCATAGAATTATTTATGTTTGTATGTATGTATGTTTGTCCACGCTTTTCTCCGAAACGGTTAATCGGATCGCGACCATTCTGTATTTTGTTGGCTTAAATTTACTTCAACTTAGGGCATAGTTTTATCAAAATCGGTTCTGTAGTTTTCAAGACAATGTACCAATACGTGTAAGTGTGACGGCCTAGCTTATTGTTACGAGCTACGGGTGTAGTGTCAAAGGGAAAACATCTCAAAACCTTAGTCAAATTCTAGTGAAACATTTATAACTAACCTATCATATTAACTACTTATTACTATTACAGTTTTTACTAAAACTTAACATTACGAAATAAAATATAATTAAAAAAAAAATCGACTTCAAAAAGAAATTAACTCAAAATTATGAAATAATTTTAAATTTGGAAGTTGTGGGCAAAAAACTAAAATACAGATCTCGACTCCGACTTCCGAAATTAAAGTTATTTCATAATTTTGAGTTAATTTCTTTTTGAAGACAATTTAATTTTTTTAAATTATTTTTTATGTACAGTTATTAGTAACAAAACAGTCCTTGTATAGTATTTTGAAATTGTAATTAGCTTTATATTTAAAGTGACCGCAACAACCTTTGTAGAAAGTTTCGCATGCAGATGAAACTCTTACTTGTAACGAAGTATTCATGTCATCAGCCCGTCTATTTATATTGATATTGTTACTTAAGACTTTCTTATTGTTTTCTTTTATTATGTTTCGAAAACTTTTTTATACTGATTACGTATGATGAATTATTTTTATTTTTAATGCTACTGTAACACTTTTTAGGGTTCCGTACCACAAAAGGAAAAAACAGGACCCTTATAGGATCACTCGTGTGTCTGTCGTTCTGTCTGTCTGTCCGTCTGTCACAGCCAAATTGCTCCGAATTTAATAGACCGATTAAGTTGAAATTTGGTACACGTATGTATTTCTGTGACGCAAACACGGACGTGTAATGTAAATGAATTTTGAATATGGGGGTCAATTTTGGGGGACAAATAAGAAAATTTAAAAAAAAAAATGCAAACTGTGCGATATATTAAATGAAAGGGCTTACTGTGAGGGACTCAAATATATTTTTTATAATTTTAAAATAAACTGTTTTAAAGTTATTTCAGATAATTGACGAAAATTGACCATTCCCCCGTTATCTCCGAAACTACGGAGCTTAACATTTTGAAAAATATACAGAAAATAATTCTATAGCTATATATTACAGGAAAACCTATAAGAAGTCTATGGTCTTAAAATAACATGGTAAATCTCTCAATATTGTGCGTACAAACTTACATTTTTCCATAGTTAAACAAAAAGGATCTAACCCATAATAGGTGTAATGTGGGTTGGATCCTCTTTGTTTAAGTATGGATATTTGTAGTTGGAACGTATGGGAGAACATGTTTTTCAACTATAAATTAAGTTTGTTCATCCCAACTACGGAGCCCTTCATTGTGCGTGGTCTGACATGCAACTGACTGTTTTTTTTTTCTAAAAGGTGTAAGGTAAGTTTAGTAAAAATGTTTTATATAGGCCCTTAAAGACGAATTTGTGTCAGTCAGTTATCGATGCCTGCTTGTCATAAGGTCGAATATTTTTTATTCAACATACTAAATGCGCCTCAAACAGTAAACTACATAATTTAGGCAACAGGGCGTTAGATATTCTCAAATTGAACGGTCATTGAATTCATAAAGACACGAGATATGTCTTTATGAATTCAATGAACGTTCAATAATATTATAACAATGCTTGTTTCAAGCCTTTACAAACAAATTTTTAATAAGTTAAAAATTAATACATTCCCAAATCCTGCCTACAAAGTCTTTTACGTAGTCTCTTTAATGAAGTCTTGAGTTTATCAGTAAACATGATATAGACATTATTAATTTAACTTGCCTAATTAAAGTACAAGTGAGAAATATTTAGCTGACGATCGAACCTTTACATAATACCGTTGGATTATGTATAAATCGTTTTAATTGAGATGGTAAAACGGTTAATTGAATAGTTAATTGATACCAACATTTTCAGAGATAGGGGATAACTCATTCCTGTAGAAGTTAGTGGCCAGTATAAGCTGATCTCGCATTGTATAAGATTTACGTACAATGAGAGGTCAGCTGGATATAATAATAATAATTGCGACTGATTGAGCTACTAAAAGTAACTGAAACATTCAGTAGCGCCATCAGGATGGAATTTGGTGTGGACAAATGTGCAGTCATGCATGTACAGCGAGGTGAGATCATTGAATCCGAGGGAATTCAACTCTCGTATACCATACACCTTAGATCGCTGTCCTCATCCGAAAGCTATAAGTATTTGGGTATGTCGGAAATGTTAGGCATCAACGTTGCTTACATGAAACCATCGTTGAAGGAGTGCTTCTTTGGCCCCCTGAAGAAGGTATTAAGTAGTCACCGCCGGCCGAAAGCCTCGATCAACGTCTCTCG
Source organism: Dicycla oo (assembly GCA_948252095.1). Lineage (NCBI taxonomy): Eukaryota > Metazoa > Arthropoda > Insecta > Lepidoptera > Noctuidae > Dicycla > Dicycla oo. The sequence goes on along the minus strand of OX411715.1, from coordinate 26,293,271 downwards.
AGGCTCTCGCTAGGCGGTTGGATCAAGGGCTATATTCAGAATACAGTACTTCTCGATACAGCTTGCATTGTGAGGAGGTTCCTGTCTCTGCCGCCCTAACCACCGGTAGCTTGGACCTTGTTCCCGCTATCGACGGATCACTATTTTTTAAATATTTTTGAATTTTTTTTTTTTTATATAAATATTTAAAAATGTATTCAATAAGTTTTGAAAATAAATAAAGAACATAATAATAATAATACACCTTCAAAAAGGTCAGGGATCCCGGATCCCGAGATATGTCAAAAAAAAAGAACTCAAAAGTATATAGCTTGATATGTAGCCGTGAGTACCTACCTAACAACGTTTTACTACGCACTGTAATATTATTTGCTAGTACCTATTTAATCTAATGAACGACTACGACTTCCAGTATGTGATTATTAGAGTTCCTACCTACCTGTTGATAAAGACTATATACACAAACAAATATATATATCAATGATCTACCAAAAGTAACCATTCATCACATGTCACTATTTGCCGAATTAGAAAATGAAATTAATAAAACCATTCAATCGATAATCACATGGCTAGATAACAATAATCTTAAGATAAATATTGATAAAACAAAATTAATGTTGTTCAGTCAACGACCAAAGGCTTGTAATATGTTAATAGAACACGGTAACAAAATTATTGAAAACATAGGTACCTACTACCAAATTTTTAGGTTTAAATATAGATCAAAGGCTGGACTGGAAAATACACACAGAGGAATTAAGCAAAAGAATAAGCAAATCTGCTTATGCTCTCTATAAACTGTCTTCGATCTTAGGTACCGACGCTCTGCTTTCTGCATATCATGGCATCGTTGGCTCAATCTTAAGATACGGTGTTATTTTTGGGGCAACTCGTGTAATAGAAAACTAATATTTAAGTTACAAAAAAGGTGTCTCAGAGCGATATTTGGACTAAAATGAACTGATACGTGTAAGCCATATTTCATCAAAAATAAAATATTAACTCTCCCATCATTATACATTTATGAGGTTGCGGTATTCGTTAAAACAAAACCAAAGCTTTTTAATAACCTATCAGATACTAATACCCGAAGTCGACGGGATTATAATAGATTATGTGTAAGAAAGTCCAATACAGCACTGATACATAAAAGTGTGTTCTGCATGGCACCAATTATATTCAATCATATTCCGCCACACATTAAACAATTAAATGTAAACTTATTTAAAAAACAACTAAAGAACTTTCTATTACAAAAAAGCTATTATAATATTTCCGAGTTTTTAATGGACAAAGTATTGATATAACTTTGTATTTTTATTTACCTCTCCTATTTACATTTTATTGAATATTAAATTTTAATTTTTAGTTTCGGATTATTATTATTTTTAGTTTATTATTGATTGTATGTTTGTTCGTTTTAATAATTTAAATTTTACTGTTTTACTTGTAAATTTTGTGTTTGTGTACATTTAACTAAGATTTGCACACCAGATACCTGGTAGAATATGACGGAAAACTATGTATATTACTTTTTGTCAACTTATTTTACTCGTATTCTTGCAAATAAATAATATTCTTATTCAGATTTAATTTATTATATACAGAATTATAGACCCAAATAAACTAATCTAATAATATTGAAATACTTGAATTGTTACTTCACCCTCTTCCTCTCTTCTAATTTTGCTGTGCCCGACAGGGTCCACATTGATCTTTTATTTAGTCATACCATCGGAATGCAATAAAGAATTGAGAATTGAGAATTGCGAATTGATTTCTTCTTTGTAATCACAGGTCAGTGTTGAAGCGTTTATAAATGAATGAATCACTGTTACGAGTATCAATTGTTTAGATTTAGACAAGGCCTCTCTCTATCAAGGGAAAAATTTGAATTTGGAGAAAAATTATCAAATCTATTTTGCATGGATACACATTAACCCTTCAAGCGTCGTTGCATATATACGTACAACCGCATAGGTTTATTTGTGTCAATGTGTGCTTCGAATGTCAACCGAACCCCATAGGTTCATAACTACTGTAAGCCCGTGGTCGCCATTGGATTATGGTATTTTACGTTTATATATATGACGGAGGAAGAACCTCCATAGTATTTTCAAAAAGTGTGACGTCATCTATGCTGACGTCACTGATATCGTCTTCGTGGTGATCACTCATCTTCGATTTCCAAAACAAAACTTCACGACTTGTTTCAAGGCTTTGTTTATTCAACTGACAGCGTGACGACGTCCCATAGAGGTCCGCACTGTCCGGCGGCTCGAACAAGAATGATCTTAGCGCTTTTTTTTTTTTTTTTGTGAATGGCATCTCGTAGTTGACCTAGAGAGGTCGAGACTACTTAACCGGGCTATCCTGTGGCTGCCTTAAGAAAACTCAAAGCCTCCAGCCAGGGGCAAAAACTTACAGACTAAGCGACTACACGCTAAGGGCTCCCCCTGTGGGGAACGGGCCTCGGCTTAGGGCGTCGCTGGGGGGAGGACAGCAAGATGGGACAGGCTGGATCAGATTAGAATTATTCTTGTCAGGGGAGTTTAAAGCTACAGGCTCAGCTACGCCACCAGCTGGCACATCATACCCGAGCAAGGGACGGGGGGGAGGACGATTATTACGGGGTCGTCGCGAGGGACCTCGGCGGCGAGGTCGGAATGTCGATTTGTTTTTGTTCCTACGGTCCCTACTGCTCTCCTGGAGAAGAGTTATGGGGTCGTCGGGATCTGAGAGGACAAGCCTGGGGCGGCGGACCTTACTAATACGAGAGGGGACATAGCTAGCCGCCTCGACAACCAGAGGGTTGCGATGGTTGGTGGCTGAGTCGAAGAAACGCTTGGAATTGCGTTTCAAGAACTGGGAGATGGTGGGAATATCGAGATCCACGTGGAGGATTTCGTTCCGAACGAACCAAGGGGCTCCCGTTGCCTTTCGGAGGAAACGGTTTTGGAGGGCCTGCATCCTATGAATGAGGTGGGGTTTTGCGTGCGCAAACACTGAACCCGCATAGGTCATGATGGGGCGAATGCACGCTGTATAAATGCGCAATTTGCACCTAAGTGACAATTTGCTACGTGCATTCAGAACGGAGTGGAGTCTACCGAGATCGAAAGCGGCGCGCGAACGCACCTGCTTTATGTGCTCAGCGAAGGAGAGGTGGTGGTCGAGGGTCACACCGAGGTATTTGGCTCGCGTCTCCCAAGGGATCGGCTTGCCGAACATGGTGATCGGTCGGGGGGGGAGTCGAGTGCGACGCGGTCTCAGAAAGAGGACCGCTTGACTCTTGTCGGGATTGATCTTAGCGCTTACAGTGCGGCCGTATTTATAGGGATCGTCGCACGTGCACATTTTTAGGTTAAGTATTGAACTATGTAAATTACAATTATTTTGTTAACGTTTTAAGTAGTTTTAAGTAGTTAATTTTACATCGTAATAATCAATCATTATTTTGTGAACTAATTTCAACCAATCAAATTATCATTTTAATTATGAGTACGATGCACGATGAGTAGTTGCGCCGATACGGCCATACTGACAGACGGTGCGCGCTCTGCACCAGCCTCGTTGATTCTCGTTGTTAAATAGACGAACACGATGAGTAGTTGCGCCGATATATACATACATATTAAATAAAGTTTTTTTTTTAAGAACCTGGTCCACCGAGCTCTGCTCGGGTGAAAATAGAAAACACGTTTTTTTTTTTTTTTGTCCCAGAAATGAGACCTAGCTTGATCGATATTTCGCCCCCGTAAAGCCCTGTAATATTGCAACTTTCATCGAAATCGATAGAGCCGTTTTCGAGAACGTGATTACACATATACAAAAGTTGCTCACATAATAGTATAGGATAAGGGTTTGTTAGATACAGATCACTACATTTAAGATTCCTTATTGGTCCTGAGGGTAAATAATTAAATATTTTTTACAAGATGAATTTATCTTTGCGATACATGCTAACCTAACTCTATCCTTGCATCCAACAACCATATCGAAAACTTTCCTGACACAAACACGCCACTTTAAGAAACTTCTAACGCTATTTCCCGACGTTTTCATACGAATTAAGACTCCGCATTAAGATAACGTATGCGCCCACAATGCCTCGGGAGACGTTATCGTTTAGTCTGTGGTACTAGCCGTACGTTTTCAGCACAACTTGTTTTAACCCCAGTGAAAAATAAGAGGAAACGGCTTAACCATTTCTCGTATTTTTAAGAGAGGTACAGGTTTTTCTTCCTGTATTTTTTGGTGTTGGGTTTTGCAGGGGATTCAAGTAATATCGACACCTTAGTTAAGAATGTTAATTTATTAGTATTTGGTAAACATACTACCAGCTAATTAGTTGAAGCGTGTTTTTGACATAATTAAGCTTGGGATAATTAATCTGTCCAGTTATTTCTTGAAGCAGTTCAATGTGTTTTTTTTTTCTTTTTTGTATGTTTGTTACGCGATTACTCAAAAATGGATGAACCAATTTGGATATTTATATTTTTGTTTGAAAGGGTATACTTTCTAGGTGGTCCCATATAAATTTTATTAACTTTGCTTAGGTAGTTTTTGAGTTAGCTTCAATAATGCGAAATCTTCCCACTTAGTTTATGTTGATGATGTTTAAATCTATGCGGATGATGTTTTATGCTATCAATAGCACGTAGTGGTATTCGAATTTGTGTGGGGTAGGTACCACAATTAAAAAGTGAAAAATAAAATCTTTTTACCAAAAAATAAAAGCGACTCCCAAAACAAACCATACAAAATGAAGAATAACTTTAATTTCGCTGCCAAAAAACGAAAATACAAAACCAAAGACACGGTCTACTGAAATTAAAGTTATTTTTCATTTTGTAGTATTTTGTTTTGGAATTCGGTTTTATTTTTTGCTAAAAAGTTTTTTTTATTTAGTTATTGGGTTGGCTAATAAGTAATGAGCGACATACAACTATTTCATTTGTATTTATTTATTAAATGAATAATTTTTAATCATTAATAATATATTCACCGTCGTTTTCTACTACTATTCGCGACCGATCTGGCAAAGAGTGAATGGCGTCCGCATAGAACTTCGTTGGTTTTAAATTGAAGAAGTCATCTATGTATTGTTTCAAGTGTGATTCATCGTCAAAGCTTTTTTCCCGTTAATTATTACTAAGTGATCGGAACAAGCTGAAATCAGTTGATGCTAAGTGGAAGGTGGGGTATTATTTCCCAGTTAAGCTCCAATAGTTTTAGCCTGGTACTCTTAGCAATATGCGGCCGCGCATTGTCGTGCAGGAAAAATATTTTGTCGTGTTGTGGACGTTTGCGATGGATGCCAAGCTTCAGTTTTTCGAGTTGATCACAATATACTGTTGCTGTAATCATAGTATTATTAGGAAGGAATTCCCAGCTTATTACTCCATGTATATCCCACCAGACAGAAAACATTACCTTGCGAGGATGAAGATCACCTTTTGACGTTGGTTTTCCCTGTCCTTTACATCCCAGCCACTGGCGCTTGCGTGTGTGATTAACATAGAGAACCCACTTTTCATCTCCAGTGACAAGATGATCTAACCAATTAAATGTGCGGAGGAAAGATAAAAGTTGTAAACAAATCTCAGCTCGGTAGGTCAGCTGATCTTTACTTAGTTGATGGGGTACCCAAACACTATATTTGTAAGTCTTTCCCAAATCATGTAAATGATTTTCTATGGTGCCATGACAGCACTCGAGCTGAACAGCCAAATCTCGTGTTCTTCTTCGATTAATAGTTTTAATTTACCGATATCTATTTCCACGGGGCGCCCAGACCTTGGTTGATCGGTTAAGAAAAAATCGTTATTGCGGAACCGTTGGAACAAGCGCTTTGCTGTTGCTTCGGAGATTGCATCGTGAGCTATCCTTTGACATATATTACGTGTAGCTTCTGCAGCAGAATGCCCAGATTGAAACTCATATAGTAAACAATGTCGTACGTGGGTTTTAATATCACTCATTTCTTTGTGAACTTTAACGCACTAACAGCCAAACTATCAATTACACGCATGAGCGCGACTCGCTCTTTATATACCCTCTGCTACAGAACGTTTTCGAACCTTTCCGAAAATTCTAGAAATTATAAACTAAAACGCTCATTACTTATTAGCCAACCTGATCATAATGATGATTGACCATGGCCAATCATTATAATTATTAACTAAATAAAATCATGGTAATGACGTAGTTTTAAGTTCTGTTTCATAGGAATGTACTCTTTGAAACGGGAACAGCTTCAAGTTTCTGTTTAACTAACCAATATAACATGTCAGTTAATATAACATGTATAATAATTGTTTTATTTGAGTTTTCTGTTTGAACAATTTATTGTCAAGTGGCGATATAATCAATTTTTAGAGTAACTAAGCTGCTGTCACTGTTCAGGAGAAATTAGATTCCTGGAATACTGATAATGAAAATAAAATAAATAAAAAAAAAAATGAAAATTTAAATAAATTAAAATAAATAAAAACATTATTCGTTTCAGAAAAAAAACATGGTACCTACAGTTTTAAAAAATCAGTAGCAGATTGGTTCTTTGAACCCCACACTGGCATTCCCTGGCATGGGGACATGTGTAACCATAAAACTTCTTTACTGAAAGCAGGTCCGATAATTATAATATCAACCAGATATAAAAGCTTCGTTAGTTCGCTGCAAGATTTATCCTGTGCACGACGTGAAAGATATGGTTTGTATGTTATGTTATTATAATATTTCCTCGTACTTTTTAAAGGATAATTATTTATGAATTTTTCATATTCTGAGCGTGACGGTAGCAATCTAAATAGAATCAGCTTAGAATTTGGTTATCTGGTTTTGGATTTATTGATTTACTAGCTTTTGCCCGTGGCTTCGCCCTCGTGGAGGTCGGAAATTATCACAAGGAAACGTACTACTGAAATTTAATGGATATATATATGGTCTACCCATATGTCAAATTTAATCCAAATCCGTTCAGCCGTTTTAGCGTGAAAGAGTAACAAACAAACTCACTTTCGCATTTACAATATTAAAGTTAGTATTAGGATTATTACGAGTATAATGGTTATAGGCTTCATGGTGTCTAATAAAAAAAATACCTAAAAAGATATCTTAATTTATCTTTCAAAGAAAAGAAGTACCAAAATTATCTGCTTTGCATTCCATATTCAAACACTATCCCTTCCAGCACCAAAATAGAACAAATATCAAACCCAGAAGCACACAATAACTGAACATATTTCTAACTACAGTTTTGTTTTACGGCAAACGATTCACAAAATACTGTGCAAACAAATTCCAAGAGGTTCGTACATGAGGTGCATCAATATCACTGGTTTATGTACGTGCTTCTCGCGTAGGTGTATAAAAGTACATTTTATAAATAGTGTAGTTGGCAGTTGTTATTTACGACGACAATATTTCAGTATTCGCCTAGTAAAAACCAAGATACATTTCAAATTAGCATTTCACCCATTAGACGAAAAGTCAGTTAACATATTTTATTCTTAAGTTGAGAACAAGTTACATAGGTCCACGATCCATGGTCCTGAGATTTGTAACTTGGAGTAGAAAAAAAAGCCTGTGCTATCCTCCAATGACCCACTCCGCGAGCCTTTGCTTCCAGTTTTGTCGGAACCTGTCCAGTTCGTCCCATCCGAATTATTTATTATTAACTTAATTATTGCCCTCTGCTTTAAGTCTGGCAAAATTTGCTTTTCTCTGTCAGTTAGTTGGTACTCATCAACAATTCGTATTCTACTACCGATGAAACTTGGTATACAGGTTTTACGACATAGAACTTTTCTGTCTCTGGGGATTTTTGATTGGAGGGATACTTCCTCCAAAAAGGGGGCTACTGGACATCTCCCCCTTATGAGATCCGATTTCGATGGTTCTTTTTTTATTTGAAAGTTTTACTTTAAATTGGTCTCATACAAATTTGGTCCACAAAAATGATCGGTGGACTGTGTAAAATGATATGGCTAGAAAGGGAGTGACTACCGAGATGACGACTAATAGAGAAGTGTGGAAGACAAACACAAAATGCAGTAAATCGTTCACTATTATATTACTACCATTACTACTAGGTAGGGATTGATGGAGCACCGGGGACCATCTTCTTATCACAAAACTAAAGAATTCTAAAAAATAAAATATCAGAATTCATTAAAACGAGGCTTAAAAATCAATATTAATGTTAGTTTTACAATAAGGTCACTAGATGGCGCCACTGTGCACCACCACATCGCGCTATCATTGTCACTCGCCCAATGGCTAGGACTAGTTAGGCATTTTTTGTGACTTTGTTAGGTGTAAAGTAGCTTCAAAAGTAAAGTCTCGTGGTTAACAGTTAGTGTAGGTTAGTTGTGGGTTAAGTTATTTCTGTTTAATTAATTATTCGTCTTGCCAGTTGCCATGAAATCTTTGGCTAAGCGCGGTAGCTTCAATCAGTTTTCTGTCTGTTTTGACTACCCAAAGCAACAATGTTTCGGCATGGCTGCGAGTGCTGGTTGCAAAAAAGTTTGTGCTAACGAGGTCTACTGTTCGCAGAACTACTAGTCATTAATATTAAATTATGGGACAAATGAATGTTATTCTTAATTATTATTAGTAATTAGTATTACATGATTGACGTGTAAAAGTGTTTGTAGAAACCTTCTTATAGAATTAAAATCATTTGTCATTTATCATTGGTTATATTGGAGAAAATAACAAAGGGAAAGTCGAAAAACACTTTAGGGAGAAAAGAAGAACTGCGTTTGAAAAGAATCCGTAATTGAATGCCTTGTATGTATTTACGCGTATCGGCAAGCGTAGCGTGAGACGCCCGCTGCTAGATGGACCTGGGTGGACGACCTTAAGAAAGTGGCTGGGATAGAATGGATGCAGAAGGTGGAGGAAAGGATGTTGTGGCGCAGCCTGGGAGAGGCATATGTCCAGCTGTGGACTGCGATAGGATCAGTTAATTGATTGCGATAGGCTCAGTTGATTGATTGATTGCGATAGGTTCAGTTGATTGATTGATTGCGATAGGCTCAGTTGATTGGTTGATTGCGATAGGTTCAGTTGATTGATTGATTGCGATAGGCTTAGTTGATTGATTGATCGCGATAGGTTCAGTTGATTGATTGATTGCGATAGGCTCAGTTGATTGATTGATTGCGATAGGTTCAGTTGATTGATTAATTGCGACAGGCTCAGTTGATTGATTGATTGCGATAGGTTCAGTTGATTGATTGATCGCGATAGGCTCAGTTGATTGATTGATCGCGATAGGCTCTGTTGATCGATTTATTGTTTGATGTATTTAACTTATATCATACGTTACAATGACTTCTCACCTGTTATATTGCAGCAGAGTGGTGATCTGTTTTATTCAAAACTAGCTGTTGCTCGCGGCTTCGCCAGCGTGGATGTCGGGAATCTATACGTATAAACCTTCCTCTTGAATCACCCTAACTATTGATGAAAACCGCATTAAAATCTATTCAGTAGTTTTTGAGATCGACGCGAACATACAGACATCCATGCAGACGTAATGGGGGACTTTGTTTTATAATAAGATGAATCTCAATGAATGAATCTCAAAGGCACCTTGTTAACCTTTGTAAATGAAGACTAGTTACAGTAATTACATTTTAATGTTTTAAGAACAGTGTTTGAATACAAATATTTTAGAACGTTATAATTTACGATACAACTAGAATATTATATTGGTGTAGATAAATTGCACTTTCAATAAAAGAATTGTTTTGAACTCGATAACTTTGATATAATTATATGGAATATGAATTATTAAATTGATACAGAACCAATTATTTCAATAATTTTGTTAAGGGCAGTCTTTATACACTGTTTTTTTTTTAGCTAACCAGTTATTTGTTAACTTAAACTTAAATAAAAATTCGTCAATAATGACGATTCGGGAAAAATAACAATTCATGCATATATATACGCTGTAATTATGATTGGCTATGTTGAATTTCTAGATATGATTTAGTTTTATTTTCCCCGCTTCATTTTTTTATATTCTCATAACCCGACATCCAACTCCTGAAAACAATTAGCTATAAAAAAATAATAAACTTAACATAATCACTCTGGAGAACACCGAAAATATCCAGTTCATCACACGAAATTTATTATTTAAATTAAGGTATTCAAACAAAAGACCTGTTTAAACGGCTATAGTATAATGCAGCCCTAATAAAACAACAGGGTTGATATGAAAGAGTAATGAATAAATGGAGTGATCATGGCCATTTTTTTTTAAATTATACCGCTTACGAGTAGGTTCATAATAATTATGTTTTCATGTGTTTTTATTAGCTTGTGCGCAACGGAACGTTGATGACGATCATTATCCTTAATAATAATTTCTGATTAGTCTATAACCATCCATTTTTGATTACGGGTTTCTATCAAACCCATTTCAAATAGAATCCTAAAACGTTTCAAGAACATTGAAACCCCGCTGATTGTGTGCTACACCGTAGCATAGTGCGTAGCACAGCGCGTAGCATAGTATGCTTTTTAATAGCAACGTAATAATTTGCGTGAAATTTTAGATTTATTTTATTATTTGACGGTCTAGAGACCCTGCTATCCTGAAGTCAATCAGTAATAATGTATCAGACATACTTTATTGCTCAATATTTTATTCGTTTTAATTCAAGATGATGTCTGACAATACTTCATAAGTCGCACGTTATCATTCCATTCGCTTTCTACTCTGTGGCTGGTCCAAAGTACACAGTTTACTGGCCGTCTTCACAACCTGTAGGCAACGGCAACGTAAACACTGAACTAATTATAAGACGCTGGATGCCCAACGTAAATATTTTGCTCTATCCTGCCGTAATGTTGGTAACGAACTTGCCTGTTTTTATGTTATAGGGAAAGTTGGTAGGCTGCCTTTGAAATATGTTGATTAATTTAATTAGTTTTGAGGTTGATATTTTATTAGTTATTTAATCTTTGTTTTTGGTTTGTTTCGAGAATTATTTACATTAGTTTCATATTTAACACAGAAGGGGTTTATAATAAAATTGCGTAATGTGAAGTCGTGCTTCACATTACACTATAATATTTAAAATACTTAAGTTTTTATACATTACACAACTAAGATGTCTGACAGAAATTTCGAATACTACTATCAAATAACACCAAAAGTAAAATTAATCGCTTTTATGGAGCACGACTGGCTCTATAATTTTAAACAAAGGTCAAACAAGACGTGACCTTACACGAGACTAGCACAAGCAAGGCTATATTACCATATCACTATATCAGCAGAAGAATGCAAAATGAACCTCTTTCCGACGTGTCCTTATCAATACAAAGGACAACACCAAGAACTTTTTTCTTGCACGCGTAACTCCATTTACCTATATCCCATTTTTACGGGACTAACGTTACGTAAGAGGAGTGGCTCGTGGCTCGTGGCTCAGATATCAGGCTATCATCTACACCATTCTCATTTTATAGGCATCGTCATATAAATTCAACCGACTCGTTCTTAGCTTTCCGAGCGAATTTCCACATATCGCCCGCTGTACGCTACTGTATTCACGGCGGATCTTGTACCTTCTAGTAATGTTATTTGAGTTGGAGTTTCGGCTGTATTATTAGAACGTTACTTTGAATGTTGCTGTAATGTGAGTGTGTGTGTTTTCTCACTTTTAGGCGGAATTATCGGCGGGAAGCGGCTGTAATATCAAGTGGCTTAATTTTGTCGAGATACGTGAATTTGTATATAAGACACTTTTACAAGCAACGATTTTAGACATTCTTTTGTTATTCCAGAGCTTCAGAGGTAACAGAATCGCTTTAACATCCCTATACCATTTTGTAATAACTTAAGGCGAAAGGTCCAGGTAGGACAATTTCATGAAATCTTGACATTTAGGATTATACTAACTTGAGTTGTATTACTGATTCTAATGATTATAATTTTGTAAATAGATACAATGTGTGACCTTAATAACGCACAATCTCTTAAGGGGTCATTGTACTCATCATTATGAACAACTTTTACTATTGAACCAAACCTGAAATCGCGAAAAAATCAGCTGTTCAGTACATTTTGACGAATGAAGCGATCATAAATGTACTGAACAGCTGATTTTTTTTCGCGATTTCAGGTTTGGTCCCATAGTAAAAGTTGTTCATAATGATGAGTACAATGACCCCTTAAGAGGATGTGCGTTACATAAGTTATATCTTGTATATGTTACGGTCGCGGATTATAATGTAATCCACATACAACCAAATACTGACTTGCAAATTGCAAAAAAACGTAAGAAAATTTGAATTTCGCGGGCTACCTGGAGCTTCCCCTTAATATATTATACGCCAGTTTGAAAACCTTAACACTGTTTGTCTACCACACCGGGAACGGGACGTGAACGAGAAATTAGATGACGGCGCCGAAGTAGTTATAACCTGGATTAACACAAAGGATAATTTTTATCCCAATAGTTTTACGGGTTTGAGACTTACGCGGGTGAAACGGCGGGCGCTTCTAGTTTAAAATAATTTCACCCATGTGAAACTTTAAGCTCCGTCAAACAGTAGACAAATCCATTCAGAGCAAGTTTCAACCTGCATTTTATAGCAAGACATTACACCCTGCACTCTTAGCTCTTAACTTCACACTTTGCATTATAAATTCAGTTTTAAAAAGGAATAAAACAGTAGCGACAGTTTTTAACCGCTGAAAATTGCAAAGTACTGTCTGAGTTTCGTAAGGCGGAGATATTTCGGAGATTGAGGCTTGGTGGAAGTGACACTCCGCTATGGGATCTTGGTTTAGTGTCAAGTAGAGAAAAAGCCTTGTATAAGATCGAAATACAGTTAAGAGGATTGTGAAGTGCCGATACGCGGCGCGATTTTTAGAGGCAATTGCCTACATTTCACACAATTATTTACATTAATATTGTTTCGGGCGATAACGTTTTTACTCCCCTATACCTTTACGAAATGAGACAATTTTAATCTCATTACATTCAGTACACTTTAATCTAGGTCTGTACGTTTTTCATTTTTAGTAATTCAATTTAATTTAATTAAAAAAATTAAAAACGCTCGAGGATGTATAGATATTTAGATGCTAATAACTTATATTGCGTACAATATTTCTTTATAATAAAAACGTACGGACCTAGTTTTTCATTATACCAACAACATTTTCAAAAATTATGAAAATTAAACTATGTTTACGGGGAGAAAAACGTTATCTCTTTTTGTATGAAAATTTACAGCTTCACAATCCTCTTAACTGATGTTTTTAGGGTTCAGTACCTCAAAAGGAAAAACGGAACCCTTATAGGATCACTCGTGTGTCTTTCTCTCTGGCTGTCCGTGTGTCATAGCCAATTTGTTCCGAATCTAATGGGCCCATTAAGTTGAAATTTAGTACACGTATGAATTTCTGTGACTCGAAGACACGTGTAACGTAAATAAATGAATTTAGAATATAGAGGTCAATTTTGGGGAGGCAAATTAGAAAATTGATCAAATAAAGAAGTTTTGCAAACTATACCATGTGATATATCAAATGAAAGGGCTTACTGTGAGGGTCTCAAATATATGATATTTTTTGTATGATTTAAAAATAAATTGTTTTAAAGTTATTTAAATTGACCATTCCCCCCTTATCTCCGAAACTCCTGGGCCTAAAATTTTGAAAAAAATATACAGAAAATAGTTAGATTACAAGAATACTTATAAGAAGTCTGTAGTCTTAAAATAACATGGTAAATCTCTCAAAATTGCGATGATACGTACAAACTTACATTTGCAGTTGGAATGTATATGACAAATACAGGGTCAAATAAAATAATAAAATTTAGCGAAACTCCACCTGCGTGATGGGTATAGATATTGAATCAGGACAAAATAAAATTAAAAAGATTTGATGATATTTTTCGCGATCGCGATCTCTGGTAGTATTACTTGAAGTATGAGTTGAGAAACCTGTTTTTTTTTTGTTTTATTGTGTTTAGATATCGACACACATCACGTCTGTGAAGTTTACACAAAAAACAAAATAGATTTTTTAAACTGACATTTCAACTACCTACTACAGTTGATGACTCCAAAAAAAAATTATGAAATTAATTTATTTTTTGCTTTACCATGCTTATACAGGGTTATTGGTAAAACACCAACAACCTGTTAAGGGGTCATTGTACTCATCATTATGAACAACTTTTACTACGGGACCAACCCTGAAATCGCGAAAAAAATCAGCTGTTCATTACATTTATGTTCGCATAATTCGTCAAAATGTACTGAACAGCTGATTTGTTTTTGCGATTTCATGTTTGGTCCCATAGTAAAAGTTGTTCATAATGATGAGTACAGTGACTCCTTAAGAGGTTGCTGGTGTTTTACCAATAACCCTGTATATTGATACCCATTACGTCTGCGGAGTTTCGCTAGGTAATTTTCTCTAATTTGACCCTGTATAGTAAAAATTTTAGATACATAGTCTAGTCTGTTCAAAGTGAGGGCTTTCCAGGTATCGATCTGTCTGGGCTCTGTATCCGTGTATGTCAGAGCATGCTCTGAAACATCGAGGGCACAGACAGCCAGGCCGATGTAAACAATGTAATGTTAACAATCTATTTCCCGTCCATGACGGAACAACGCCGGACCTGGGATATGTCACAAACAGTAAAGCAAAAATATAAATAGCACATAAATATGATAAACGTAATATTACATCACGCCTTGTATCCCTGAAGGGTTAGGCAGAGGTGTACCAATACTGCCGTCATAAGGAAAAAGACGTATCTGACATTTTTTTCGAAATAGAGTTATTTACATATTCGGAATCAGCCAAAAAGACGCATCTACCAGTATTTTTATACTGGCGTAAACTTAACGAAAACCTAACAATTCAATCTGCCTAGCCTTTTCCCAACTATGTTGGGGTCGGCTTCCAGTCTAACCGGATGCAGCTGAATACCAGTATTTTACATGGAGCGACTGCCTGTCTGACCTACACAACCCAGTATAGGGTAATACGATACCCCTTGGTAACACCGATTGTCAGACTTTCGGGCTTCTGACGACCCGTAACGACTGTCAAAGATCCACGAATGACAGCCGCGACCAACTGCTAAACGTGCTTTCCGAGGCACGGAGGAGTCTCGGTATGTAAAAATGGTCACCCATCTACGGACCAACCCCGTCAAGCGTAGCTTAACCTGATGGATCGGCCCGTGCGGCTGTTATTACTTAGCCACAAGCTCCTAAACCTAACAATTCTTACTATTAAAAGACGCATCTGCCTTTTTATCTTGTATTTTAAACAGGATAAAAAACCTTTTTCTCCATTTCAATATTTCTGTACATAAGTCCTTTTTCCTTACGGCGGAAGAATAGTACACCCACATTTCGCCAGTTATGTATAAGTCCCATGTAATAGGGACATCAACCGGGTACAAATCCAGACTTCAGGATGCTAATGAGAAATTCCAGGTAGGAAAACACAATAACACTATTATATTATTTTAATTTATTGTGAATGTGAAGACTATGTAGGTCATTGCTTCTTTTGTTTGTTTTATTTTTTCTCTCAGTTATTTTTAATCATCGTCTGGCAGTTTGAGTAATTTATGCGGCCTACCCCAATGTCCTTTCTTTGGTATTGTTCGTCGATTCGTTGAGTTGAAAGGTTAAGTTCTGAGTTGAGCTGCGCGATTACTGACAAATGCGTGCACTGACTGGACAGGTCCTCTCAATCTGTGTGGTTCTTTCCTCAAAAGACCATTTCAGACACCAATCTACATGGTCTTCACATGAAGTGACCAAGATTATGTCTGGACTTTATAAGAGACTGTGACCTCTGAGTTTGTTTCGGCCTTTCTTCTCAGAGTAGTCAGATAGGAAACGCCGACCTCATCTAGTTTAAAAAAAAAAAAACATGATTGACTTGTAAAAGTGTTTGTACAAACCTACTTACAGAAATAAAAATCATTTATCAATCATTTATCATTTATCACTTTGCCTGACCTGAGAATCGTACCGAGGACCTCATGCTCAGAAGTAGCGCTTGCGACCAGTATATGATAAAAGCGTCCATAAACATAGACTTCATCGATAATGCATACACGTTGATACAGAAACTAAAACTATTTTTGGCAATTAATTGAAATTGGACAGTTCCTGTGAAAAATTGATTTTATCCTTTTTAATTCCCACAAGATCTCCTGAATAAACAAACACTTATGCAGCCTCATTTCCCTTTAACTCAACGTTAACAACTCTACTTCGAAAGATGAAGAAAATTCTACCGTATCAGTGGAATAAATAGGGTTCAAAACGTTCAGGTCGTATTTGTGAGAGGAATCGTACAAACGAAAATCTCGAGGTAAAGAACCGAATGATGTTTACAGAAAATGGCCAATAGAATCTAATAAATATAGTTAAGGATGCAAACATTTAATGACATTATGTTCATTCAATTTATTTGAATCAAAACTTTGCTCCTATTGCGTTTAAAGAAATTGTATTTTAATCTATAATCAACTATGTATATACTATGTGTCCCTATAACTTCAAAAGTCTTATTTCTTAAATATTTATTTTACATTTTTCTTTTTTGTGCCATTTCTTGAGTATCATATAGGTACCTACACTATCGTAACTCATATTATAAATGCGAAAGTAAGTTTGTTTGTTTGTTTGTTACATTTTGACGCCTAATCCACTGAACCGATCATCCTGAAATTTTGCTTAAATATTATCACGTGTACAGAAACGGACATAGGGTACTTTTCATCCCGCAATTAAGTACTGTCTCCGAGAAAAACAACAATAACGTTCTTATGATCATAGATGGCGCCACGTGTCTTTCGAATCATGATTGAATTATATTGTTATAGAAACTGCTGAACGGATTTGGATGAAATTTGGCACATGGGTAGACTATGATCTGGATTAGGACATAGGGTACTTTGGTCCCCGTAGTGCGTTCCCGTGGGATAATTTCCGACAAACACGTGGGCGAAGCCGCGGGCAAAAGCTAGTTATACTATATATCTTAAGCACGATAAGTATCACAATAAGTGGGCTGCAATACTGTCTATAAGTTTTGTGTATTTCTTGTTTCTGT
Source organism: Dicycla oo (assembly GCA_948252095.1). Taxonomy (NCBI): domain Eukaryota; kingdom Metazoa; phylum Arthropoda; class Insecta; order Lepidoptera; family Noctuidae; genus Dicycla; species Dicycla oo. The sequence continues at coordinate 26,276,134 of OX411715.1, read as the reverse complement.
GTTTTATATTGTAGCTGTTAGTTGTTCCTTTTGAGTAAAATAAAATAAGTGTAAATTACTGTATTGACCTCTAAAATCAAGTTCTTAATCATACGGGTAAGAGAATGATAAATCATCAAAAACCATTAAATATAGAACTTTCTAATGTATGTATTTTTCGTTTTAAAAACTAATTTGAAAACATCGTTCTAAAATCGATCCAAGCAACCGCAGCACCCTAATTGCGTAACACACTACTAATCGGAATCGATTTCATTTTGACAGTCCAACAACGTTAATTGCGTTATTTACGGTGTCGAGAGACACATTTTTGAAGATATAAAGCAATGGATTAGCTATTTGCTTCAAAATGATTCAGATTCCGATCGATAGTGTGTTACGCAATTAGGACGCTGATCCCCACAGATTTCATCAAAACACAAAACTAAACACAGAATCCAATTCAAAACTAATGACTCCCAAACCACTAGAATTCAAACAATAAACACATTATCTTATAAACAGCAAAACTAATATTAAATGAAAAGTTCTAACGGAAAGCAGGTACAATGCAAGACCTCAATTCGTTCTCAAATACAATCGACGAACTTCAAGGCACGCCATTTAAACTTGGCAAAATAGCTTTTCAGTTAATCGCAGTCATTTTGTTGAGTTCCATCGTTGAGTTTGATTTGATGATATTTTGGCAAAGTTACTGACTACGGCTGGTTGTCGTAGGAACCTAGTTATTGATATTGTACGGATGGTTTCTTTGACTAACATGGATAAATTGCTGTCTCTCTGCTTCTGGAGTATGAATCATATTTGTTTGCAATATTTCTGAAAATGCGGCTATTTTTATAATGCCACCGAGGCGTATTATAGTGAATTACGTGCATCGTATCTTTGTTGCAGTGTTTCTAGTGTTATTTTCTTACTAGCTTACGAGTAGTTACGACGTATACGTTGGGTTCATTAAAAAACCTCCGAATGCCCCTACCATCAGCTCCTTTTCTAAACTATTTCTTTATCCGAGCTATTTTCAAAACGAAACAGTAGATATTATGTATCACTGTGTAACGCTTTACTAAAGGATGAAGGTGTAATTATGACAATGAATACTCCGCTAGTCATAGGTACAAACTTTCCCGCAGTGAAAATGACTATAGCTGAATCCACACGCAACTGCTAAGAAAGTAAACACAAATCATACAAGTACCAGCTACTCGTATAGTGCCCAATATTTCACAAACCGCGCTTATCTTGTAATAGAAGGAAAACATATTTGGAACGCGATGTTATAAGAATGTAAGCCGTAATAAAGTAAATCGACTTAGGCCAGTTTATTGTTGCGTAGAGAAGAAAACTCTATTCATAATTTGTATTTTTCTAATTTTCAAACACATTGGGCTTCTACCTTGTTCTTATAGTGTCGATGACAAAAATAACTCAAAAAAATATATATAAATACAGTTTTTTAATTTTTTTTTGTCCCAAAATTCAGCAACCCGAATACCGTTCGCTGATGCAGCCATTTGGTAGTCACGTGTGCAGCAGGTGACCTGGCATGCAGTGCAAGATGGGAGGTTAGTCATTGTTTTGTTTTTTTTTTATTTGAGAAAGGTTTGCTCTTGACTTTAGTCTAGGTCAGAGATACAAAAGTCTACGATGGAGTGAGCTTTCCTAGAAGAAGCCTGTTCACTCTAACTTTGAAGAGTTCCACTCTTTTGCCGTGCGCATTATGAAGGATGTTTAAAAGCTTACCAATAAAAAACAGATTAGACCTATAAGTAAAATTACTTTGCTGTTCATCTGGTAACATGTAGTTGGACTTTATGTTCTGAATGCAGGTTATATAAAACTATTTTATTAGGCTTCAAAATAGAAATCGTGAGTTATAGGAGTTAGGATGTACGGCAAAGTCAGCGTAGTCGTTTCAAATTTAAGAGCGTTCGACTCCTGTCCAACTTTGATATTCAGCTGCTAATCAGATGACTAGCAGCTGATCATCAAAGACGGACAATAATTAATTATATTATTTACAGCCACACAAGAATACACGTCACGTTCACATACCTAATTCAAAAATGACAAACATTATAATTACACATATCACATATAGAAACAATACAACCCTTACACAAAGCGACAGTTGCCGTGGGGTGAGACTACCTCGCGATAATTCTCTAATGCCGAGTTCAGAAACAAAGAGGATACGACATGTCACTGCTTTATGTACAAAATATACTTAGTTAACAAAATTAATAGTTAAAGGTACGGTGTGAAAAGTGTTCCCGTGGGATAATTTCCGACAAACACGTGGGCGAAGCCGCGGGCAAAAGCTAGTTATACTATATATCTTAAACACGATAAGTATCACAATAAGTGGGCAATACTGTCTACAAGTTTTGTGTATTTCTTGTTTCTGTGTTTTATATTGTAGCTGTTAATTGTTCCTTTTGAGTAAAATAAAATAAGTGTAAATTACTGTATTGACCTCTAAAATCAAGTTCTTAATCATACGGGTAAGAGAATGATAAATCATCAAAAAAAATTAAATATAGAACTTTCTAATGTATGTATTTTTCGTTTTAAAAACTAATTTGAAAACTTCGTTCTAAAATCGATCCAAGCAACCGCAGCACCCTAATTGCGTAACACACTACTAATCGGAATCGATTAGTAGTACGGTGTGAAAAGCAGATTTTTTTTGAAGATAGAGAGGAAGAAAATATATTTAATTGTCAGGAACTTAAAAAAAGTTACCTCGATTGATACTTAGTAAAACAAAACAAAAACTTTAATTATAAGTAGCGAACAGAAAGATGAACATGGCTTTGATGAAGATGGAAGAAGATGGCTTTTCAATGTCCAGAAAGTCATTGTTGGTTAGTCATCGACTATTTTTGAGATAATTTGTTTTGGACATCGTTCTGTACCAAATTAGCTACCTATATGCTACGGCGTCAAGCGATTTTTAGGGTTCCGTACCCAGAGAATGCCAACGGGACCCTATTACGAAGGCTCCGCTGTCCGTCTGTCAAGGGCTGTATCTTTTGAACCGTAATAGGTAGAAATTTGAAGTTTTCACAGTGTTTTATTTTAAAGCAGACAGACAGCTGTGCTGCTGAGGAGTTTGTTGCGCCACTTCTTCTCCTCAGCTAAAGCACTAGGAAGTGGTGAAGGGCGGGCGTTTTGGGGACTGTCTTATGTAATTTTGACGTTCGAAAAGTGCTGATTCTCAGCCTAGTTTGAATAAATGACTTTTGATTTTGATTTTGATTTTGAAAGTTTTTTTTTTTAATAATTATAGGTAGGTACTATTTTGATATTAAACGGTAGTACGGAAACCTTAATGTCCTAGTCTAACTCGTACTTGGCTTCTCATCTAACAGCAGACGCACAATAACAAATTAAAAATTAATTTTTCTTACAATCAAGACAAATAAGAATATGTATTTTCATTTTATTTTATAATTAGGTACCCAAATACCTCGAGAAAGAGGTTAATCGTCAATTCCAACTCGTGTGGGCAGCGTTCGAGAAGCTGCGCAATTTCTTCTTGTCTCACATACCGCAGTGTCTCAAGTCGGAAAGTCTTTGACTAGTGCGTGTTGCCAGTGATGTCCTACGGCTCTGAAAGTGGTCGCTCACAATAGGCCTTATTAGAAGGCTAAAAGTCACTCAAAGGGCAATAGGCTATGCTTGGAGTTTTCCTACGTGATCGAATCAGGAATGGAGAGATCTGCAGGAGAACCAAAGTAACCGACATAGCCCGAAGAATTGCCAAAATTAAGTGGCAATGGGCAGGGCAGATAGCTCGGAGAATAGATGGGGTCGAAAGGTTCTGCAGTGGTGACCGCGTACCAGAAGACGTAACGATGGAAGGTCTTGTGAAGGCCGCAGGAATCCGCTGGATGCGGGTAGCATAGAACCAGTCAAAGGGGCGGTGCTTGGGGGAGGCTTATGTCCACCAGTGCACGTCTTTCACCTGAAATGATGATGATGATATCGATGGTCTAGAAGACAAACGTGCTAAGTGCAAAATTTTGAATTTCTAACATTGAAATGCCAAATGTACTAAATGAGCATGTTCTACCGTTTGGCATTTAAATGTTAAAAATTCAAAATTTTGCACTTATCACGTTTGTCTTCTAGACCATCGATATATGACCTAAATGATTATAGTAACATGGATAAGCATTTCATAGTTTATAGTAATCGAACACTATCAAAACTACTATTAGCAAAAAGTGATACTTCTTTGCACAATATTTTATTGAAGTCGGACACAACTACCTTGGATCAAACAGTAATAGTATCAACACCAATTCACCGTGACGTCATTTCTTTCTTCTACGCTCCACGCCCCACACATTTGACTTCGTATCTCGTTACTCGTAACTCTGTACAATTCGACCTTTTTGTTACAACCGAGGTGTATTCGCTTGCCTTTGTTTTCTCTCTGACAAAAGACGCACCTTTCAAAGGAAATCCAGGGTGTTATGTAAATTAGAAACAGTAAGACTGGTTTAAGGTAATGTGTGATATCGTTTGTGCATGAGCTTGCTTGTGTAATAATGATTAATTATGTTTTTTTTTTTTAATAACACTCGCTATTGTCTCGAAGATCTAGTGGTCGCAAGGGCTACTGCTGAGAATGAGGTCTTAGGCTAGATTTACAGGGGGCCTATTCCACTAATTTGTAACGTTACACGTTCAATTGTGTTTCAACAACAGTTCAGTTTCGATCGCCGTTCGATAGTTACCAAAAAAGTCATTCTACTATTCTATAAGCAAAATGGAAACTAAACTTAAACCAAATCGGAACGGGAACGTATCAGCGCAACATTCCAAATAGTTTTTTTTTTTAATATTTTTATTCATGACCATAATTCCAAATAGTATGTTTTAATAATACCACAGAAAAAAAAGTTGAATCTAATAATATTACTAAATACGAATAAGTGCTACTAAAAGTATTTTTAATACAAAATCATATCCAGACCATACTTATACCTTTAGCCTGTATATTTTTTTGTAACATTTCAACTTTATAAATAATAAAAACTCAGAAGAACGTTTCGTTTTCGGCCCCAGCTTGCGAAATCTGTGAAACGAAACGTTTTAATTATGTCAAAAAGATAATGATGCGACTAAACGTCACGCTCATCTCATGTTCGGTTTTGTTAGCAGAATAGCTTTTGAGATTGTTTCAATCGATCGGTGACTGAACTGAAACGTAACCGCAGTTGGATCGTTAATACGTTAGTGGAATGCGAAAACGTTCAAAAGCCGTGGTTCAGCTGCGATTCAATTGCAATTTTTGAACAATTTTGTTAGTAGAATCGGCCCCCTGGTCGGGAAAAGTGTTATTGGGTTTTCCATCAGGAATTTCTCAGTAGTAGTTTTAGTATTTGTAGTTTGCCCGTAGTCCTGATTTGCCTGTTACATGGGACTTTTCAACAAAACTGACGAAATGTGGGTGTTACTACGAATATAGGTACTTACACCTATGCGTAAGCCTTCTAGGATTACAGGCGTGTAACGGAATCTTAATTTCGGTGCATTATGTTATAATTTTTCATCTTTTTAACCAACTTCTACAAGGAGGAGGTTTTCTATTGGGATGTTTATATTTTTTAGGGTGCCGTACCTCAAAAGAAAAATGACCCTTATAATAATAATAATAATAATTCCCCATGCCGGTGGATTTCTATTTTTTATATTTTTAAATGCTTTTTTTTTAATTCTAATATTTAAAAATATAACTAATATGTAAAAAAAAAATGAATAAAGGAGATAATAATAAATTTATTTGCTAGAATATTGTTGTTTGAAGTGAAGTATTGTTTATAAACGATGATTATTTTACTGTACAAAGTGCATTTGTAAGAAAAAGTGCTATTCGCGGTGGGTCTTTAGTTCTGGTTTCAAACAAGTTGAAATGTAAACAACGGTTAGATTTAGTTAATCTTTCTATCGAGCGCACTATTGAGTTGTCTTGTGTTGAACTCGAGCGATACGTTATAATTTGCGTATATCGACCCCCTTCTGGGGATTTTACTCATTTTGAATCGGTAATGGAAGATGCACTGAATAGGTTAAAATCTAGTAATAAAAGTATAATTTTATGTGGAGATTTTAATATTAATATTTTAGATGTTACTCCATTAAGTATTAGACTTCTCAATCTTTTTAGGTCTTATAATTTATTTAACTTGTTTTTTGAACCTACTAGGATCACGGCATTTTCGTCCACATGTCTTGATAATATATTTAGTGATTGTGATGCCAAAAATAAATTAGTGCTAAGTGACTTAAGGTCTGACCACTGTGGTTTATTAGCTAGCTTCACTATGCCATTACATAAAAAGCCGCATAAAATAGAATGCAGGCCTTATACAGCTAGTCGTTGCAACAAATTTAAAAATAATGTAGCCCAAAGAATTAGACCATCTATAGTAGAACATGACAATCCTAATGAAATCTATGAAGCCCTTTTTGATGTTGTGCAAAAACAATACCAATCTACCTTCAAGACAAAAACCATTAATATTAATGGCACTACCGTTGGCTTTAACCAATGGGCTACTCCAGGTATTTATAAAAGTAGAGCGAGACTATACGAATTATATGGTTTGAAAAAGCACAGGTTTGATACTCCTTTCCTAGAGTATGTCAAAAATTATTCAAAATTATTTAAAAGTATTTGTGTTTGTGCTAAATCTAAATTTTTAAGCAATACAATTAAAAATTCCAATAACAAAGTAAAAACCACTTGGAAAATTATTAACAATGAAACGGGTAAGTCGGTTAAACAAGACAAACAACTTGAAGTTATGGTCGATAACAAATTAGTTAATAAAGCAGCAGACGTTGCCGAGGCATTTAATGAGTTTTTTGCCAACATACCTATAACTACGACTCGCTCCTTAAATTCATCCCCGTCTAAAGCTGAAAACCTTTTGCATAGTAGTGTGCCTAAATGTGGTCGCTTATTTAGCTTCGAACATATAACACCTCGTGATGTAGTTAATGTATTTAACACACTTAAGTCTAAAAACACTGGTGATTACTGGGGCATCTCCATTAAACTGTTAAGTAATATAATAGACATAGTAGCCCCCTATCTAGCTGTTAGTTTTAATAAATGTGTTGATGTAGGAACTTTTCCTGACCTCATGAAAAGTAGTAAAGTCATACCTTTATTTAAATCAGGTAATAAAAATGACGTTGGCAATTTTAGGCCTATTTCTATCTTACCTGCATTTAGCAAAATATTTGAAAAGTTAATACTCAAGCAGTTGCTAAGACATTTTAATTTAAATGGCCTCCTTCATGATGAACAATATGGCTTTACTAAAGGTCGTTCGACTACAGATGCGGGTGTTGCTCTGCTGAAACATATATTTAACGCATGGGAGAACTCGCAAAATGCTATTGGAATTTTCTGTGACCTTTCCAAAGCCTTTGATTGCGTGCACCATGACACGCTTTTGCGTAAACTACATCATTACGGTGTACAAAACGAAGCTCTTAAAGTAATAAATTCATATTTACATAATAGGTTTCAATGTGTAGATGTAAATGGTGTGAAATCTTCCGGGCTACCAGTTCAGTTAGGTGTACCTCAAGGTTCAATACTGGGTCCATTCTTGTTTTTAGTGTATATCAATGACTTACCATTCTATTTAAAGGGTATCTGTGACGTTGTACTGTTTGCAGATGACACCTCTCTTATTTTTAAAGTAGACAGGAATAGACAAGATTTTGACGACGTAAACAGTGCACTCTCAATGGTTACAGATTGGTTTACGACAAATAACTTAGTTCTCAATGCTAAAAAAACGAAATGTATAAAGTTTGCCTTACCGAATGTTAGAAATCTAGGACCCAACATCGTTTTATATAAAGAGATGCTTAAAACTGTAGACTCGGCAGTTTTTCTGGGTATAACAGTAGATGCCAAACTTCAGTGGGGCCCACATATATCAAGCCTAGCGGGAAGGCTCAGTTCAGCCGCCTACGCCGTCAGGAAAGTAAGACAATACACTGACGTTGATACAGCTCGGTTAGTCTATTTTAGTTATTTTCATAGCGTTATGTCATACGGTATTCTGCTCTGGGGCAAAGCCGCTGACATTCAAAATATATTTGTTCTTCAGAAACGAGCTGTTCGAGCAATTTACCAGCTCGGTGCCAGAGTTTCTTTGAGAGATTTTTTTAAACAGATTGGTATTCTCACGGTGGCATCACAATTCATCTTCGCCAACATCTTATATATTAGACAAAATATACATTTATACACTAAAAACAGTGATATTCACAATGTTAACACCAGAAATAAGGACAAATTACGTGCTCCATTTCACCGGCTTCATAAGGTTCATAACTCATTTGTTGGGCTTGGTATAACTTTTTATAACAAGCTACCCTCTTCTTTGCTAGATTTGCCCTTTAATGCGTTCAAAGCTAAAGTAAAATCTAACCTTTGTTCAAAGGCATACTATTCTATCAACGATTACTTAAACGATAAGAATAGTTGGTCGCTGTGTTTAGCTTAAGACAATGTTTATGTTCTTTCTCCAGAATTAGCATAGCTACTGACAGGTTATATGAGTTAATATAATTATTTATTTTCTTTGACTCTCAAGGTCAATTTATTTTAATTTTATTTTTATTTATTATTGACATAATCTACTCATTTCAATGTTTATTTATTTTTTATGAGTGGTATTGCAATATGTGGTTAGCTAGTGACCTCGACAATTGATCATAGTTTTTCTTGCCCGAGCAACCGGCAGCAAGTTCGTCATGCTCCCTTAGATGTCACTGCTTGCGGTAGCGTCGGGGGTCGGGTTGTCTCCTTCCCTCAAATATGGCGAGGGGGGTAATGGCTGATCTTTGCGTTATACTCGTGAACGGGTGCTGCTGGTGGTGACAGGTCGTCTTGCTGACCTTGGTTTTGTTTTGTTATTAGTAATTTAACTCGTTGTTGATTTTACTTCGATGGTCCTAGTTTATCCCTATCTGTGACTTGTGAGTTACGACTACATGTACGGCTATATGTAAGTGGGCACGCCCTTTATTACTGGAGGCTTTTATTTAGGTATAAAGTTCTGCTTACGTTTTTAGTTTTGTATTTTGTTTCTGCTTGAGTATTGTTTTCGTTTTTTTTTTTTTTTTTGGTATACTGGCGTGTGCTAGCTTACTTATAGCAAATAATTTAATTTAATGTTTTGTGTTGCGTAATGTACCTAAATTATTATGCGCAGTATTATATAGAATCATTTTTTTAACTGAACAGACAGCTGTGCTGCTGGGGAGTTTTTTGCGCCACTTCTTCTCCCCAGCTAAAGCACTAGGAAGTGGTGAAGGGCGGGCGTTTTTGGGGGACTGTCTTATGTAATTTTGACGTTCAAAAAGTGCTGATTCTCAGCCTAGTTTGAATAAATGACTTTTGATTTTGATTTTGATTTTGTTACATAGGTAGGTGTTACACATAATATGATGTCCATAATATTCTGCTGTTTCCAGCGTGCAAATATTTCAAAGAATAAAAATTAATAATAAACCATACAAAGTCTAGAATAACGTAAAAGTTAACGACTATGAAATACAATGTCAGGGGTTATTTTATAATGTAAAGAATTATGAAATACAATGTCGGGGTTATTAATTATAATGTCAAGAATGATTGAATACAATGTCAAGGGTTACTAATTATAATGTCAAGAATTATTAAATACAATGAAGAGAGAAAAAATTCAATACAATGTCATAGAAATGAAATTCTATTCAATTATTAAGAGGTGAGTCGTTGTCTAATTTAAATTTTGAATCAAATTTTTTATTGAAAAATATAGGATCACTCGTGTGTCTGTCTGTCTGTCACAGCCAATTTGCTCCGAAACTAATGGACCGATTAAGTTAAATTTGGTACACGTATGTATTGCTGTGACCCAAACACGGACGTGTAACGTAAATAAATGAATTTTGAATATGGAGGTCAATTTTGGCGGCCAATAAAAAAATAAAAATAAAAGTTTTGCAAACTGTACCGTATGATATAACATATAAAGGGCTTACTGTGAGGGTCTCAAATATATATTTTTTTATATAATTCTATTAAAAATTGTTTTAAAGTTATTTAAAGAAAATAGACGGAAATTGACCATTTCCCCCTTATCTCCAAAACTACTGAACCTAAAATTTTGAAAAAAATACATAAACAGTTCTATACCTTAAGATTACAGAAAAACTTATAAGAATTCTATGGTCTTAAAATAACATGGTATAACTCTCAATATTGTGCGTACAAACTTACATTTGCAGTTGGAATGTATCGGAGAACATGTTTTTCTACTACAATGTTCAGTTTGATCTTGGGATAAATTCATACCAAGTACGGAACCCTTCATTGTGCGTAGTCTGAGATGCACTTGGCTGTTATTTTTATGTATGTTCGGCCATAAATCTGTCATATATAAACGGATTTGCAAAATTCTTTTTTTATTTAAAAGGGTATACTGTCGAGGTGGTCCGATTACCACCAAGGCAGAATCTGATGAGGGGATCTCTTGGAAATTGAGGGAAACCCTCAAATTTTATAGGCACCGCTATAGCGATTTGGGTACTTTTTACTAACTTGTGCATTTGCTCTCGAAAAGCATCATTTAATAAAGTGGAACTCACGATGAAGACCACAGATGGCGATCGGAACTACTCAATTATACTTAATTATTAATATGGTTGCTAAGCAATTTATGCTCGTTACAATACTCACAATGCAAATGGTGATGGTGACTTCACCATCAGCTCCAGTTTTCCTGGTTTTTACTAGGAGAACTCTTGAACAATTAACGCCCCTTCAACGGGCAAGATATATTAAGATTATAAAGCAATATATGTATTATAAAAAGTGATGAGCAGTTGACACATTAGCTTATTGTAACTTAGATAAATTACAAAGTGACCCATTAAAAAGTGAAAAAAAAACTTTTTTACAAAAAAAAATAAAAATAAGTGACTTCCAAAAAAATACTACAACGTGTATACGTGTATAAATACTACAATTTCGGAAGTCGGTGGCTGGCAAAAAACTAAAATACAGATCCAAAGACACCGACTTCCGAAATTAAAGTTATTTTTCACTTTGTAGTATTTTTTTTAGAAGTCGGTTGATTTTTTTTTTTTTTTTTGTAAAAAGTTTTTATTCATTGGCACAAACTTCATAAATAAACAGCCCATTCCTTCTTAAAATATAGGCCAATCAGCAAGATCTCAAATCTGTAAGAGTTCTTTAGTTATAAACTCCACTGTTATTATTAACGCTAGCCCATTTATGTACTTATCTTATGAAAAAAATGATTAGTCTTAAAAGTTTTTTTAATGTCTTAAAACTGGAGAATACCTAAATAAATCTAAACCCCTACATACGAGTACTTCTACCTTTTGCTATCGTTTGCGCATGACTAAATTAATAATTTCTCTTTCTATAGTTTGAATATAGATCGCTACTCGTATTTGTTAACGAACACGCTTGAGTATTATACATATTATATAAATTGTTATGATGTACCTAATTTATGAATAAATCTGAACGGATCGCAAATCCGTGTGTTTATCTACAAATGCTGCGTCAGTCTCTAGAGCTTCAATCATCCGCTCTTCTTTGTACGTCCTAAAAAATAAATTAAATCTCGTAAAAGGCAAAGGTAATAAAAATATCATAACTCAGAAAACATTCTGATTTTAGAATGTCTTCACAGACTGTTGGAAACGTTCGTCTGCTCTTTTGAGGTAAAAACAGTTTACCTACCTTACGTTTAACATTGTATATAGTGCAATTTATTGTAAAGCACAAAACCTACCACAAAAATACGAGAGCAAACTCACTTGTTTTAAAATAAAATTATCGCAGATTTACACTTAGAAACCACTCGAATTGCTTAGAAATATTGAGGGATTACACTACTGAATAAAGATCCAACCAAAACTAATCACATCGCCTTTGATAGATCGCCAAACAAAACTTCATAATCCCAATACATTTTCTAAACAATAACTTCAAAACATCGCATATTCTATAAAAAATGATGGATGTGTTATAAAAATATAGGAAAGATAAAGTCGAAGGTTTACCGCTAATGCTTAGGTAACCCTCCTCGCCCCGTTACAGATCATAAATACCGTAGAATCCTGATAAGCTCTGGTAAAAGAAAGGCAAGTACCTACCCACGCGAAAGAGGAAAGTTACGACACCTTTAGGGTTGACAGATCAGGGAGTGAAAAATGCTAAGATAATGGGTAGAAAATGCCAGGGAATGTGAGGATGTGAGACTAAGATGCAGTGATAACCTTGTGTTTTGTTGCCTAGGTACTCGTAGGTAACATATAGTGGGGTCTTGTGACTTAAGCATTTGGGCAAATCAATGACAGGGGAAAATTGTAGACATGAAGCGGTTCAAGGATATTAGGGAGTTTTCCAGCTGAGTAGCAATTTTGATAGATTCATTAAGCATTATGAAATTACCAATTCATTTTCAAGTCAAAATTCAGAGGCTTGTTTCAGCATTTCTTAAACCTATATATCAATAATTTTGGTTTGAAAAATTCAATACAATCATAATTTACATACATAGACTTTGGTTTGTAAATGTTCAACCTCTAGCAAACTCATACTATTTTCTTTTTTCTTTGCTATTTACAGAAAATATCATATTATTTATATAACAATTTTCTTGCTGGCGACCCTGGGTCCTCTCGAATTCGATGTTGGCTTTGTTTGAAAGTTGATCGGTCCCTAATTTTCTTTGTCTGAAAGAAAAAACAACTAAGTTGTCTACATTTTAGACGGCCAGTGTCGTCTCTCATTTATTTAAAACAAAGTTAGTTTGGGACGCGCCTTTGCTTGTTTAAAATTTTGTATTTCAAATTGAAATAAGTAATTAAGGTTGTACGTTTTTTGAATGATTTACCTTGAAACTGTACCAGATATTTATTAAGTTACAAAAATCCGAATTATTACTTTCAAGCTCAATAATTTCACCTGCGAAATTCTCTCTTATCAAAACATTTATTCCCAAAATTCACCCCAGAATGTGTCTCATCAGTTATCCAATAATAAAAAAACATCAACGCAAGCGAAAGACTTAACGAAATTTTACCTTACGACAATCCATGTCTACTAACTTATTTCGGAAAAATATTTTTTCTTGCCGCCTTGGGTATCTAAAAATGTAGGCAGGTTTTGTATGTAATTCAGTTGGAGTACGAAAAATGTTCTTCAAATAATCTCTACAGAAAATGTGGCGTTCAACATCGTGTGTAATTTTTCATACGTTACGCTTCTGTGATCGTGTTCAAAAGTGAGAAATTTTAATATCGAGATTTTCGTATGTGCTTTAGTCGTTTAAATAAACGCTCCGTTTAGCTATGTTTTTATTTACGTTTTTACGAGTATACCTACATACTGAAATAATTGAAGGTAAATATTTCATAATTTTTTTTTGGGATGCTTTCAAAATGTATTGATTTTTTTGGTAGAGATAAAAGACATCACCTTTGGTTGGTTATCAGCCAGGACAATGTGACAAAAATCATTTGTAATATCCGCATCAAAAAAACATAGACAAAAACCTGACGAAATTCTAAAAAGCTGCCTCAAATCAAAGGATTAATTAATCTGCCTTCAACAGCTTATCCAAAATAAATATACTTTAAAAAAAGTAAAAACCGACTTCAAAAACTTAAATTTACTTTTTTTAAAAGTACATTTATTTTTCCATTTGTAATTGAACCATGCTCAAGACGAACGAAAAGAAAAATCATCAAAATCCGCATAGAAATGCCGGAAATACAGTACATTTATGCATATAACTTCGTAAATAAGAATAATGTATATTAAATATAATGTATACTTAAACCTTCCCGAAAGTATATAGATCACGTTAGTGAAAGAATCATCAAAATTGGTTTATTAATTTTTGAGAAAATCGTGGACATACATACATACATACGTACGGGTCGAATAGAGAACCTCCTTTTTTGAAGTCGGTTAAAAAGTGTAAGCACGGCAGTCTTTGAATAACGTTGTTAATAATAACTTGTAACGCATTCTTTGTAAATAATCAAGCGTGAGTTTTCTAGTTTTTATCGTATTGACGTTGGTTAAAAATAACACTGTCATGGCAACATAAAATGGTAATAGTTTATCTTCCATAGATTAAATTCATATAAGAAGAATCAGCATATTGAAAAACGAGGTGTTGCGGGACACCTGCATGCGTAGCGTGACCGCTTCTATCTCTATAAAGAATACAGACATCTCTTTATATACAAAGTGACATTTCATTTCTCTATTTTTGACATCGCGCCGCAGAAATCCTTCTACAATTTGTCACTTTGTCTTTCGTTTCTAACAATCTTTGTCTAGGTTCTTTTTTATGTTGTATGTTTCGGATAAAAGTATTCTGTTCAAACTGTCAAAATCACGTTGACAACTGATAATTGTCTAGGCTAGTGAAGAGAATTTGATTTTGCAATCACCGCCGTGTTAAAAATAGTAGCAAACTTTCTTCTTGACGGCCGCAAAGTATACGTATACTTGTATATTATACGGTTACATACAAAATCATGATTTTACAGACGAGCGTTTTGAACGCAAAACTGTGATGATTAATAGAAGAACAAAGCTATCTCCATCTCCTTCTATTTTACATCATTTAGTTATTACCAATATAATTGTTACGGCCAATTACTGTAATTACTGGAATTTTTCAAGTGGGCGTGGATGGCCAAATCCGAAACTATGAGGAATAGCGAAAACCACTCAAAAGAGTCGCGGGCTCGATTTTGATGAAAACTAAAACTGCATCATTGGAATTTTGAAAAATCAATATTTCTAGCCAGGAATCGTACCCGTTGATTCGAAAAAAAAAACACACACACACACTGTATTATTAGGTACACGATTCGATAGTGTCGCTGATAAGAATTGAATTATTGGAAGTAATGACATACGGCAAACTAAAGGAAGGAGCTCATTTTTAACAAAATACTTTATTTTTCTTATGTTACCTACCTTTTAAACCTTGATATTGATTTTTCGAAAATCCAATGATCCAGTTTTAGTTTTCATCAAAATCTAGGTCGAGACTGCTTTGAGTACTTTTCGCTATTCCTCATAGTTTCGGATTTGGCCATCCACGCCCACTTGAAAAATTCATTCTGTATGTAGGGTTATTGGTAAAACACCAACAACCTCTTAAGGGGTCGTTATACTCATCATTAAGAACAACTTTTACTATGGGACTAAACGTGAAATCGCGAAAAAAATATCAGCTGTTCTGTACATTTTGACGAATTATGCGAACATAAATGTACTGAACAGCTGATTTTTTTTCGCGATTTCGGGTTTGGTCCCTTAGTAAAAGTTGTTCATAATGATGATTATAATGACCCTTTAAGAGGTTGTTGGTGTTTTACCAATAACCCTGTATAGGGTGACTTAATAAACCGATACTTAATAAACACATAATTGTACTCATGATAACAAAAAACTTTTACTATGGGACTAAACCTGAAATCACGAAAAAAAATCATACATTTTGACGAGCTATGCGAACATGAACGTATGTGACAGCTGATTTTTTTCGCGAATTCAGGTTTGGTCCCATACTAAAAGTTGTTTGTTATCATGAGTTATACAATCATGTATTTAAGTATTATTCACTCATTACCAGTCACCCTATATTTGTATATATATAATGTATGTCTAGATAGTGTCGTGCTGCAAAAGCACTAAAACAAACAGGCCAACTTTGTTATGCGCGAGTGTAAGACGTCAGCTGTCACGCACACCAGCGTGACAGCTGACGTCTTACCGAGAGGCGCCACTCATTGTGTTTGCATTGTGCTGTTCTAGTGTGCGTGCAAATTACGGCGAACAGTTAGATGCTATATTTTTTCGACGAGTTCACAGCTTTGACTGTCTGTCTAGACATATATTATATATTTGGATAGCAGATATAAAACAGAAAGAGTGTAAAACCCAATAAAACTTCGCCAGACTTAGGAATCGAACTCAGGACAACAGAAGTCGATCTTGCGACTAAGTATCTACTGGATCACCGAGACAATGATAATAGGTACCTATATTTCTCAGTTACGGAAGAAAACATATTGATAGACAAACAAACGCTAAACAAGACAACCTTGACGAAGTAAAGTAAACTTTACTCAAACGAGACTCGGTCACAAGGTGACAGGTACAGAATATCAGCTCCATACAACGAAACGAGCGCAAACAGGCGCACGCACATTATAAGCGCATACTTACAGCGAGCCAAACAAATGCCGGTCGCGCCTAGCGACTGCGCTTGCACTCACTGTACGTGAAGATACATCGATGACGTGAAGCGTTTCTAGAGTCTGGCCACTCTAACTCTGCATCTCGGAAAAAGAAATTACACGAGTTTTTTTTTTTTTTTGATAGGTAATTTTGTTTATATTCAGCTTGAATATTAGGTTTTAATTCTTTACTAATTTTACCTGGACTCTTCAAATAGTATTAGTATTTACGTGTTATAAATTTACTGTCGATAGTAGTTTCACAGTGATTGATTACCGCATAACCACAAAGTTTGTTGTTCTGCTTCATTATGTTGTAATTTGACACGATCTTCTTGTAAACAACATGAACAGGCGTATTAGTATTCGAAAAAAATGTTCTTAGATAAATAATTTATTAAGCAAAAATCAAAAGGCAAAATATCAAAATCATTAGATTTACTTACACGTCAACTTTTAGTCGTAACGTCTACAATATATGTAAAACTTTTTGGGGTTGCCCATTTATTCCATGGCTGAATTAGCGTGGCCAGACTCTATGTGTGCGAGCAGTAACTTGGTGGTTGATAGTTCAAAGAGTCAAGGTTAATATTTTAGATATGTAAATATTTGCCAGTTTTGCTGCTAATGGCGCTACTGGCTGTCAAGGCTCCAGAGAGAGGAACATCCTAATAATAAGCACCGTGTTCAGTAATACCAAGTGTTATTCTTGAATACATTGATGAATCCAGCCCTTTATCCAACTGTCAACTTAGCAAGAGCCTCCTCACTTCTTCAGGTGCAGGCCCTTGGCTATTATTAACGATGATTAAAACTAGGTATAAGTAGGTAGGTATTTAGTTAACAGGTAATGAATAACCAAACATGTAATAAAGTTATAATTAGGTATAATAAGATAGTTAGCAGTTTTTGTGAAACCAATTAGTAATGTTTCTATGGTTAATTATACTCAAATTAAGAATTACATTAACAGACCTAGTTTTCCATTTTCAAATCTGCTTACATCTGAAGTGCACTGAGAGTGAAAGAAATATTGAAAACGATTAATAATCACTAAAAATTAATCAATCAGTCTGCCTAGCTTTTTCCCAACCATGTTAGGGGTGGGCTTCCAGTTTAACTGGATGCAGCTGAATATCAGTAGTTTACATGGCTGCCCCATGTATGCCTATTGACCTCCACGACCCAGCTACTGGATAACACGATACCCTTTGGTAAGACTAGTTGTCAGATTTATGGGCTTCTGACTACCCGTGACGACTCAAAAATCTGCGAAAATACATCCACAATAATCTGCCTAGCCTTTTCCCAACTATGTTGGGGTCGGCTTCCAGACTAACCGGATGCAGCTGAATACCAGTATTTTACATGGAGCGACTGCCTATCTGACCTTCACAACCCAGTTACTGGGTAATACGATACCCCTTGGTAAGACTGGTTGTCAGACTTTCGGGCTTCTGACAACCCGTAACGACTGTCAAAGATCCACGAATGACAGCCAGGACCAACGGCTTAACGTGCTTTCCGAGGCACGGAGGAGTCTCGGTATGTAAAGATGGTCACCCATCTATGGACCGACCCCGGCAAGCGTTGCTTAACCTGATGGATCGACCCGTGCGGCTGTTATTACTTAGCCACGGACTCCTCTCTCCGAAAATACATCCACAATCACTAAAAATATGATGAAGAAAAACATGACAAATCTTTTGCTAAGTAATATTGAGCAAGCTTGGGTCGTAATCAACGTGAATGTAGCTCTAGACTTCAGAGAATCTACAGTGGGAAAATAAATTAATAAGGTAGTAATATTAATTATTTATTCAAATTAAATCACAGTGGTAATATTTATACGGAATAGAACCGCAAAAAAATATTATGGCCGTTTAAAATGTTAAAAAACACACAATAAAAATTTAAACACAGCCTTTTATAAATGATAAATGATTTTATTTCTGTAAGTTTGTTTGTACAAACACTTTTACAAGTCAATCATGTTTTTTTTTTAACTAGATGAGGCCGGCGTTTCCTTTCCGACTACTCTGAGAAAATATAAACATAATCACCAAGATATATAAAGGTCTACTTCAGCAAATAACCGTTATCAATAACATAACACGAACCGGTTACACTCCTTGCCTTGTCACTGGCTAGGTACAGGATTAGGTCCCCAATCTCATCAGCATCTGAACATCTTCCTAATAATGTGATGCTCCCTCTGTTACTACCCTGAAGTTCCTCTGGAGGCATGTCAGAGCTCGACACAATGTCGGTTGTAACTGGTCCAGGATTAACTGAGTTCACTCGCACGCCAGAAGTAGCCAGTTCCATTGCAGCAAACCTTGTAAAATGATCCACACCAACTTTGGAAACGCTGTAAGACATCATTCCTGGTATCTTGGCTGCTGTAGATGCAACACTAGATATATTTATGATGTTGCCTTTTGTTTTTATGAGGTGTTGGACCGCTAAGTTGGTGATGTGGATGATAGGGCGTAGGTTCGTGTTCATAATCTCATCGTAGTTCTGTAATAGATTGGGTTCCAGTATACTCGCAAATCGCACAATACCAGCATTGTTGACGAGTACATCGAGTTTTCCGAACTGCTCTACAGTTTTTTGGACGATGGTCTTAGCTTCCTCGTCTTTGGACACATCTGCTTTAATAATGAGGGTTTTGGCTCCATGCTGCTCACAACGCTTAGCGACTTCCTTTAGTTTGTCTTCGTTTCTTCCAACGAAGGCAACGGAAGCTCCCTCCTTGGCAAATAACTCCACAGTAGCCGCTCCGATGCCGGAGCTACCACCCGTAACTAGGACCACTTTTCTTGCAAACATGTTCAACAACTTCACGACCCCAAATTAGTTAGCATACTAAGCCAAGATGGCATATTTATATAGTTTTATCGTTTCAAATAGCTAAATCATCGTCAGACGAGTCGTAAGGATTCGTTAAAATGAATTGTCATGCTAACAAACGTTAATTGTTATAAACAAGTTCTTTTTTTATAAATTTTTATATTTACTTATTTGACTAGGACTATTAGGAGTTGTTTATTCAATGTGTTTGTTTAGTTACTTATAGTTCCGTCATGGTGAACGTTGCTCACGATGACTCGACATGATGACACAGGGTGAATTTTTAAAGTGGGCGTGGACGGCCGAATCCGAAACTATGAGGAATAGCGAAAAGTATTCAAAGGAGTCTTGGGCTCGATTTTGTTGAAACCAAAAAAATCCAATATTCAGTTTTACTGCAATATTGGATTTTTGAAAAAGCAATATCAAAGGTTAATAGGTACCTGGGTTATAAGGTTACATAAGAAAAATAATAAAAAAGTATTTTGTTAAAAATATTTTCTTTCCTTTAGTTTGCCGTACTTCCCAGAATTCGATCCTTATTAGCGTCACTATTGAATCGTGTAATAATATAGTGTGTATGTTTTTTTTCATAATCTACGGGTTCGACTCCTGGCTAGAAATATTGATTTTTCAAAAATCCAATGATGCTGTTTTAGTTTTCATCTAAATCAAGCCCGAGACTACTTTGAGTACTTTTCGCTATTCCTCATAATTTCGAATTTGGCCATCCATGCCCACTTGAAAAATTTACCTTTTATATTTTTTTTCCAAAATACGGTAGATGTCTTCACTTTTATTTTACTTTTTTACGTTATTACCTAGTGAACAAAAATAAACCATATGATAAAACAAAAAATTCCGAGTCTAATTATGTAAAAAAGTGAATTTCAACAGTTGGAGACGAGGTGTGCACCGGTGGCATCTGCGGCATCATCAAAGTACCGTATATCAAAAAAACATCTCTTAAAAGTAAGAGTGAACAGGCTTCTTCTGGGTAAGCTCACTCCATCGTCGACTCTGTCTCTGTCGCCTCCAACCGAGACTAGAGTCAAGAGCAAACCCATCTTTAAAAAAAAAAGATAAACATTTAACGGCTACCTATGTTTTGGCAACTTAACACTAACCTTGCACCTAGGAGTCAAAAATTGCCTACAAACCTAATAAATACATACAAACTACTAACTCTTATATTTCATTTCGGACTAATTTTAGAGTTAAGCATGTCATATTACTTTCATTTATTACACTGTTCTGTACTAGAAGAACAAAATTTGGTTGATGTCCGCGAGAAAATAAAAACTTTCACCATCCACGCCGATTACGCTGATTACGCCGCGGCTGCCTTTGCCACCATTTCTAATATCTACTATAGCATAAGTGTCGTGACGGTCAAAATGTTCTTTTTTTGGCCTAGCTCTCAATCGCCAAGTGTGCAGAACGAAACGTGCGATAAGGAACTTCGTTTCAAAACGATTGCAGATAAAATTGCTAAGTCTTTTGGAGAACCCATTTTTCATGTACTTATGTAATAGAAACATACATGAAAAAAACCGGCCAATTGCGTGTCGGCCCTCGCACAATGAGGGGTTCCGTAGTTGGGATTATTTTATATCAAGAACAAACTTAACTTTAACATTGTAGTTGAAAAGCATGTTCTCCCATACATTCCAGCTGCAAATGTAAGTTTGTATGCACAATAGTGAGAGATTTACCATGTTATTTTAAGACCACAGACATAAATTTTCCTGTAATCTATAGTTATGTAACTATTTTCTGTATTTTTTTAAATTTAGGCACTGAGTGTTTAGTTCTAAGGTGGGGGGGTGGTCAAATTTCGTCTATTTTCTTAAATAACTTTAAAAAAACTTAATTTAAAATTAGATTCGCGCAATAAGTTCTTTCATTTGATTTGTCACACGGTACAGTTTGCATAACTTTTATTTTTATTTTCTTATTAACCCCCAAAATTTACCCCCATGTTCAAAATTCATTTATTTACACGCCCGTGTTTGTCTCCCAGGAATTCATAAGTGTACTAAATTTAAATTTGATCGGTTCATTAGATTCGAAGCAATTTGACGGACAGACATACAGTCACACGAGTGATCCTATAAGGCTTCCGTTTTCCTTTTGAGGTACAGACGCCAGCAGGTCAAGCTACCCGAAACTGTCAAATTTTCCCAATCAATCTTGAACCTAATGCTTTAGCGATAAAGTTGAAAATCTATTAAACAAATTTGACAGATTATAGTAGCTTGATGTGCTGGCGTCTGTACAAAAAACGTAAAAAACGTAAGAAGCAACACAATTCCCAGTGCGACTAAATTTGAAATCAGATTTTCTGTCGAAAGACAGAAAAAGAAATAACAACGTTTATTTATTTAAACACAAAGCACAAGTAATAAAAAAAGGAAAATTAATGTTTAACAACAATAGTATGTGCCTCACGGCGGCGCCAAAAAGGTTCATTTCAGCATTAATGTTAGAAAGATACTGTCTGACGCCGGTTTTCTAATGAACCTTTAAGGACAAGTGACGGGAAGTACAAACAGTTTCAGCATAAGTACCTAATACATTTTTTTTATACTTATAAATAAATAAACTAGTAAACAAAAATAATTACAAAAACAAAAAATCGCTCATTCATTTAACATAAAACAATGACAATGGTCACTGTCCAATAAAATAATGTTTAGTTTACAGATGTCACATAACTGTTTTAGATAAATGCATATCACGGCCACTGTCCAAACCCCGCCACTTACTAAACCAACTCAATAAACATAATTGAATCTCGTATTAAACCAAACAATTGCCTGTTTATTAATACCATTGCCCTTAATCAAATGGCTGTCAAACGCTTTAACCCAGGGATAGCAAACCTATGGTACGTTTGCTGTCGGTAGCACGTGAACGAAAATTCTGGGCATGTAAAAATAATACTGCCTGCTGATAAGTCTAGTGGTCGCAAGCGCTACAGCTTAGTATGAGGTCCTGGTTTCGATTCCCGGGACTGGCAAAGTGTTACTGGATTTTGAATCTGGAATTTCTCAGTAGCAGCACCGATTTTGTATATGTGCCCAGTTGATAACAATAGGCTCGACCCTATTACATGGGACTTAATAATAACTGGACAAATGTGGGCGTACTATAGGTGCACCTCTGTCGGGATTACAGGCGTGATGTTATGTAAAATCAAAAATTACAAAATTGTTTTTATTGACTTTTTTAATAAAAGAGATTTAGAATGCCCTATTACATTAAAATTGTATTAATATTTGTGTTATGAATCACCCTTAAAATGGATTTTTGTGTAAATTCGCCTCACCACCAATTCGCACTAATCGTTTCCAAATGTCTTTTATAATGCGCACAGCAAAAGAGTGGAACTCACTACCTGCGTCTGTGTTTTCGAGCGCATACAATTCTAATCTCTTCAAAGTGAGAGTGAACAGGCTTCTTCTGGGTAAGCTCACTCGATCGTCGACTCTGACTCTGTCGCCTCCGACCTAGACTAGATTCAAAAGAAAACCCATCTTGAATTAAAAAAAAATGTATATATTTTTTGGTTTAGTTTTGTCGTTTTACCAGAATTAGATGACAAGTCACGGTCAAACTAAAATAGCACATAATTACGTAGATGTAAAAGGTTATCCATCCCTGCTTTAACCCGTTCGCTGCAAAAATATGACCGGCAATCCGAACGTTTTGTGGCACGTCAGTATAACTTGTGTAACAAACGACAAACTAATATCGACCCTTCTCAATATGTGGCAGACCAAAGGATTGGACAGAATATACATACATACATAAGTACATGAAGCATTTTGGTGTTGGCATTTCTTAAAGGTTTGGGATTTGAAGGAATGGTGTGGTTATTATTAGAAAGGCTGCCTCATATTTGGCTAAATGAAGGATGTTTTGGGATAGGTCGATAATGTACCTACCTAACCGTTCTTTGATAGCAGCTTGTGAGAAAAGAAACTGACAGATAAATTATGTACCTACTACAATGTTTAATTTTCAAAGTCTAGATTCAGCCGCACGGGTCGATCCATCAGGTTAAGTCAAGCTTGACGGGGTTGCTCCATGGATGTGTCATCTTTACATACCGAGCCTCCTCCGTACCTCGGAAAGCACTTTAAGCCGTTAGCTGCGGCTGTCACTCGTGGACCTTTGACAAAACCAGAATTCTTAAGTAAACAACGAGAAACCTTGATTGCACAATCAGAAATAATGATGTCCGTAGCCGAAATGTATTAGCATACTTGAGTCAAAAACCCGAGGGACTCAGAAAATCTGTACTACCAACATTTTTTCAAACAAAACGCCTGGACAGAAGAAAAACATCTTATTTTTACACAAATTATAACCGCAGGATTACTTGGGATTAACTCTCAATTTTGACGGAGGCGTCAATCCTAAAAGCCTCCTTTTCTCGTCTGAACGTATTTGTTAAGAAAAACTTTTTTCTTTTAGAGGATTTTGTTTTTGACCGGATTTGGGTTGACGTTTTGTTTATTTGGCGAGAGGGTTTTTGATAATAATTAAATAGAAAACATTGGTAAGGTGATAGATAAATCATCTTTCTTAGAGTCGAAAGCAAACAGCGATTTGATTTGAAGATAGCTTTCACATGGTTTCAAGATTATTTAGACAATCTTCTAAAAGAAAAATAAACTGGATAATGTAACTTCTACCTCAGTCTCCTGCAATCTTTACTTTTACTAACCTCATCAAATGAGGAATGTGGTCATTCCAACTATATGGGACATTGGTGTGTAGGTTCACGAAAAAAAGAAAATTGTTTAATTCTCCGGAGGTTTTCCTACAAATCAAGATTTGTTGGGAGAAAACAATTTCGCTTGAACTAGTTTTCGCCTACGGCGCTTCCCACGTGTAAGAAAAATCACCTATTGTCTACTACAGTCCGGCCGTCGAGAGAATGCGTTCCTGACACCCTGTCAGTTGGACAATTTCTAGTAATAATCAAAATCAAAATCAAAAATCATTTATTCAAACTAGGCTGAGAATCAGCACTTTTCGAACGTCAAAATTACATAAGACAGTCCCCCAAAACGCCCGCCCTTCACCACAATAAGGACCAAATCCGCATATGTGTTAGTATGAAACTGACACAGGGACACCTGTCAGTTGGACAATTTAGAGTAGTAATAAGGACCAAATTCGCAGAATACATATTTTTTAATATGAAACTGACAGCTATCAATAATGCATTCTCGACGGTTGGACTGTAGGTATTGATGATATTGAAGGACAGTTTATTTATAAATCAATCTCTTTTGTCTGTCGTAGATAGAGCAGTTAGTGTTGTGTTATGTCCAAACAGATTTTTTCAGTATATTCTAAACAACAGTGTGCGGGCCATCCTTATTTCATTGAGCTATACATAACATAAAACCACGCCATTTTTCGATAGGGGTAGTCAGAAATTACAGATGTTCCACCAGCAGCTAAAGTAACACACCGATTAAAAACGTTGTCTGGCAAACTGTGCCAACTAAGGCTCATTTTCACCACATGCCAATAAACGCGTTTAACGCTAAGCGACTTTAAAACATATCTCCGTTTCTTTCAATCGTTTGAAGATGACAGAGACAGAATGATGTTTTAAACTCGTTTAGCGTTATACGCGTTTAGTGGTGTATGGTGAAAATAAGCCTAAAAGATGTTTAATATTATAACAGTTTATTACAACTGCTTAACATAAATGAGCTCAGCTTTCATACCTGAACATAAAGTATTCGTCAATTAATGTTTTATTTCTGTCCAAATTCCGAAATTAATTTTAATATACCACCATTTAAACTCCACACTGTTAGCTTCAGCCCAACAATGGCTTTGTTATAATTTTCACGCATGACCCACTGAACCAGTTCCCCATTATCTCGAAATTTTAACTCGAACGTACCGCAAAGTAGAAGGTACAGAAGGTCGGTTCCATAGGATGAGCAAAAACGCACGCACAGATAGACACGCGTCTACGAGTATGTACAGCGAGTGCAAACGCACTCGGGACTGGCAACGAACGAACGATATTCAAACTTTAAACTTGATTTCAAACTCGAATTAACCATAATCAAATTGCTTCAAATAAACAACGCTTGAGCGTACTTGCTTGAGCGTGTTTGATAAATAAACGATACGATACTCAGGTGTGAGTAACATGGAGGAGGAGGATTTGAGGAGTGGTTGGAGAGGGGCCACGGTGGCGTCCTCACCTTCCGCCTCCAGGTCCAGGTTCCAGGTTGCAGGTCCTCACCGGACACGGTTGCTTCAGGAGGTTCCTGTTCCGGATAATGCGGGAGGAAACGCACGGGTGTTACCATTGTGTGGATCGCCCGGAGGACATGGTAGAGCATACGGTGGAGGTATGCCCGGCTTGGGTGGAGCACCGCCGCATCTAGCCCTGGTCCAGGCCATGGTACGGAGCGAGAGTACATGGGAAGCCGTCACTTCCTTCTGTGAAGAAGTAATGCTCGCGAAGGAGGAGGCGGCACGCATAAAGGAAAGGCAATTTTTGCGCCCTCACGCCCCTTGTCGCCGCAGGAGACGCCCTTGGCGGAATTGATAGCCGATTCCCGGCTACCGTAGGCACTGGCTTGCGGATGGCGAGCAATGGGTAGCTCGCTGTCCGGTAAGGACCAAGCCCGAGTCGACGGCGCGTTATGTTCATAAACGCGCGCCTCTAAGAAATGTCAGCACTTACTGAAGGGGTCCGCTAGGGCCGGTGCCTGCCAGGCTTTTGGGTTGTTTGAAAGAGTTACCGTGGCCCTGGTACAGGCAACTAAAGGAACACAGGTGGGTTTTAGTCAGTAAGTCTGACACACCCTCCCGCTCCCCCAGAGCGGGTGAAGTAATTTGATGATCTCCCGTCCTTTTTTTATTTGAGATGAGTTTACTCTTGTCTAGTCTATTGTCTAGGTCAGAGATGACAGAGACATAGTCTACAATGGAGTGAGCTTACCCAAAAGAACTCTAATTTTGAAGAGATTCGGGTTGTAAGCGTTCGGCAACACAGACGCAGTTCCACTCTTTTGCCGTGCGCATTATGAAGGATGTTTGGAAGCGCTTAGTGCGAATTGGTGGAATGGCAACTAGGTATGGATGGGTAAAATCAACTGGGTTGCCATAAGCAGAAATGCCAAAGAGTCAAAGGCCTTCGAGATATCAAGCGGTACATTAAGTGCTTCGCCGTGTTTCTCGATGGCTTCGCCCCAGCAGTGCATGACATACACAAGAAGATCGCCAGTTGACCGTTCCCGGGGAAAGCCATATTGACGGTCACTGGCGAGATCGTTGTCTTCAAGGTAGGTCAGCCACTTACTGTTTAGTACCCTTTCCGTAACCTTCCACAGAATGGAGCTAATGGCGATCGGACGGTAATGGGCAGGGTTTGCACGGTCACCCTTTTTCGGCACTGGTTGTACATTAGCTAGCTTCCAAGATTTCGGTATCGTTCTTTTTTCTAGAGAGAGGTGGAACAAGTATGTCAGCACAAGAGACAGTTCAGACGCACACTGTCTCAACACTCTCGTTGGAATGCTGTCAGGCCTGCTGGCCTTGTTCACATCTAGACTGCACAATATTCTTCGGACCTCTTTTGCATGAACTTTCTCTGATCTCCAACATCGAAGATTCCCAACGAGGTACAGTAGGTGGTTGCTTGGAGCCAGCGCCCTGACGCGAATTACTTGCAAAGAGAGATGCAAATATGTGTAGATCTGCCTTCTAACTTGCAGATGCTAGTTTGGCCTCGATACGTCCGACACGGTCAAAACGTGCCCTACGTTGAACCCACTTGCAGAACTTGGTGGCAGAATTAAAGGCTCTTTTCTTCGTGCGAACCCTACGCGCTCTAACTTTGCGGTCGCGGGCCTTGACCCAGGCTTGGTAGACACTCTATTCGGGCCTCAGCATGGGCGCATTCTGCATTATACCAAGGCTGGGATTTGTGATCGAGAGCGATGTAAGAGAATGGAATAAAATACTCCATATCATGCCGAAAAACCTGCCCTGCCTGCGGTCAAGAGCGAGTCGGATTCGCGCACCGAGGATTCCGTACCATCATATATTAAAAAAAATTGTGCTCTTTAGAGACATTGTTTTATGCTTCCTGTAATCTTTACATAAACTTCTATCACTTAGAATAATTTTAGATTTTTCTCTTTGCAAACTTCGGAAATAAGGGTAACGGTATTTTTTTTTACGTTTTTCATCAAAAGTCAAGAACTATGCCGCCTAAAAAAGAAAGAAAAAATGTTTGAGAATGTGCAAACAGCGTTCTTTTATATGATATCCCACATGATCTAGTAGCCCCACTTCGAATTTTTAAGACCTTTCAGACGCTGTTGCAAAAAAAATCTTTCATATTTGCAAAATAGTAGGGCAAACGTCATCTAAAACCATTCCAAAATTTAAGTTTTTATAATTTATTGGCCATAGTTAGCGATCACCATAGCGCATACGAATCTACGTGTACGTGCACCTGTTTTCGATCGGTGTATGAAGCCGGGCCTTCTGTTACCTATTTATTTTGTGATAGTACGTCGTATATCAGATAAGAAAGTTTTCTGTCCAACATTACCAAAATTGCGCTGTCTGACAAAGATTGATTGAGATTTATGATCGCGCATTCCCCTAATTAACTTTTACCTGCATTTCGAAAATAACAGTTTTTATGCAAGAATTGAGTTGCGAGGTTTATAAATCATCTAGTTTAGCCTTTTAATATGGATTTGTTTAGCGCGTTAATAGTGTTTACGTTTGATGTTTTCGTAATAAATCTATTTTGTCAGCTGTTAATATTTGCGTTGCGTTTATTGAACGAATTTTCATTTTAAAGTTACTAGCGGGTGGTACACTAATATTATTTTTGTGTGGCGGTATTTGATTTTGGTTTTATAACTTATTTTTGTACAAAATAGTATTCTGTTGCTAGGTTCTTTTCCAGATGAGGAGCTCGTGGCTAAGTAATATCAGCCGCGCGGGTCGATCCATCAGCTTAAGCTACGCTTGCCGGGTTTAGTCTGTGGTTGGGTGACCATCTTTTCATACCGAGATTCCTCCGTGCCTCGGAAAGCACGTTAAGCCGTTGGTCCCGCCTGTCATTCGTGGATCTTTGACAGTCGTTACGGGTCGTCAGAATCCCGAAAGTCTGACAACCAGTCTTACCAAGGGGTATCGTATTACCCAGTAACTGGGTTGTGGAGGTCAGATAGGCAGTCGCTCCATGTGAAATACTGGTATTCAGCTGCATCTGGTTAGACTGGAAGCCGACCCCAACATAGTTGGGAAAAGGCTAGGCAGATCGATTGATTGAGGTTCTTTTCCAGATTTGATTTTTTTTTCTACCATCTACATAAAATATTATATTTGTAAATACAAAAAAAAAGATTATTACTTATATTTTTTATGTTGGGTTCATTTTTGAAGCTTTTGAACACAGTACTTTTTAAAAACCGGTCAAGAGCGAGTCGGACTCGCGCACCGAGGGTTCTGTACATATAAAAAAGTGTGCTCTTTAGAGACATTGTTTTATTTTTCCTGTAATCTTTACATTTTCTAATAATAATAATAATAACCGCACTAACTATTAACCCCACCGCTGTATCTCTACGTTGACGTCGTGGTGGGGCTTGCGTGCTCCAAACTTTAGATCTGTACCGGTAGAGTTTGCCGGAATGGGTCTAGGATGAGGAGCCAGACCAAGAGAGATACAAAAACCCGCAGGGCAGCATGTGGCAAGCTGATGGGCAGTAGCGACCCCATG
This sequence comes from Dicycla oo, assembly GCA_948252095.1. Classification (NCBI taxonomy): domain Eukaryota; kingdom Metazoa; phylum Arthropoda; class Insecta; order Lepidoptera; family Noctuidae; genus Dicycla; species Dicycla oo. Next base: position 26,247,147 of record OX411715.1, on the reverse strand, counting down.
GACCCTATCTCCCGGGAGAAATCTTGTCCTCATTTCTGGCTTGCCTTTATTGGCCGGCTGGACTGAACACTGACGAGGAACAGAGCTCCCACCTCTTTCTTGCCTTTATTGGCCGGCTTGAGTGGAGATTCGCAAGAGCAAACGTGCTCGGAGGAAGGAAGTATTCCAGTAAGGTGCTGGCAGGGATCTTGACCGTACTTCCGAGATTGTCCTGATAGCCGTGGAATACCTCTCCACTCCTCAAGCACCTCAGGAAGCGTTGCCCCCTTGTCGCTACGTCACTATGTGCTAGCCGCCGTCTCTGGGGGTCCATTATTGAGTGTGCAAGTCACCCCCTGCCATTTTATCCGTGTATAATATATAACATTGGTCAGGCAGGGGACATAGTTCTTCCATAGTTCAAGTTACCCAATCCGCTTTAGCCACCCAAACCCATAGCCCAATATGTTTTGTTTCCACGCACAACAATAGTCCTGCACCAACCGGGGGTTGTCCTTGGGTGCACTTGCATAGTGCATACAGGGATAATCGTCGGTTGGTGCCTCCTTATCATTTAAAATTATCTAAGGGGCCTTTGCGAGTTGGCTTCGGCTCCTCCTACGCCTTCCAAAGGTCCGGGACCCCAGGATCCCGAGAAATATTAAAAAATAAGAATAATAATAATAATAAAATATTTATTTGCGAAAAACATGGTATACAATGGTGGTAAATTAAAAAAAATTTATATGGCACAAACATGTTTAGCTAGGATAAAACAAATCATGCAAAATTTTAATGTCAGCCAAATAGGTAAGGAGGAATCAACACTAGGTATTAGAACTATTTAAAACATCAAAATGTTTTATCTATAAATTCTTTTAAGCTATAAAAATAATTTATAGGGATCTCATCTGTTCCGAGGATTCACATCATTTGCAGTCTTAAATAATTGTGTATTTTTGATTATAAACATACATATTTTGTAAATGTAAAGTGACGGTAACGGTAACAAACCAAGTTTCTTAAAATATTGGTTGACATGAGTCATCAGGTTTAAGTCCACAAATCGATCCCATGCACTTTTTTTGAGCGATGAATGCTCTACGGAAGTCGGTGCTGTTACCCCACATTACAAGCCCATAACGTAATACCGATTCGATATATGTGCGGTTTTTATGTTAGTTACATTTTTGACTTGTGTATACAAATTTATTGATTTTTGTGCAAACATTGTCTATGTGTTCTTTCCATCTTTATCTATGGTTACACCTAAAAATCTTGTATGCGTTACTTTCATACAGAATAATTTCATATTTTTCTCTATGCAAACGTTATTACGTTAAACGTTATAAGAATACCGAGATGGTATTCTTTTTTTTACATTTTTCATCAAAAGTCGAAAACTATGCGGCCTAAAAAAGAAGAAAAAATGTTTAAAAATTTGCAAACAGCGCTCTTTCATACGATATCTCCTAGTAGTTTCACTTCGAATTTTGAAGAACCCCTTTCAGTCCCTGTTGAAAAAAAAATGTTATTTGCAAAACAGTTGGGCAAACGTCATCTAAAACTATTCTAAAATTCAAGTTGATAGCATTAGTAGTTCTTGAGATATTCAGCTCTGACAGACGGACAGACAAACAGACAGATAGACAGACAGACTGAGTCGCATCATAAGGGTTCTTCTTACCATTTTGGTACGGAACCCTAAACAGACCTCCGACTGATAGTTTTACAAGAACGCCCTGTGCAGTAACACTATTAACCTTTTCGACTGGCTAAACATTTAACTACGGTATGAGCTTTTGTCGCATGATAAAGAAAGAGTCAAACAATACCTACAATCTCAAAAATCAATCTGCCCAGCCTTTTCCCAAATATGCTGGGATCGGCATCCAGTCTAACCGGATGCAGCAGAATACCAGTATTTTACATGCAGCAACTGCCTATATGACCTCCATAATCCAGTAACTGGGTAATATGATACCCCTTGGTAAGACTGATTGTCAGACTTTAAGGCATCTGACGACCCTTAACGATTGTCAAAGATCCACGAATGATAGCTGGGCTTAACTTTCCGAGGAACGGAGGAGTCTCGGTGTGTAAAGATGGTCACACATTCACGGACCAACCCTGGCAAGTGTAGCTTAACCTGATCGGACCTACAAACTGATCAAATCTACATACTAATATTATGTTTGTAGGTGTATGGTATTAGTAGATCTCTTTGATCGAGATTGCACCTCTTTAATACCTTTAAGAAGTTGAATAGAAAACATTCACATCAAGTTATGTTTTGTATAGAGTAGACATTGTTAGAAAATTAATCCATCAAAAATGAGGTCAACAAACCCAACTTGATACTTTAAATTGTGCTGTAAAAACGGCTACGCACACACAGATGGAAAATGAAAAATGAAAGAGTGCGATGTTACGCATACTCGTAAGGCTGTACTCTCGACCGCTAATTTATTTATATGCGCACGGTACCGGCGGCAATATCTCAACGCTACCAGTGTTGCTAGCCACTACACAGTGTTGCCAAGTGTAAAAACGCCTAATATTTCAAAATATTACGGTTGTAAGAGCATTTGGATTGGGAACATGTAGGACACTTCAGTTTGGAGTTATGACCATGTTTATGAATTCATTATTTGTGATTGCGTCATTTGAGTTCAGGTAAACTTTTTTAGTGTATGTGTGGTTTGCGAAAATCTATTTTAAAGTAAATATGCTGCTTGCTGTTTATAATCTTTCCTAACTTCTGTCATAAGCTATTTCATTTTTTTCCCAATACTAGAGTTCTTAGATAATTATTTTATTATCCATTTTAATTATAGCTTCAATCAGTCATGATTCATCATAATTTCAGCCAAAAGACGTTCACTGCTGGACATAGGCCTCTCCCAAACACTGTCACTTCGACTGGCTCTGTGCGTCCCGCATCCAGCGGATTCCTGCGGCCTTCTCAAGATTTTCGGTCCACCTTGTGTGAAGCCTTCCAACGTTGAGTCTTCGTGGTCGCCACTCCAGATTATTTCAGCCCCATCGGCCATCTGTTCTGCGAGCAATGTTCCCTGCCAACGGCCAGTTAAGTTTTGCAATCCTTCGGCAATTCTTCAATCAGTATTCATATTAAAATACTTTTTTTAAATTTGTTATGTTTGTAGGTACTTTGCCTCCACATAAATCAAAATAGCTACACAAAACATAACAAAGCATCACGCCTTGTTTTCTCCGAAGGGTTGGGGAGGGGTATGCTTAATAGAGGTGAGGTGAGGTGCATCAAAATAAATACTTACCCCATAAAAATAAAAAGCTTTCTGCAATGGCAACATTGTTCTTATATTTTCCTACGCCAACCTCACCTCCTCATACTTCCCAAGGATAAGGAATCGGAGCTTTGCCGAATGTTAACATATTATAAAGATCGAGGACCTGACAGCTGAGAACATTTTATTTATGTAACCTTTCACGCTCCTACAGTTTGTTTGTTTCTTTGGAGGGTTGTAAATTCTGAAAATCTACAATTTGAATGTATACTGGTTGTCGTCTACAATCTCAAAAATACCTATCAGTCAATGTTCGCATATACTTAGAAAGATTTTCTAATAGATGGTCAGTCGGTATATGGGTAACGATCTGTACATACCGAGACTCCTGCGTACCTTGGAAAACACATTAAGCCGTTGGTCCCGGCTGTTATTCGTGGATCTTTGACAGTCACTGCGGGTCATCAAAAGCCCGAAAGTCTGACAACTAGTCTTACGAAGGGGTATTGTGTTACCCAGTAACTGGGTTGTGTAGGTCAGATAGGCAGTCGCTCCATGTAAAATACTAGTATTCAGCTGTATCCGGTAAGACTGGAAGCTGACCCCAACATAGGGAAATTCAAAAAGTCTAGGCAGATGATTTATTCATTATTTATTTATCCATACAGATAAGAATAACAACCTACAAACAAAATTCCAAGACGATACACTCATATTAAATTATACATCTCATACACACACATAACTATCTTTATCTCATAAAATATACATAACATAATATTCAACAATAAACATAACAATAATGCATCCATCCTTCAATGCACCTTTGGGCTCCTGATACAAATTTCGGCAGGCTATCAAAACACATCTTCCGATGGCATGTTATTTATAATGCGTGAGAGATGGCCAGTCGGTAGACATGGACAATGGATGATCTTATGAAACGGGGGAGATGAAATGCTAACACTCTACGAGCTGATCTTGTCTATCGAAGCAGATGAGCATAGAGAGTATGCTACCTATACAGGCTGTCCGGTAAAGAATGGATAACATTGAAGTAGCATATAATAGACCTTTTTGGTCGTGATGAAGAAGTATGTAAAATAAGGTAAAAAAAGTTAGTTTGTTTTTCAAAAAAATCTTAGTTACATAGGTACTACTTGGGATTAAATGCTTGGTCTATTAAATGCTTCTTCACAGTTATCCATTCTGTACCGGACAGCCTGTATATGCTATGTTGAAAGAAGAGATAGACGCTCAACCTCTGAGAAAATGACAAAAGCATCAGCCTATAGGTATCTAAAGATACGCAGCACTTCAGCAGGCTATTAAACAGAGTTGATTGATTGATCAAACGTAGACATAATAAAAAACCGGCCAAGAGGACTACGCACAATGAGGGGTTCCGTAGTTGGGATGAATTTATCCCAAGAACAAACTTAACCCATTGTAGTTGAAAAACATGTTCCCCATACATTACAACTGCAAATGTAAGTTTGTACGCATAATATTGAGAGCTTTATCATGTTATTTTTAAACCATTTACGTATACTTCTTATAGGTTTTCCTGTAATCTATATGTATAGAACTATTTTCTGTATTTTTTCAAAATTTTAGGCTCAGTAGTTTCGGTTAATTTTCGTCTATTTTCTTAAATAACTTTAAAACAATTTATTTTAAAAAGCAAGTATTTGAATATTTTTTTAACGTGGAGAAATGCTCATGTATACTGCACTCCCACAGGGCGATAGTGCAGTTATGTGGGTCTCCAACCCAAAAAAACTCCACGGTGTCCTGCGAACCCACCGCGGCGGTCCGTCACTGGACAGCCGCGTACTCTAGGGAGTACCCCCATCACTGGCGCACCAGAACACATTGCACGCCGTGACCACCCCACTGCGACCGCTTAGGTCAATGGCCCGGCCACCTACCATTTTTCGGCCGCAGAGGATAGGGAGAGTGACTAACAAAATACCGACACTCCTCCTCCCCTGCGGCCTCACCATGACCGCCATCAGACGTTGGCGACCCTGTCAAGGCCGTGGAAGGTAAGGAGAGGGGCGCACCGCAATACCGGCACTCCTCTCCCGCCACGGCCTTCAACCATCAGCCACGATGGCCATACGCCATCGTGGCCCACCTCAGTTGCGATATCGCCCAAGCGGCACCGTTACATACTTGTTTACCGCTACGTCATCGGCTTCCTGGAAAAAGCCCTGACGACTGGCCGTTCCTCGAGTTCCTCTTCGCTTTACCGTGGGTGACCAAACCACGGCTGCTGAGCCCCGCCGCCTCGACGATGCGGGAACCCACCGGGGGGGGATGTATTTGAAACCTTCACTGATATGTCACATGGCACAGTTTGCCAAACTTTTTATTTTCTTGACCCCCATATTCAAAATTCACAGAAAGGTTTGGGTCACAGAAAGTCATACGTGTACCAAATTTTAACTTAATTGGTCCATTAGATTCGGAGCGAATTGGCTGTGACAAACGGACAGACGGACAGACAAACAGACACACGGGTGATCCTATAAGAGTTCCGATTTTTTCCTTTTGAGGTACGGATCCCTAAAAATTAGTCTACTAGCGAATCTCTAAATTGAAGTAACGGAACCCTCACAAAACGCCTAAAATACTTCCAGACCAAGTACCGGTAAAGCTGTCAAAATCATTATCAACACTCATCTTCAACTAGGCCACGAAGAAACGAGGGTGAATAAGTTCAGGGAAGCCATTTCCAAATGAACTGGTACCATAAATCAAAACGGTATCTATAAAAATAAGATCCTCCTTTGTAAGGAATATGAGAATGAAGGTCAAGTACGCACTTTAGCAGTTATTCTCCCTACATATTCGTTAATAACCAAAGTTGGTTGTGGGTTTGGGTTCGATTCCTATGTCAGGCAAAGTGGTATCCATCAGAGATTTTTCATTTTTCGGCTTGGATATGTAATCTGTAAATGGGAAGAGCCTCGTCTCCTCCTACATGGGACTTTAACAATAAAAATGGCGACATATGGGTACATTGCTATACCTATGTATATGTTTATGTTATTTTAAAATTAAAATAACTCTTTGATTGTTCCCAAATATCTAATTCTAGTACGCCAACTACAATTGGAATTGTAATGGATTACTGAAAATGCTTAGTAATGAAGTTGTTATAAAAGCAGTCATTTTAACAGAATAAAAGTTTAATAGGCGCAGTTCGAGTCCGCGCCATTTGTTTTCGCGAAAACATATTATTGAAATTTTGCTACGGTTTCCGATACTGCCGTAGCCATTGTGTTTGCTCGACACTAACCCTAGTAGGCTCATTGCATTCCTTATAAAGTAGGCTTTCACCTACTATAATATTTTTCATTTCTGAGCAGATTTACGGCCGTTGTGAGACGACATCTGACATTATTTTGCTATCGTCAAATTTTTAACCCTATTTTGGCCAATATTTCTGTTGTTTCTCTTTAGGTCCTGCAGTGCTTTGTCAACTCTTGACGAAAACACCAGAATGATTTAGCTAAACGCGGTTTGGCGCTATACGAATTGATATTTCGGCACATAGTGAAATGTAGAGGGTCGCGCGCTTGCACGTGCACTCGCAGTATAACGTCATAGGTTAATCCTAACCAGTTTTAAAGTTGTTATAAATATGACCTATCTTTTGAATGTTCAACGATTACTCTTGGATTTAAAGTCTCGTGATTATTAGCAGTTGAAATCTTACATGTTTTTGTCGGTCAGAAATATTGAACTTATCACCAAGTACATCGAGCGAAAAGACGTATTCACGTCAAAATTAATTGGGTTTAAATAATAGTATCATTTGTATTCGTGATTCAAATTGAAAGACGAGTCGCTTCTCTATGACATCTCCCTAAGATATTATTTTGTTGTAAACCATGAGATGAATGGAATGATTTATGTATACTTTAACTAGATAAATAATTTGATTCTATTTTTATGCGACTGTTAAAACTGCTTCTAAATCCGTCTTATGTACAATTTACTTTCAATCTCAATTTCTTAAGTAAAACGATGAAATGGTATTCAAAACAAAAACAATTACGTACCTCTGGCCTTGTTATAAAAGAAAAATCACCAATAACAATTTTTCTTAATCAAAAGCCTTTCTCAAATTCACGATCAATCATTTCTTGAGAGCTTTCATCAGTCAAATTTTGTGCGTACCCGGCTTGAAAATTCTATATATTGAAACCACCTTTATTATCCTGGGATGAAATCGTGGCTTATGACTGCGAGTCCTGTGTTCAGTTACAAGGTCGGTTCTTGGGATGAAACCGTGGCTTATACCGCGAGTCCTGTGTTCAGTTACAAGGTCGGTTCTTGGGATGCAATCGTGACTTATGACCGTGAGTCCTAAGTTCAGATACAGGGTCGGTTCTTGGGATGCAATCGTGGCTTATGACCGTGAGTCCTATGTTCAGTTACAAGTTCGGTTCTTGGGATGCAATAGTGGCATGTGACCGGATTCAGTTACAAGGTTAGTTAGATCTGAAGGAACGAGAATGGTCAGAGGGGCAATTCCCGTATTTTTCAGAACAGACGCATTCTAATCTCAGTCTCGCCAGTGCAATGTTACTGCTCATTATCAAATCCATAAATTGGCTATTACTGGACTAAACAAAAGACGCCCGATTTTGAGTGACACACGTCGGTTCGGTCTCAATTTGCGCTCCTTGTAGTTTTCTTCCCATTTATGTCACCAATTGATCACGTGTGTTCATCTTTATCGTGGAATGGATCACTTTGGTGCTAAATACAAACGAGAAAGAAGCCGATTCAGTAGCATCACATTCTTCAGTGCTCGTTGCTTACTCCTCTCTAATTAATGAACCTAAGCTTTCCTCTATAAAACTTTTATATGTCAATAAAAACCGCATCGAAATACTTCCAATGGATCTTAAGATTAGCCCAAATAAACCAGCTAGGTTTTATACTTCGCATATAAATATTTGATGAGATAAAGATGTATGCTGCATTCGTGGTGATTGAGATGTGAATGTTTAGAAGCTGTCATTAGTTTTCGTAGTTTAACAATAAATACCCTGTGAGGACGACAATAAATGAAAACAATGGCAATACTAGTGTGTAGGAGTATTTTGAAACCAGCAAATACCTAAATACAAGAATTAAAAAATAGTCTAGTATAGTATTAAAATGACTACGCATTGTATCGATCAACCGATTAGCTAAGTGACTAATTAGAAATTATATTTTTGATTGAATTTATGTTTGTAGACTGGGAACATTATTATTTAGAACATAATTGGCTTACCCTCAATTAATTTGGGGTCAGCCATATCATCTTTCACATAGTCCATCCATTTAACTAATGATGTTCATCATTTCTTTGAGAAGACCAAAGAAACGATGAACGCTGTTAGAAATACAAAGTTTAATATTAGATAGTCAAGAAATTTGTAGTAGGGTTGAACTGTGTGGATTTTCTACCTAAGTTAGACGTACATTTAAGTATCGTGACTCATGGAGGCTATTCCTTATCGCGTACATATAATTTAAAAGGAAAACAAAATTTTCGCAGCCGCCATCTTGGATTTACTTAGTCAAAATGTCACTATCGATTTTAGAAAATGACACCCACGACAAAAATATTGAAAATTTTCGCAGGCTCCATCTTGGATTTTCATTTTAAGATCACTATCGGATATAAAGCCCCCGAAAAGTATGAAAACGTCACACATGACGAAAAATTTGAAAATTTTCGTAGCCGCCTTGGATTTACATTTTAACCTCACTATCGGCTTTAGGGCCCTCGAAAAGTATGGAAATGAAACTCATAACAAAAAAAAAAAAATCGCAGCCGCCATCTTGGATTTACATTTTGACCTCACTATAGGTTTTAGCACCCTCGAAAACTATGTAAACGACAGCCATGATAAAAAATTTGAAAATTGTCGCAACCGTCATCTTGGATTTTAATTTTGATCAAATTCTCTCTCTCTCTCTCTCTCTCTCTCTTTCAAGCAAAAATGTGAATTCGAAAAAGAAAGTCCCTAACGCTTTTTCGTTACGTGATGATTTCTACCAGTCCACTCCTACCGCAAGCCGCGGTAAAGAACTTCGTTCCAATAATATTTGACCAACGGTAAATAAAGTTGTTGCGACTTCCAGCATCGTTTCTCTATTTATCTAAACTTTTGACGATTGAAACTGACGGCATAACGCATTTATGCCGTCAGTTTCAATTGTCTTTTTTTTAATACAAAGCCATCTAGTATAGTTTTAAGCAAGCTAAACAAAACTTTTACATCTAAAACTTGAGGCCATACTACGTAGCTGGCTTTGTATTAATCTTCTATACAAAAGCAACCGTGACTGCCTGATGACATAAAGCTCAAATTATTGAATGGATTGGGCTGAAATTTGCACACATATAGTTATCATGCACGCTAAGCACGGATTTTAGAAAATTCGACCTTTAAGGGTGGAAAGGGCCTGCCAGGGGTGTGGGTTGTTTGAAAGAGTTACCGTGGCCCTGGCACAGGCAACTGAAGGAACACGGGTGGGTTTTAGTCAGTAAAGTTCTGACACGCCCTCCGGCTCCGCCCCGAGCGGGAGAAGTTATTTGATGACTTCCCATCCAAAAAAAAGGGTAAAAAGGGGGGATATTGATTGTATGAAAAATCTTATTCCTAGAGTTAAAAAACTTGAAACTTTGCACGGATACATAAGTAAATTTTTAAGGTTTTAATTTTGAGTTTTTCTAAACTACCCGCTAATCGGGGATTGGGGGTGTCCCAGTTTGTATGGAAGAATTTTAAAGTACTGTCCGATTAACTCGAAACTCAGTATTTATACTTTTGACAGAAATTAAACATGAACAAGTTGTTGGGTTTTTCAAAAATCGATACCTGAAAGAGCAAAAATGGGTATTTAAATTTTTAAAGGGAGGATTTTACTGCGTGGCTTGATTAAGTAAAAAAAAATGTACAAATAATCTTTGTGTCAAGTTATGGAAACATCCCAAATGAATTTTCATATTATAAAATTTTGTCCCGGTGAAAGTTGGTATGATATATTTTACTAAAATTTGCTGTTTAAAAAAAACGTACTTCATCTATGACATGTATGGCTCAAAATCTCAGCTCTTAATGGTTTCAACTATCACCCCCTGGCTTTGCACCCAGCTTCCAAACAGCCTATATTATTATCATAATACACAATCGTAACTAATTATGATGATGCTATAAATTGTACTGTATGTACATACCCTATAATATACAGCATAAAACACAATCGTACATAGGTAACGTGAGCAAGGAGTTTGTGAGTGTGACATGAGTAAAATAAATTAGTAGGTATAATAATATTATAATAATATAATCTAGACGTTATTTATGTGACAATGACAATCATAAAAAAAATAAATCTTAGATTTGAAATGTAAGTACACTATTCATATTATCGTTATTATATCTAAATTACTGATATATATAGTTACTTTTTTAATGACGAAAATCCATTAAAAAATGTCGGGTAGTGTTGCTACTGATTGCATTTAACTTGAGCCCTTGGCTGAGTAGTGTGGGTTTGTGTGCGCGCCGTATTGTCTCAGGAGTATCGGTCCAAAATCGCTTAAAGTAATTAAGAATCAGAGCCCTAGATAAATGCCGGCAACTGTACCCGCGATTGTACGATCGCACAAACCTACATTTTACGCGCGCTAAAGTTCTTTTGTCACTTTCTGTCAGTCTTATTTTTCTGTGTACTTTGTCATTGGTATAATGCAGTAATGTTGAGAATCATAAAGGATCACTTTGATTCTCGGCTGCAGGCGACAGCGATAGCTGTCGCGTGGCACGTGTCACTCGATAATAAGCTTTAAGATAATGAGTTTACGAACCATGCGAACAAGTACCGCGCGACAGCTGTCACGGTTGCCTGCCACCACGTGCCACTCGATATAAATTTATTGACTGCTGAGCAAAGGCCTGCCCCAAATCCTTCCAAGTATCGTTTTCCAGGGCCATCTCGATCCATCCCTTGCGGCACGATATAAAACCAATACTCCTACAAAGTATTTATTTTATTCCTCAATATTCTTTATCATCAACATAATACTGACTTGCAAATTGCAAAAAACCTAAGAAAATTTGAATTTCGCGGGCTCTCTGGAGCTTCCCCTTTAAAGTGAATCAACTCTAGATAGACTATTCAAAAATATAAAAAAAAGTATAAAAAGGTATGAACCTACCGTATTTTATTTTTCTTTCCGGACAGCCCTAGTACTCGGTCAAGCGGCGTAGGTATGTTACGGACGAGAAAGGACACAAAGAAATAACAACTCTCAAGCGCGGCGATTAAGTGCAATTTAGCTTGCGCGTGGAGGGGAAGCGATTTTGTAGGCTGTTATAAAAGCCGCTTTCTTCAAGATCAAAGGAATGCATCTTCTGTACATTAGTACTATAATTACTAACTACACGATAACTGACAAACCCTTGCACTGACTGGACAGGTCCACTCAAATCTGTGTGATTATTATCTCAAAAGACCATTTCAAGCAGTCTACATGGTCTTTGCATGGTGTGACCATGATTATGTCTGGACTGAAGAGGTTTTGACTCCTGAGTTTGATATTTTATTTTATTCGGGAAACTTACAGCTAACGTACACAAGGTCCTTAAGCAATACGAATCTGAAGGCCATTTACAAGTTTCTACTGATAAACACTGACATTTCAAATTGAGAAAAAGGAAAACGTCGGTACAAAATATCTATATAACATAAATTAGGAAACAAATAGTACACGATCTACCAACACAAACTAATAATCATTAAGCGCCGGTTTTTTGATCCATAGTTAACTCAAGCAATGGTTTAACACAGTTACTAATGGTTGAAATTTGGCTAAATGTGACAGGGTAAACATGAATGAGTTAACATGAATAATAACTCATTCATGTTATAAAATAGTAAATAATGACATTTTGGCAAACACATTTAGCTGAAATTCAACCATTAGTTACTATGTTTAACCATTGGTTGAGTTCATTACGGATCAAAAAATTGGCCTTTAGACGCAAGCCATTACTCCGTCGTAATGAAGCTTTTTACCAACAAATGTTTAAGCCGAGAAACACTGTAGATACCAGTAGATAATTTCGCCATTTCTTCTCAGTCAGTTTCTCATTCAGCTATGAAATTTAACTACGTCTAGCTTATTTTTTTAATATGACGTGCAAATGTCATTCTAATATTTAGAATAAACTTCATTATAAATCCATACTAATAATATAAATTCGAAAGTAACTCTGTCTGTCTGTATGTTGCTTTTTCAGTCCTTAACAACTGAGCGGATTTCGATAAAATTTGGCAACGTAAAATTTGGAACTTAAAGGGGGTGATAGTTTATATGGGAAACCTAGCATTTCTTAAGGATGTGAAAATTCAAATATAAGCTTTTGTTAAGAAATATCTACATAATTACTAAGACTATAAGACTAACTATATAATAATACTCCTTCGTTGGTCGCAAGTATTACTGCTGAGCATCAGGTACTGCGTTCGATTCCCGGGTCGGGCAAATTGTTATTGGGTTTACCATCTGGAATTTATTATCAGTAGCAGTCCGGAGTCTGGATTAGTGCTCGGTTGATGGCTATAGACTAGCTCCCTATTACATGGGACTTAAACATAAATAGCAAAATGTGGGTGTAATATAGGTACACCTCAGCCCAACCCTTCGGGGAAACGGGGGACCTTATGTTATTTTATGTAAATAATTATATACATGTTTCAGCATTTTTGTAAAATCATCCCCCAATGGGGTAAAATAGGGGAGGATTTTAAAATTCTCATTCACAATATTATTGATATTTTTGTGTAAGTACCTCTTTTAAAGAGATTTAAAGGGTTGAAAATACAGTCATAGCCCGTAGCTAGAGATAACATTTAGTCTTCATTTCATTAAAGACGGTCGACTCGGTCAAAAGTTATAATAATTTAAAGTCATTAAAATAACTTCATTCACTTAGGGGGTCAATGGTGGTCAATCACAAAAATTAATGGTGATCATGATCATATTAAAAATAACAATACATACTAGCAGCACAACTCACTAAATACGTTGGGCGCTAAACGAATTTAAAACATTATTTTATTTCTGTCAATGGGGAAGAAAACTGTCAATTAGTTCCGCGTAAATGGCGCTAAGCGTTTAATGCAAACGAACTGTCAAACTCTATTGAAATTAAACAATATTTTGTGTTTTTGTGACTTTTATCAATATAATTGGTCGTTGTAGCCTTTGGATGCAAAGAAATAGGCGTTGGCAAATTCCAAAGTAATTTTCGCATGAAGAGAAAGTGGGAAAAGGCACTGAAATTAAAAAAAAATCTTCAAATCAAGTGATTTTTCGAGGTTATGTGGAAAACATTTTAAGGAAATAGACTACGAGACCACTTCTAAGACGACAGGTTGGTACCATACCTATTATTATTAAATCAATCAATCTGCCTAGCCTTTTCCTAACTATATTGGGGTCGGCTTCCAGTCTAACCAGATGAAGCTGAATACCAGTATTTTACATGGAGCGACTGCCTATCTGACCTCCACAACCCAGTAACTGGGTAATAGGATACCCTTGGTAAGACTGGTTGTCAGACTTTCGGGCTTCTGACAACCCGTAACGACTGTCAAAGATCCACGAATGACAGCCGGGACCAACGGCTTAACGTGCTTTCCGAGGCAAGGAGGAATCTTGGTATGAAAAGATGGTCATCCATCCACAGACCAACCCCGGCAAGCGTAGCTTAACCTGATGGATCGACCCGTGCGGTTGGTATTACTTAGGCACGAGATCCTCCATACCTATTATTATTAATGTGTATTTATTAATAATAGTAAAAAAGCTTACAACCTGTGAAAAAAAAAATGGTTTTCTTTCAAATAACCATACATTTAACTTTAACAAGTAACTTTACATCTTGTTTATCATTAGTATCATTAAAAAGAAAAAAAGTAATGAGTTAAGTTTATTTTATAACTTATAAAACCATAATATTGTCTAGATTATGGCTAAAAGTCGATAACATGTTAAATTTAATATCTTACGACAAGCTTGGCTTTTCTTCCTTATTGCGATACTCCGCTTTTTTTTAACTTCTCCTTCATCTGGGCGATACGCCAGGTAGAATTCATTGTGAAGCCACACAAATAGATGAAAAAAAAAATCACGCAAATACTTAAAAATCGTCCACACAATGCATATGTTTTTATCAAAGACTTTTGACGTAATAAACTCACAGCGCCCTCTTGCGGCGAAGCTTTCGGGAAACAAACCCATTGTTTGAAGTTGTCAGGATAGAATTATGTTTTATTTATGGATTTTGGTGCAAGCGGGCCTTGGCATCATACAAACCTGTTGTATGTATAAAAAAAAAAAATATTATTGGTCTGTCTGTCTATTTACATACATACTATATTATATTAGGATATTTTTTATTCTGGTAGTACGTTCCTCTGGGATAATTTCCAACTTACACGCGGGCGAAGCCGCGGGCAAAAACTAGTAAATAATATACAGCGAAAGGAACTTCGTTCCAACTTTTTTATAATTACTGTTCTATTTCAGTCTTATCAAAGAAACCATACAAAGACTGACTGATGATTGAAGATTGAATTTGGCTTTACACCAACTTAGCATGTTTATACTGCTATACAGGGTGTTTTTTAAAACATGCGACAAAATTTAAGGGGGTGTTCTACCCATCAATATGAACAACTTTTACTATGGGACCAAACCTGAAATCGCAAAAAAAAAATCAGCTGTTCAGTACATTTATGTTCGTTTATTTGGTCAAAATGTACTGAACAGGTTTGGTCCCATAGTAAAAGTTGTTCATATTGATGGGTAGAACACCCCCTTAAATTTTGTCGCATGTTTTAAAAAACACCCTGTATAAAAAGAGCTTCCACAAGGTACGTTTTTTCTTGGGAAGTCAGTTTCGCTACCAACAGAAAAGAAGAAGCAAAAACAATTTTCAACAGCCAATATAACTGCCCAACCACTCAACCGTCACACCATAATATTGACCAAAAACGAGCCCATTTATCTCCATCGACAATCCGTAAAAACTGATAGCCCAATAATAAAATTCAATTTCATACCGATGCAGGCCATTACGCATTGACGTAACGAAGCACAATGTCGGAAAATAAGTAAAAAGGTGCGCCACTTGAATTGGATTCTCTCTTCGAGTTATGAGGGTCGTGAGAACCATGCGTCACAATCATTCTCTGTCTAAGAACTGCGCCCCATCTCTAAATATTGTTTTTAGACTGTTAGGCGGGCAAAATATTTAGCTCCACCATGCAAATTTCAGCTCTCCCTTAATGGAATATGGTTGAGATTTGTGTGAAGGAAGGACCTTAATATGTGCCCTCGAAATTGGTACAGCAAGTTTCTTTCGGTATTTGACGTTCCCGTAATATAAGTAAGTACGAGTAGTATACTGTGTATGTGTACGGAAAGTGAAAAAATGTTTTCATCTTGTTATAGAATTATTATGAACTGACCCTGAACAAATTTCGATTTTATTGTCGTGGAGTTAAGGCGCAGACCCACCGCGGCCCACGGAGATGCCACGCACGTGTGTTAAGCTGCGCTTTGCAAGAAAATGTATGTGATTGTGTCCACTGCAACCCACGGACAAGCTACGCATCAATTGACGTCATTAGTACATGCGTGGCTTGCTCAAATATGGCGCTCACTTAGCTCAACGCTGTCAACGCAATGCACGCTGTGGCATGCACACTATACACGAATATTAACCCATTCTTGGTAAAAACACGTGCATAGCCGCTCCGTGCGCTGAGATGGGCCACACGCGTGTGTACTGCAGTGGAAACGTAGCCCCACGTTGTGAAACAAATGAATCCACGCAGCTAAAATGCGTCGCGTGCCTGTGCACAGCGTGCGCCGCGCTGGGGCGGCAGTCTTGACACTCGTAACGATAGCCTTACGACTGAAATCGCTCGCTAAGTCCTAATGGGGTACCTAGACGGGCAAAATGGTAAAAGTTAGGTTTTTTCAAAGACAATTATGGGCCACTTCAAATTAACCTTGAATAACCAGGAAAATTGGAAAACATGATTTAATAAAAAAAACGGTTCTCGCCGCAAGTGGTTTGAAACTGTAAATGGTTTTTTCGTGCGTGTCAAGCAATTTTGACCGTCTTAGTACTCCATTAGGACTTAGCGAGCGATTTCATTCGTAAAGCTATCGTTACGAATGTCGAGACTGCCGCCCGTGGGTTTGCGCCTTTATGCGTAATTATGATCGAAAGAAGGTACAGTACCTTCACGAATTTTGATGGATAGGTATTGTAATCAAATTTAGCTGAGTCATGTTTTACCTTGTTAAGTTATAAGAAAATTAAGTTTTGAGAAAAAAAAACATTACACACGTCTTTAAACTTTAAGTATCATGAACAGAAATTAAGTGTTTCTACTTAGACATAACATTCTTCTTTGACAAATAAAACTTGCTAGCATACAAACAGTAACAGTTGTAAGTCCACAAACAATTCACGTTCCTGCAATTACAAAACCCAATTCCAGTACACAATTTAGCATATGCATACATATGCATAAAAAGCAAATTTTATTGCAAGCAACGGTCGCAACGTAAGTACCTATGCACAAGTTCAGAATAAGTTGGCGAGTGCGCTCTATTTACTTAGCTCTCGAACCGCGACTAGCGTTCAAACTGCTCTGGCCATAGACTAAGTTTAGAGGAGAGACAAGACTGTAGTTTTGCTAGTGGACTTTGTGGATTAGTTTCTGTGAAGATGGTGTCTTAAGAGAAGATTAGAAGGTTTGGTGTTTACGTAATATAATTATGAAAATATAAAAGAGCTGCAAAAAAAGTTATAAGTAACAACAGTTTCGCAACGTGATGCTTAAGAAGCTAAGAGTTATAATAGGCTAAAGAGAGTAGCCGCTTTTCCGTTTCAGAGGCTTCCTTCATTTACTTAAAAGTAGGTGAAGGAAACAAAAGACTTATAGTTAGCCATTCACAACAAAATAAATCCAGCAAATGAGATAAGGTAAATAATATGTATTTTACAGCAGAGTTTCAGAACGATAAGTTATCTTCTAACTTCTGTGACCAAAATGAAATCTTATTCCAATACTCATACACTCAATTCTACAATATGACGGATTATTAAAACTCCAATATTTTTTTGTTCCAAGTAGTCATACTTTATAGAGGTATAAATCAAAAGGATCACACATACATAGGTCACAGTGTGTAAGTACCGTAACATATTTGGTATGTAAAAGACTCCACTTGACGCATCTATTTCCCCTATTTATTTTTTCTCTTTGACTAAAACGATTTCTTTTACAAGAAACCGCTCGAAAGCTGCGAATATGAAATTGGCTCATCCTTGCAACAGACATGCCTTCTTTATTTATGCTAACAGAAAAGTGCCGTTTTCAGAACTTGCCATGGTAAGTTGTGCAAGTATTTTATGCCATTTCTTTACAAAGTTTTATTGTGTGCAAGGCAAACTTGTTTTATTAATGTTGGGCCGTGAGCTGAATTAGGATGAGGTTTGATTGGGTAGACAATAGCATCGTTAGGGGTGTTTATTTCAAAGTATTAGTAAATCTTACTCCTTTGTTAATGGACATTAACCTCTTTCAGTCATCTGTACCTGCTCTAAAAAAAGCGCTTGACATTTAATGGGTGTCTCTAGTCTGAAATTAATAAAAGCCTAATATAATAAATAAATAAACAATATTTTCGGTGTACCTATCCTTGAATGTGATTCGCAGACATTCAACGATGTACACTTCGGATTGACCAAGGACTTTTCAATTTGATTTTTATGATTGTATATCGGGACCGCATTGACAGGCCAGTTGGCGTGGTTGGTTAAGATACCACCTATTATGCCGCAGGTCGTGGGTTCGTGTGCATGAACATGTCTGTTTGTCCTGAGTCTGGGTGTAATTATCTATATAAGTATGTATTTACAACAAAAAAAGTAGTGTATGTAGTATATCAGTTATCTGGTTTCCATAGTACAAGCTCTGCTTAGTTTGGGATCAGATGACCGTGTGTGAATAATGTCCGTATATTATTATTATCTCCTTTATTTATTTTTTAAACTTATTTTATTACATTTTTAAATATTTTTATAAAAACATTAAAAAAAACATTTAAAAATATAAAAAATAGTGATCCACCGGTAGCGGGTGCAGGGTCCAAGCTACCGGTGGTTAGGGCCCCAGAGACAGGAACCTCCTCACAATACGCGCCGTATCAAGGAGGACTGCCTTCTGAATCAGGCCCTTCACCCAGCCACCCAACGAGAGCCTCTTCAGATGTTGGTCGAGGCTCTTAGCGATAAGGCCATTGACCGTAACGACTATCGGCACAATGATTGCCGAGTCCACATTCCACATAGCGACAACCTCGTGGGCTAAGTCGAGATACTTCAATTGTTTCTCCTTCTCAGCCTTCACGAGGTTCTCGTCATGTGGGATAGTGACATCGATTATCATTGTGCGGCGCACTGATCGATCTATTACCACTATATCAGGCTTATTGGCTACAATAGTCCTGTCAGTGATAATAGATCGATCCCAGTATAACGTGACATGGTCATTCTCGAGAACTGGGTCGGGCACATACCTGTAATACGGTACCTCAGAGTCCACAAGGCCGTATTTCAGAGCAAGTTGCTGATGGATAATCCTGGCCACTTGGTTATGCCTGTGCAAATACTCGCCGTTAGCTAAACGAGAACACCCAGAAGTAATATGTCTGATAGACTCACCGGGACAATGGCATGCCCGACATATGTCGATCGTCCCGTCTTTCATTATATACTTCCGGTAGTTATTCGTTAGCATAACTTCATCCATAATCGCACAGACTGAACCTTCGGTTTCCCCAAAGAGGTCACCGAAGCGTAGCCAGGCCACGGACGCTAAGAAATCTACGTCGGGCCCATTATTATTATTATTATTATTATTATTCATTCTGAAAAGCCTACTTCGTTGGCTTTGAAACTTGAAACTGTGGAACTTGAAACTGTCTTGTGCTTTGTCAATATTTCGGAACATCTTTATATAAATCAATCTTGCGTTATCAGAACGCATTAAATTATTAACTTTGTGTGGTGTTTAGTTCACCAAGATACAGGCTGTGCTTAGTTTGGAACCCGCTGTTAAATCTTTCTAAGTTTTATTTTGGTAGAATTTCGTGCATGTTAATTTATTGTATGTTTGTGAACTATGTGTAAGTTTTACTTAATGAATTTGGCCTACTTGGAATGGGTCAATAAATTATTTTATCTATAATATACTCATATCGTAAAGATTATTTTATGAATTCAAAAATAGTACCTACCATAATCATAGACTTTATACACGTTCAACTCAAATAAAATTAAAAAGTTTTATTATAATACAGATTTATTAACAACATACTGCTATAAAAAAAACTTTTTTTCTGTTAATGTACAGTTCGGATTGACCAAGGAGTTTCCAATTTGATTTTTATGATTGTATATCGGGACCGCATTAGGACGCATGCGCGGTTGACCGATGATAGCTCCGTGACCTTAGTAACGTAAATACAAAATACAAAAATATTTATTTCAGCGGAACATTGTGTCGTACATAAATCGAGGCCGCCCCAGTAAGTTACAACAGTACTTGTGTCGGGGCTGTCGCTCCCTTCCCTTATGTGGTAACTTAACAATGATGAGGCTAATAAGTAAAAAAAAAGGGTGGTATGAAGAGTAATCAAAATCAAAATAAAACATAGTAAAATAAAATAAAACATTCATGTAGCAGCTCTCAAAGTGTGAGGTGTGCTCATATGTGTAGGTGTATGTATGTAAGTGTATGTATGTATGTGGGTGAATATGTGCGTGTGTGTGAGTATTTTAGTGTGTGTGTACCGCTTTATTTATTTATTTTTAACTTAACCTGGTCAGAATATTTTCTGTTTCTTCATATGCTAAGGATCACAACCATTCAGTAATTTCTTTTTTACAATCGTATAACAACATGGGATATATATCTAATTTACGGTTCAGTAGATTATAGATGTAGGTGGATTGTGTAACATATTGACGTCTAGCAAAGACAGTTCGAATCCCCGGCGAGTAGGCCACTATGTCTCTGCGCCTTCTGCTCTGAGTTGCTGAGTCATATGGGAGACACTTATGCAGGGTTAAGGACATATATAGAACATATATTTACATATTTCTCATTGAGAGCAAGTTGCTAGCTTTATATCGTAATTTAATCCACGTTACTATGGTTACGGAGCCATTATTGTGTTTATTTACTTTTTTATAACTTTGGTTTTTTATTTAAATAGGTAACACCTATTGCATGAGTGTAGATAAAGTAGTGTATGAAAATGCACATATTGAAACATTCGTGTGATATTATTAAAACCTCGCATACGGCTCGGTTTTTAAACACACACTCGTGTTTTAATACCTCTCATTATGCAACAGTTTCATAAACTACTATTTTATATAATGATAACTAAAACTATAAACTAAACTAAGTACATATAAATCAACTTTTAACATTAAAACAGTCGTAAGCAAAATAGCAAACCCACCGAGTACTTCATTGCTTCTTAAAATGGTATAAAACCACGGTCGTTTAAAACCTCGAGAGCAACGTACTTCTGAAAGAAACAGAAAGTTAATCTTAACTAAATTATAACGATATACCATTTACTGCGGAACAAAAATAAAGAAATCGTCGAAGAAAACTTTGGTCAATATTAAAATAATTTTCCTTAAAGAAAGTAAAGGTCCGTAATGGCTCTCATTTAAAAACTTTGTACGAAGAAGTTCTATTTACGAAAAGGTGTATAAAACTGGTTTGTGTTTCATTCGCGAGTTTTGTAGTCTTCAATTAATGGTGCTAACAATTTGACATTTTTTTTTAAGCAAATTGAATAGGAAAGAAAGAGAAATTGTTTATCTAAATAAGAAGCCCTATACAAAAAAAAAAAAAATTGACAAAATACATACAGTATGACCCAATTTTTCTTACTGTGCGCCTGTCAACGTCAAAGTATTACAGTGTTTGAATTAAAAATAACAATACAACTTAACTAATAATATTATAGAACTGTGCAGACGACACGAGTGTGTATTTAGACGGTAGAGAGCCAGCGGCGGGGCGCGGAGGGGGTAAGCAAGCGCCGAATTCAATCATCTAACTATTACTATTATATTATTTTAATTTATTGTGAATGTTAAGACCAGGGACCGAAAACCTTTATAAATTACGGTACAGGTATCGAAGAATTTCGGTTACCTCTATGATTAAGGTAACCGCTATCTGGGTAACCCAAAAAGAAGAAACATGTTACCTTTATTTAAGTTACCGTTTTAATACCAGTTACCTAAAAATGACCTTGATTACGAGAAAGACAGAATATCGCAATGCCGACAATTTGTTGGCATTAGAAAAAATACATTGCCAGGGACATTGTCGTGCGTCCTGCCAGTATTGTTTACGTTTATTTAGTTCGCCTTTTTGCGGAGAAAAAAAAAGGAAATGAACAAGGTACCTAAGATAATATTACATTGTAAATTGGTAAAATACCATTTGTTTATCTTTTTCCCTCATCATAGAAAACAACTCGGTTGTTTGTTTATTTAACTTGCGGAGAAACGTACACGCCCTATTTTCTAATAGAATGCAGCACTTATTCGTTTGGGGTGGCTTGGGATCTACCTCCTATTGGTCCACCCCGGGCAACGGCACCACAGGCTTGCCTGTGGTACGGCTGAACGATCCCACTTAGCGGTGGTAGGCTCCGCAAGGGGCCGCCTGGCTTGCGACCACCACCCCACCGGAGTCTGGCGCCAAGCAGCTTGCTGTGTTCCGTCGGTGTGTGGGAGTGCCAGTGCCTTTGGGGGAGAAGGAGATTGTCAGTTGCGCTGTTTGGAACCGGTCGTGGTCTCTGAGTCGGCTAGCCGGGTAATTCATTTTGGAGGGTAGCGGGATCCGAAGCACGGTGCCAGCCGTTGGCCGACCACAGTCAGTAGGGCGCCCAAGTAGCACGCCAGCCACGTGCCAAAGGCTGCCCCGCCAACTCGCGAAAAATCACGGTATACTCCGCCGTGCCAGCCGTCGACTGGATGGCAGGACCTGGTGGCCATATCCGAGGGGGTTTCGGGCGTCCCCGCAGTCTCCAAATGAGTTCCCCATAGGTTTGGTTGGCTCTAGTGTTCCACTTGGGTCACTAAGCTGTGCCTCGACAATCGACTTTTTCCCAAACAACTCCACTCAAATGATCAAAGTAAAGAAAAATAAGGGTAAACAACGGCTGCACTTCCTCCCACTAAAAATACACCTCACTAATATCAAGGGTTGCACTCCAATCTCGATCCGGTCCATCCCCACCTTGAGACCGAGAAGTCGCACCTGTTTTTCCTAACGGAGACGAAGATCACGTACCTCAACTACCCGGGCTACTCTCTTGAACACAAGTTCAAGAAGCAAGCTGGGGTCTGTGTGTACGTTCGCGATGACATTTGTTGTCGTCGTCTCCGTTGCTTTGAGAAATCAGGTTTCTCTGCCATATGTGGATGTGCCACTTGTGGATACTGGCGTGGAGAAATCTCTACATCGGCATCTACCGAACACACAGCGGTGACCAGGAGACAACAGCGCTCTTTAATTTCCTCGTGGAGTCGACTGACGTAGCCCAGCAACGGTAGCCAACGGCGAAGCTCATTATTCTGGGCGACTTCAACGCCCATCATAAAGAATGGTTGTTCCCATACCAGAAAACTGACCATGCTGGGTTGGAGGCGCGCACGTTTGTTTTAGCGCTAGATCTAATCCAGATGGTGAATATGGCAACGCGGGTTCCGGATGTTGACGGCCATACACCCAATTGCTTGGACCTTCTGCTGGCATCTGATCCGGACAGTCATTCAGTATCGGTCTTAGCCCCGCTGGGAACGTCTGACCACTGTCTGGTGAAATCCATATCGACCTGCTCTCCTCCAGATAAGAGCCCTAGAGGCACGAGGCAAGTATGGCGATACGGGTCAGCAGACTGGGATGAGATGCGGCACTTTTTTGCGTCTTATCCATGGCGGCAAGTGTGCTTTTCCTCGGGTGACCCCTCGTGCTGTGCTGACTCGTTTGCGGACGTGATTCGGCAGGGGATGGAATATTTTATTCCATTCTCCGACATCCCGCTCGGTCACAAATCCCGGCCTTAGTATAATGCGGAATGCGCCCACGCTGAGGCCCGAAAAGAGACTGCCTACCAAGCCTGGGTCAAGGCCCGCGACCGCACAGTTAGAGCGCGTAGGGTTCGCGCGAAGAAAAGAGCCTTTAATTCTGCTGCCAAGTTCTGCAAGCGGGTTTTACGTAGGGCACGTTTTGACCATGTCGGACGTATCGGGGCCACGCTGGTTCCGGGTAGTAAACAGTTCTGGTCCCTGTCTAAAGCGGTTGAAACGCATTTCTGTCGTCCCACTTTATCTCCTATGATGAAACCTGATGGGTCGCTGGCTCACTCTGCAACTGAGAAAGCAAATTTATTTGCATCTCTCTTTGCAAGCAATTCACGTCTGGACGCTGGCTCAAAGCAACTACCTACTGTACCTCATTGTGACTCCTCGATGCCGGAGATCGCAGTACACATTAAAGAGGTCCGAAGAGTATTGTGCAGTCTAGACGTGAACAAGGCCAGCGGGCCTGGCAGGTGCGGCAGTGTGCGCCTGAACTGTCGCCTGTATTGACACGTTTGTTCCGCCTCTCTCTTGAAAAAAGAACGGTGCCGAAATCCTGGAAGCTTGCAAATGTATGTACAACCAGTGCCCAAAAAGGGCGACCGTGCAGACCCTGCCCATTACCGTCCGATCGCCATTACCTCCATTCTGTGCAAGGTTATGGAAAGGGTCCTGAACAATAAGTTGCTGATCTACCTTGAAGACAATGATCTCCTCAGTGACCGTCAATATGACTTTCGCCGGGGACGGTCAACTGGCGATCTTCTTGTGTATGTCACGCACTGCTGTGGCGAAGCCATAGAGAAACACGGCGAAGTACTGGCTGTATCACTTGACATCTCGAAGGCCTTTGACAGGGTCTGGCACGCTGCTCTGCTCAGCAAGCTTCCTGTTATGGCATCCCAGCTGATTTTTGTAGCTGGATATCAGATTTCCTTAGTGAACGGTCGATTAGAGTAGTTGTTGACGGCTGCTCTTCTGACCTTATGGCTACTGATGCCGGAGTTCCTCAGGGGTCTGTTCTCTCTGCAACTCTTTTCCTACTGCACATCAATGACCTGCTTCGGCCTAGTATTGTTGGGTACGCAGATGACAGTACAGTTTCAGAGAGATACTTGTCCAGCGCAAAAACCAGCGGGGCCGAAGTTCGTTCCTTGAGAGAGGCCATGGTGGAGCGGACAGATTTGACCTTAAGCTTTGTCTCCCAGTGGGGTGATGATAATCTGGTCTCTTTTAACGCCACTAAAATACAGACGTGTCTTTTTACCGCTAAAAAGAGTCATTTCGCCCAAACTCCTACTTTTCGGGGTACATCTGTTCCTGTTACTGATTGAGTTGAGCTCCTAGGCATGGAGTTGACATCTGGTCTCAACTTCGGCGCCACCATCGAATACAAGGCCCAAACTGCGGCTAAGAAACTGGGCATCCTAAATAGGGTGAAGCGATACTTTACGCCTGGACAGCTTTTGACCCTTTACAAAGTGCAAGTCCGATCCTGCATGGACTATTGCAGTCACCTTTGGGATGGATCAGCCAAGTACCAACTAGCCGCGCTTGACTCGGTGGAACGCAGAGCTAAGAGGCTCATTGGCAACGTAAAACTGGTGGATGCCTAGCTTCATAGCTTGGCTCATCGCCGCAAGGTTGCCTGCTTGTCGGTCTTCTACAGATTGTACTTCGGAGAGTGTGCCCGAGAACTCCACGACCTCATTCCACCAGCCCCCTTCTACCATCGGACATCTAGATGTCGTGCCGTGGTGGTGATGTGCGTCTAGACGCACTGCCAGTTACCATCCCTACCTGGTTGCTATTCCACCAATTCGCACTAAGCGCTTCCAAATGTCTTTTATAATGCGCACAGCAAAGGAGTGGAACTCACTACCTGCGTCGTGTGTTTCCGAACGCATACAACCCTAATCTCTTCAAAGTGAGAGTGAACAAGCTTCTTCTGGATAAGCTCACTCCATCGTCGACTTTGTCTCTGTCACCTGTGACCTAGGTTGTATTGTTGTGTCCAGTTAGAGCAAACCCATCACAAATAAAAAAAAAATAAAAAAGAAAGAAAGCGCATAACTTTTTGCTTGCAATTTGTTTGAGCGCGCTAGCACAGTACCTACACTTTTTTATATCAAAACACTATCATGAAGTGTTCGACCATTTCATGAAACGGTTGTATCATGATGTGGATGTGGTCAGCAGTCAGCGCAGGCACCCATTGCGTAACACACGCTCAGTCCCAATCGCTTTCATTTTGACAGTTCAACAACATTCATTACGTTATTCACGTTGTTGAGCAGACAATTTTTTCGAGCTTATGAAGCAATGCAAATTCAGATTGTGATTGATCGTGTGTTACGCCAGTAGGGTGCTGGCCAGATTATTGAATACTCAACGCTTGACGATATGAACAGTTTAACGCGGCGACTTTGACTAATACCGACGGCACGTGTAAGATATAGGTAATTTTTATTTCGGTAACCGGTATAATACCGGTTGTATTCAATGTTTAAGAATTAAGGTAACCTTTGAAAATACCTGTAAAAAAAATAAAGGTTGTAACCGAAAAATACCGGTATTTTTCGTACCGGTTTCGGTCCCTGGTTAAGACTATGTAGGTCATTGCTTTTTTTGTTTGTTTTATTTTTTCTCTCAGTTATTTTTAATCATCGTCTGGCAGTTTGAGTAATCTATGCGGCCTACCCCAATGTCCTTTCTTTGGTATTGTTCGTCGAATCGTTGAGCTCCTTAAAAAATGCAATACTTCATGGACGCTATGAAGTTCCTTATTTATTGATAGGCGACCATAGACGAAAAAATGCAATAGTTCATGGACGCTATGAAGACCTTTATTTTATTGACAGGCAAACAGAAGAAAAATGCAATACTTCATGGACGCTATGAAGTTCCTTATTTATTGATAGGCGACCATAGACGAAAAAATGCAATAGTTCATGGACGCTATGAAGACCTTTATTTTATTGACAGGCAAACAGAAGAAAAATGCAATACTTCATGGACGCTATGAAGTTCTTTATTTATTGACAGGCGACCATAGACGAAAAAATGCAATAGTTCATGGACGCTATGAAGATCCTTATTTTATTGACAGGCAAACAGAAGAAAAAATGCAATACTTCATGGACGCTATGAAGTTCCTTATTTATAGACAGACAACCATCACAGATATAGATATACGTCTGTCTTTCTACGTATATATCTGTGGCAATCAAAATGTCCTTTCTTTGGTATTGTTCGTCGAATCGTTGAGCTCCTTAAGTTCTGAGTTGAGCTGCGCGATTACTGACAAATGCGTGCACTGACTGGACAGGTCCTCTCAATCTGTGTGGTTCTTTCCTCAAAAGACCATTTCAGACACCAATCTACATGGTCTTCACATGAAGTGACCAAGATTATGTCTGGACTTTATAAGAGACTGTGACCTCTGAGTTTGTTTCGGCCTTTCTTCTCAGAGTAGTCAGATAGGAAACGCCGACCTCATCTAGTTTAAAAAAAGTATTCATTTATCATTATCATTTAACCTGACGATTTTCCAGCTCCAAGCGCACAGTTAGGAAAATCGAGTTACAATACAAAGTAGCCAAAAGCCTCGTATTCAAAACCTTAAATATTAAAAGTTTGACAATGTTGCCAATTTTGCTTTATGTCACACAATTTAATGGTTCTACCATTGAGATAGGAAAACATGGAGATGGCATATTCTACTATAGGAAGGATAGTTATACAAATATCTGTCATATCGACACAGACATGTCAAAAAGCGCTTTTATTGTAGTAAAAGTAAAAGAGTTGTATTAAGGTACTTTCATGTGATATTTAAAACGATTCTGGTTAAAATGTAAATAGATGAATTGTAAAGCCTAAGCAATTAAACCTACAAAGCATTATCAGAGTGTATTTGCACATACATGCATATAAATACGTACTTAACTGATCCTAATAGTTACGATAAATCTATTTACATCAGATTGAAATGTGAACAATACTGTGTGTTTTGGTCTAAGTAATACTAGCTATTCAAAACAATGTGTGTTGACTCTTAGCGTGACCAGAGGGCTGGTCTATTTTTAGGTTAAAGAATCAGCATTGCCATCCAACGTGGCAACGCTGCCAGTTTTCCGGGCACTTTTCCCACTGAAAGCGTTGCGGACGAATTTTATGATGCGCAGTGAGATCATCCCTTTTTTTCATTATATACTTTGTAAGTACATAATATATGTATTTGGCTAATTATTTTCCAGGCGACTAACAACTTAAAGGGCGACTAACTATTTGCTACTAAAAGAATAACTTGGCAGCGAAAATATTTCCGTCGACAAAGGATGCAAGAGCGAGCGAAGGGCACCTCGAGGTTAGGTTTGGTTAGGTTACTTTATACAAATAAAATAAAAATAAAAATTGTTTATTGACACTAAAATTTCAACATTGGTATATTTAAGTATATACAATCTTAGGACGTTTATTACAATATATATGTACTGATACTGATTCCCAAACTAGGCCAGGAGCCTGTATCTTGGGAGACAGTGTTCAGTCGCACAAAAGGTACACAATGCTGTTCGTACATAAGGTCGCTGTTTATTAAATTAGTTAACGCTATTAATTTTAGATTTGTGTTGTGGTATATATGAGTCTGTGGTTGATAGTGTGTCGTGGTGTGTATGTGTATGTGTGTGTGAATAAATTGAAATTAGTGGGATTTATATTAGATAAGTAAGATGGTCTTCGGTTGTTTGAGAATAAAGTGGTTGAAGCCATTCAGTAACTCGCTTTAACTATGCGTCTACTTAATGAAACGATATTAAGTTTCTTATTTAAATCGTTGTACAGTTTAGCGCTTGTACTACTCGTTTGCCGCTTTCACAGAAATAGGAGCCCTATATAGGTTGCAAGAGCGAGCGAAGGGCACCCTGAGGTTAGGTTTGGTGATTTTGTTCATATTTATTTCCCATCTCAGTTAACTTTATATACAACCTCATTGTATAATTTAAGAATGCCCATTTTCTACTTTTTATACGCCGGTTGTAGCTGCCAACCTATTACGGTATTTTTGCTACCGGCTTTATTTATTTTTTAATCCCAAATTCAGATTAATTTGTCGCCGCACTGTATACATGCCACATGCCTATGTATTTCAGTGTTAGTTTGTATACTGTATTTACGATTTGTCAAAATAAAACATGTGTTGAAATAGCTCATTTGCAAATCTAGGCAATTTTGCTTAGCAACACAAATAATCGGCCTAGACTTTGGCAAACATAATAGCTGATTACGTCCAGAGGTTTGTGAAATAACTAGTCACGACGTTAGTGAAACACGTACTTTATTTTTGACCACATTTTTTTACGAAAAATATAGACGTTGTCAAACTATCCGAAAACAAATAAATTATGAACATGAACATTCATTCAAAGTAGCTGTTTAGTTTTAAAATATCGATTAGTATAATAATATCTTAGGATATTGTTCACACACGGTCATCTGATCCCAAACTAAGCAGAGCTTGTACTATGGAAACCAGATAACTGATAAACTACATACACTACTTGTTTTGTAAATACATACTTATATAGATAATTACACCCAGACTCAGGACAAACAGACATGTTCATGCACACAAATGTTAGTCCTGGATGGGAATCGAACCCACGACCAGCGGCATGGCAGGTGCTATCTTAACCAACCACGCCAGCTGACCTGTCTGTCTCTCTTATCTATCTTATCTTGTCTGTATCTCTTATGTTAATGGATCTATTTTCATTTCGTAAACAAATACAATCAAAACTTCCATCGGAATAGTGAAATTCCGCGGAAAATGTTGCGACCACAGTCATAAATCCTATCTGGATACAAAACAATTAAAGCCGAATAGAGTTGTAGTAATTTATTGGATAGAAATTAGATGAGGGTATCCATCAGAGTCTGTTGCTGCGGTCGGTGACGTAATGCTACTACAGGCTGGAAGAAAACTCCAACTCGCTTGCGTAGTCACCATTGGAAACAGTTTGTTTATTGATGATTTTGGTTTATGGATGGATTATAGTTTCTTTAACACTTGTCTACTACTTTTTTTTTGAGGAGCTTGTGACTAAGTAATAACAGCCGCACGGGTCGATCCATCAGGTTAAGCTACGCTTGCCGGGGTTGGTCCGTAGATGGTTGACCATCTTTACATACCGAGACTTCTCCGTTCCTCGGAAAGCACGTTAAGCCGTTGCCCCCGGCTGTCATTCGTGGATCTTTGACAGTCGTTACGGGTCGTCAGAAGCCCAAAAGTCTGACAATCACTCAGTGTTGTGGAGATCAGATAGGCAGTCGCTCCATGTAAAATACTGGTATTCAGCTGCATTCGGTAGGACTGGAAGCCGACCCTAACATAGTTGGGAAAAGGCTAGGCAAATTGATTGACTTGTCTACTATTTTAATTGCTTTTAATGTTTTACCCAGTCAACAGGAGATATCTTTCTAAATCTGCACAAAGTTAATATAACAAAATAATTATGTTTATCGCTATTATGATTTACTTAAACTTAGATAGTAACTTATGTGAAACATACAAATTGGTGTGTCCTTCTTGTATGTAGGCTAGACGCCGATCACGATCGTAACTTCATCGGGTATCCATAATCTAATGCTGATGTCCCTAACCCTGTTGATCTTAACCGCGTGATAATATGCACATATAGGATAATACATAATATACTCATACAATTAGAAACAATAATCAAGTACGCTAAGCTGATTATTTCCATCAAAAGCGAGGTTGAATATTAGTGTTATTAATGTTACTGCAATGTCATTCGCTAGAACGACAATCATCATAAAATTAGTAAAATATGATTGTTCCTCTTCAATTTTGGGTTTTACTACTAAATGGGCAGTATTTATGAATTTTGTTAATTGTACGTAATGCTAAAATGATATGTGAGTAGTTATAATATAATTGTTTCACTTCAATTTTGCATTTTAGTATTATATGGACACAATTTGTGAATGGCGTTTGTTAAGAATCAAAATTATTTCAACTGAATTCCATATTTACAGTTAAGTATAATTAAATTTTGGAAATTATTCGATAAAAGGTAATTGCTGTAGTAATTGGCCACGCTTTAGTAACTGGCCACTCATAAAAAAAGAGATAGAAACAAGGTAACGCAAGCAAGCTCATAAATGAAACGGACGAAAAAATTTTTTTTTGTTCTTTTCATTCATGAGCTTCCTTCTTCTCCTTGTTTCTACCTCTTTTTTTATGAGTGGCCAGTCACTAAAGCGTGGCCAATTACTACAGCAATTACCCTATTTAATATCGACATGGACGTTTCAAATAACATTTTGAAGTAACGATGCGAACTAAATTCAACGGTACGTAAAATTCATATTGAAAAAGTTACCGCATACAAATATTCAAATTTAGTGAGACACACCACAGTGCGCTTTTGAATTTCATTCGGTTTTCAGCGGCCTTAGTTTCAGTTTCATGTTAGGGTACGGTCACGTAGGGCTTATTGTCGAAAATTTATAAAATACCTTTGTGTGTTATGGTGGATACCAATTCGAATTGATACAATTTTATTTCTCTGTTCCAGGGCTTCTTTTTATTGTCTATCCATCAATCTGCCTAGCCTTTTCCCAACTATGTTGGGGTCGGCTTCCAGTCTAACCGGATGCAGCTGAATACCAGTATTTTACATGGAGCGACTGCCTATCTGACCTCCACAACCCAGTTATTGGGTAATACGATACCCCTTGGTAAGACTGGTTGTCAGACTTTCGGGCTTCTGACGACCCGTAACGACTGTCAAAGATCCACGAATGACAGCCGGGACCAACGGCTTAACGTGCTTTCCGAGGCACGGAGGAGTCTCGGTATGAAAAGATGGTCACCCATCTACAGACCAACCCCGGCAAGCGTAGCTTAACCTGATGGATCGACCCGTGCGGCTGTTATTACTTAGCCACGAACTCCTCTGTATAGCTTCTCTGTATATCAATATAGAATAAAAAGAAGCCCCCATAACAACACTGATGATTTAGTGAAAATTAAAACCAACGTTACGTTATCCACGTTCAAATGAAGCCAAATTAATGTTTAGGACAACTTAATACTGTATTTTTGAAAATCATAATCATAGTGGGGACACTGATTCTAAACCTTGAATTGAATATTGCATTTTTTTATTAATTATTTTATTGTATCGTCTTTGTTAACTCGGAGCTCGGAAGGAGCTCGTGGCTAAGTAATAACAGCCGCACGGGTCGATCCATCAGGTTAAGCTACGCTTGCCGAGGTTGGTCTGTAGATGGGTGACCATCTTTACATACCGAGACTCCTCCGTGCCTCGGAAAGCACGTTAAGCCGTTGGTCCCGGCTGTCATTCGTGGATCTTTGAAAGTCGTTACGGGTCGTCAGAAGCCCGAAAGTCTGACAACCAGTCCTTACCAAGGCGTATCGTATTACCCAGTAACTGGGTTGTGGAGGTCAGATAGGCAGTCGCTCCATGTAAAATACTGGTATTCAGCTGCATCCGGTTAGACTGGAAACCGACCCCAACATAGTTGGGAAAAGGCTAGGCAGATTGATTGTCTTTGTTCACTCGCGACCCTGATCAAACAGGAAGCTTAGTAGGGTGAGGTAAACATGGAGTTGCCAATGGCATTTTGGACTAATGATTGTATTTCAGTCTCCCCGAAGGCATACGAAAGATAAACATTCCATTCTGTTTCGTGGAAAACCAAACTTGCCAGAAATATCTCGCCCCCGCTCCGCCTATTCTATAACCAGTGGTTAACTAAGCAGGGCTGTCGAAACAAATTGTAAGCGGATTATTATAACGGATTACATTAACTGGATAATGTGTATGTTATTGTCTATTTATTTACGCTTACACGAGGCAAATTATATTGGGGGAGGATACCGAATCTATAAGCTGTTTTCCTTATTCGATTACCGAAAAGTATTGTTTTTATGGTTCCGTACCTCGTAAGGAAAAAACGGAACCCTTATAGAATCCCTCGTGTGTATGTCTGTCTGTCTGTCACAGCCTATTTGCTCCGAATCTAATGGACCGATTAAGGTAAAATTTGGAACACATTTGTATTTCTGTGACCCAAACACGGACGTGTAACGTAAATAAATGAATTTTGAATATGGGGGTCAATTTTGGGGGGCAAATAAGAAAATTAGTATCAAATAGACAGGCCAGCTGGCGTGGTTGGTTAAGATACCGCCTATCACGCCGCAGGTCGTGGGTTCGATTCCCATCCAGGACAAACATTTGTGTGCATGAACATGTCTGTTTGTCCTGAGTCTGGGTGTAATTATATATATAAGTATGTATTTACAAAAAAAAAAGTAGTGTATGTAGTATATCAGTTATCTGGTTTCCATAGTACAAGCTCTGCTTAGTTTGGGATCAGATGACCGTGTGTGGAATGTCCCAGGATATTATAATTACATCGGTATTGTCATATCGTAGTACTCGTAATGTTTACAGGCCAAAATACTCAGCTAAATGAAAGGGCTTACTGTGAGGGTCTCAAATATTTTTTTTTATAATTTTAAAATAAATCATTTTAAAGTTAGGTATTTAAGAAAGTAGACGAAAGTTGACCACCTTATCTTCGAAAGTACTGAGCCTAAAAATAAAAAATAAAGAAAATAGTTCAATACTTATAGATTACAGGAAAACTTATAAGAAGTCTATGGTCTTAAAACAACATGGTAAGTCTCTCAATATTATGCGTACAAACTTACACATTTGCAGTTGGAATGTATGGGAGAACATGTTTTTCAACTACAATGTTAAGTTTGTTCTTGGGGTTCATCCCAACTACGGAACCCTTCATTATGAGTAGTCCGAGACGCACTTGGCCGGTTTTTTGTTTTGATTGCTGTTTTAGCAATATTGTAATACAGTGTATTTTATGGCTGTAGCTGTGGTGCCATTGTTTTCAATGCGATATTTTGTTAATATTAAAAGTGCTTAAATAAATCAGGCAGAGAAAGTAGGTCTTCTAGACAACTATCAAAAATTCCATTACCCAATTATCTAAACCAGTAAATACCCGTTATCGATCAGGGCTAACCCTGTAAAAGTGTCCCAGAAAAGGGTCACGTCTCCACACCCATTACTAATTTATCCTTGTACAAAACCAACACATGCCACTAAAAAGAACACGTTTTTTACACCGTAACATTATCCGAACCCAATTGATGGCCTTTAACCAACAAAAAGATAGGTAAATGCCGCAAACCGAAAACGGCGATCGTAAATTCTATACCTGTGAAATCGGCACTGGCCAGTTAACGGTTTATTGCAAGCTTGTGGTCACATCCTTAGAAGTCCATGTTACGATTCAGTACCGACCGACGCGAGTTTTATGGCGAGGGTTTCTTTGAATAATGTAGCAGCCGGCGCGTGAAGAGACGAGCTACAGAGCTGGTAGTATAAGGAGCAAGTGATGAGCGGGTTACAAGATCTTCCACGCGGTTGAAAACCTTAAGAGTAAAGGTGCCCCACACTTGTTCGCGACAGTACGTGCAATTCGGCAGTATACTTTGTTAAACAACTAAGCCGACCTGAAGTGAAGTTGGTACACTTATTCGGCTTTCATTCGGCTCCTCACTGAATCATGTTAGGGTCGGCTTGGCACAATCCGAGCTAAGCCGAGCGGCTTTCTCACGAACATACTTGTATATAATCCGCGCGCGATAAAAATGGGTGGAAGTTGTAACCTTGTCAAAGTAAGTCGAAAATTACAGTTCTTGAGCGAAGTAGCGTTAGCAAAGAAGTAAAAGACATACAAGGCTACCAGACATAATCTGTTAAAATCATAATACCCGTTTTGGCTCTGCCAGAACTTCTTTGCTAACGCTACTTCGCTCGAGAACTATCATTTTCAATTTACTTTGACTAGGTTCCATCCCATTTTGATCGCGCGCGGATTATATCAACATTTAATCGAGTTTGCCGCCCGGCTGTGTCGAATCTTGCCAACTCGTACAAATGTATAGCTCCCCTAATAGCAGTCCCAGCTCAGCTTGCAGTCCGTCTCGTTACCAAGTTTGCTGCCATCCATTTTTATTTACCAAAGCATAATCTGTTATAATGTAGGAAACTCTAGCAAACATGAGAGTGAATAGTAAAGTTTAACGTTTATTTGAAAAGCTGAGGTTCGTTCATCGGAAACATTTTAGATAGTAAAACTGCTACAGTTATACCGTGGGCAGTCATTCATCATCATCATGGTTTCAGTTGAAAGACGTCCACTGCTGGACTTAGACCTTCCCCAAGCACCACCAATTCGACCGGTTCTGTGCTTTAGGCGTCCAGTGGATTCCTGCAGCCTTCACCAGGTCATCGTTCCACCTTGTGTGAGGCCTTCAAACGCTACGTTGCTTTCAGCCCTATCGGCCATCTGTTCTGCGAGCAATGTGCCCTGCCCTCTGCCACTTAAGTTTGGCAATTCTTCGAGATATGTTTGGTACCTTGGTTTTCCTACATATTAGTTTGATTTTCTTCTGAAATCGCTTCCAGCATTTAACCTGAACCGGTGACAAAACTGTCAGCATACGATTTAATGCAAAGTGTTGGAGAATTTAAAATGGACGAATCATCCATTACTATATTATTTTATATGGTCTATTAGCCCACGTACAATGTAATTACAAAGTAAGGTGTCGTATACTTCGAAAGGTTAAAGTCAGTATGGCATTTAAGTTGTAGAATTATAATATGAGGCAATGAAAACAATTTAACATGAAAAACTCATTGTACAAAGTACTAATGATTTAAATGATAACGAAAAGTCACGATTGACTTAGGGTAAAATTCACCAATGAAACTGAACGCGGTTTAGAAGTGCTATTAATAAATGATAAATGATTTTATTTCTGTAAGTAGGTTTCTACAAACACTTTTACGAGTCAATCATGTTTTTTTTTTAAACTAGATGAGGTCGGTGTTTCCTATCTGACTACTTTGAGAAGTAAGGCCGAAACAAACTCAGAGGTCACAGTCTCTTATAAAATCCAGACATAATCTTTGTCACTTCATGTGAAGACCATGTAGATTGGTGTCTGAAATGGTCTTTTGAGGAAAGAACCACACAGATTGAGAGGACCTGTCCAGTCAGTGCACGCATTTGTCAGTAATCGCGCAGCTCAACTCAGAACTTAAGGAGCTCAACGATTCGACGAACAATACCAAAGAAAGGACATTTGGGACATTTGAATTTGCTGATTGCGTTCAGTTTCATGGGTGAAATCCGCACTATGGAAATTAAATTGAAATAGTGTTATTTTCATTGTTAAGTTATTCAAATAAATATTACCGTTCTACTGCGTATTAGGGTTGTTAACTTTAATATTATGTTAGTCAAATAAAATAAACTATTTTTTGGTACAATGAATATAATAACAATGTTGCCTGAGCTGATAATATTGCTTTACGTGGGTTGCCAACTCATCGCCTCTTTATTAGTAGGTACAGCAGTGTGACCCTTTCCGTCAGTCAACTTTTACGACACTCCCGGGTGATAATCAGCTGATTCATTCCGTTTTTCCTTACTCTCGCCTTTTTACCCATGTACTCGGTAGTACCTACATAGATCACACGTGAAAATGAGCCCTATTTGTTATTGAGACAGATTCTGTGAGAACATCTGAATTGGGAACTAAAGTAGCAGTAACTTTTTAAAGGCAGGGGAATTAATTGTTGAGCAAATTGACAAATTACCAACATAAGTTGTCCATTTATTCTTATCACAACAGTTGTATGAAATGGCTCGGTAAATGCACGTTGAATGTTTCCTCTCAAGTGTCCGCTATATACTTAAGTAACCCCATAGGTTCATGTCAATGTGTGCTCGAATGTCAACCGAACCCCATAGGTTCAGAACTGCTGTAAGCCTGCGATCGCCATTGGGTATTTTACGTGTAAATACATATTATATAAAGGGTTTTTTTTTTAAGAACCAATGGTGTATCATCGGCATTTGAGAGGTTAAATTGCATAACTATTTATTTCCCTGACCTTTAATATTGAGCCTTTTAATATTGTAATTTTCAATTAAAAATTAGGACTATACATTCTGTGAATAAGTTTCAAATAGTTACCTAGATAGAGTGTTTTCCAATATAATTGGGAAACCAGCTTATGAAGGCTGGTAGATTATTTTCGTTATTATTTTAATTTGGAAGTTTTGGAATCCTTACACGAAATAGGTAGGTATACCTGAACAAATTGATTAAGTACAGGTAGAGTTTAAATATTTGATACTCCTTCTGTTAAACGGGATTAAACTGAAGTGAACTTTGAACATACTAAAACAATCTTATTGATGCTCAATCTTTTTGCTTTGACAATAGGACTTAAGGCTATTCATAGATTAAGTTCTAAGTAACAGAAGCCTGCCTATCCCCTCCACAAATATAACTTAATACTAAGAAATAATTATCAAGCTACCTGAGAAATCACATTGAACCACATACTTGGAATTTAACTTAGTGTTTTATTTTGGTGACCAGTGACCAAACTAACCTCGAATAATGAGGTAACTGCTGATGTTGTTTGATCTGCTAACTTAAATACATAGGTCAGCAAACGAACTCTGCAAATCAATTCTGGTACACGCTTAAATCAATTCAACCAATAATTTAACATTTGAATACACACGTTTGAATATAAATTGCTACGTAATGAGTAAGAAAATTAAACCAAGTTAGCGCTATCTATGTAATTTTTATTAGTTCTCCAGT
This sequence comes from Dicycla oo, assembly GCA_948252095.1. Taxonomy (NCBI): domain Eukaryota; kingdom Metazoa; phylum Arthropoda; class Insecta; order Lepidoptera; family Noctuidae; genus Dicycla; species Dicycla oo. The sequence goes on along the minus strand of OX411715.1, from coordinate 26,209,828 downwards.
AAATAAATTGGAATACAATATTTATTGGCCGATGTACAGTCAGCATGCGAAGTGGACGCTTGCGAATTTATTAACCTGTGTATGGCCAGCCATTGGGAATGTTTCGTAGAGGTTTTGCTAATATTTACGTCTCATAAACTTTACAATACGTATTGTAAACTTTAAGAGGTGTGGCTGAATAGAAATACATATGTATTTGATACATCATTGAAATGATAAAAATGCTTCAGTCATAAGATCTTGTGTTGTATAGTTCAGTATGGACCACAATAATACTTAATTGATTTTAATATTTAATACCAGCCGGTCTATTCTGTAAAATCCTCACCGTGATAACTTAGGTGAAGTGAGCTGTCATTCCACCAGGCTAGGGATTGACACTATTTCTAACTCACTCCACGCTCACCTCACCTAAGTTTTCACGGTGAGATTTGTACAGAATAGCAGTGTCGTTCGGTGATTTCAAAGTGCGGGTTTTGAAACCAGTAATTATTATTTTCTTTGAGACCAAACACAGCTTTCAAATATAGATGACAACAATGTGAATTTCGAGAGTACACACCCAAACCATAGCATCTCAAAAATAAACATTCCCTTTGTCAGTGACATTGCCAAAAAACTCCAGTCCTTCAACAGCATCCATCCCATCATCCATCGCCGTCTCTCTGGCCACAACGTTACACAGATCGAGTTAATTACAGTTACTTCAGAGGGAATCAGAAATGCAATTAGTTTCGTGCGTACGAACTACGAACGCGTTCGTCCCGTCCCTAACAAATGTCATCTCGTTGTCGTTACGGGTCAGTGTCGTATAAGTTTTTTTACGATCCTCGCATTTGTTTGCTGAGTCTGAAATTGGAGTCTATTTCGTCGAAATTTTTGATTTGTATGAAATGTTGTGAAATTCTTGGCTTGTTTTTCTGTTACTAGTTTGGGTGTTATTGGCTTTATTACAGCCATCATTTTTATTTTGTTTCTTTTCTTTATTGTTGATACTAAGTGCATTGGCTTCAATTTGCGCCAGGTGTAGTAATGTGTCTCAACAATTTTTTTCAATAAATGTCAATCTACTTTAATTTTGTAATATTGCTTCGCTCTCGAAAAATAATTCTAGAACATTTCTAGTCTTATTATGAATTCTTAATATTTAATTTATTATCATACTAAAACGATAAGTGAATATTATAATAATCATCTAAGCTAGAATATTGAACCTAAGTCATTTCCTCAACCGCTTGCCCAAAAGTTGTCTTTGCTCGTTCAATTTTCTTGTTGACCTTTGAGACAACTATGAAAGTGTTCTTAGCATTGAAATTTCTATTCAAACACAAAGGGCCTTCCATAAAGTTTAATTACAAAATATTTAACGCAACTATACCGCCAAACTTCCTTTGTAATAACGATCTTAAGTCCAAGTGTTGGAAATTTTCAAACATATTTCGTTGGTATGTAACGAGGTCAAACGACAGAAAAGGGAGTTTGCACAACAACTGTTTACATAGAAAGGACAAAGGAATTATTAATCCAAACATTTTTTACTCTGAAATAAAGGAGAGCGACCTATTCTATGTAATGGCTGACGTAATTCTTCTCAATCATGATAGGGTTGGCTCACTGTGAGGATAGAAGCTTTCCGTTGCGTATTCATTTGGGAATCGTTGCGACAAATGTTCCGGAATTATGTTTCCGGGATTATTCGCTTACTCAAGAAAACAAGATGTGACACTCCTTATCCGTTGGAGGAAAACATGTCGTCGTGCTCCGCCGTGATTGTTGATTTCATTATCGTTGATCCGTAGCCTTTTGTCACTTGCGTATGTTCCACGTTTTGCCTTTGTCGTGTCCTTCTTATTGGATATGTCGTTAATATTTCAAGTTATTATTGTGATTGGATGCAATTATGTCTTATTACTTCTATCTATTATAGTAATCCTAATTACATACTAATTATTATCGTAACTAATATTATAAACGCGAAAGTGTGTTTGTTTGTTAAGCTTTCACACTAAAACGGCTGAACGGATTTGCATGAAATTTGACAAATGGGTAGACCACGACCTGGGTTAGGACATTAAATACTTTTTATCCCAATATTCCCAGGGGATTGCGACTTATGCGGGTGAAACCATGGAGGGCAGCTAGTAACGCATATGTTTTCCTATTGTTTAGGTTGGCAGCCATCTAGCAAGTAGAACAGGGGTATAGTGGGTACATCATCCGGCAGAAATATTTCGGTCATTTTTTTTTAAAGCATGTTGCTTTTACCGGGGAATAAATATTTTTAATAATACCTACATTAGAGCCGATTTCAGCAAACTGTTCGTAATTTGGAATCAACCATTAAAATAAACATCGAAGGTAATGGTATTTATGTTCCACCAGAATTAAGACATTTAATCATGGATTATCGTATGGTGAAACACTCGCTACTCTTAATGTCCTGTTAACATTTTAACAAAAGATTAAACTAACTAACCCATGTTAGTTAGTTAAATCTTCTGTTAAATTGTTACCATTATAGTGAAACTAAGGCCCGGGTTTTTGATCCGTAGTTATCTCAACCAATGGTTAAACATAGTAACTAATGGTTGAATTATGGCTAAATGTGATTGCCAAAATGCCATGTTACTATTTATTAAGATGAATGAGCTAAATTGAATACATTCTTATTAACTCATTCATGTTTAGCCTTTCCCATTAGGGCAAAATTCAACCATTAGTTACTATGTTTAACCATTGGTTGAGTTAACTATGGATCAAAAAACCGTCCCTAAGTCTAATGGTCCTTAGTAATCCAAAATTTACGAACAATAAAAATACATAACAATATTTATCTCCAAAAATATCATAAATGGATTGGTAACTTCCACCGAGGCATAAACCTATTTAACATTTGCGAGCAGGTGTGGTAACGGAGCGCCTTCAAACTAGTATGGAACTTTTTAATCCTCATTATGAGGTACTGCACTTTCAATAACAGCATTATTTCATAGTTCCCCAACTTTGTAGTCCCTCTCAATATCAATTTGAGCAGTTTTTAATTTGTTATTAAACGTTCGGATTGAAGGAAAAGAAAGGGTTTTGCCTGAAATGTATGGGCAACTGGTGCCTTTTCTTTTTGATGGTACAATAACACCACCTTGTTAGATGTGTAGAGTACAGACGCCAGCACGTCAAGCTGTTACAATCTGTCAAATTTCTTTAATAGATTTTCAACTTTATCGCTAAAGCATTAGGTTCAAGGTTGATTGGGAAAATTTGACAGTTTCGGGTAGCTTACCCTGCTGGTATCTGTACATCAATTCAAACAATATTACTAAGGCACATCCGACTCGAGTTATGCCGCATAACGCGTTGTAGATTAGGGCGCAACACTTATCCGCTCTAATCCATAACGCGTATTGAATAAGGAAAACTGAAAATATGTGTTACTTTTAATGGTCCTATACTATTTATTTCATAGTACAAACTCTATTGGACTCAAGTTGTATCATATTGGCGTAAGTCGCATAGTGTGACATCAAGACACACTTCACCGTTACAATGTAATGTGTATTTTATTAACAAAACTGAAAATATTAGTGCTTCTTCAGCCCTTATCTTGTCTATTTTATAGTTTAAAAACTATCGGGACTTAAGTTACGTCACGTCGGCGTAAGTAGCATAGTGTGACATCAAGTCACACTTCACTATAGCAACGTTACGACTATTTTATCAATAAAATGAAAACATGAGTTTTTACGACCTTGTTTATTTCATAGTATAACCACTATTTGGACTCCATTTTGCATCATGTTGGAGTAAGTGGAAAAACTGATTTTGCAAAACTGATAATGTGATTGCTCCTTAATGTCTAATCTACTTGATTTAAAAAATCCGAACGTCTTTTTTAAGAGTTCTGAAAGCATCCTCATGCAAATAATAATCTATGTTTTGAGTGCAAGGTGAGTGGTAAGCTGTACAGCAATTAAGGAAATGTATGGCACGGCGGTTAGCTTTTGTTTCCGTCTGTCTAACATTTAACAGGGTGGCGGCAATTCTTATTTCATAAAATAATTGCCCTAAGACTCTATTATTGGTAACAAACGGATTAATTTAAATTGAGTTTTGAGTCTTCCATTTATTGTTTCAACAACCCAACGGCACATTGTCAACTTTCGGGAGTCATTTGCCTGTTGGGTTGTTAATTGTTATTGACGCGGTCCGCGACTGGTTTCAGGCAAATTCTGATTGTACCCCAAACGTCTTGTACACTCACCAAGTCACGAAACCCACTTTCTAAAATAAAAACATCACCTCTTTGAAAAAATCATTTGCCATATTATTTAATATAACCACATCTGATGTTGTTGCATCGCATGGCCCGAAAACATCAATAATGTGTCCATCGGGACTTACCATTAAAAAAAGGCTTATACAGGTTTCACCATTTATATAGACTTTTTTTGAAAATAATAATTACTACTCTTTTGTAAGTAAATATAGGAATTCCGCCGCATTACCGAAAAGTTGATTTGGAATCGCCAGTATTCGGCTTGTCATTTCAGCTCTGCGGATATGGTTATATCCCAAATGATTAGGAACAAAGTGATTGCGTGACAGATTAAAAAGTTTTTCCAGCCTGCGGTTATGTTCACCTGTTCGCAATTTAACTAAAAAGCAAGCTAATGTTGTAGCTGGCTTAACTTCTGCTCTTATTGATGATGTTTCTTGTAGAATTTGCAAAACTTTTTTTTTTTGTTAAAACGTTCATTATACTGAAATTGAGCATCGTCAATAGTGTGAATGGCCTCAAAATTCAGTATTCTTTGTGGAGCACGGATCAAGTTGGCGATGTCTGTCGCTTGAACTGGAGAAAAAGTGTTGCAAATGTGACGTGTACTGGTCTCAATGTTTTGCCAAGCTGGATTGAGGTAATGTTCGTCACAAACTCGTGCCTGAAGCACAATACCACTTACACTAATATGGATGCAACATAGAGTCCAAATAGTGTTTCACTATGTGTGTTGTCACTATGAAATAAACAAGGCTGTAGAAAAAACTTATTTACATTTTTAGTGATAAAATAGTCGTAACATTGCTATAGTGGCCTGTGACTTGACGTGTCACACTATGCCACTTACGCCAATGTGACGTAAGTTAGATAGTGTTTAAACTATAAAATAGACCAGATAAGGGCGTAAGAAGCACTACTATTTTCAGTTTTGTTAATAAAATACTCTTGACATTGTTACGGTCAAGTGTGACTTGACGTCACAGTATGCCACTTACGCCAGTATGATGCAACTTGAGACCAATAGAGTTTGTATTATGAAATAATTAGTATTGAACGATTAAAAGTATATTTTCAGTTTTCCTAATTTAATACGCGTTCTAGTTTAGAGCTTATAACTCGAGACGGATGTACTTTACACCTGAGCTGCCATAGTAACTATTGTTTGAATGGATGTACTCTACACATCTAACAAGGTGGCGTTAGTGTGCCATCAAAAAAGAAAGGCACCATTTTTGGCATAGTCACTTTGGCACAGTAACTTTATCACAAACTAGGATTATATGTATATTATTTATGTCAAACCATCGAGTTTTCTCTACATAACATAAACCTTCCGGAGCAAATTTTTTAAATGATGGTAACTCCGCATCAAAATTCATTGTCGAGTTAAGAACTAAGCGCACACACAAACATAAATGAAAAGTGAACGTGTTTCATAATTTTTATAGATGACTATTTATATTATATAGGGTGACTGGTAATTAGTGACTGATAGTTAAACACATGATTGTACTCATGATAACAAACAACTTTTACTATGGGACCAAATTCGAATTCGCGAAAATAAATTAGCTGTCCCATACATTCACGTTCGCATAACTCGTCAAAATGTAAGGAACAACTAGCTTTTTTTTTGGCGATTTCTGGTTTGGTGCCGTAGTAAAAGTTGTTTGTTATCATGAGTACAATCATGTGTTTAACTATCAGTCACTAATTACCAGTCACCCTATATAATATAAATAGTCATCTATAAAAATTATGAAACACGTTTTAAAAGTATCGGTCACTAATTACCAGTCACCTTCTACACTGTGATTAACAATCAATTTCCAAACTTGGTGATTATAGCAATGGCTCTTAAGATTACTAACACGAAGGCATTACAACGAAACTATTACTAACATGACGAGATCTAAAAGAAAAAAAAGAAAGAAAAATTGTTATAAATTCTGTACAAAAAAAAAAAACGCACATTGCCAAAAAAAACATAAAATACACACATACAAATTAGCCAAAAGCCTCGTATTCAAAACAATAAAAGTTTCACAATTTTGTCCATTGCTTGATTTCAGGGCCAGGGACCAAAGACAACTTTCATTGACACTGGCTAATGATAACAAACAAACAATCAAATAAAAAACAAAAAAAAAAGCCGATTGCAGAGTGGAAACCGTTACCGTCTACCGGTAGTAGGTACGAGTAGTTGACATTTACCGTATAGTTAAGGGCTAACATTGTAATGCACTTATATAATCAGCATTGACCTACCCAATTTATTCGTCTATTCGCTCTTCATTCACCAAATCAGCACACATCTCTCCATATCGACCCTTTGACGATGCACAATCAATACCAACTTAACGAGTCAATTAAATCGATCCCACTGAACCTTTTCACCCGGCTACCTTTTTAGGGTTCCGTAGGTTCATTATTAAGCGTAACCTGAATAATTCTGACCGGTCGGTCGGTTGATAACCCTAATTTCATGCGTGAGTTACTAAGCTTGACCGGTTCTATCTACAGAAACGTGCCGCAAAATTGTCTCCTAATCCTGTTGTTAACTATGGAAGGTTATTGAGCTGTTTATACATTAAATGTATAAATAGCTCAATAACCTTAATATTTCCTGTACCATGAAATTTTCTTGGTAGAGGAAATATAGTATATTTTGGCGTATTGAAGAATTGCTGATATGTCAGGCTCTGGTGCTTCGTAAGGGTGTGTCTACATATTATGTCGAATGCGCCACGAGCTGCTCGTGCGTTGCACGCGTCAAACAATCGCAGTCTCTTTCGAAGATGATGAGTCCCACCCGACCCAAATATTCCATGCTATTATACAGGGTGTCCCGAAACTCCACGATAACCTGGTACCGGGCGAGAGGACATAGTATACCAGTTATGAAAAAAATAAGAAAAAAAATCCATGTCACTTAGTCAAGCGATAATAGACACTTTTCGAAAAAGTTGAAAATTTGACACCCTTTGTCGCATTTTTAAGTACTGTGATCATAATTTTCAAAATTTTACAGTGATTTTTTTAATAATATAATCAAATAACAGTACTATTAATCGCAACCACAAATAAAAGTAATAAAAATTGTTAACTAAGTAAACTAAATTAAGTTTTGACGAATTATGGTTTACAAAATTATTGTTAGCTAACTTTGACACTCCATGTTGAAAAAAAAAATTGTACCACAATACCCTTGGCAAGTTATTTCAAAAGATGGCCCACTTAGTCTAGATTTTAAAATAGTACAACACCTGCCACATTTCTTGCCAATAAAAGTGTTATTTCGTATTTTTTGCGAAAGGGCCTCGTGGAAAACTTAATCAAAATAAAACAATAAATTTTCGTAACACTAATATTCTCTTAAAACTAAAGTAGATGCTCAAATTGTTTCCCTCCTGCACGAATACAAGCTCTGCATCGCCTCAGAAATGACCTCTTCACCAGTCGTGCAAATCTACTCGCATTTATTTCTTCTGATGCTGCATCAATTTTTTGGCGCAATTCTAATAGATTTTGTACTGGTTTTGAGTAGACTTTTTCTTTTATGCATCCCCAGTAAAAAATCTACTGGATTCAGGTCTGGGGAACCAGGGGGCCATAAAATTGATCCATGGCGTCCGATCCATCTGTCGGGATATTCTTCGTTTAAATATTCTCGTACAGGCCGGGCATAATGAGCTGGGCAGCCATCTTGTTGATACCACATTTCTCTGTAGATTTTGAATGGTACATCTTCTAACAATGTCGGCAAATCATTTTGGAGAAAATGCAAGTAGGCGACGCCATTATAATTTTCAGTCAGCTCAAATGGTCCAATTATTTGACCATTTAAAATTCCTGTCCACATGTTGACTTTAAATTGGTACTGGGATCGGTCATCACGCATCAAATGCGGGTTTTCCATGTGCCAACCATGTAGGTTGTGTATGTTTAAATAACCATCTCTTTTGAACGTCGATTCGTCAGTCCATAGAATTTTATTTAGAAAATCCGGATTTTTACGAATTTTTGCCAACATGGTTCTGCAGAAAGCAATTCTGGGGGCGTGATCTCGTGGTAACAAACTCTGCACACGTTGCACATGATACGGATGTAATTCGTATTGTTTTAAAATTTGATGAGTGATACTCTTAGGGAGTACCGTTGCAATCCCAATGACACGTACTGAAGTGTTGGGGTCATTTTCAACTTCATTTAAAACTACGTCGTCGTAGTCTCCTCGAGGTCTCCCACCAGACGTACGAGCACTGGGCAATCGTTCTTCCGAGTATGATGCGTGCACATTTTGGAAAACACGATAATCTGGGTTTCGCTCCACATTCGGGTACCTCTCACGGTACAATCTAGCTGCGGCAGAGGCATTACAATGCAACGGCACTCACCATAGCTAAGATGCATATTTGCATATTCTTGCGGTGTGTAAAAATACAGCATGTTGTTCACACACAGTTTGCACAACACAAAGTCCAGAAAACAAAGCCAGAGTCGTCAAGTACGGATGGAGTATAAAGTCCTGGGTAACACAAGCCAAAGTCGTCTCACTCATCCTAAAAGTCGAATGACAATCTGTCTCGCTCTGACAAACAGTATAACTACTATTTATCTCATTTCCTCACTTTTGTTGGATATTGGAGACTCCGACCTTTTTAAACAAAAGAGTACAAGGTAACTTTTTTTAAATGAGGGATCCCTTCGCCAAAAATACGAAGTAGTACTTTCATTGGCAAGAAAAGCGGCAAGTGTTGTACCATTTTGAAATCTAGACTAAGTGAGCCATCTTTTCAAATAACTTGCCAAGGGTAGTGTGGTACATTTTTTTTTCGAACATGGAGTGTCAAAGTTAACTGACAATAATTTTGTAAACCATAACTCGTCAAAACTTAATTTATTTTACTTAGTTAACAATGTTTATTACTTTGATTTGTAATTGCGCTTAATAGCACTGTTATTTGAGATTACATTATTAAAAAAATCACTGTAAAATTGTGAAAATTGTGATCACTGTACTTAAAAATGCGACCAAGAGTGTCGCATTTTCAACTTTTTCGAAAAATGTCTATTATCGCTTGACTAAGTGACATGGATTTTTTTTCTTATTTTTTTCATAACTGGTATACCTTGGCCTCTCGCCCGGTACCAGGTTATCGTTGAGTTTCGGGACACCCTGTATACGTAGGTATATGAGCATGGGCCTGGGATTGTAAGACCAATAAATCGCTATGAACTTAATGAAGATAGTTACAGATGCGGATGACAGGACGCGTTAAGGCGCGTTCATTTTTTAGTTATTTCTTCAAAATTATGTTACGGCAGAAGAGACTAGATGCTTACTATTAGGTACTGCAATTGTTTGGCGCACCTCACGCAAGACTTACACAGAAGGCACGCGCATCTCTCGCGCATGCACTTCCGTTCGCTTTCATACTGTATATCTCAGTTGTATATTTTATAGTGATATTATTTCACATGACGGGGTATCTTTTATACGTTTCGATTAATCGCAAATAATTTCAATCTGTTCACTCCATTATGTAGTTAGCCTCCGGCAATCAGAAACGAGCTGTGCGGGTGAGCGGGCGGGAGGAAGAACGTGCAGCGCTCGGAGAGCACGCGCGCGGCTCTTGCGCTTTTCGCGCACGGCGCGTATTTGGCGCGCGAGAGGCGCGCAGGCGGCGCAAAAACGGCGCGCGAACTTGAAATTCACGCACGCAGCTCGCGAGCGGGTCGCTAGCGGCGCATGTGTGGTGCATTCGCGAGATGTGGACACACCCTAAGAGTAATTAATACAATGATCAGCGAAGGATTTATACGATAATATAATTACAGAAGACAGTTACTGAGTAGCACATGGCACAGCACATGTGACTTTAACAGCAAGATTAAGAGAAGAAAATAAATAAATGATTTATAAGCTATGTAAAAAAGTACAAAAAATAACAAAGGTTTGAAGCTACTGCCGTTTTGAAGTAAGTTAGCACTTCAAACATCCTTCATAATGCGCACGGCAAAAGAGTGGATCTTCTATCTGCGTCTGTGGCCCCGAACGCATACAACCCGAATCTCTTCAAAGTTAGAGTGAACAGGCTTCTTCTGGGTAAGCTCACTCCATCGTCGACTTTGTCTCGGTCACCTCTGATCTATAGCCAAGAGCAAACCCATCTCAAATAAAAAAATATATAAAGTTACAAATTCTAAAAAACCTGCACAAAATGTTCAAATCAAAACATTCTAAAACTGCTGACGCACAGAAATATGATAAATTAACTTACCTAATGCGTTTCTCAAAAGTAAACTGAACACGATTCTCACAAATATTTGATGTTTCAAAAGTTTTGATGAATCGCTCTATTACACTGTAACCTTGCGTTTTCACATGTCAAAAACATTGACTTAATATTTTAACAAATCAAATCTTAGGATATGGCGTGTTTTTATGTCTTTTCTATCTCTATCATTTTATTTTTCATCTTCTCAATAAAGGTACTGTTTAGTGTAGGGCCTAACAAAGGATATTTTGGCCTACCAAATCTTTGGATTTGGTAATGCATAAATTAAAAAAAAAAATGATGAAAATGATAGGGAAGTGTATCATAATTCAATATTGTCCAAATACTTAAGTTATAATTTTACTTTAATCCAACCTTTAATCTAATAATAATATATCAAACTTAACTTAAACTTACGGCCGGCTGGAGTGAACACTGACGAGGAACAGAGCTCCCACCTCATTTTTGCCTTTATTGTCGGGCTTGATTGGAGATTCGCAAGAGCGAACGTGCTCGGAGGAAGGAAGTATTCGAGTAAGGTGCTGGTAAGGATCTTGATCATACTTCCGGAATTGTCCTGATACCCACGGAATACCAGTCCACTCCTCAAGCACCTCAGGAAGTGTTGCCCCCTTGTAGCTACGTCACTATATGCTAGCGGGTCTTTCCGGGGGCCAATTATTGAGTGTGCAAGTCACCCCGTCCCATTTGATCCGTGTATTATATAACTTTGGACTTTGGCAGGGGACATAGTTCTTCCATAGTTCAAGTTACCCAAACCACGTTAGCCAACCAAACCCATAGCCTAATACGTTTTATTTCCACGTTCTGAAATAGTCCTGCACCAACCGGGGGTACAATTGTAGTGCTTATAGGGATAATCGTCAGTTGGTGCCTCCTCACCATTTAAAATTCTGCGAAATGGCGTCGGCCCCTCATACGCCTTCCAAAGGTCTGGGAACCCAAGTTCCCGCGATATGCCAAAAAAAAAATGTCAAAATTTATTTCAATCTCGTTAGTACTGAAATGGGAAAGAGGGTCTTGTGGCTAAGTAATAACAGCCGCACGGGTCGATCGATCAGGTTAAGCTGCGCTTGCTGGAGTTGGTTCGTGAATGGGTGACCATCTTTACATACCGAGACTCCTCCGTGCCTCGGCAAGCATAGCTTAACCTGGTGGATTTTATTACTTAGCCACGACTGTCAGCTCGTAAAGGGTATTTTTACACCCGTTATTATTATTTTCCACTAATAAAATAAGTGACTGTACGTATATTTCATTCGCAGTCTCAAAGTCTGGAGTCCCCGTTCAATATGCATATTACGACTCAACTTTCCATCTATAAACAAAACCTCATACAATTCTAGTTTTCTCCAAAGCGTTTAACCCCTTTGTGTTTGGCAACGAAACTATTTATCGTGGGGCGTTCTCGATCGCCTCCAATATATTTGAACTCTAACTACTGCCCAAATATTTCCTGTTCTGCAATTTATAGCTCTCAATTCGTATCAATTTGTTTGAGGTTATTGTGTAATCTGTATTCTAGATCAAATTAATCATCATTATCAATCCTTTGCTAGTCTTAGGTATCCATTTAACACGATTGATTTATATTCGAAATGTGATAATATTTTTTTATATTTTTTGTTTTAACCATTGTCGCACTGCTAAAGGCGTCCCCATATTTTTCTAGTGATCACAACAGAAGTTTATTCTTCCGTGTCGTCGTTAACAGCTTGGACCGTAGTATCTGTAACTATAATTAACTATAAATTTATTCACCAAAATATGAACACGTATTAAAAAATTTAATAATGACAATATACAGGATTATTGGTAATATGTAGGAAATCCATTAGGGGGATGTAGAAAAAAAAAGGTCGTTTGCAACCAAATGAACCCTCATGACCTCTATGCAAATACCAACTATTTTCAAGCAATTGGACATTTTATATTTTTTTGAAGATATTTGCGGTATACAACTTTGAAAATTTGTAAAAAAACAAAACTATGTATAAAATATTTTTTATTATTATTGCCTGCTAACACTTCAATACATAATAATCAACTATTAAATGACTATTACCTTTAATATTTTTAAATCGAGCTACAAATCTTTACAAGTCACATTTTTGAGTAGGTTTTTTTGACTTCAAAATGATCGGTATCTGCAAAAAAATGGTTGACATTTGCATATGAGTCATAAGCGGTCCTCCCCTTAATGCATTGCGGACATACGCCCAATAACACTGTATACTAAATAATGGCTATCTGTCGGTAGTGAAAGTGATATGCAGTTAGCGAAGTTGGTAGTTGCACTAAAATAAGGTTTTCCACCTCTTGAAGGCGGTTTTCGGACACGACGGTAAACTTTTTTTGATTTCCGTAGGTCTACCCGAAAGGTGACAACGAAACATTGTAACGTAACTAGCCCCCTGTTAATACGCAGTCTGTCTGTATATGTCACAGGGCTTTTATTTTAACCCTAGTAGGCAGCCAGTTGAAAATTAGTAACACGTAAATTCACAGAATTCGCGTGTATTGCTTATAAATTAAGCTAGTTTCTAGTTAATATTTCTCATGTTGTACAAACCTTTTGTCCTCTAAAACTTAAAAAACAAGTACAAAGACACGCAGATTATTAACTTTGCTCAAAAAGACGTAAACTTGAAGTGGGGCTTGTCTGGCCGCGTCTGCCGCATGCCCATTCCAATGAGCTGCAATGCTCTGTGGTGCCAAAATAACCACTATGTAGGGCCTGAAATGGCTAGAAGGCATTACGGCAGACCTCGGTAAAGATGACTGGACAACCTGGACAAAACAAAAGACCAGTGGTCCACATTAGCACTGGATCGCAAGCACTGGACGTCATGGGCCTTTACCCAGAATCGGGATGATACAAGTTAACAGTAACAATGATAAATCAAAGTAAAATAAATAAATCATGAAATACGAACCACTAAAAGTTTTACGTTTTCTTTCTTGCTCGACAGATGGCGTTGTGCCATTTTTGAATCGCGCTATGGTTTCGTTACATGCGCTTAATAGCATCTCGTCTGCATTCCCTCTATTAATTAGTTGAAAACATGAAACAAAATAACACATTTTTTTAAATTAAATTATTCAGAGATTCTTTTAATATTTCAAACATCGACGTTTGATAATCTACATTAAAATCGCACGCCCCTACATTGCGTGCCCCTCTTACACATTTCATTATTGTTTGTACATACAAAATTTGTGGAATTTCGCGCACGTTTTAAATTAGAAAACATCCATATGCACCACGCGAGCTCAGTACGGGTTGGTGGATGTCACATTAATTTTGTCTTCGATTTTTGGATTCTAGGACGTGCCGAAAAAAAAACGTGAGGAAACCTAACGATTTTTTCCTTCACCTTACTACAACAGTACAGTTCAATCGAATAATGTAATGAGCCACTGTCACAATGAATCTATGTCACCAAAACGTGTTGTAAGATAGTGATTTCCACGACATTCCTAGGGTAGTATAGCGCTGTATAGGTACGTCTGGTTGCTCAAGACTGATGATGGAAACAGCTTAGAGGAATTTAATTATGCAATTCCAGCGCACACTCTCCTTAATGAATTCGATTACCTATCTTTGCCGTTTTCCTAGTGACAGAAATCGTAGCTTTAAGTTCTTGTTTTTGTATTGTAATCTAATTTGGTTAAGAATCGAACAGTATTTATTAATCCATGCAGCAACTTGACATATTTTTTTTCTTGTATTTGTGATGGGTTTGCTCGTTTTTTTTTCTCATTCGCTTTAGATTTTTGAAGTCGGTTTTTATTTTATTTTAAGTTTTATTTTTCCGCTTTTAGTTGAGTTTAAGACGAACGAAACGAATAATCATCAATATCGGCTTAGAAATGCCAGAGATACGGTACATTTATGCGTATAACTTCGTACCTAAGAATAATTACCTAATGTATTATATAGTAAAACCTTCCTGCAAGTATCTAGATCATGTTATTGAAAGAAACATCGAAATTGGTTTATTAGTTTTTGAGAAAATCGCGGACATACTAATATAATACATACATATCTACATACATACGGGTCGAATACAGAACCTCCTTTTTTGAAGATAATAACTCTACAGAACATGGTGAAACACGTCAATTAACACTAAACAAGCTGCACGTTGAAATATCATTGTTATAATATATTATTAATTACTACAACCATATTATTAGTTGCAAATTCAGGCAAAACATCATTCTACCTACATTCGATACCGGCTGTCATTTGTTAGAGCCACTAAAGAGGGAAATTCAAATAAATAAAATACATGAAAACGAGCCCAAAAATACCAGCGATCTCCAAATTTAGTTTTAATCAGCTCTAGTTTCAATATGCCAAGTTAAAATATTGTGTCCTAAATAGAAATGTACCACCAGCTCTTCTCAATGGTGTTCCCCTAGATAGACAGACTGGACCATTTTAAATATTTAGGCCATATAGTCACGGCTGATCTCAAGGATCATGCTGACATCGAACGGAAGCGGAGGGCTTTGTTGAAAAGAGCAAATATGCTGGCCCGCAGGTTTGTACGTTGTTCCAACTATGTACGTAAAGATCATCCTTTTTAAGGCATATTTCGCCTCACTGTACACGTGCAGCTTGTGGGCTCGCTACACACAAGCGAGCTTCAGCGCCCTCCGCGTCCAGTATAACAACGCGTTCAGGGCAGTGTTGGGGCTGACCCGCGTCTGCAGCGCCTCTGGCATGTTTGCGGAAGCGCGCACATATTGTTTTCATGCCACCATGCGCAAGCGGTGCGCGACCTTAGTGCGCAGGGTGCGGGCCAGTTCCAATGCTGTTCTGGTGATGATAGCTAAGCGATTTGAGTGCCAATAATAGACATTTATAGCCAGGGCATATAATTTTGATTGTCCTTAGACCTTGACATGTAATAATAACTTGTTTGAATGAAATATTTCATTTTAATTTAATTTTTAATGCTGTAACCCTGGCAATTTGTATCTTTTAATCTTCGTTTATTTTAATTGTATTGACATTTTATTTTTGTTTTTATTCTGTGACCTTTTTAGTTTGTCATAGATTTTTTAGTTTGTTAGTATTTTCATTTGTATTTCTGATCTATTTTGTGGCAGTATTGTGAAATTTAATTTTATATTATAATTATGGGTTTTGCCTGAATTAAATGATTTTTTTTAAATCATCAATCCACTGTAAATATCTTTTCAAAAACAGTTTTTTTGGGTTCGATTCACCGATCCGTTTATAATTTGTGGACATAAATGCTTAACTATGCTAATTTGAGTAGCTGTTTAGCTGTGCTGTTCGACACATGTTGCGTCGTCCGAGAATTACATCATGGTTTGTTTAGGCAATTTAACAAATCACCCGTGAAGTTCTGATACCTCCTAACTAGTATTTTTGCGCAAAACTTTTTTATAATGCCAACTCCTAATTACGATTAAAATAAAAACAGCACAATACTAACTGCATTTAATTATGATTTCATAAAAGACATAAATACTAACCAACTACATTTTGTTTACCAAAATTCTCCACGAAAAATTAATAAATTAGTTTTATGTTCCTCCTGTAAAATTTGTTTGTAGGTAGATAGAAGATCTCAGAAGTTCACGGGCGAAATGTAACATGGCCATCGCAGTCGTAATGCCTCATGCCTCATGTTTTCTGGACGTGCCGCAGAAAACATGAGCCTTTCTAAGTTTCTATACTGCTTTCGCGATTTATCTTCCAAACGTGTAAACAAATACGTGTTATAGGAAAAACTATATTAAAACCCCACTCATAAAGTTCATTCACGCTACAAATTTAAACATTTAGTAATATTTTTATAGTAGGTACTTACTAATATTTCTTGTATCAATTGAAAGTACACTGGCGTAAAATTGGTATTCGCTTATGTTGAAATATCATCAATGGGGTTGTTTCCCGGAAGCTTCGCCTCAAGGTGGCGCTGTATGTTTGTGTAACAAACATACAGTTGTCGAAGTTTTTGATAAAGACGTGTGCATTGTGTGGACGATTTTAACATTGAAAATGGTTTTTTCGATCGCTTCAGTATAGCCCCCATTTTCGCTCAGAGTGTGACAGCGCCTTGGTGTCGTGAGTTTTTGGGTTTAATGAATGGTTGTTCAAAAGACGCGTATCAACAAGGGCTACAATATGGTGAAAAAAAAAATTGAAATAGTTAAAAACTTTTCTTGAAAATCGCAAAAATGGGCAATTTTTTACGGTCTTTTGTGATAAAATCCACTATATCTCAAAATCTAAATTCGACATCGAAAAAATGAAAAAGAAACCCTCGGGGTATTGAGTTGGGCTACATAAAAAAAAACCGGACCTCTGTATCAGTAACAGTCTAGGCAGAAGGGTGCCCTTTGTGTGGCGTAATTTCTGGGAGCGCGCTCCTTAGATGCATGTCGCGTCGCTGAGTTGTTATGGCAGTGTTTAAGAGTTTGATCTTGAAATGTTTTTGTATTTATTTGTAAATACGTATTTTTATTTAATTTTATAATAATGTTAATTTAAATTATTTTTTTAAAATTAATTTTGTTTTGCGACTCTTTGAAAATACTTCAATTTACTAATTATAACTTTATATTTGACACTAAAATTTCTTTGTTCATAACTATTTTGTATCGCTTCGTTGTTGTTGTGTTAAAAAAATGATTTGCTTTCAAAAATAGTCTTAAGAATATTTCATTAAAGTTCAAAATTGCATAGCGTAATGTTTACCTTACGGATTTTTACTTCGTGCATTTGAGCTCTATTACTTCAAAGACGATACAAAATCTATTAGGTCTAAATCTATTAGATTAAGCATCGCACAAAATGAAAAGCCTGCCTAAGTGTATTTTCAATTCACCCGAAAGTCGTGTAGAGCATGAGATCTGTGTTTTTTTAAGTATTTGCGTGTTTTTTTTTTTTTGTCTATTTGTACCTATTGCTTCACAATGTATACCTGGCGTATCGCCCAGTTGAAGGAAAAATTGAAAAAAGCGGAGTATCGCAACAAGGAAGGAAAGCCAAACTTGTCGTAAGGTACATTTCACATTATTTAACATGTTATTGAATTTTAGCCGTATTCTGGACAATATAATGGTTTTATAAGTTATAAAATAAACTTAACTCATTACTGCTTTTCTTTTTAATGATACTAATGATAATCAAGATGTAAAGTTACTTGTTACAAAATGTATGGTTATTTGAAAGGAAACCATTTTTTTTCACAGGTTTTAAGTTTTTTTTAACTATTATTAATAAAAAGACATCATTAAAAACAATAGGTATGGTACCAACGTGTCGTCTTAAAAGTGGCCTGGTAGTCTGTTTCCTTGAAATGTTTGCCACAAAACCTCGAAAAATCACTAGATTTGAAGTTTTTAATTTCAGTGCCTTTTCCCACTTTCTCTTCATGCGAATTACTTGAAAATTTGCCAACGCTTATTTCTTTGCAACCAAAGCCTACACTGCGACCCATTATATTAATAAAAGTCACAAAAATACAAACTATTGTTTAATTTCTATGGAGTTTGACAGTTCCTTTGTAATAAACACTCAGCGCCATCTACGCGAAAGTAATTGACAATTTTCATGCTTCGTGCAGCGTTCACGCACCTGTTTGCTTCAAGACAAACCATGTAGGTGAGGTGAAAATTCGCAACGTAAGCCGTGTAATATCTGAACTTGCCTTTACATTGTTATTATACAGGTAATCTAGGCACTGTCAGGGTCGCAGGTTGTTTGAAAGAGTTACCGTGTCCCTGGCACAGGCAACTGAAGGAACACCGGTGGGTTTTAGTCAGTAAAAGTCTGACACGCGCTTCCGCTCCGTCCAGAGCGGAGAAGTTATTTGAAGATTTTCCACCCAAAAAAAGAAAAAAATATAGAAAAGGTAATCTAGCCTAATATGCGTATTCCATACACTGCAACAATAGATTATTAATTATACGAAATATCAAGTTACGGTAATTTGTAACAAATAATATCTGTGTCAAGCGATGTTTCAATTAGTGCTGCGTCAATTATTGTCGTAACTAATTAGCTAATGCGACGTAATTGGCTTATGATATAATATGATGATATTAAATTAAATCAAATCCTTTTGTTATAACTACTACAAACGAAAATGATGTGACGACCTCTGCAAGGAATCGAAGTCTCTTGATGGAAAATATTAACCTATCTAACGGCAAGAGTTCCTCAAGGCTCGATGCTCGGTCCCTACCTCTTTATTTTATTCGTGAGTGACGTTCCTGTGCAGGTCCGTACTCATCTGTACCCTAATTGCGTAACACTTCATCAATCTGAATAGGTTTTATTTTGATAGTTCAATAACATTCATTGCGTAATTTACAATAGGTTAGCAATTTGCTTCAAAATGACTCAGATTCCGATCGTTAGTGTGTTATGCAATTAGGGTGCTGGTCAGTTTTACCGACGATACAGCATTGTACACAAGCGATGATGACATCGAAAATTATCATAAGTACTCGTAGACTTCAGCTGTCGCTTGAACTACTTCAATCTTATTTCAAGAAGTAGAAGCTGAAGTTGAACCAATCCATGACTGAGGCGATACTTTTCACACACCAACGTACCACTCCAAAATGAAAATTTAAAATCGCTGGGCAATGGATTCCGTGGACCACAGAAGTTCGCTATCTTAGCGTTACGATCAATAAAAAGCTCAACTGGGGCTGCAACCTCGACATAGATAGCGAACGCTTTAGGACCGAATTCAGTCGCAAAGTCTTAGGGGGTCGCTAGATGGTTAACATTTCATGACAAACACGAAAAAATCACATGCTTGTCAAGCAATATTGTCCGTCTAGATACCCCACTACAACTTTTCGATCGAATTCGGTCGTAAAGCGATCGCTGTCTATGTCGAGGCTGCATGCCCTGGACAAAGCATGGTAATACGATAAATTACGCGTTAAAGGAGCTCAAGCACTCGGTTTTTTCAGTCCTATACTTAACTGAAAAGTAAGTTCAGCGCTAATACCAAACTTAGGTTAGGGTTCCACGCGCGCCTCAAAGAGATGTCTGCACTAACTGAATGGGTCCGCTAGGGCCGATCCCCGCCAAGGTTGCGGATTGTTCGAAAGAGTTACCGTGGCTCTGGAACAGGCAACTGAAGGAACACGGGTGGGCTTTAGTCAGTAGAAGTCTGACACGCCCTGCCGCTCCACCCAGAGCGGGAGAAGTTATTTGATGATTTCAAATCCACAAAAAAAAAGGTTATACACCAATGTAATCAGACCTTCTTCGTGTCCGGTCTCTTCGGTCTTATTCGTGTCCGGTATAGAGTAGCACTAGTCAAACAAATTATAACCTGTTACATATAATAATTCAAATTGAAGCAGTTAAAATTGCCTATATAGTTACGCGTCCACTGGGTCGGAATCGGAGCGTACGCACCGTACGGAGCGCCCGCATTTACATAATGCCGATAGGGTGCGTCCACTACATTCGGATTTTGCATCGGCAGTATCTACCAGTGTTTCCACTTTTAGGGATTTCGCCTTTTTTAGGGTAAAATGACCAATATTAAGCATGGCTTAGGGCTATTTTATTTTGACAGGGATTTATATGTACAGACGCCAGCACATCAAGCTACTACAATATGTCAGATTTCTTTAATAGATTTTCGACTTTATTGCTAAGTCATTAGGTTCAAGGTTGATTGGGAAAATCTGACAGTTTCGGGTAGGTTGTCCTGCTGGCGTCTGTACTTACCTAGAGTTGCATTAAAATATTTCTTAAGTTCTTAAGTTCTTTTAATTAAAAATGTCTTTGTTCAAACGTAACTGACCAAACTGTTACGTTCTAAAGATTAGTAGTTGTTATAAAATACATCACGGCTTTAGATTTCTTGAAGAGAAGTAGTATTTATTTAACTTTAAAGTTGGAGCCTACTGCATACCTACATTTGCCGACCATGTACATATAATACTTTTAAAACAACTACTAATCTTTAAAACACGCGCATGGCAATTCATCAATTGCCATCAATTTATACTGTAGTAATATTGTCAGTCGCTTCAATTACACAAGGTAGACGAATTTGTGTATCAATATGCATCAGTCACGTAAAAATAGACAATAATTGCAATTGATCACGTCGTAGACCCTTTACCATGTACCTGGTAACACTGGAGCGTTCACTGCGGATCGTCATCGGCAGACATACCGGTCTCTGGTGCAGATTTGCCGATCAAGTGCACGCATTAAAAATCAATACAAATAAACAAATCTATACAGTGCGGACGCTCCCATTCCGACCCAGTGGACTCTTAACTTAATATTCCGTTTAAAACTAATCTTAAAGCACTACACACAAATATATAGTTACCTAGTATTACAAAATTCATCTTAAAATTAAATCTTAAATTTTACAACAAAACATTGATTGCTAACATAGGTCAAATTAAGTTGAAAGACTTGCGACATATCGATAGATACGGTACATGCAAGCTTCCCCATCACTACATATTGTACAGTAAACGCTCAAAATTCCATAAGCATGCTAAGGATTACATTGCTATGAACTGTGCGAGCACGAACCAGTACGTGTGCGCGTATGAGCCAACATTCCGCAGATAACACACACTAATGAATTGTCGCATGTCGTCGTACTACGCGAAATAACATTGTATTTCTGTTGAATTTAGAATAACTCGTCATAGTGGCGACCTGTTCTTACCATTGCATTGCTAAAATTCGCATAAACATAACATGTGCTGGTAGCTGTTTGGGCTAAGCAATGGTTTCACGATCAATGAAGTCTGAGTTCGAATCTTAATCACAATGTTGGACTGTTTTTTGTTTCTTTAAAACCATAATAATATATTTCTATTTTAAGCAAAAACTTGTTAGATGTTTATGTTCATTTATTATTTATTTTTATAAGAAGTTAAATATTAGTTATTGTATTATTATTTAACTATTTTTGTGATTTTTAATTTATCTTTTCGGTGTTGGAAGGTTTAAATAAAAAAGTTGTGCTGAATGGTAACAAAAATGTTAATTCGTTTTATTTACTTATTTATAAACTTAACAAACTTAAGAGTATTGTAACGTTACATTCCTACTAGATAAAAGAAGTTTTTTTGTAACCGTTCATAGGATTTTTTGTTGTATACCCACTTAGTCAATTCATAATAACATAACAAAGAAAGGATATTCTAATAACACATATATAATTGTCAATACCTATTTAGTTTTCTATGATCTACCTTTCTAACTTTACGAAATGAGTGACCAAGCGAACAAGATACAGAATATTATATTTCTGTCCCATTACTTCCAATCAAGTAAAAACTTACAAAAAGTCAAGTACTGCGTGAGATTTGAACTCACGGCTCACTGATTCACGCATCTATCTGCACGCGCTTAACCGCTAGGTCATCTTTACACATGTTATAACTTTCAAATTATGAACTACAATCAGTTGCAATTTTGCATGTTTATGTTCTTGGAAATAGAAGGTCTTAAGTCAAACTAAACGCCATGCTATTGCTTTGTGAGTTTGCTTATCGAATTTTGGTCGCGACTGTACGCGCACAACACTGATAACGTGTCGCAGCTGGGCCCGTTCGATGCGCCAGCGCTTCCCCGCTCTCACCGTATACAGGTGAGCGCGCGGGAGGCGCGGTACCTCGTGCGCCGCTGGTGGCCACGCGCACCTTAGCTACCAATTGCGCCGGTTGCACACGCTAAGCATGTAGTTACTGCTACCCCGTTATTTTATAAATTAAATTACTACAATAATGTCAAATGTTAATGTTAAAGGTTTAATTATTAAATGCCTCATGTTGTAATAAATTTGTAACAATTATTATTAAATACTTATAAAGGTGCTCTCTAGCGTGTAAAAGGGTTGTTTTTATATTAGTGTTACTGTTACTCTATTTTAAGTTCTACAGTTAAGTATATTTTTATGGTACCTAATAAAGAATTTTCCTAAACTAAAAAACTAATCCATCGAATGACTGACCGCAGCATGCGTTGCTAAACTTTGCAGCTCCGCATTTTTCTTTACAATAAAATATCAATGTGTTAAATCGATTAAAACTTCTTCATAAATAAATTCAATTTATAAAAGACATCGAATCGGTAACGCACACACACTACACACACCACACACAACACCAATCACACACACATCACACACACACACACATACACACAACACACACCAGACACAACAACACTAATTAAATAGTACTCGAGCTGTCAAAAGTAAAATAAATGGTTGGAAATATATACATGTCAATGTCATCAAAATAATATAATATTCAAAACTCAATTCACGCTAACGTAAATCCCTCTCAATTTCAAGACGAAAATCACCGAAACAAAATATCCGAGTATCCAACTCAAACAGTACCTACATCGAGAACTTTTGATATTGCGTCAGTCAGCCAAGTTGCGTCCTACAATGAAGACTTACTGCCTCCATTGTTCCCAACACTTTCTTATAAGAATATATTGCTTATGTCCCGAAGTAGCTCGGCAACTTTGAAATGTTACCAGTGATACAATTTCGTGAACTTTGTAATAGCTCGGAGATATTTTGTGAAAATACTGCATGTTTGGATGTCTTCTTTCGATTGTGTTATTGCATATTGGATACTTTTATTTTGAGTAACGGTTTGGATATTTTGTTTTAAATGATAAATGATTTTATTTGTGTAAGTAGGTTTGCACTTTTACACGTCAATTATGTTTTTTTTTTAAATAGATGAGGTCGGCGTTTCCTATCTGTCTACTCTGAGAAGAAAGACCAAAACAAACTCAGAGGTCACAGTCTTTTATAAATTCCAGACATAATCTTGGTCAGTTCATGCGAAGACCATGTAAATTGGTGTCTGAAATGGTCTTTTCAGGAAAGAACCACATAGATTGAGAGGACCTATCCAGTCAGTGCACGCATTTGTCAGTAATCGCACAGCTCATCTCAGAACTTAAGGAGCTCAACGATTCGATGAACAATACCACATAAAGGACATTTGGATAAAAATTAAAAAGTAGGTAGGCAAACCATGTTCCATGCTAACTCTTTTCTTCTTGTGCTCCTGTAGACTGCAGTCGATGGATTGATTTCCCTAAATTACAATAAATAGGTAGTCTTACAATAAATATAATGAATTTCAAAAGATAGTTACACTGTTTTCAACTTTTATCTGTATGTCCTTTTTTCTAGAATGCGTATCTAACAAGACATTACAATAGGTAGGTTAGGTATTAATACAATAATCTACTGTTTAGAATTGAAACGAATTATTGTCTTATGCTTATTTATTCATGAGTCAGTTTTACTTACAGAGGATATAAAGTTACCATCGAAATAATATTAAGTATTTCATTATTTCAGTAATAGTTTTTTCTTTGAATATTATGTAGGCTATTAGTATATTCAGATGTTTTTTGTCCTAATCAGATACCTCCGAGCCTAGATTTCTTGGAATACCTCAAAGTGGCGCATTGTAACAAATTGGGTTCAAATATAATGGTGGTAACAGGTTGCAGACCCATACCTGACAGCCTGAAGTAACCCATTCTTCATAATAATCAAAGCATATATCACGATCCTTGCCACTAAGGTTTATTTAGGAGGAAGGCCTAAACCTACATAGCATCCATAATCCACTTAATCATAATTTTGCTACCACAAAATTATGTTACATGAAAATATCAGCGACAAATTGACAAGCCTAATTGGCAGGCAAAAAAATCCCCTTCAATTTCGTTCCAGAGTACAAAAAACGTGGATCCAATTTGCCAAAGTCGTCGTGTTTGTAACCATTTTTATTGGCGTGTTGGCCCTATTATTGACCAACATTTTTAGTTGTGTTTCCACGAAATTTTCAACACGCAACTGTCATTACTTGCACATTTGTTAGCAAGTGAGATGGAGCATCCAAATTCGATTTTAATAAGACACTTCCGCAAATTTCTACAAAGAAAAGCAAACTTTTGATAGATTGTTTGTGTTCCATTTATCATTAAATAATTTTATAAAAAAAAAAAACAAGGATTAGGTACTGAATAATATCTACCGCGCATATATATACAATGTAACATCAGATATCTGCCACTGAATGTCTAGTCAAAATCGGTCTAGCCGTTAGGAGTAACTTACTCTCTTTTATTTTAGAAAAAGTATTAGGGTTCCGACCAAACAAAAACATGGAATTGTGAATAAATAACGCGGGCGGTCGCCAACGCGGCGGGTCGAGCGTTGAGACAGTTTTAGTAAAATGTGGCTGTTATTTTAGTACCTATATTGTGTATGTTACGACTTCGAAGCAAACGAAGTCGATGGGCACAGCTAGTTATATGTATATATTTGAATATAATATATGTAGAACAGAACTCAAGTTTGGCCCCGAGGCCCGAAACAGAATTAGTTTTTAACTTTCGCAATATCATCGATAAAATATGCATCCCTTGTAATAGTCCCAATGGTTAACCAATGAAAAACTTAAAGGATTAATTACATTAGCATATTTTAACCCTCTACTATCGAAATTGCTGAGGCATTCTATTTAAACGATTCCATCCTAAATGCACTCGAAAAACAAAATGAAAATGAGACGATAAAAGCGCCAAGCTTGTAAAAATGTTAATGGAAACAGAAATACAGAATTTGAAATCTGTTGAAACAAACATGAAGTAGGAAAGTTTCTTGAGGATTCCAGGTAAATACAAACCGATGGAGATTTAATAAAACGTTTTGGAATGTAATGAAGTGTAAAATAGAGTTCCTTCCAGATATTAGTCTCTTTTGTCGTGCGGCGGCGACGCCGCCCAGGAAATCACTAGGAAATTGCCCAGTGCCCTCCTCTGGCGCCCGAGGACTCGCTGATATGAACAGTTATAATATCCTGGCAGCACATGTCTTGGATTTTGAACTTTTTTGCTGTTTTTGTAGGTATATACATGTTTTGTAAACCTTTGAACTATTGAAATTTCGCTTCCAAACTGTTTTGAATAAACTAACCTAATCAATGTGTATGTTCTATGTTATTGGGTTAAGTTTCCGCACTTAGTTCTTAGTACGTGAGCCGTGGCGGCTGTCGATTGTTATTCCAACCAGCCCACCTCCCTCCAGAAGTTGATCAGGTCTTCTGGTCTGTTCAGAACATCTGTGAAAGATCTGAGTGCCCTGAGGGTTTCTGTTCTAATCTGGGTAACACCCTGCACACCCCAGCAGCGGTTTCCTCAGCCTCCATGCAAGCTCTGCACACAAGACTTTCCGTTATGCCTATTGTGTGGAAGTGCTTGTTTTGTGAGCAGTGACTTATAATGGTCCCCGTCACCAGGCGCAGACCGTTCCTATCCAGGCGTAATAAACACCTGGTTAGCCTACCATCTAAGGATGGCATAGTCTCACTGGACTGCCTGCAGCCCGGTGTCAAGGACCACCAACTCTCCTCTTGTGTCTGGGGAGTTACCCACACAAACATTCTGTATAACAAAAAAAAAAAAACACGCATACTTAAGTATGCGTCTTTTATTGTTATACAGAATAGAATTACGAACAAAATAAATAAATTACAACGGATAACAACAACAATCAATCGTTGTCAACAACTACAAATATTTTGGAACCAAAAACTAAAATGCACACACCAGACATTCCATAATGCGACCAATAAATCCTACTTTTGAGCAATGACATCTACAAAAATACTGCCATTTTTAATCAAAGAAAGTGCTGCAAATCATTCTACGTACTACATCTTACTGCACGTCGTATCAGTTTTATCTTTCACGAAGATTTTTCTCATGAATACCCTTTGCTTGACCGGGTGCCTTCCAATTTAAGATGTCGAAAGTGGGGCGAGTTCACAGGATAGTACAGAAGGTCGGATCCATACAGCAAGTGAACATGAACACAGGCGCACGCGCACGCTGACGCGTAAGTACAGTGATCTTGGCCAAATGCTAGGCGCAAGTGCACTTGCACTCGCTGTACGTGAAACTTGTCTCTGTGAGCGTTCGTTTTCATACGTTATATGGAGCTATCCTTCTGTACTATTCTGTGGCGAGTATCCCCAGAGCCTCTTAAACACTCTTGGCTCAAAGGTCCTGTAAGAAGCTTGGAGATCAAAGGCGAATGCACCGCTTTACTATGCAAAGGAAAATGGCGGATTAAAACTATTATGTTAAGACAAAATTGTTTGTTGATGTTTGACTTGCTTGTTACTGGACTGCCGCAGAAGTAGGGTAATATTTTTATTTTATTGTTAATTGGAATTTTTGCTTGTAAGTCCCCAGGTGATGGATTTTTTTTTTCAGAACATTGTATTTCGCTCACTCGTGTCAGCATAGTTGTGTTAAGTACTTACGTATTAGCCAAAAGTATAGAATACTGATCTGCCTCATTATGATGGACTGCAAAGTAAGCTGAGGTTAACGGAGTTTGAACCTTTTAGGCCTCCTCCCGGTTCGCCATTTTGATTATTTTTCAAAAATGGCGTCGCACGATAATAGCTATACGTAATATATGGATAGGAGGCATATAGAAAAACAAAAAATGTCTGTGATATAATGTCCTGAACTGTCATATTACCGAGATATGAATGAAACGAAAATAGTTGGCGCTCATCATGGCCATTGTTAACTTTAATTATCTTGGTAATGTCTAGGACATTATATCACACACATTTTTTGTTAGTCTATATGCCCCCTATCCATAGTGCGACGCCATTTTGAAAAATAATCAAAATGGCGAACCGGGACGAGGCCTAAAATGTTCAAACCCCTTTTTCTCCTATGCTATAAGAAGAGTGATGTTATTTTTATTTTATCAATCTGTTTTTATTACAAGAATCGAACATTTTGATATCACAGGTTTAGTTTAGGGACCTAAAATATCTCGGTAGCAGAAGATATTATTCCGAACCACAGTGAAAGTTCCCTAGAGTATCACTTGCAAAATTCACAGCTACCTACCCGCTTGCTTACTTCAATTAAATCTTCAATTTACTAAGCATGACAATAAGTAGAACTACGTAGACAAACAATTTGGTCCTACTGTTGTACCAATTAAGTTTGGTCAATATTTTGTAGATTTAATTGTGAAAACAATTAAACTAGTAGGTCTGAAACGATTTTTCATGCCACATTAACCTTTGAGAATCATTTTAATCAATTAAGTAGTATTTTTTTCATTTTAAAACTGTATTGTACCAAAAATAATTCATGTCTGTCACGGAATAATTTGGAGCATCCAAACAAAGTCTAGATAATATAAACTATTGCCACCAATGGTTGATAACGATATTGAAATACATCAATATTGACAACCAAATTCTTCAATGTATCTTTATATTGGGTTGGGGAAAAAGTCTTTTCGCATTATAGTATGTATGAACTTGTAATAAAATCTCTTTGGCTATACTATTTGTATCTGGCTGGTTTCATTGGTATCATTGTAAGTTAAAATTTTAAAGAATATAATTCCAAATTCAAATTAGGAAAATGTGTGATTTTCATTTGTTTTTCGTACCGTCAAGATGAGTGAATCTAATGAAAAAATTCGATACATTTTAAAATTTTCTACAAAAAAGGTAAAAATGCAACGCAAGCCGCGAAAAAAATTTGCGATGTTTATGGACCTAGTGTAGTGTCTGTGAGAGTAGCACAAATTTGGTTTAAGCGTTATGAATCCGGAAATTTTGATGTCAAAGATGCACGTCGCTCTGGTCGCTCTATTACGGATAAAATGGATGCCATTTTTGAAAAAGTGGAGCAAGATCGGCATATCAGTAGTTACGACGTAGCTGAAGAACTGGAAATTGACCACAAAACAGTTTTGGCGCATTTGAAAAAAACTGGGTACACAAAAAAGCTCGACATTTGGGTACCTCACGAGCTTACTGAAAGAAACCTAATGAACCGTGTACTCATTTGTGATTCTTTATTACGACGTAATGAAACCGAACCATTTTTGAAGAAGCTGATAACTGGTGATGAAAAGTGGATCACGTATGACAAGAACGTGCGAAAAAGGTCGTGGTCAAAGGCCGGTCAGGCTTCACAGACTGTGGCGAAACCCGGGTTAACTCGCAACAAGGTGATGGTGTGTGTGTGGTGGGATTGGAAGGGCATTATTCATTATGAGCTGTTACCACCAGGCAGGACCATCGATTCTGAACTCTACTGCGAACAACTGATGAGATTAAAGCAAGAATTAATCAACAGAAGGGGTGTGGTTTTTCATCGTGATAACGCTAGACCTCACACATCTTTAGCCACTCAGCAAAAATTAAGAGAGTTTGGCTGGGAGGTGTTAATGCATCCGCCGTATAGTCCTGACCTTGCACCTTCCAAATTCCACCTGTTTCGGTCTCTTCAGAATTCTTTAGGCAGTGTCAGGTTAACATCACGAGAGGACTGCCAAAACCACTTGTCGCGGTATTCTGACCAGAAGTCCCAAAATTTCTATAGAAATGGGATCATGTCCCTACCTACAAGATGGCAAAAGGTTATCGAACAAAATGGTACCTACATACTTTAGTTAAATGTAAATAAACTATATTAAAAAATGTTTTGAATTTTCTTAAACAATGCGAAGAAACTTTTTCCCCAACCTATTATATACGCTTAAAACATTAACAATAATATTTGGTATCTCGTACCTTAGGAACAAAAGTGGTCCCTAAAAGGGAGTTTCGTAAGACCAAATCTAAAATGGATACAGGGAGCTCCAAAATAAGAGCTACTTTACATTGTATCCCCCAGAACAACACGAAAATATACCATCACTAAATCATGGAACCAATTTAAATCTGTTACGTAACTATTAAAGTTGGGCACAGCAATACGAAGCAATCCATGCGCTCATACATAAAAACTTTTGACCATACAATACAGCTTTTACGAAAACTAACCGCCGCTCTGGCCGAGCCATTAAAACTTGGACGAAACCAACTTTCAATCGATGTCATCCAATTTTAGTTGTAAAAGTTTCATTGACATACATAATTATTATTATTGTGTCTTGATACTTTTGATATGTTTCTAAGGCGCAACGCACACCAGAGACGCTAGCACGAACGTGCGACGTAAATGTAACGTAAATTAGTACGATTTTTAACTGAAAATACAATATCCTTTATGCTTTTTGATTTAAAAAAGCAAGAATCATAATCAAATAAAGTCTTAAATCTAGTTTATATAATATTATGTGCGAAATGAGTATTTACAATTTTAAAATAGTTCGAATGTACATTACGTTTACTCCGCGCGTTCGTGCTAGGCCCACAGGTCAAAGAGTTTTGTCTGATTTAGGGCCCGATCATACGTAAAACAACCACACCACAACGAAAACCATACCATAATGACAAAACGTGGACGGGCGCTAATTTGTATGCAAATATGGAATATATTTTGCCGTCAAAATCAACCGCGTGGGTGATACCGACCACATCAAGGCCACGTCGCAGCCACAACGCAACCGTCTGCGACACCGCCCAATAGCGGTCCGCCACATCGTCGCAAACACAACGATATGTCTGTCACACTAGCAACAACGTAACCACATCGCAACTACTAGCGACAACGCAACCACATCGCAACTGCTATAAGCTGCAGCGACACTATTCACACGTAACCACTGCCCACATTTGGTCGCTGCGATATGGTGTAGTTGTGGTACTTGTGAACGGGCCCTTAGACGGAATAGTTTTGTCTTGAGACAAACAGTTTTTTCAGCAGACAACATTAAAGGGGGCTTCTCACTAAGTAATAAGTAATAAGCTGCGGTTGGTCCGTGAATGACCTTCTCTACAAACCGAGACCCCCGTGCTTCGGGAAAGCACGTTAAGCCCCGGCTGTTATTCGTGGATATTTGACAGTCGTTAGAAGCCCGAAAGTCTGACAACCAGTCTTGGGTTGTGGAGGTCAGATAGGCAGTCGCTCCATGTAAAATACTGGTATTTCGCTGCATCCGGTTAGATTGAATGCCAACCCCAACATAGTTGGGAAAAGGCTAGGCAGATGATGATTTGAGACAACTTTGACTATGGTTTGGTTTTGTTGCGAGTATGCTTACCATCATTTCCGTCATTGATTCATGCGGTGACAGTCTGATTAAAGATAGTCTATACTCATATCTATACAGTACACAAATTGGATTTGACGCAGTTTTCGTATGAAGGATGTTACATAAAACCGGATGAATCTTAAAACAGGAACTGGCAGGTCGCCCATCTGATATGAAGCTGTAACAGGGAAAGCTTTAGAAATTGTATTGCACTCGTCACCCTCAGAGGTGATTCAAAAGTCTGGTGAACATTGGTCTGTCCGTCTGTCTGTCTGTCTGTTAAATTTTCACGCCTAAACCCCTTAAGAGGGAAGCTCCAGAGAGGCCGTGAATTCAAAATTTCTTACGTTTTTTGCAATTTGCAAGTCTAGAGTATGTTTTGCGACCGTAACGTTAGAATGAGTAATACAACTCCTTCAGTTAGTATAATCATTAAAATCATCAATACAACTTACTGATGACATTTATTCAAGATTTTATGAAGTAGTCATTAATTACAATTATATGAACTTAGAGAGTTGTATTGATGATTTTAATGATTATAATTCTATTAACACAGATTTAATACTGTCGCGAATCATTTCAGCTCAACATACAACCTGATACTGACCTGCAAATTGTAAAAAACCTAAGAAATTTTGAATTTCGCGGGCTACCTGGAGCTTTCGCCTTAACCGATTGTTGTTTGAGAGATTTGAGACTTTTCCTTTTACAAAATGCGAATGTACAAAAAAGTATTTGGAAGCCTAGGACCTGGACAAGCACTTAAGCTACATTTATCCTGCGGCTAGTATCGATATAAAACTGTAAGATTTTACCATGAGCCGAAAGACATCCACGGCTGAATATTCCTATATTCATGCATATGTAAATAAGTCTTGCGCTGCCCACATTCGAAATTTCAAAATTATTGGAACTCAAATGTTTACTAACAATATATAACACCACTGACTATTTACACCATTCCAAGTCATAAAGAAATTATAAATTTACTAGATTCTGATCATTGCGGGCAAAAGATTACTATCCAAAACCAAAACAAAAAAGTGGCTAAAAAGGATATCATTGTTAACCCCAAAACTACAAGTCGCTTGGAAGCTTTTAAAGTTAAACTCATTAATAAATTAACAGTTTTGGCTAATCATACTGATCCTAATGATCTGTATGATGATTTTTTTAATATGTACTGTCAACAATTTAATCTCATCTTTATTCCCAAGACTATCTCGGTTAATAGTAATGCATCTTTCAGTGATTGTGCTACCATTGGTATTCACAAAAGTAGAACACGGCTTTATGAACTATACAATGAAAGGCCTTTTGTAAACACTGCTGAATTTAATTTATATGTTAGAAACTATTCAAAATCATTTAAAAAAGTTTGTTGTATGGCCAAGTCGCGTTATTTGAGTTCGAAGATTAAAAACAGTAGTAATGTAATTAAAACGACTTGGAATATTATTAATAGTGAAACGGGAAGGTCTAATAACCGAAGTGCTGACTACAGCCTGTCTATTAATGACAACATAATAAAATCAGACTCACAAGTCGCCGCGGCCTTTGAAAATTTATTTTCAGATATTCCCCTTTCAACTACTAAATCCCTAAACTCATCAACTTCTGTTGCTAAGTCTTTGCTTAAGGAAAATGTTAATGCTTGCGATTCGGAATTTAATTTTGAACATATTACCTGTAGAGACATAATTAAAACCTTTCACACTTTAAATGTAAAAAAGACAGCAGATCTGTGGGGTAATTCTGTAGAAGTTGCTAAGTCTATTATTGACATTGCAGCACCTACTTTAGCTCTTATCTTTAATAGCTGTATCGACTGTGGGGAGTTTCCTGACCTCATGAAATATAGTAAAATAATACCTTTGTTTAAATCAGGTAGTACATCAGACCCCACAAATTATAGACCTATTTCAGTACTACCTACGTTTAGTAAAATTTTTGAGAAATTAATTTTAGACCAATTGCAAAGATTTTTTAATATACATAAATTATTACATAACAAGCAGTTCGGTTTTACAAAGGGTCGTTCAACTACTGATGTGTGGTGTTGAACTTTTAGGACATATTTATAATGCATGGGAAGACAAATGCGATGCCTTGGGCATCTTTTGTGATTTGTCCAAGGCATTCGATTGCGTTCTTCATGAAACGTTAATCAGGAAACTCCGCCATTACGGGATCCGGAACACCGCTCTGGATCTTCTTACTTCATACTTGAGTAATAGGATTCAGAGCGTTGACGTTAATGGAAAAAGATCACCCGGATCTATAGTAACAATGGGGGTCCCACAGGGCTCAATTCTTGGTCCTTTCTTGTTTCTTATTTATATTAACGATTTGCCCTACCTCATTAAGGATAATCATGATATAGTTTTGTTTGCGGATGATACTTCACTTTTGTTTAAACTTAAACGTCAGCAGCTGGTTACTGACGATGTAAACAGAGCGATTTCAAAAGTAGTTCACTGGTTCAGTGTTAATAATTTACTCCTTAATGAAAAAAAAACCAAATGCATTAAGTTTACACTACCTCACGTTAGGCAGGTGAAAACTAACGTGTTGATAAAGGGCGAAGAGTTGAATCCTGAAGATAGCACAGT
Organism: Dicycla oo; assembly: GCA_948252095.1. NCBI lineage: Eukaryota > Metazoa > Arthropoda > Insecta > Lepidoptera > Noctuidae > Dicycla > Dicycla oo. Next base: position 26,176,566 of record OX411715.1, on the reverse strand, counting down.
ATTCTTGGGCTTAACTTTGGATGCTAAGCTTCAGTGGGGCCCACATATAGATAAATTGTCAAAAAAGCTAAGCTCCGCAGCATACGCTGTTAGAAAAATTCGTAATTTAACCAACATAGAGACAGCCCGTTTAGTATACTTTAGCTATTTTCATAGTATAATGTCGTACGGTATTCTGTTATGGGGAAATGCAGCCGACATTCAGACTATCTTTGTTTTGCAGAAAAGAGCTGTTCGATGCATTTATAAATTAAGTCCGAGACAATCTCTCAGAGAGAAATTTAAGGAGATTAATATAATGACTTTGCCTTCCCAGTACATTTTTGAAAATCTTTTATATGCCCATAAAAACATTAAATTGTTTAAAAAATACAGTGATATCCACAATATAAATACTAGGAACAAACACAAATTTGTTGTACCTCCAACAAGGCTCAAGAAAATAGGTGGGTCATTCAGGTGTCAATGTATACGCTTTTATAATAAACTTCCAAGCCACGTTCAAGATCTGAGCCTTAACAAATTCAAATTATTCATTAAACGCAAGTTGTGTCAGAAAGCTTTTTATACAGTTAAAGATTATATTGAGGACAAAAAGGCTTGGGATTGAACTGCTCCAATTTTATTTTATATTATTTTTATTTTTGCATACTGACATGAATGTTGACATGAATATTTACTTTGTAAGTATTATATTATTTTACTTTATTGTGAATGTGAAGACTATGTAGGTCATTGCTTTTTTTTTTTGTTTGTTTTATTTTTTCTCTCAGTTATTTTTAATCATGGTCTGGCAGTTTGAGTAATCTATGCGGCCTACCCCAATGTCCTTTCTTTGGTATTGTTCGTCGAATCGTTGAGCTCCTTAAGTTCTGAATTGAGCTGCGCGATTACTGACAAATTCGTGCACTGACTGGACAGGTCCTCTCAATCTGTGTGGTTCTTTCCTCAAAAGACCATTTCAGACACCAATCTACATGGTCTTCACATGAAGTGACCAAGATTATGTCTGGACTTTATAAGAGACTGTGACCTCTGAGTTTGTTTCGGCCTTTCTTCTCAGAGTAGTCAGATAGGAAACGCCGACCTCATCTAGTTTAAAAAAAAATATTGACTTGTAAAAGTGTTTGTACAAACCTACTTACAGAAATAAAAATCATTTATCATTTAATCATTTATCATTTACCAGGTATAAAATTAAATGACTAACTAACTACAGGGTTATTGGTAAAACACCAACAACCTCTTAAGGCGTCATTGTACTCATCATTATGAACAAATACGACATATGTATATTATGACCGATACTTAAACACATGATTGTATTCATGATAACAAACAACTTTTACTATGGGACCAAACCTGAATTCGCGAAAAAAAAATCTGCTGTCTCATGCATTCATGTTCGCATAACTCGTCAAATGATTTCAATTTGGATCCTATAGTAAAAGTTGTTCATAATGATGAGTACAATGAACCCTTAAAATGTTGCCCTCGAATTCAATTTCACCCTGTATACAAAAACTAAAAAAGAAATATATACAAAAGCTAGGAAATTTAGACGTCGAAGTACTCGTCCGCATTATGTAACTCAAATTAAGTTCTAAATCAAGATTCATGACTCAGTATCAATCTAGACTACAGTCCAAATTGTTTAAACACACATATCAGCTGTTTACTCTATCAACATCGTAATGCCTCATCGAATTCTCTAACTGGTTGCTAGGCAACGCGTTAATGAAACACTGATACGAGAGATAATTATTACTGTGCGTTATTGGTAGGAACTTCATAATTGTATTATTAAGATGCTGGAACGACATAAGTTGGTTCGAGACGATAATGTGTGTCTCAAGGCTCCCGAAGCTGTCTTTGGGAGCCTTGAGACACACATTACGCGTGACGCGACGGTGCGACAGTGCGCATCTTTGAGTAGTGTTACTAACTACACAGTCGGTCCTTAAAGTATTGTCACAAGTATAATAGGTCATAAAATTAAAAATACACTGTACTTTAAACAAATGTTTTTTTTTTTAATTTATTTGTAAGGTTTGTATTTTAGGATAATATGGAAATCAAATTTATTCAAAATGTCTACCACCATCCGCAACGCAGGCGTTTAGTCTCGGCGGCCAATCATCAATCGCAGCACGAACCAAATTCATATCTATTTTGGCCACTGCTGTTCTCAGTGAAGACTTCAGACTCTCCAAATTTTTATGAGGCTTAGCGCGGACTTTCTCCTCCAACATCTGGCATATTTTGTAATCCAAAGGTCAGGGCTGGAGGAGGGCCAATCTTCATGTTTTATCAAGTCGATATTTTTGAGTTCGAACCAGGCCTGGGTGGTTCTGGCCTTGCGGAGTCCGATTGAAACGTCCATAGCCATCCTCGAAAGTAGAGTTAGATATTTTACGATAGGATCCAAAACAGTGTATGGTAAACTTACCTTAACTTACTTTAACTCACACTGGTTTTAACCCCTTTTTTGCAGAAATGAACTTCAGTCAGGCCAATATACGAAACTCGCAACCAAATCATCAATAATGAAGAATGGTGGCCATGTTGCTCTCGGGGAATGGCATTACCAGCTTCCGCAGAACTTGTATCGTACACTCTATGATTTTGTTTGTTGTACTCTTCTTCTATATCCAAATTTTTTTCGTCGATATACAGAATGACACGATGTCTGTGTTTTGCGTACCGCCTTAGCAAAACTCTTGGCTTTAACACTCTCATACCTTTCAAGCGCGCGTTGAGTGGATGTCCACTTTTTTCTGTAAGCTGGTAGACCCAGGTCTTCATTGAGTACCTTTTTTACTGTCTTTGTACGTAAAGCCATTAATTTCTGTTTGCGGATGGGATTTCTTGCAATACGCGCCTTGATTGCTTTGATGACTGCTGGAGTCCTAACAGAACGAGGTCTACCTGATCTTTTCTTGTCACAAACATTAAAAGGTACAATGAACACTTGAGTGTTCATTGTACCTTTTAATATGATGGTACGATATACAAACAGTTAACGGCGAGTCCGATAAGTTAGCGGCACAGCCGTCATTTCCTGGTAGAGAGTTCATGGCGTAGGTTTCAAACAGAGTATACACTTCTCACAATCACTTTTATTTTACAATAACAATTACAGACTTACAGAAGTATAACTGAGAAAAGTGAACCAGCAGTCCCGTTGGGAGGGTCCGAACTACTTGATGCTTCCAACAAAATGTCCACTAACTTTTGTCCGAGCTCAAAACGTGGCCGTAGGCCCCCCAACGATTCTGCTCACGTGACTCCTGACGTTACGGCGTAACTCCGCCCCGTACCATAAAATCAATTGACAATCTTAATATTGCCAAATTGTCGTACTCGTAACACGGCCATACTGACAAGTCACACGCGTCCTTGTGTGCTAAGTTACCTAGCGACAAAACAAAATCCATTTGTAGATATTATTAACCTCGGCCGACCTGACCTCATACTAAATGATTATCTCTCACTAAATAAACTTGCATCAGAAGGAATACTGCTGGTTTTATAAAGGTCAAATTAAAGAAACTAAACCACAATATGAATGCACCAAGTAGTAACAATAGTCAAACTCATTCCCAGTACTTCTCGCTGGTAATCTATTGTGAAACAAGTGAGTCCGTAACAGCCCTTCTCGCTACTACGCCCTACATACATGGGACACTACCAGTCCTTCTCTCTAGCAAGCGCAGTACCAAAAGGCCAGTATCAGTCCTTTACACTGATAAGCCCAAAACAGGATGCACATTACCGGGCCTTCTCTCCGGTAAGTAGTAGGCATAAGACATACATTGCACATTAACATTAATCGGAACTAGCTGATGGGCCTTCACCCGCATCTTCTACATCTAACTATTCACTAATCACGTCTAATTCGCTAGGGACATGACCTTGTGGCATCCTTCTTATGCGATGATGAGCATACTTGTATGTTCTGTTACCAACAGCCACTACCAGTTAAAGATTTTTATACAAAGCAATTCGATAACCTGATAAGGACCTTTGTATTTCGGGTCAAGTTTATATAGTCTGATTTCGTTCTTCGTTTTGAAAAGAACAAAATCTCCAAAACGTTTTAACTTGGCTTTTGTTATATCAAAACATACCTTGTCGTATTCAGCAGCACGTTCCATATTCTGAATAGGGTCAGCGCCTACCTGGTCAATGTCAACTTCGGGTTCAAAATCATCAATTTCGATTAAAGTAATTTTTTTTTTTTTTTTATTTGTGATGGGTTTGCTCTTGACTCTAGTCTAGGTCAGAGGTGACAGAGACAAAGTCGACGATGGAGTAAGCTTACCCAGAAGAAGCCTGTTCACTCTCACTTTGAAGAGATTAGGGTTGTATACGTTCGGAAACACAGACGCAGGTAGCGAGTTCCACTCTTTTGCTGTGCGCATTATAAAAGACATTTGGAAGCGCTTAGTGCGAATTGGTGGAATAGCAACCAGGTAGGGATGGTAACTGGCAGTGCGTCTAGATGTCCGGTGGTAGAAGGGGGCCGGTGGAATGAGGTCGTGGAGTTCTCGGGCACACTCTCCGAAGTACAATCTGTAGAAGACCGACAAGCAGGCAACCTTGCGGCGATGAGCCAAGCAATGAAGCTTGGCATCCACCAGTTTTACGTCGCCAATGAGCCTCTTAGCTCTGCGTTCCACCGAGTCAAGCGCGGCTAGTTGGTACTTAGCTGATCCATCCCAAAGGTGACTGCAATACTCCATGCAGGATCGGACTTGCGCTTTGTAAAGGGTTAAAAGCTGTCCAGGCGTAAAGTATCGCTTCACCCTATTTAGGATGCCCAGTTTCTTGGCCGCAGTTTGGGCCTTGTACTCGATGGTGGCGCCGAAGTTGAGACCAGATGTCAACTCCATGCCTAGGAGCTCAAGTCGATCAGTTACAGGAACAGATGTACCCCGAAAAGTAGGAGTTTGGGCGAAACGACTCTTTTTAGCGGTAAAAAGACACGCCTGCGTTTTGGTGGCGTTAAAAGAGACCAGATTATCATCACCCCACTGGGAGACAAAGCTTAAGGTCAAATCTGTCCGCTCTACCATGGCCTCTCTCAAGGAACGAACTTCAGCCCCGCTGGTTTTTGCGCTGGACAAGTATCTCTCTGAAACTGTACTGTCATCTGCGTACCCAACAATACCAGGCCGAAGCAGGTCATTGATGTGCAGCAGGAAAAGAGTTGCAGAGAGAACAGACCCCTGAGGAACTCCGGCATCAATAGCCATAAGCCATAATTAAGTCAAAACAAGCTTCAAATACGTCAGGTAAGAAACGTTAGGACCAAGTTCAGTACTAAATCTAGTACGCAATACTCTGGGGTGCGTGCAGAAAACCTCCTCGTGTGCCTGATACCTGCTCGTCCCTTATGGATACGTTCGAGGGGAAGAGCAGTCGTCGGGCCGGTGCACCCTGGGCATGGACAATAATCTCTTCTGGAAAAGGTGTGGGAGTTTTTCCGAGAGAGTATTGTCTGTGGCAAATTTCTGCGGGCGGGGGAGCAGTATGCTTCACGTCGTTCTTCCACGTGTCCCTCTGATTCGCAGAGGGCATAGTGGAGGAACAAGGGTTGTGGGTCGCTCCTGATCGATCGACGTTCGTCGATTGTCACTGGACGTGACCCTGCCGCTACGGTGCAGGCGCACCAACGCGGCTGTTGTTTCTCCCTCAAGAGCAATCTTGAGGAGAGAACTATCGGCGGGTTCGCTGAGTCGGGTTAGCCGGACAGCGAACGGAGGCATGCATAATGCCGCCGTCGGGGGCTCGGCTTAATCGCCCGGCCCAGAGGAAGGACACCTCTAAGATAAAAAACCATCCTCTGGAAAGCGTTCGCGGACGAGGTCGATGGATCTCTCCTCAAGCGAGGAGAACCTGTCGGCCGCTAAATTGACGTCGGCGAAGAGAGGACGGGGTCGCGTGGTGGCGGGTGGAGCTTCCGCTCCGATACCAGGGCGCGACGATCGGGGTCGCTTCAAGCGGCCTGATACGCCGGGAATCGGCGGGGAGAGTGACCTCGGTGTCTCATCCGAGGCCTCAACCGAGGAGCCAGGAGGGGTCACCGTCTCGCTTGTGGGCCCGAAGGCGGAGGCCAACGCCGCGAAGCGTGCTCAAACTAGAGCGGTCGCGGCCGATGAGGTCGCCGAAATGGCCCGTCAGGCCCGGGAGCGGCGGTCTGCCCAGGCCGCTACAGGGGGGAGCCTAACGGCACAGGATCTCAACCGCCAGGTGTTGGACGGTGTGGATGTTGTTCTGAAGGTTGCTACCAAGTCCGGCAACCTGAAAGGCTCCTTCACCCGTGCCCTTAAAGAGGCGGCGGAAGGGATCAGGGAGGCGGTTAAGATTCTCCTTGATCGTACGACCTCGGAAGAGACGGCGAAGCTGTGGGAGGAGAACAGCCGTCTCCGCTCCGAGCTGGAGGACCTCAAGCGGCAGTTTGCCGCTCAGAGGAATGGCTGGCCGCGGCAAGCGACTCCGGAAGCCACCCGCTCCCCTCCTGCCGCATCTTCATCGGCCCCTGCATCTGCTCCACCGCATGCTCTTGCCCTGTCGGACCAAGATATAGAGAGGGTGGCCAGAATTTGCATGCTGCAGTGTGGGAGCATGGTGAATGCCCGGCTGGAGGCCATAGAAGCACGTCTTCCCCCGGCCGAAATCCTCCGGCCGCCGCTTGCGGCAGATAGGCGGAGGAAAGAGGAGTCCACAGGGACGCAGCCCGCACAGGTGGCTAAGAAACCTGCGGAGCGGGGCAAAAAGCCCGCGAAGGGGCCCAAGAAACCCGCGGAGGGTGTGTCCGCTCCCCCTTCCAACACAACCGCGCTCCCGGCGACTGCGCCACCCAACCAAGAGACCTGGACGACGGTGGTAAAAAGGGGCCGCAAGAAGAAGGCAGCACTGCCGACACCCGCCAACGGCCCGACTCCAGCAGAGGGCACGAGGCCGCCCAAGGTCATAACTCCACGCTCCGAGGCTGTAGTTATCACACTGCAGCCCGAAGCCGCAAACAGGGGTGTGACCTATAAGTCGGTCCTGATGGAGGTCAAGGAGAAGCTGAAGTTCAGCGAATTTGGCACCCCGGCTGGCTTTACTTTTAGAACGGCAGCTACGGGTGCCAAGGTGTTTGAGGTGTCGGGTGCTGCAAGGCAGGAGAGGGCGGACGTTCTGGCCGCTAAACTACGAGAGGTCCTCAAACCGGAGGATGCCCGGGTGTCCAGACCCACTAAAACGGCTGAATTAATTGCGAATAGATGGGCTGGACGACACCGCGACCCCGGAGCAAGTAGTGGCGGCCATTGCCGAAAATGGTGGATGTCCGCTCGAAAATGTGAAGGCGGGTGAAATTCGCTGCAGCGCTGCCGGGCTAGGCACGGTTTGGGTGCAGTGCCCGGTAGCGGCTGCAAATAAGGTCGCAGACGGCAGACGTTTGCGGGTGGGATGGGTGTCTGTCAGGGCTAAACTCCTGCCAACAAGGGCTGTGCAGTGCTTCAGGTGCCTGGAAAAGGGGCACGTCCGGGCACAATGCACTGCACAAATCGATCGCAGTGATTTATGTTATCGCTGCGGTCAACCCGGCCACAAGTCGGCCAAGTGCTCCGCGGCTCCACACTGCAGTCTTTGCGCAGCTGCAGGAAAGCCTACGGAGCACAGATTTGGCGGGAAAGCCTGCAAGGCGCCCAAAAATGTTGGCAGGAGGACAGGAGCTGTCGGAGGACCTGCACCCCTCCCACAACCTGGAAACAGCAGCTGACTCCCGACCCAGGGAAGGAGAAGATGCCGAGGAAATAGAATGTCAGTGATGACACAATTTCATTTCCTCCAGGCAAATATCAATCACTCTGCCAGAGCTCAGGATCTGCTGCTCTAGAGCATGGCGGAGTGGTCGATCCACGTGGCTGTGGTCGCTGAGCCGTATTTTGTCCCCCCCCGTGATAACTGGGCAGGGGACCTAGACGGTTTAGTGGCTATCACTGGCGGGATTCTTGTCAGTCCCTCCCGAGGACACGGCTGGGTCGCCGCTCTTTCGGGGGGAATCGTTACAATTGGTGCGTACTTCTCGCCCAACAAGAGTCTTGCTGACTTCGAGGGGTTCCTTGTCAAGTTGGGGGCCGTCGTGGGCCAGTTCCACCCTCGCCCGGTGCTGTTGCTCGGGGATCTAAACGCCAAGTCTACGGCGTGGGGATCCCCAGTCACCGATCCTAAGGGCGAGGTGTTGGAAGAGTGGGCGATCACGACCGGCCTGACCGTCCTGAATCGGAGCTCGGTCTACACGTGCGTGCGGCAGCGGGGTGGGTCTATAGTGGACGTCTCGTTTGCCAGCTCCGCTGTTGCGGGCCGTGTCCGCGACTGGCGAGTTGCCGTAGAGGTGGAGACGTTGTCGGATCATCGTTACATTCGTTTCGACGTCTCCACCCAGAGTGCGGGTGGCGGCCGCCCGTCTGCCTCGCAAGTGGATGTTCCTCGCTGGTCGTACAAGCGAATCGACAGGGAACTTCTCGAGGAAGCTGCTATTATCCAGGCCTGGGTCCGGGAGTCACTGACGAACGAACCCGTCGACGTCGAAGGGGAGGCGCAGTGGTTCCGCAGGACGATGACGCAAATCTGCGACGCGTCCATGCCCCGTGTCCGCACAGAGCTCACAAGGCGCCAGGTGTACTGGTGGTCCGCCGCAATCGCGCAGATGCACGTGACTTGCGTGGAGGTTCGGCGCCAGTACACCCGATACCGGAGGAGACGTCGTCGGGTTCCGGAAGAAGAAGCCGCGCTGTATGAGGTGTACCGCGCGGCGAAGGAGGCTCTGTGGCTGGCCATCGACGAGTCAAAGACTCGAGCCAGGGAAGAGATGCTGGCGACCCTAGACGGGGATCCGTGGGGACGTCCATATCGTGGGGTTCGAGGGAAACTTCGTGCCTGGGCGCCCCCACTCACTGAGAGTCTAGAGCCTCAGTTACTAGAGGAAGTGGTCGCAGCCCTTTTCCCTGCTAGAGAAGAGCATGTGCCGCCGCCGATGGCTTTGCCCACAGCCGCAGAGTCGGAGGATGAGGAGGTCCCTGAGGTGACACAGCCGGAGATGACGGCGGCCGTAACGCGGCTCCGGGCCAAAACAGTTGCCCCGGGGCCCGATGGAGTTCCCGGCCGCGCGCTCGTTCTCGCTTTAAAGGAGCTAGAGCCCCAGCTGAGAGAACTCTACTCAGCTTGCCTTGAGCAGGGCCGGTTCCCTACTCAGTGGAAAACAGGTCGTCTGGTCCTGCTCAGGAAAGTGGGGCGCCCAGCAGACTCGCCGTCCGCATACCGGCCTATAGTGCTGCTAGACGAGGTGGGTAAGCTTTTTGAGCAGACAATTGCAGCCCGCCTCGTCGGCCACTTGTGCAGAGAGGGGCCGGATCTGGACGACAGTCAGTTCGGTTTTCGGCAGGGGCGCTCCACTATCGACGCGATAATGCGGGTGAGAGTCCTGGCGGAGGAAGCGGTGTCCCGGGGCGGGGTGATGCTGGCGGTGTCCTTGGACATTTCCAATGCGTTCAATACCCTGCCCTGGAGTTGTATTCGGGAGGCACTGCGTTACCATAGGGTGCCTCCCTACCTCCGCCACATCGTTGGGGCTTACTTGGCGGAAAGGTGTGTCACCTACAGGGAACGCGACGGCGGGGGCCGGCGCGATATGTCGTGCGGTGTTCCACAGGGTTCGGTTGTAGGTCCTCTCCTGTGGAACATCGGATACGACTGGATGCTGAGGGGCGAGCTCCAACCCGGAGTGGACCTGATGTGTTACGCGGACGACACGCTGGTCACGGCCCGGGGGAGTTCGTACAGGGAGGCAGCGTTGCTGGCTACGGCTGCGGTCTCGCAGGTCGTGAGTCGCATCCGACGCCTGGGCCTGGAGGTGGCCCTCAACAAGTCGGAGGCCATCGCATTCCATGGCCCCCGACGGGCGCCGCCGCCGGGATCACACATTGTGGTCGGAGGGGCTCGAATTGCTGTCGAGTCAACCATGAAGTACTTAGGACTGGTGCTCGACAGCCGGTGGGACTTCGGCCCCCACTTTCGGCGGCTGACGCCCAAGTTGATGGGCGCGGCAGGCGCGCTCGCAACGTTGCTTCCCAACCTGGGGGGCCCGAGCACCGCCTGTAGGCGGTTGTACTTGGGGATCGTGCGATCCATGGCCCTGTACGGGGCCCCGGTGTGGGCTTCTGACCTGACGGCTGGCTGCATCGCAATACTGCGTAAACCACAGAGGGCGATAGCCGTCAGGGCTATCAGGGGGTATCGCACGATCTCCTATGAGGCGGCTTGTGCACTGGCCGGATCCCCGCCCTGGGACCTAGAGGCGAGAGCCCTCGCGTCTCTTTACCGATGGCGCGAGGAAGTGCGAACGCGGGGCGGGGAACCGATGCAGCGAGAGTTTGAGCATCGTCGGTCACAGCTCCGCGAGGTTTTGGTGACGGAATGGCGGAACAGGCTTCTGCGCCCTACTGCCGGCCTCGCTACCGTGGAGGCGATCCGACCAGTGCTCGGCGAATGGCTCGGAAGGAGGCACGGCTCTCTGTCGTTTCGGGCGACGCAGGTGCTTTCGGGGCATGGCTGCTTCGGGAAGTACCTGTGTCGCATAGGCAGGGAGCCGGACGCTCAGTGCCATCACTGCGTCCACTGTCGGGAGGACACGGCGTGGCACACACTAGCAGAGTGTGTCGCATGGGAGGAGCCGCGCCGTGCCCTCGTATCAGTAGTCGGAGCCGACTTATCGCTACCGGCCGTCGCTCGTTCTATGGCCGGGGGCGCCGAGTCGTGGGATGCGGTGATCTCCTTCTGTGAAACGGTGATTTCGCAGAAGGAGGCTGCGGAACGGGAGAGGGAGATTAAAACCACTCTCCCGATCCGCAGCAGGCGAACTAGGCGTCGGCGGAGGGCGGACAACGCCCTCTTCCAGCCCCCGTAAATAGGTCCGGAGGGACGGCGGACTCGGGGACGTCCGCCGCCCCTCATCCAGCAGGACCCGAGGCGGCGGCGCGTAGTGTTCCACGCGCGCCCCTAATAGACGTCGCAGGGGGAGTTTTCACACCTCACTCCCCCCGCGGGCCTGAGGTGGCCCGCAATGGCGGGCCGGCACTAGCCGAGGATCGTGGAAGGCGCACAAGTTCCCATGATCCCCGGTCCAAGTGTGGGAAGGGAACACCGGGGTGGTTTTTAGTCAGTAAGAGTCTGACAGACCCCTCCGCCCGCCCCAGGGCGGAGGACATCCATGAGGAGTTTCCACCCCGGAACAAAAAAAAAAAAAAAAAAGTACGCAATACTCTAAACATAATCAACAATCTTAAACAATCTTAATCGATTGCCTTCATCCGGCAAATAAGTAGAACCTCCATCCGGTACCCAACTTACACAACACATCACATTGCCTCCATCCGGCAAATAAGTGGGACCTCCATCCGGCACCCAACTTACATAACATATCACAATGGCTCCATCAGGCAAATAAGTGGGACCTCCATCCGGTACCCAACTTACAAAACACATTGCCTCCATTAGGCAAATAAGTGGGACCTCCATCAGGTACCCAACTTACACAACACATTACAATGGCTCCATCAGGCAAATAAGTGGGACCTCCATCCGATACCCAACTTACACATCACATCACATTGCTTCCATACGGCAAATAAGTGGGACCTCCATCAGGTACCCAACTTACACATCACATCACATTGCTTCCATACGGCAAATAAGTGGGACCTCCATCCGGTACCCAACTTACACAACACATCACATTGCTTCCATACGGCAAATAAGTGGGACCTCCATCAGGTACCCAACTTACACAACACATTACAATGGCTCTATCAGGCAAATAAGTGGGACCTCCATCCGGTACACAACTTACACAACACATCACATTGCTTCCATACGGCAAATAAGTGGGACCTCCATCAGGTACCCAACTTACACAACACATTACAATGGCTCCATCAGGCAAATAAGTGGGACCTCCATCCGGTACCCAACTTACACAACACATCACATTGCTTTCATACGGCAAATAAGTGGGACCTCCATCAGGTACCCAACTTACACAACACATTACAATGGCTCCATCAGGCAAATAAGTGGGACCTCCATCCGGTACCCAACTTACACAACACATCACATTGCTTCCATACGGCAAATAAGTGGGATCTCCATCCGGTACCCAACTTACACATCACATTGCCTCCATTAGGCAAATAAGTGGGACCTGCATCCGGTACCCAACTTACACAACACATCACATTGCCTTCATCCGGCAAATAAGTGGTTCCTCCATCCGGTACCCAACTTACACAACACATCACATTGCCTCCATCCGGCAAATAAGTGAGACCTCCATCCGGTACCCAACTTACAGAACACATCACATTGCCTTCATCCGGCAAATAAGTGGTTCCTCCATCCGGTACCCAACTTACACAACACATCACATTGCCTCCATCCGGCAAATAAGTGAGACCTCCATCCGGTACCCAACTTACAGAACACATCACATTGCCTCTATCCGGCAAATAAGTGGGGCCTCTATCCGGTACCCAACTTACACAACACATCACATTGCCTCCATCCGGCAAATAAGTGGGGTCTCCATCCGGTACCCAACTTACCCCACACATCACATTGCCTCCATCCGGCAAATAAGTGGGGCCTCCGTCCGGTACCCAACTTACACAATACATCACATTGCCTCTATCCGGCAAATAAGTGGGGCCTCTATCCGGTACCCAACTTACACAACACATCACATTGCCTCCATCCGGCAAATAAGTGGGGTCTCCATCCGGTACCCAACTTACCCCACACATCACATTGCCTCCATCCGGCAAATAAGTGGGACCTCCATCCGGTACCCAACTAACACAACACATCACATTGCCTCTATCCGGCAAATAAGTGGGGCCTCTATCCGGTACCCAACTTACACAACACATCACATTGCCTCCATCCGGCAAATAAGTGGGGCCTCCGTCCGGTACCCAACTTACACAATACATCACATTGCCTCCATCCGGTACTCAACTTGCACAAAACATCACATTGCCGGATGCAACAGGCGGTCGCTGATGATGCCGGATGGATCAGGCATCATCAGCGACCGCCTAAGTCTCCATGCCAAACGCACGCCACACACCATCGTGGCCGCACTGAGTCGGGAAATTAGACCCGGTTTTACACCTACGCCTACGAATGGCCAGGAGGTGCATGCGGTCTGAACGACTTACGCACCACACGAAGTTCCAACCCCTCCGTCATCGTCCAGTTTTATCTCATCAGTCATACTGGAGTCAGAACTAATCGAAGCCATTTAAATCTTAATTTACCAGGTGCAAAAGAATTTCAAAAATTATTTCATCTACTTCAATGGTAGTCAAAATCTATACAGGTGACCTGATAGAAATTTGTCCGATTCCTGACAACTTCACATCATCATAAAGTCGTCTGCCACTAAATTTACATGGAAACAGATTCTTTAATTAGGGAACATTTTGCACACGAGTCGTAATAAAAAGGAAACAGCTCACCAGAGTGACGTAAGGATCCAGCTGGTGCGCTCACGATGCACAGATCCACCCGCTTTTCCTTGACTTGGCCAACCGCAGTGTTGTTGCTCGCCTCCTTGTTGCTCCAATAGAATACGCCATTTTGCGTCATTCGTATCGCCCTCGGAAGCACACGTGTCGTTGTTGTTGTTGTTCATGGCGTAGGTTTCAAACAGAGTTTACTCATAACCACTTTTATTTTACAATAATAATTGCAGACTTACAGAGGTATAACTGAGCAGAGTGAACCAGCGAGCGGTCCCGTTGGGAGGGTTCGACTACTCGATGCTTCCAAAAAAAGTGTCCACCAACTTTTGTCCTAGCTCAAACTCAAAACGTAACCGTCGGCCCCCGGGGCGCCCTCGTATGATTCCGCTCACGTGTGACGTCACGGCGTAACTCCGCCCCATACCATGAAATCAATTGACAATCTTAATATTGCTAAATGGCCGTACTCGCCAACATATTAATCATATGTTTTTTTTGATCGTAAAACAACTGAAAATCTTATGCTATTGTTTCTTTTTTCCTTTGAGTTCTAAATTCAAAACTATGTGCCAGTGACAACTACAACTGCTACTTTTACAATAGATGTCACGTTAGTAGATAAGTTTGTATAATATGTTAGTTTCCAGTTTTGTTGCTTATTACTCTGTAACCCATATTACTCGTATATACTTTTAGTTTTCTGGTTTCTCTGGAAAGTAGAATCATGTTCTGATGTGTTACTAGGGAGTGGCGAGAAGTGGCAAAGGCGGGCGTTTTGAGGGACTATCTTATGCAATTATGTCATTTAAAAAGTGCTGATTCTCAGCTTAATAAATGATTTTTGAGTTTTTTGGTTATACCTATTATAATTACGTACCTAAAGTGATTATTAAGTAAACATAAATCGCTATTTTCTAAAAAAAAATACCCTATCACTGCATACTAACATAAGACTAGAAAGAACTAATGAACGAAACTTGGCATTTAAAACCGAGAAAGTCTTTCACTTCGTATTAAAATACTTTAATTTTAATTGAAATTCATAGCTAGTTAATGGATCTCAGCCGTTAAATAAAATCGAATACCTTTTATCTTATTACTTGAGCTAATTAGACAGCCTTTAAACGGGTTTTACTGTTTTACTGCTGGAAATTCTTAACTCCTTTTTTAACGTGTACCTAAGCTTTTAAGAGTCCTACTATTATAATATTTTACTCTGTCTCTTGTAGCATTGAAGTGAATATAGCTTCAAACTCGGTAAAGAAACAGATGACCAGAGGCCCTAGCACGAACTTGTAAAGTACATACCTACCTAAACGTTATGAAAGTACGAACAATTTTAGAACCGAAAACAAGCGACTTCCAAAAAACGCGCTAGGTAAGTACAAAGTGAAAAACAACTATTTCGGTAGTCGGTGTCCTTGTGTCTGTATTTTAGTTTTTTGCCACCGAATTCAGAAACTAAAGTTATTTTTCAGAAAGTGATGATTCTCAGCCTAGCTTGAATAAATGAATTGTTTTGATTTTGAATATATGATTATTAAGCGTGGCTAAGTAATAACAGTCACATGGGTTGATTCATCGGGTTAAGCTACGCTTGCCGCAGTTAGTCCGTGGATGGGTGACCATCTTTACATACCGAGACTCCCCCGTGCCTCGAAAAGTACGTTAAGCCGTTGGTCCCGGCTGTCATTTGTGGATCTTTGGCAGACGTTAGAAGCCTGAAAGTCTGACAACCAGGCTTACCAAGGGGTATTATATTACTCAGTAACTGGGTTGTGGAGGTCAGATAGGCAGTCGCTCCATGTAAAATACTGGTATTCAGCTACATCCGGCTAGACTGGAAGCCGACCCCAACATAGTTGGGAAAAGACTAGGCAGATTGATAGATTGATTTTGATTATTATAATAACAGGTAGGTGATAACTGTTCACAACGGACATATGTTCTTATTTTTACTTAGCTTTTAACTCTTTACAAAGCGCAAGTCTGATCCTGCATGGAGTATTGCAGCCACCTTTGTTACGGATCAGCTAAGTACCAACTAGCCGCGCTTGACTCGGTGGAACGCAGAGCTAAGAGACTCATTGGCAACGTAAAACTGGTGGATGCCAAGCTTCACAGCTTGGCTCATCGCTGCAAGGTTGCCTGCTTGTCGGTTTTCTACAAATTGTACTTCGATGAGTGTGCTTAAGAACTCCACGACCTCATTCCGCCGGCCTCCTTCTACCATCGTACATGTAGACGCACTGCCAGTTACCATCCCTACCTAGTTGCTATTTCACCAATTCGCACTAAGCGTTTCCGAATGTCTTTTATAATGCGCACAGCAAAAGAGTGGAACTCACTACCTGCGACTGTGTTTCCGAGCGGATACAACCCTAAGGATAAGTGTGAGTGAACAGGCTTCTTCTGGGTAAGCTCACTCCATCGTCGACTCTGTCCCTGTCGCCTCCAACCTAGACTAGAGTCAAAAACAAACCCATCTTAAATAAAAGAAAAACAACATAACACAGCACATACATTCGTTTACATTTGAATTACCTACTTGTATATCGCCTTTAGCGATAAGACCGCCCATTGTGTCACCCTTTGCAAAATTTGTACATTTATATCTGTAATATTTAGAAAGAGTAGGTATGTAAAAGAATATTCATACACTTTGCAAAGGTTGCAAGCAAAGGTGATCCTATTTCCTTAGTAACTCAAGATTGTAAAGAAATAAAAGCATCCGTGAACGTAATATTCTCAAAGTCATCTTCACCAAGAACGAAATATAAAAAGATGAAGTAGGTGAGAAACAGTGCCATATTATGTCAAACCTTTCTATGACTTGAGAGCCTCTATATTTTATGTTGTGACGTCACTTGGGTAGATACCTAAGTGACGTACTCGATTTATAAGTAAGGTCCGGTCTTCAGGCGTCCTTTACGCCGAAAATCCCATTAAAAAAAAACATAACATTACGTCTGATTTCCCGGAGTGTTAGGCAAGGTGAGCAGTAGCTACGTGTATATATAGTGGTAGTGAAATGAATTGCTCAAAGTTATGCCAGCCTTGGTTCGAATCTACGAACCACGACTTAATGCCTTCACCACTGAGCCACCATTGCTCTACTGTCATCAACCGGGTACAATTCCAACGTCGTGCTGCTACTGAAAAATTCCTGATAGAAAACCCTAGCACACATAGTCTAATCTGGTAATCAAACCCAACACTTCATGCTCAGCAGAAGCGCTTGAGACCACCAGACCAACCACCACCAGACCAACGAGGCAGTATAATATAAAACTGATGTAGGTGATGTGAAAAAGTGCCATATTTCATCAAACCTTTGTATGACTTGATAACCTCTATATTTTTAACAGACTTTCAAAAAAGGAGTAGGTTCTCAATTCGTCACGTATATAATATATATATATATATATATATATTTTTATGTATGTACAGCGATTTCTCCGTCAATTGTAGACCGATTTCCAAAATTATTTATTTTTTTATTTTAAAGGCTTTTGATGTGGTCCCATTGTCACCAAGTCAGAATCTGATGAAGGGATCCCATGGAAATTGAAGGCAACCCTCAAATTTTATAGGCACACCTACCTATAGCAATTTGTTTTTTTTTTTATAGTAACTTGTGCATTTACTTTCGGAAAGCACCATTTGGTGAAGTGGAAGTGATGATGAAGACGACAGATGGCCATCGGAACTACTCATTAATAAGTTTTTCACGGGTTGCTATTCGATTAAGTACTTTAATATGGTTGCTAAGCAATTTGTGCTCGTCACACTGCACATGGTGAAATAGAGCTAATAGTGACTTCACCATCAAGAAGTCGGTGGTTTTTTCTTTTGTAAAAAAGTTTTGTTATATCATGACGTCTCTTGATTTATAGGTAAGGTCCGATCTACAAGTATCCATTACAATGATAATACTATTAAAAAGAACACAATAGGCAAAACACATGCCTGCTTTCCCCGAACGGTTAGGCAGAGGCATCTTTACAAACACCCCAATTTTATATACATGACTCTGGGTTGCTACTGACGTCTTCGTCGACCAAAACAATAACAAACGTG
This sequence comes from Dicycla oo, assembly GCA_948252095.1. Classification (NCBI taxonomy): domain Eukaryota; kingdom Metazoa; phylum Arthropoda; class Insecta; order Lepidoptera; family Noctuidae; genus Dicycla; species Dicycla oo. The sequence continues at coordinate 26,158,912 of OX411715.1, read as the reverse complement.
TTATAGTATTTTAGTTTTGGTTTCCTGGGCTTGATTCCCAGTTCGGATAACGGCTCGACCTGGGAATCAAACCCAGGAACATAAGCTCAACAGTAACGCTTCAGCAAAGATAAAGTGGTTGACGAGAAAAACTGCGATATTTTATCAAACCTTTCTATGACTTGGGAAGCTCTATATTTTTACGTCATGACGTCACTCGATTTATAGGTAAGGTCCGGTCTTCAAGTGTCCATTACGCAGGCAATCCCATTAAAAAAGAATGTGACATTAAAAACGTATCAGATTGTCCGGAGCTCGCCCCTTTGATGGGATTACCTCTATTTTCTCTGATAAAAGGAAAATGTCATATGATAAGGTATCAGGGTCTGCTGAGGTTTTATTTTTGTTAGGATGTTCTAGCTAAAGAGCAGGGTAGTGGAAAGTATTTGTAATCAAGTAGTTTCCTGGTACCTATGCTTGGATAAAGTAAATAGAGTAAAGTAAAGGTAAAGTAAAGGTCAAGTAAGTGAAGTGTAGTAGGTAAAGTAAGTAGAAAAGGTGTAAAATTATGTACTTAGGTACGAAAGTTTCCAGTCAAGTAAAATAGGATTAAGCAGACCATAATCAAAAACAGTCACTGACAGAGCAAGCGAAGCGTCTCTGCTTCAAGTCTTGCAAAATTTGCTTTCCTCTGTCAGTTTGTTGGTACTCCTTTACAGGTCGTAGCAAACCAATCTGGATGAAACTTACTACTACAGATACAAGATTACACATTTTACGACTTTATATAATTTTTTATTTAATTTTTTTATAGTCGGGAATTTACATTAGACGCATACTTCCTCCTAGTGGGTGGGCTACTAGATATCTCCGCCTTATGAGATCCTATTACGATGGTTCTTTTTAGGGTTCCGTACTAAAATGGTAAAAAGGTAGATTTCGAGCAGTAGAATCGGCCCTTTAACTACTAGGTAGGGATTGATCGAGCACCACCATCTCATCACAAAAGTAGGGAATTCTGGAAACAAATTGTCAGAATAATTCTAAACACGAGGCTTTAAAACCAATATTAATGTTCGTTTTACAATAAGGTCACTAGATGGCGCTACTGTGCACCGCCAGATCGCGCTGTCGTTGTTACTCGCCAAATTAATGGTTAGCTGTCGACGAACATTTTGTGTGACTGTTTTGTTAAGTTTTTTTTATTTTTTTTATTTGTGATGGGTTTGCTCTTGACTCTAGTCTAGGTCAGAGGTGACAGAGACAAAGTCAACGATGGAGTGAGCTTACCCAGAAGAAGCCTGTTCACTCTCACTTTGAAGAGTTTAGGGTTGTATGCATTCGGAAACACAGACGCAGGTAGTGAGTTCCACTCCTTTGCTGTGCGCATTATAAAAGACATTTGGAAGCACTTAGTGCGAATTGGTGGAATAGTAACCAGGTAGGGATGGTAACTGGCAGTGCGTCTAGATGTCCGATGGTAGAAGGGAGCCGGTGAAATGAGGTCGTTGAGTTCTCGGGCACATTCTCCGAAGTACATTCTGTAGAAGACCGACAAGCAGGCAACCTTGCGGCGATGAGCCAAGCTATGAAGCTTGGCATCCACCAGTTTTACATCGCCAATGAGCCTCTTAGCTCGGCGTTCCACCGAGTCAAGCGCGGCTAGTTGCTACTTGACTGATCCATCCCAAAGGTGACTGCAATACTCCATGCAGGATTGGACTTGCGCTTTGTAAAGGGTTCAAAGCTGTCCAGGCGTAAAGTATCGCTTCACCCTATTTAGGATGCCCAGTTTCTTGGCCGCAGTTTGGGCCTTGTTCCGATGGTGGCGCCGAAGTTGAGAAATAAGTTTAGTAGCTTCAAATGTCAAGTCTCGTGTTTATCAGATAAGTGTGTGCGGTGTTGGTAAGTTGTGGAGGAGCTCGTTGCTAAGTAATAACAGCCGCACGGGTCAATCCATCAGGTTATGCTACGCTTGCCGAGGTTGGTCCGTAAATGGGTGACCATCTTTACATACCGAGACACCTGCGTGCCTCGTAAAGCACGTTAAGCCGTTTGGTCCCGGCTGTTATTCGTGGATCTTTGACAGTCGTTACGGGTCGTCAGAAGCCCGAAAGTCTGACAACCAGTCCTTACCAAGGGGTATCATATTACCCAGTAGTAGGTTAGGTTTGTGGAGGTCAGATAGGCAGTCGCTCCATGTAAAATACTCGTATTCAGCTGCATCTGGTTAGACTGGCAGCCGACCCCGACATAGTTGGGAAAAGGCTAAACAGATCGATTGATTGAGTTAGTTAGTTGTGGGTTAGTTTATTTCTGTTTAATTAAAAATGGGATTATAATAAAATTTTTAAAAACAAAAGCAAATGGTAAATATCCCGTTTTAAATAACTTTAATTGTTGCAAAATAGTATGTTCTCGAGAGGTCTACTGTCCCAGATCTACTAGTATTTATATGGAACTCACCCCTCTTTATTATATACGGGGTCAAATTAAATTAGCTGGCGAAACTCCGCCGACGTGATATGTATATTATTATTATTTTATCATATCTAAACATGATAAAACAAAAAAGAAATTAATTTGATGATGTTATTTTTTTGGGATCATCAACCCGTAGTGTAGTCACTTAAAAAATTAGTTTTTTTTTTGTGTGAACTTCACAGACGTGATCAGTATCGATATCTCAACACGATAAAACAGATTTTATAAACTCATACTTTAAATAACAACACTACTAGCGCAGCGGTCATTAGCCCATAAAAAGAACATCAAGTCTATTTTTATTTTGTCCCGTTTACATGTCGATATCCATCATTATCTGCGGAGTTTTGCTGGCTAGTTTAATTTAACCTTGTATAATATCATTGAACTCACCCAAATGCTCTAGAGTCAGCTCAAGCTTTCACATTCAGAGATCTCATTTAAAGAATGATTTTTCTTCTTTTAAACAATCCAATCTACTTCAATTTATAACACCAGTTAAATCTAATAAACAACAATATTGATTTCTTATACCTACACTAATGACATAAGCTTTGTTATATTTTATTACTTTCACACGTCACGTTCTTTGGCACGGTATAGGATTCAATTACTAGAAATAAACATTTTAGTGGTAATATTGATAACAATAATTTTATCAGAGGCTAAGTAATAACAGCCGCGCGGGTCAATCAGTCAGGTTAAGCTACTCTTGCCGTGGTTGGTCCGTAGATGGGTGACCAACTTTATATACCGAGACTCTTCCGTGCCTCGGAAAGCACGTTAAGCCGTTGGTCCCGGCTGTTATTCGTGGATCTTTGACAGTCATTGCGGGTCGCCAGAAGCCCGAAAGTCAGACAACCAGTCTTACCAAGGGGTATCGTATTACCCAATAACAGGTTTGTGGCGGTCAGATAGGCAGTCGCTTCATGTAAAATATGTACTTGTATTCAGCTGCATCCCGTTAGACTGGAAGCCGACCCCAACAAAGTTGGGAAAAGGCTAGGACGATTGATTGATTTGATTGACTTTTTTGTCGGACGTCTAACTAGAAGTCAGTCAGAATTCCTTAAACCATAATTGGTTACTACGAGGGGTGATCAAAAAGTTATGATAATGAATATTAAACATGGTGATTACAGTTAAAAAAAAAAATTCTCTACATTGTCTCCTAACAAGTCAATACATTTAGTCCATCTCCAAAAACCCCTCAACAGCGGTCATCACTTCGCTATCGTGTTCAAATTTCATGTCCCGGAGGTGTTCCTTGAGCCGAGAAAAGAGATAGAAGTCACTAGGAGCTAGATCTGGCAAATAGGGTGGGTGTACGAGCAGTTCGAATCTCGATTCTTGAATGGCAGCCATCGCAACTGTGGCTTTGTGAGCTGGTGCGTTGTCTTGGTGAAACAGCACTCAAGCTCGCAGTTTGCCGCGTCTTTTTTCCTTAATGGATTTCCGCAATCTTCTTATTTGGTCTGTGTAGTAAGAGCCCGAAATAGTGGCTCCCTTTTCTAAATATTCCACCATAATTCTTTCCATAATTATGGTTTCAGGATCAAAATGGTGAAACCAGGTCGTGTCCATGGTCACGAAACGTGGCAAAAATTTTTCCTGATCTGCTTGGAACTTTTTGAGATTCAATCTCGAAATGTCGACTCGTTTTTTCGCGCGGAGACCTTTTTCATATGCAATTCGTTCGTGAAGATTCTTTGAACACTGCCATATGAGATCCCTGTGACCTCAATTATATGTCTGATGGTTACTCTCCGATCTGCCAACACGACATCTTCGACTTTTTTCACATTATCTTCAGTGAGGGACGTGGATGGGCTTCCTTCGCGATGTTCATCTTCCGTGGATGTTCTGCCCAGTTTAAACTCCTTCACCTAGCGTGCGACTGTGGAATATGGAGGAGCAGAGTCCTCCATTGTTTCCACTAAGTCGGTTTGTATGTCTTTGGTAGAATTTTTTTTCAAACAGAGGTCTGCATGACAGCTCTAATTTCGTTTTTCTCCATTTTGATGTTATCTCTTCGACTGTTCGTATTCAAATGAATGTACCTCCCGGGAATCGTGCCCTATTTATATGATTTTTTTTATGCTAACCTAGTGGGTACATGAGCAAGCAAAAAAAAAATTATTTTTATTTTTATGTGCACTGAAACTACCCGATTATCATAACTTTTTGATCACCCCTCGTACTATGTGTTATATCGGTTATATATTAGGTTGGGGAAAAAGTCTTTTCGCATTATAGTATGTATGAACTTGTAATAAAATATCTTTGGCTATACTATTTGTATCTGGCTGGTTTTGGTATCATTGAAAGTTTAAATTTTAAAGAACATAATTCCAAATTCAAATTAGGAAAATGTGTGATTTTCATTTGTTTTTCGTACCGTCAAGATGAGTGAATCTAATGAAGAAATTCGATACATTTTAAAATTTTACTACAAAAAAGGTAAAAATGCAACGCAAGCCGCGAAAAAAAATTGCGATGTTTATGGACCTAGTGTAGTGTCTGTGAGAGTAGCACAAATTTGGTTTAAGCGTTTTTAATCCGGAAATTTTGATGTCAAAGATGCACGTCGCTCTGGTCGCCCTATTACGGATAAAATGGATGCCATTTTTGAAAAAGTGGAGCAAGATCGGCATATCAGTAGGTACGACGTAGCTGAAGAACTGGAAATTGACCACAAAACAGTTTTGGCGCATTTGAAAAAAACTGGGTACACAAAAAAGCTCGACATTTGGGTACCTCACGAGCTCACTGAAAGAAACCTAATGAACCGTGTACTCATTTGTGATTCTTTATTACGACATAATGAAACCGAACCATTTTTGAAGAAGCTGATAACTGGTGATGAAAAGTGGATCACGTATGACAAGAAAGTGCGAAAAAGGTCGTGGTCAAAGGCCGGTCAGGCTTCACAGACTGTGGCGAAACCCGGGAGGGGCATTATTCATTATGAGCTGTTACCACCAGGCAGGACCATCGATTCTGAACTCTACTGCGAACAACTGATGAGATTAAAGCAAGAAGTTGAGAGAAAGCGGCCGGAATTAATCAACAGAAGGGGTGTGGTAACGCTAGACCTCACACATCTTTAGCCACTCAGCAAAAATTAAGAGAGTTTGGCTGGGAGGTGTTAATGCATCCGCCGTATAGTCCTGACCTTGCACCTTCAGATTTCTACCTGTTTCGGTCTCTTCAGAATTATTTAGGCAGTGTCAGGTTAACATCACGAGAGGACTGCCAAAACCACTTGTCGCGGTATTTTGACCAGAAGTCCCAAAATTTCAATAGCAATGGGATCATGTCCCTACCTACAAGATGGCAAAAAGTTATCGAACAAAATGGTACCTACATACTTTAGTTAAATGTAAATAAACTATATTAAAAAATGTTTTGAATTTTCTAAAAAAATGCGAAGAAACTTTTTCCCCAACCTATTAGGTAAGGTCCTGCGAACTGAAAATGCATTACTCGTAGCTATATTATGGCCAAGCTTGCGGCTTTTAAGCTACAATTTCCAAGAAAAGCGGTGGCCACCACATAACGGCCGTCATGAAAATGATGGCACGATGAAACCCCCGTTTTTTTTTTCAAACAGTCCTCTGTGCAGGCTGTGCATGGAGGACGAAGAGACAGCAGCTCATGTGCTTCTAAACTGCCCGGTGGTCGCCGCATATAGGGCAAAGTACATCGGTAACCCAGGTATACTCCGTGAGGTTGTCAGTAACACAAAGGCGCTGCCGGCCTTCTTTGAGGAGCTGGGGTGGATCGAATAATCGATTTTCTCACTCATACGTAAAATTCGCGCATTGACGTGGAGTTGCGGATACCAGCCCATTTTATTTATACCTATAACCCTGTTATTTTGTCACCGCACAAAAAAGCGCTCTCTAGGAAAATACACCAATTTAATTTCATAAATAAGTTTTCAGTGACGTCATTCGACGGTAAATTGCGGACGCTATGTGGCGGCCACCGCATTCTTAGGAAATTTCTTAGTGATTGATAGGTAGAGAGGCAACTTGTAGGTGAATATAATTGTAGGTAATAAGCATTTTGCGACTTGAATTTCACTTTATTGTGTCGTAGCAAGAGTCGCTTTTTTATTTAAATGATTTTGCGTATTCTCCCATCTGTATTAATCTATGCTCATGATAACAAACAACTTTTACTATGGGACCAAACCTAAAATCCTGAAAAAAAATCAGCTGCTCCCTACATTTTGACGAGTCTGCAAACATAAATGTGGGGAACAGCTGTTTTTTAACGCGATTTTAGGTTTGGTCTTTTAATAAAAGTTGTTTTTAATCATGCGTACAATCATGTGTTTAAGTATCGGTCACCCATTATAAGAACTCTTTGTAAAATATTTATAAGAACAAAAGTTTACAAGCGTACTTTGTAAGACTCTTGATATTTTTTTATGAGGCAATTGTCTTAATAAAGCATCTTATAAGACCGTTTGTTTTTTATTGCGACCTTGGGTAAGTATTATAAAAGAGTACTGATCTTACTAAAGAATTATACTCAACTCTTGAATAACCAAAAAATTATAAATGTAAATAATAATGTAATTATAATGTAATGTCTTAGCTAAATGATATTAAAAGATTAGGGCACGTTGGAAAATGTTTATAAGAACATTTGAGCTCACAAGCGTTGTTAGCATGCTTTATTAAGTATTGATTATCGATATCGTTACAATTTAATTAAGCCATTACAACTCATTATAAATTGAAGTGGTTTTTGAGGCATGTCGTATGATGTAGCATATCTAAAAGCGATACATTTTTCAGACAGTATAAAGTGAGACAGTATAAAGTCGAAGGCTATTTTTTAACCAACTTTCAAAAAAATATACAAAAAAATTATATATAAAAATATATATAAATATAACCTACTTCAGGTTATCAATTCTTCGCGTATTTTTTTTTTATGTATGTACACCGATTTCTCCGACAATTGTAGACCGATTTCGAAAATTATTTTTTGTTTGAAAGGATATGCTCTCGAGGTGGTCCCATTGTCACCAAGTCAGAATCTGATGAGATCGAGGAGATGAAATCGAGGGCAACCCTCAAATTTTATAGGCATACCTATAGCAATTTTGATATTTTATGTAGTAACTGGTGTATTTACTCTCGGAAAGCACCATTTGGAGAAGTAGAACTGATGATGAAGACCACAGATGGCCATTGGAACCACTCAATAATAAGTATTTCACGAGTTTCGATTTGATTAAGTACCTACTTTAATACGGTTGCTAAGCAATTTATTCTCATCACACTGCATATGGTGAAATGGAGCTAATGGCTTCAGTTCTCCTGGTTCTTACTAGGAGAACTCCTCAACAACTAACGTCCTTGCATCGGGAAAAGCAATATTTTGCAAAAGGTGATGAGCAGTTGACATTAGGCTATTGTAACTTAGATAAATTACAAATTGACCCACTAAAAAGTAAAAAAAAAAAACCAACGACTTCCAAAAAAAAAAAGACTAGAGAGTGAAAAGTAACTTTAATTTCCGAAGTCGGTGGCAAAAAAAACTAAAATGCAGATCTAAAGGCCACTTAATTTTCACCTTGTAGTGTTTTTTTTGGAAGTCGGTGTTTTTTTTTTTTTTTTTTTTGTAAAAACGTTTTTGTATTCATAAGCTTTCTGATTTTTTTATTTAAAAACAATTGATATCTATCGAATTGATATAATAACCATAAATATTTGGGTACAGCAGTTGCTACGCTAGAACAAATAATGTTCAAATTACATTTTTACAAAGTTAAAATTATAAGAATTATAATTATGGAATAACCCAAAATCACTTTGTGAAGTTACACAATGATTTTGGGTTATTCCATTGTTTAGGGAACCCTAACATTAATAACAATGGCTACTGATAATGGTTTTAGGCTAGTGTTTAATAATAATTTTATATAATATATAAAACTTTTAACTCACTTAACTACTGTCAAATAAAAATATCGAGTCTGAAAGCGCATTTAACTAAAAACGATTGAGTTTTTAAATGTTCTGATAGAGGGACTATAAGTAAGCTTAATGAAAAATGGTGACATTTTGTATTATTTCACATATTACTAAATCAATAATTATTATTCAAAAACACATTTCAGAAATGGCCCGAGATTTTAATGTTATTTATATTAAAAATCCTTCGAATAAATATACTCAGTAAGTTGTTCAACATTTTAATAATAGTAAGATTTAAGTAACAAAGACATATATTGGCATTAAAATATTAAGTAAATATACAAATTAAACACATGTTTAAAGGATTTTATTAAATTCACAACATGCACACCAAAGCTTCATGTGATTTTCGACACGCTTAAAATTCACAAAGAGGCAATTAAGGCAATTCACACTTAGAACGGCATTAGTAAGACTACACAATGGCTTTTCACGCTTAAACCATGCCTGTGTAAGACACTTGTAAGACTATTTGCTTTTACAACAGCATTAGGCAGATCACTGTAAGATTGAAAACACTCTACAATAACAGCAAGGGTAAACGCTCTTACAAAGTGCGCCGAATTCCACACTTTGGTAAGCGTTTGTAAGTGTGTATATAAGAGTAAGAAAAATATGGTTTTAGGTTACTTGTAAGACCAAGTTTTGATAGCCGGGTAAGTACTATATGCCCCATACTCTTGCTTTGTTGACATTAAAAGCCTCAATGTAATTCGGAAAAAGCTAACAATAATAGGTTAGGTTGTTGTTTGTGCGTTATTTTTAAAGAGAATACCAGTAACATCATCGTTACAATATTTATCTAGCAAACAGTATGTTAATTAAATATGTCACTATAGTCAATTTTAATAGCCCAAAGTACACAAACAGAGCACAAACAAATTATATTTTATATAAAATCGTTCACTACAAAACAAAATGTTTCGTGGAAAATTTTTATTTGCAGAGGCTGTCAGATTCGGTTCAAAGTAAACAAAAAATAGCGAATGTCATAAAAATATTTTATTAACGTTATAAACATTTCCCTAGGCACCAGGTTCACGCAAAATATCACATTTTAAGTTTTTTTTTTTTTTTTCAATAAAAAAGTAACATTTTGCTTATACTACTGTGTTTTCTTGTCTTCGGATTCATCATCGCTGTATTTGTTTGGTGTTTCACCTGGTTTCAGGAGACGGCCGACAATGTCGTACTTCTCTGTAAAATGATTTTTTTCATTATTAGTTTCATCCAATATTTTTATGTTCGTTATTCTGAAGTCTTTTTATCAAAATTCCATATAATTCAATTTAAAAATATATTTTTGAATAGGTATGTCTCTGCACGACATATTTTATGGAATGTCTTTTGAGAATTGATTTAGAATTTTTAATAAATGAAATATTTGATATCGTTGGCAGTCGTATCGTTTAGTTTACTAATACACAAGAGGTAACATTATCATCTTGATACTAAGATGTCTTTATCTACTTCAGTTTCAAGATTTACTACATAATTTTTAATGCATTCAAGGTAACGGAATGACTTTAATTTGCTTTCTATGGGTTTTCCGTTAATTCATTTTCTATTGTTACTTATTATATGTATCATTAATTTAATATTTACTTGGAATAAGATAAAACTTATTTTTATCATGGTTTATTCATGACTGCTTGTTTTTGTTTTCAACTGCTCTTATTTTGAAACTTTAATGGGCGTCCAAAACTGTATTTTACACAATTATGAACTTTATTGTGTTAATTTATTGTTTTAGTTCTAATTACCTTTGAACTGCTCTTCCCATTCCTTGGCCGATGCAGCTTCATCAGGAGTCAGGTCACTGACGTCATCGTATTCCTTGTCTGAGGCTGCTACCTGACCGGTGGCAAGACCTCGGGTCGCGTCTTTTCCCGCGAAGGCTGAGTACGGGCCACCTGAAAATAAATAAAACAGAAAGGTTAGTGTAATTAGGACAATTTGCATTACCTGAGTTGAAATCACTTTAGATTTAAAGAAATATTTGAACTGATTTTGCAGGTTTTGCTGACACGAATTATGGTTTATTTGGCAAAGAGCATCCTGACAAATTGCCAGAAATATGCTAGGATGACGAAAGACCAAAACGATTTTCTAGTCTGAACCAATCAGCTGTCACAAAAAAAAAACCGGTCAAGTGCGTGTCGGACCTCGCACCATGAAGGGTTCCGTAGTTAGAATGAATTTATCCCAAGAAAAAATTTAACATTGTAGTTGAATAACATGTTCTCCCATACATTCCAACTACAAATGTCCATAGTTAAACGAAAAAGATCCAACCACGTTACACCTAATGTGGGTTGGATCTTTTTCGTTTAACTATGGTTAATATATGTTTGTACGCACCATATTGAGAGATTTACCATGTTATTTTAAGACCATAGACTTCTTATAGGTTTTTATGTAATCTATAGCTATAGAATTATTTTCTGTATTTTTTTCAAAATTTTAAGCTCAGTAGTTTCGGAGATAAAGTGGGGAATGGTCAATTTTCGTCTATTTTCTTAAATAACTTCAAAACAGTTTATTTTAAAATTTATAATATATATATATTTGAGACTCTCACAGTAAGCTCTTTTATTTGATATATCGCACGGTACAGTTTAAACATTTTTTTTTTTTTTTTCTTATTTGCCCCCAAAATTGACCCCCATATTCAAAATTCATTATTTTCATTACATGTCTGTGTTTGGGTCACAGAAATACATACGTGTACCAAATTTCAACTTAATCGGTTTATTAGATTCGGAGCAAATTGGCTGTGATAGACGGACAGACAGACAGACACATGAGTGATCCATAAGGGTTCCGTTTTTTTCTTTTTGAGGTACGGAACCCTAAAAAAGAGTAACAAATCAAACGACATTTGACTCCATACAAGTACTTAATAGAAATCCAAACTCCCATATATTTATTCAGAAACATTCAGAAAACTTCAACAGATTCTCTAAGTGTTGTGTTGTTTCAAGGAGATTACGGGAAACTATTTCGTTTTGGCCAGAAAATAATATGTTGCGCACACGGGGCGAATACTAATGGCGTTCTTGGTGAGGTGACCGGCCTGGACGCACATGTGAATGATAAAAATGATGTATTTACAGATAGGTACAGATTGTAACTTTAATCACCGTTATTCTCTTAAGAGGTGTCATTGTAGGTACTCATCATTATAAACACCTTTTACTATTGGCCCAAGCCTGAAATTGCAAAAAAAAATCAGCTGTTCCCTACAGTTTGACGAGTTATGCGAACATGAATCGACCGTCCCTATTAACAATGTCGGTTCTGCAGGGAGACTACTGTTTAGTCCCTACTGAACAGTGGTCTTTTTCGCAGAACTATCATTGTTAATATCATAAAGATTCTTTTTTATCGTTAGGGCAAACTTTGAACTGCCTTCAGTTCAAAGTTTGTTTTGACAGTGAAGATTTTTTTTTAAATTGTAATTCGATTTATGTAAAAAAAGTGAATATTGGTAAAAATGTATATACGACATTGTTAATAGAGACGGTCGAAATGTAGGGAACAGTTGATTTTTTTTCGCTATTGCAAGTTTGGCCCATAATAAAAGGATATAGCAATGTGTACACCCTGTATTTGGAAATGTGTATAATCCAAAGGATTTTTTAATGGTCGAAGAAATAGAAGAGATGTTTGATAACTAGCTGAAAAACATCCTCTCAATACTTATCAGTATTGAGAGGAAATTTTTCATAACACGCTCAAATACCCTAATGGAAGGTCTTAGAAAAAAAGATGTAACATCTAATTACGGTTATCTTAGGAAGCAAATTGGTAAACATATCGTCAATAAGTAATAAGCCATTACGATGATTAAGTTCAAGTATAATGTACCCATATAAACAACAATCTATTAGGTTGATATAACATATTAATATTGTAATGTATGTAATATATGTTATGGATTCAACGTACGCCTATCGTGAATTACGTAAGTATATACATTGAATTTATAATATTTTAATAGCAGACGGTTTCCTTCACATGGCAAATTATGTTATGATATAGTACCGGATGTTTGTATTACGAAATGTTGCCGTGAACTTTTTTACACGACTTTTATACGACTGCGCGACGCAAAGAAGAGTTATGCGTTTATCAGCCTGTATACAACGTGTTTTTTTATATATACCATAACTCTAGGTTATTAATGAGACCATCATTTTGAACAACTTTTACTATGGGACCAATCCTGAAATCGCGAAAAAAAAAATCAGTTGTCCCATACAATTATGTTCGCAAAACTCGTCAAAATGTAGGGAACTGCTGATTTTTTTTTCGCGATTTCAGGTATGGTCCCATAGTAGAAGTTGTTCAAAATGATGGTCTCATTAATACCCTAGAGTTATGGTATATCAAAAAAAAAAAAACACTGTATAATATGTACCTATGTATGTTTGTTCCTTTGTGGCGCTCTAGAGACAAAACACTTGGGTCCATTTTGATGATTCTTACGTCAATCGATTTGTCTTAATCTTGTGAGTGTCACTATAGACAATATGGAGACAACCAGATACTGTCAAGAAGAACAAAAATAAATTCGACGAACTATGTCTTTTTTTTTTTTTTCTTTATTTGTTTTGGGGTTTTTATCTAGACAGATATGCCAACCCCATCGTGCCTTTTAATATTATATAACATTTACACTTGTAATTAAGACATAAAATATAGTATACACGTAAACAATATATGAAACGCCTTGAGATAAACATAGATGTCACAGCTGGAGGACTGTTATTAACCGACATAACTTTTTGGCACATTTTGACGTTGGTCGAGATAAAACTGATTGAATTAATCCTACACTCAGCTTGTTTAAGTCGACGAACTATATCAAATGGGGTATCATTGAATAGGTCTTTGAAAATCATTTATAGCTTTCTCTAATCATTTTTCAATATGAATGACTATGCAGGATCTATAACGATTTAAAGTGGGTTAGCAACCATCATCATCTTCCTCCCCTTATCTTATATTACTCCCCTGGCCCCTGTCAACGCTATCATTCACACACGGGGTGTGTGTGTGAATGATAGTGTTGAAGGCGTCACCCATCTTTTTGTCAAATTTGATTAGCAACCATTCTCACCTAAATCAAAACTTATAATAAAGCTATGATAAGAACGTGAAAATAATGATTATAATATAATTCTTAAGATCGAATGACAAACCCAGAATTTTACAGCTTTGAAAGATAATTTTAACGACCTTATGCGTTACTTAATACAGTGAGAGTAAAAATAGCATAATGTTGGTCAGGCCATATGAATATGAGGAAATGTCTTTTGAGGAAAGAAGGACACAGATTTGAGTGGACCTGTCCAGCCCATACACGCATTTGTAAGTAATCTTGTAACTCAACTCAGAACTTAAGGAGTTCAACGACAGGTTACTGGTTAGACTAGCAAAAATATCTTAAGTAAAATAAAAAAAGCAAATTTAAAATGTCAAAAAATGAACTTTAAAAAAACAAGATGACCTATTTCTGTCTCCAAACAATCTCATGCAGTCGGAGGCAGGTCAACAAAGTTCTTTATTGTTAAATTTGAGAAGATGTCTTCGACTGCATGATATTGTTTGGAGACATAAATACGTCCTCTTGTTTCCATCTTTAAACGTTCACTTTGTACGCAGTTTTTGATTTTTTTACCTTTACTTTTATTATCAATATTTTTAACTGTTTGTTATTAGAAAAAAATACCGGTCAAGAGCGTGTCGGACCATGCACAATGAAGGGTTCCATAGTTGGAAAGAATTTATCCCAAGAACAGACTTAACATTGTAGTTGAAAAACATGTTCTTCCATACAAATTGTCCATTATGGACAAATGTAAGTTTGTACGCACAATATTGAGAGATTTACCATGTTGTTTTAAGATCATCGACTTCTTGTAGGTATTGAACTATTTTCTATTTAATTTTTTTAATTTTAGGTGCAGTACTTTAGGAGATAAGGGCGGGGGGGCAGGGAATGCTCAATTTTCGTCTATTTTCTTAAATAATTTTAAAATTATAAAAAAAATACATTTGAGACTCGCACAGTAAGCCCTTTCATTTGATATGTCAAATGGTACAGTTTGCAAAACTTTTGAATTTTCTTATTTGCCCCCAAAGTTGACCCCCATATTCAAAATTTATTTATTTACGTTATACGTCCGTGTTTGGGTCACAGAATTACATATGTGTACCAAATTCCAACTTAATCAGTCCATTAGATTCGGAGCAAATTGGCCGTGACAGACGGACAGACAGACAGACAGACACACGAGTGATCCTATAAGGGTTCCGTTTTCCTTTTGAGGTACGGAACCCTAAAAAGAAAAGAGTATACGCACACAGATAATGAACTAGTAGACAAAAAGAGCACAGATTTAAGTAAGCACTCGCTAAATTTCCGTCAACGCAAATGTTAAAAGAAAGAGACACACTTTTAGGGGGCCAGATTCCATTAAAAGGATTTTAATTCACCGCTCCATGCATTCATTTAAATAATTGCACGCTTTTCTTCTTTTTTTACATTGGATGGCCTCGGCCCCTCACGAACTTAAAGCGTTTACGTTTTCAAAATTAGTTCCGAAACCGTGTTTGCTTCAAGCGTGTCTAAATTATTGCTTCCTTGCTTATAAACAGTAGCTGCTATTTACTGTCATGTTTTTTTTTAGATTTAGTTTTTAACTGAACTTTGTTTTTGTGATAAACATCTACCGTTTGAGTTTGTGGTTTTGTATTTGCAACTAAATAGTGGTTTTGGATCTCTCGTTTGGAAAAATCTTTGCTTAGAATTTCTGTTCGATAGCTAGCAATGGGATTGCTATCTATAATACCCTGCTTCAATTTATGTTCGTCTGTAATTCAGTTTCGTTCGATACTACACCAGCAACATTGTTTGGTCGGTCACACAAGCTTGTTGTAAGTATTTGGAGTATTCCCATTTGAGCACCTATTTTTGGACCACCTATGCCTTGAGCATTTGTGAATACTTTTGGTGCTAAATGCATAGGTGCTCAAACGGGAATACTCCAAGTATTAAAAAAAAAATAGAACATCACAGAGGTTTTTTTTTTGCTGTCATAATTATCATGTGCCTGTAACCCCTCAAACATGATGACGTCATTCAAAATGTAAAATCATTATATTATAAAAACAACGTTGACGTTTACCGAGGTCGAATCACTTGAATCGCGACTGTCTGTTTATAAAATCAGGGACTGTGTATAATTACCGCGATACATTGAATTTTGAAACTTATCACTGTAGCTGTATGGTGCATTTTTGTAAAGAGCGATATTGTATCGTGACGTTGATAAATGCAGCGTCCTCGTTGTCAGTTACTGGGGGCATAGGTGATTACAAAATAAAATATATGAGCTCTATTTTGAATAAAAATATTTAGGAGCTGAAAACTAAATGTTTGAATTAACATTTATAGAAATCATTCCAACAGCATCAATAATAATAAATAAATAAAAATAAAAATCGTTTATTTTCAGGCGTCGACGGCCCATAGCGTGTTAGTAATTAGCACAATCTTAAAAATCTTAAAAACTATGTTAGTATGTAACATTTAGGCAACCATGAACACAAAAATAAAAATAAAAACACAAATACACAATAAAAAATACAGCCAAGATTAGAGGAAGATTTATCAAGTCCCATGTCTAACATGCAGCTTGATAAATCTATCCATTGTAGGCCCTTCTATCCTTTCTGCAAACACCCTCAGAATGCTATTGCTGCTTCCCCTCAATCTGCGTATCACTGATGCCACTTTTTTGCGCATGACCGCGAAATAATTGTCAGTGTGCGCATCGGCGAACATCCCTGACGCACTACAGTACGGTGGAAGCCCCAACAGCGCCCTGAAGGAGTTATTGCATTGAATTGTAATCAATGAATATGATAAAGTTTTATGTTTGTTTTTTTATTTCTTATATCTATAATCTATAATACTAACATTAAATTGCTTACATATATACAATAATAACACAGTTAACTATTTACACTAGGTACTAATAAGTAATAACAGCCGCACTGGTCGATTTATCAGTTTTATCAGTTACGCTTGCCGGGGTTGGTCCGTGGATGGCTCCACGTGGACCATCTTTACATACCGAGACTCTACCGTACCTCGGAAAGCACGTTAAGCCGTTGGTCCCGGCTGTCATTTGTTGATCTTTGACAGTCGTTACGGGTCTACAGAAGCCCGGAAATCTGACAACCAGACTTACCAAGGGTTACATATTACTCAGTTACTAGGAGGTCAGATAGGTAGTCACTCCATGTAAAATACTGGTATTTAGCTGCATCTGGTTAGACTAGAAGCCGACCCCAACATAGTTGTGAAAGAGCTAAGAAGATTGATTGACAAATGTGTAATGTTTAAAAATAGCTGTATATTAACCTCTCGAATGTCGGAGACTAAATTGACTTGACTGAAATTGTCAAGCTGTATTAGGATTACATTATCATAAAGGTCATTTTAATATTTTCACTTGTCAATTTAGTGTAACTGTCCGACTTAAGACACTTGGAGCATTTTTTCTTATGTCGAACTGTGTAACATAAGACATTCGAGAGGTATAATAATTTTATCATATGTAATGAAAGTTGTTGTTACTCGGTCTCTGAATCTCTCATAATTATTTTTGGCAAGTAAGCTACCTCTGATGAATATGTATGTAATTAAATAAGTATAAACAAGCCTACATTTAAGACAACCTGGTAATCAATTTAACATTTTCTTAATAAATTCATGCTGAGATACTGTGTGACGATTCTAATTTTAGAAACTGGTAAACATAATGATGAAGCAATTAACGGCTAAAAATATGTGAACCTGTTATGATAATATATTAATAGATTGTTAATGAAAAGTCACATTTTTATAATCACTCGTAATTTAATAGTAGGTTTAAATAATATAAAAGTGAAAGAACTAGGCAGTGTCGAAATTATTTTTATACAGGCTGTTTGGAAGCTGGGAGCAAAGCCAAGTTAGTTAACACCTTTTAGGAGCATTTTGAGCTATACTTGTTTAAGATGAAGGTTTTTTTTTTATTTTAACTGATACTTTTAGTTTTTTTTTCTTTTTTTCAAATAACCCTGTTACAAACAGTTAATTGCTAAAAGTGACCCAATTAAAGTCGGTATGTTATTTTTTTTTCTTTTTGTTTTTTGACCTAATCTAATAAACCAAGTTCCAAACATCTGTGATATCGAAAAAAAAATCTAGAAAAAAACTATAAGTTTTATTTAAAAAAATAAAAATAAATACTTCGTCTAAGATAAAATTGTACGTGATATGTATAGCTTAAATGCTCTAAATGGTAAACTATCACCCTCTTAAGACTTTGCACCCAGTTTCCAAACATCCTGTATATTATGTTGGTAAAGTTAATTCTTTATCTGGTAATACAAAGGTATTTTTTTTTTAAATCATTCGCTTCGAAATGGTTACGCTCAAATAGACTGTGTTCTCGAACAATACATTGAAAGGCACACATAGTGAAATCACAAAACTCTTGTCACTATCTGATAAACACAAGATCCTGTAGTGGTGGAAGATAAAGTACAGCATTCGAGTTGTATAGCCTTTCAACAATGATGTTATAAGTAAAAAGACGTAGATAGGTTACCTACCCAACATTCGATGTTCAAAAACGACACAATGGCGAACTATTAGATGACACGTGGAAGTAGGACGGCATGTCGTAATTATCGAGAGCGAAGAAGAGACAAGACGACGAAAATGTGGCTAATTAGCCACATTTTGACGTGCCACTTGCGGAGCGTGTATAACCTATCTACGTCTTTTTTTCTTATAATATCATTGCCTTTCAATAAGACGAGTGCGCTGATTGATAATTTTGTCGTTAGGACAATGATTGAAAATACCGATTAATAGACAATAGATAACCACAATCAAAATGATTGAGGATGTAAAAAATTCTCTTTGCATCCACAAGTTGAAGCATATTCATTTTTATTTAAATATATAGCGTAGTTACTAAGCTGAAAACGACAGTAACCATTTTGAAACGTTATGAATATACGTGTTATCTTCTGTTATCAGTTTCAGTAAATTCAGTATTGATGGATCGTAAACGATAACGTATGCGTCAGGAAACTTGCTATCATAAACTGTTCATGACGTCGTAAAAACTCTGATAAATTATTTAACTTTCTCGTGAAACAAGTTTTTGACGTTTTACCAGTTTCGTTCTTTAATGGCATGACGTGATGTCGTTCCTGAAGTTTAATTATGATCATGATACAGCTTGAGATTATATAGTATAAGGCTATGTGCAATATAAGAAAAATTAGACGAACTTCTATGAAAACTACAATGGAGCCTCAGATCAACAAAAGAGCAAACACTCACATCAAAGCAGTCTTACAGCCTAAGTTGTCAAAACATAATACTGAAAAATTGGTTTTGACACAGGGCAACTGTTATATCTATGAATTCTATGATAGATGTTATATTTTTAGTGTACGTACTTACCTACTTACTGTCTAACGCTCGTCTTTTCTCAATGATCTAGCAGTATTATATCAACGATCTATGTTCCAATAACGATTATGTCTGCGCTTGCTTACAGCAGCTAGATCTCTAGGTCATTCACTATGCTAATAAAGTTTAACTGCTTTGAAAAAATGATTTTTGTGCCTTTCAAATTTAACATTGTCCAGTGCGTTCGTCTTATCAATAATAATTTTATGGCCAGACAGTTCGTTACTTACTGCAACTGTAACATATTATGATTGTATGAAGCTATATTGACATACTCGTGCGCCGATAAATGCGATATTGTAGGTTTTGAGTGCTTTTTTTTGAACAATTACTCACTGAGTGCTTGTTCGAAGGGACTTGGTTATTTTTACTTTGAATGGTAGGTACTGTAGTTCTAGGTATTTTTTTCAACGAGTATTCACAAACTACGTCTTTTTGATGGAAAAAAAAAAACATATTTTAAAATAATAATTTTAGCAGCCTAGATGGCTGCTAAAATTATTATTTATTAGAAGGGGACCAAGTTCCACACCGCAGTAATACATGGTAATAACGTATATCACAAACAAGATATAGGTATAATTATGTTTGCTCAATCATTCTGAAATGGCGTCGCCAAAAGACTCGCTGCGATAACCCAATACTCTTTTAGGACACTGAACTGTTATTCAGAAGGTTCAAAAGGTTAGCAATTAGGATTTGACAATTGTCTGTAAGTAGATATGTTCATGTTAGAGCGTTATGCTTGTTTCATGAACTGTAGCCAAATAAATGATATTTCTTTCTTTTCCCTCTCGTCAGTTTGTTTCGGTCCATTTTTTCTGAAAATCCTGCTTCTGCTTTTAATCCAGTAAAATTAATGGTTATGAGATGAGGAAGTAAAGCACTATTGCCATCATCAGACTTAAATGATGATTCCTAATAGTGATGTTGGCATGATACACACTAGACTCCAGCAATGTAAGAAGTGCTATGTTAGTACTTCGTGAAGAGGCTCAGATACTGGATTAGTGATCCTATATTATTAGCAGACCTCGTTATCGTCGGGGCAAAACAAAGAATACGTGTCACATACAGCTATGTATTTTCAAGTTTAGTGCCTATCAAATTATATACTCCCCGAGACGTGCTTTTTGAACGTAAGAAATAAAAACTTTATTCACATTTTTGACATAGAAACATGTGACAGTTGCCTGTTTTGAATTGGAACACTACGAAATGTCATATGTACACTATCATATAGTCAGAAGACCACAAAAGGATTCCTACGGTGGCGACAGCTCATTGGAAGACATGTCCGTCTAGTTATTATAAGTAGGTACACTTATGTACTTATTAATAAAACATCATGGGAATTGGGTTCATTGGTTCATTATTTTCATTATGTAGGCAATGATCATGTAGGTAAAAACTAGTACCTACATATCGGAAAGTCTGTTTTTGTTTGATTGAAACTTCGGTTTATTTAGTCTATGAGTTCTTTATGCCCCGAAGAAGGTCTGATTATTAGGGTGAAAGAAAATGCCAATCACTGCCTAAAATATCGTTTGTCATGGTAAGACTTTGCTGACCTCTAGCCCCAATTTATCATTGTTTATAATCATATTCACATGTAAATGTTCGTATAAATAGACCGGTTAGCATTCAAGAATATATTATTTTACATAACAGTTGGTTTTTAGACTACCAGTTGTATGCGGACAGAGAAATAAAAAAAAAACTGAATACGTTTATGTTTACGTTTGGCTTCTCGCTCTAACAAAAGCAAGGGAGAGAGATAGCTGAACCCCAACACCACACTTGTAGCTTGCTTGTGCTTCTATTAGACAAAAGTCAGAATTCCAAACCTAAAATAATAATGAATAATGGTGGTGAGCTAAACAACTGTGTTTCACAAACGTCTCACATTGTTTTAGTATTTGTTATATGTTTTAAGTACCTATTAAACTCAGCTACTCTAATGTTCTGATATTATTTGTGTTAGCACTAGTTATATATGTACTACTTACTAGTGTGAAGGTTTACCTTGAATCGTTTTTTTACACCGACACTCGTTTACGTAGCACCTAAAGTCTAATGAATTCTTATAAATCAGTTTGTGTTGTAAAACTGTTAGCTAGATTGATTTCCCTATTTGTATTAGGATAGCAAACAAGTTCAATAAATAAAAAAGCAGTTCCTATCCTACATAGTTTACTACGAGCGAAATCGTAAAACTATGCTACATTTTATTGCGCACGATCATAACCTTAAACACGGCAGCCGGTATAACCCAACCAAATAGAGAAGACACTTACCGGGACCGTAAAATCTCTTGCCCTTGGTTACATCGAAAATGATTCCGTTCACAGCGAGTAACACTCTGCCGTCGGCCTGCGTTCCATCGTAATTCTTGATCTCAGCTACTGTTAGATCCTTTCTTAGCTTAGGCAGTTTTGGCGGAGGTGGAGCCACAGTCACTTCTGATTCAAAGTTCGACTTGATGATCTTATACACAAGGTACACTATAACAGCTATTAACACAAGGTT
This sequence comes from Dicycla oo, assembly GCA_948252095.1. NCBI lineage: Eukaryota > Metazoa > Arthropoda > Insecta > Lepidoptera > Noctuidae > Dicycla > Dicycla oo. Next base: position 26,137,372 of record OX411715.1, on the reverse strand, counting down.
TAATGGGCTCATAAGCTCGTCCCATAATGTAGGAGCAGCGGTTTCTTCTGACATTTTGATACGTGTGCTTGCGCCGGCCGCGGTTACAAAACTGCTCTATCGTCACCACGTTATCAAGCCACTATAAGGTCAACGAGAGTAAGGCCGTCGCTAGACGTGTATGTTTTAAAATTCGACGGGATATTTACTCATTTTTGTAATGTGAGACCGTTGCTGTTATGACAATCTTTGTTTATTTAACAACGCTGCATGTGCATTGTTAGCCGTGGTCAACGTTCCGTTTAGTGATTTTTATAGCGATTTAGCGCTGCAAATGCAATAACTGCATTCGCGTCTTTGTTGCTAATGATGTTACTTAATGGGCGGAAATTAGTCTGGAATATGCTTTTGAATAGAATAATATAACGTTCTTAACTCTTAACAGGGAAAAATTAACTTATTTTAATAATTTTTGTTGTTTATATTTTCTTATCAGTAGGCATATAATGTTATGGAATTACCTTTAATCTATCTATTTAAGTACCAAAAATCAAAGTCACGCTTCCAAAATATTGCGTTTCATCGTGATGTTCGTGTACCTAATTGATGAAGTTTAAACATTGTCATGACGTGACAATTACTGGTTCCGAAACTACTATTCAAAACCAAAACACCGGTTCAAAAATTCATCATTTTATCTTTTCATCTCTTTATCTTCTTATTCAGTAGCTACACAATATTTCAAAACACAATTTCCATTTTCCCCGAAAATATATTTATGGGACAAAATATTTCATTTTTTCGAGCGGCTTCATAATCTGACAGGCGATGGACTCAGCGCATTTGGAATAGCGAACGAACTAGGAAATCGTTGGCTTGAATAATAACGAGTTTTTAATTATCATATCGTACGAGGAATGTGTATACTTGACGGACTTTGCTCGAAGGTGTACCTAAAGAATATAAAATGTAATCTCTGTCAGCGCTATTAGGTATATGCTATTAGCTATTTATGTTGTATGTTAAAAGGGCTGTCGCATTTTGTCACCTCTCTCGCTCACACGGGACGAAATCTTTAATATTATTAAATGAAAAGATGCCTTTTTGAAAAATGTAACAAATAAATAATATTAATTAATTGGGTAATTATTAAAAACATTTTTATGACATTTTTATTGTGTTAACTAATGAACTCAGCTCAAAAAGTATTATGATCTGTTTTTGATGTTTTTGAAATAAATGACACAATAAAAATGTGTTTTTAATATTAACCTATTAAATTAATATGATTTAATAGTTCGCTAATTGATTACATTTTTCAAAAAAGCATCTTTTCATGTAACATTCTTAAAAATTTGCGCACGTATGATTGAGAGAGGTAACAAAATGAAACAGTCTCTTAAGATTTTAGGGACGTTTTGTTGTTAAAGTAGGTAGGTAGTTTCACAAACAATGGCAGTTTTCTTTAGATATGTCAAAAAGCTACAATGAGATCAGTTGAAGCGCTCACTAGGCGACACAACGTGGCGTACGGCATGGCAAAGCAAATAACATTTGACATGATAAAGTCTTCCGCGGCATACCGCAGCTTCCCGCAATATGCTCAGTTCCCCTTGTGACGATATCAACAAAATCTGAGTATAAAAATTATATTAAAACACTTCCTTTGCCATGTCATACCGCGCCGTGCCGGCCTCTTATCTCTCTTGCTCCATAAGCTTTATCATGAACCATGTCCTTTGGAGTTCAGTTCTGATTATGCACCTAACAATATTGCACCTTTAATTGCTTCAATCGTGAAGTTATCGTGACGATTCTAAACTCGTAAAAAGTACTATTTTTCCCTCTGTATTTAGGTTTTAATGATCTATCCATATTGACTCAGTTAACGTTGAGCATATTATACACGTTAGTACAGACGCCAGCACATCAAGCTATTAGTCTGTCTAATTTCTTATATAGATTTTGAACTTTATCTCTAAAGCATTAGGTTCAAGGTTGATTGGGATGATTCGACAGTTTTGGGTAGCTTTATGTGCTGGCGTCTGTACATTGTCACCAGTAAACACCACGACAAGTCGTGAAACAGCATTTTTATTTCGGTTTTTAGAGCAGACTATAGACGCATCAGCCCTTTTTCTAGGCAATTTGGAATCATCTACTCATTATCGTCAGGTTCTACATATTTGCTATAGAAATGTCGATCTCGCCTGCTCGGTGTACGACAAAAATAGTGTCAATGACCGATTTGTTTACATGACTGATTGAAGGACTGACATCAATTCTACTGTAATACAAATAGCCATTCATGTACCTAGATAGATACACTTAATGCACCAAATAGCATAAAATACCATATCACTATGAAATTGCAATACCTATCGAAAGATAAATGAGCATGCAAAAAATTGGAACACACTGATTTAAAATTTAATACAATCCATTTCCGATTAATTATTATGCTATTAATGTACGAGTTATCAGAACATGCAATGAATGTGAAATCACATTTATATCTCTCCACACTTAATGTAATGATAACTGCTCTCATGTTTATATGAATTTGGAACATGCCATCATGACTTGAATATATTTTAGTACGGGGACTTTGATAAGTAGCTATAATCTAGCAATATTAGATCACAATATTCACAAAAATTATAAAAATGGTGATGTAACAAAACAGTTAATAAAATCACTTGTTATGCAATCAAAATAAGAATAAGACATTGACGTTCGTGTACACCATTTTGTATGGGTTGAGCTGTCAAACTAATTTCAGTGCACTCACTTCATGTTGGTTTTGTGTTAGTGAATAGGTTTACATTAATGGGAGTTCATCATCAGCCTAATGCAGTGCACTGCTGGAAAAGGCCTCTCCAATCGCACGTCGTTTTGCTCGATTCTTGGCTACTCTCATCCATCCATTCTGCGAAGATCGTGGCTCCACCAATCCTGATGGCGTCTTACCTTAAGGGTCCCCGTAACGATCAATTGAAATTGTCAATTTTTACGTGATTGATACACATTGATGTGCAAATTGATCGTTTACCAAATGCAATTGAAGCGATTGACAATATTACTAGAATAGAAATTGATACAGTTGATCAATTGCAATGTATCGTTTCGGGGACCCCTTCAGTCGAGTATAGTCGTGACAGTGAATTAATGGTCGTTTTTGAGAGCCTAATGCTTTTCAATGAGAAACTTTGATATGTACTTCAATCTAGCATTTGAAAATTATAAGCATTATTTTAAAATATACTATGCAATAAAAGTTGAAATATGGTTGTTTTCCACTTTAAATTCGTTACTGTTTCTAAACTACAAGTAATATTTTCACGGCTTAGCGACAGTAATATTGGTAAATCAATTATCTAATAAATATTTTTTACTAAACGCAACTTTAGCAGCTAAAATGTAGAAATATTTGCTAGCAAGCCCGTGCGACGACTGAATGGGACTACGGATCGACCACTATACTCACCTTAAGTTAGCTAAATCGCCATCTCCACTCAGAAAGAACAGGTCTACCCAACTGTCATCGGTTCTACGGCAAATAGATATGGCCGACCTATTGCCACTTCAGCTTGCTTATTCTGTGAGCTATGTCGATACGATAATAAATGCGAGTTAGTGCGAATCTATTCTTTTTTCAGTTCTCATAGTAGGTATAACAGTTTTGTGAATGACGTGATTGACAGACATGTGTTCAGCACAGTTGGCAACATAATTGTACGCGGTGTGTATGTGTTTCGCATTTCGGCTGTATTCTAAATCAATTTTTGCCCTCCAAAACTACAAATTCACCATATTTGTTTTCATGATTATAAAGTTAAAGATTTTCTTTAGTAACTTATGAGGGCTACAACACGATTGACACAATTTGGCATGATACAAAATAAACCGCAGTTTCCTCAAAACTAGCATTTTTTCTATGTGTTTTATTCGATTGTAATTAAAGAAATTTCAATAAAATTTCGTCTACACGTTCACCGTTAAAGACATAAGGGGATCATGGGTTTATTTTAATGTTACAGAGCTTATAATATTTCTGAAATAAATATTTTTTTTAATTCTATATGCTCCGTTTGGCCATACCATTAATACCAATGCTCTAAACTCCGTTAGGATACCATTTCGCATTAACATTTATCATTACAATTTCACGATGACGATGACTTTAGCGATGATTTTGATTATGACTGTCATCTGAATATACTTCTACCTAACCCTTTGAACACTGAATATACTGCTATCTATCCGACCTAACCCAATCTGATTAACGTGTAGGTACAAAACAAACAAACAAAAACACTGTTAGATGAGAATCATCAATAACAATAACATACCCACATTCCACACTACATTTTAGCAATTGGATCACAAAACCATTTAATTCAATTAAATTGAACACAAGTTTCAATTGAATTCATTCCGTTCCTTTAAGTTACTCCCAACAAGCCGATTAAAACTTTATAAATTTTTGTATCGCTCATTTTCGAAAATCGCACTGTATTGTTTCGAATTGCCGATTATTGTACCCAATTTAATTGGATCCCTGACAGTTCAATTAACTTGAACAATGTTTGATCTGTTCCCCGTGGCTCATAATGTGAGTGGATTATTGTTCTTTGGCTTATTTCACTGATTGTACTCAAATATGTTTATACTGTTTAATTATCATAATTACAAACTGAAAATATCTGTTTGATGTTGGACGTTGGAAGTTGGAACGTAGTTATTTGACAACAATTTCCAGGTATTCCTACATAATTTTAGTGATTTTTTTTTTTACCAATTTGATTATTAAGTACAAACAAGTTTACTTATTAATACGGTCGGCAGAACTTGAAGTCATTGCTAATGCATTCATTAGCATGATGAGTTAAATCCAGTTTAAGTTATGCATGAGAACTTCAACATTTCTGAAATTTTAATTAAAGTTTGCTTCCCAGCACAAAGTGCAAATCATACATTCCTACCTTGGTCCTCTCGTAAGCTGAAGACTATCTTGAAATCCTTACTTCTTCTGGTTTTATGAATAATAATGTGTACCAACAGTAAAAAACAAAAGACCCTGTTGATCACTGTATTATGGTAAAGAAAAAGGAAGGTAAAGACTAAGTACATAATCTTAGCCACTTTAACTAGCAGCATTATATGCCTATGAACTTTTTAATCTTCTCAATACACATTGAAAATTGCATAAAATCAATCAAGTTTTTTTTTCACAATAACACCAATTTAAATTGGCTGACGATTGGCAATTTTAATTGGCTATTGCTTCGTTAAAAAAAATATTTAAAAAAGAAAAAGAAATACTTCACCAAATTTAATAATAATATGTAGAATATGAAAAACTTAACTAAATATTTGAAGTAATAAATATTAATTGTCGTTCGATCTAGAGTGGGTATCCAAATACAACTTTAACATATTTTAAAAAATGTTCACTGATGAAAAATGTCTTGTTTTCACATAAAATTGCCAATTCTACTACATAATGCCACAGATTAATACTGATGGGACACTCCGCAGTTTAGGTATGAAGCTACAAGTACACGGCGGGCCCATCTCACTAAGCCAATTCAGTAGGACTGCCGCGGTACCCATTAGAAAGAGAGGCAACTTGTAGGTGAATATAACTGTAGGTAATAAACGTTGTGCGACCTGAATTGCACTTTATTGTGCCGTAGCATGAGTCGCTTTTTATTTAAATGATTTTGCGGAGTGTCCCATCTGTATTAATCTGTGACAATGCTGCAAAATGAGTAATGCTTCTACAACTTTCGAGGGACATATAAAGTAGCTACATCAATATTAATATCTGTGTGGAGTTCAATACCATCGGATTACCATAACCGTTCGCTCTGACGTCTCTTTCCTACATTTAAATATCTTGAAATTCATGAATACGCGGTGAAAAATTACACAGACAATTCATTAGGAAAAACATATGTGTGGAACTTTTTGTTGGAATTTTTTGTCATATTTTCTGAGATGGCGGCCGAACGAGAAGTATAGAGGAAGAACTATTGTAATTTTTAGTTTATATAAAACATTGCTATAAAATATAATGGACTCACAAGGTCAACGAATCGACTTCAAAGAAGATGGGATAAAGGTGAATGAGTACAGGAGTTTATCAATATTTTATTCTGGTTAACATAACATATTATGACACCTGAAGACTTCCCGAAGATTTAGATATAGTTATACTTACCTATAGTACACCACATTTCACCAGTTATAAATATTATCTTGATTAAATGCATAAAAAAAATGTTTTAGGGGCAATATTTTCATTTCGATCGAACGACTATCATATCAGTACGGATGAAATTGAGTATCATGCTTGGCTAAATTACTCTGCTTACCCCTCAACTGATCAAAACGACATCACTAAAATTAATCATATTTAAATATAAAGACAAACCAAGTATTTTCCTTCACTCTCTCAATAATCCACACACACACATAGGGAACCCACTCAAATAAAACCAGCATTTCATTTGTCACATGATATTCCATTTTATTTTGCGTAGTCAGTTGCAATTAATACTTTTGCAGAGGTTTTAATATCGGAATCCGTGGGTGGAGGGTATTTCTTTATTAATTGAGCAAGTGGAGTGCTCTTCAGTTTCCAACTGTTATAAAATCTACATGGCTTAGAATGTATTGAGCTGGATAGTCAGTGTGACTTTGACTAGGCATAAAGACCGTGTAACTTTGCAAGCTTTGGATCGAAGTACGTATAATCTACTTCGTTTGTAAGTTCTTGTATGCATTCCAAAAAAATCTATTCATATTACGCTCACTACTTCCGAGGTTATAGACGCAGATCGAGCGAATGTTGCTGTCAGAAACAATCAGGCACACCATTCACTATCGAACCGGGGCTGGAGATAGCTGATATCATCCCGAACTTGATAATTTAACTATTAAAAAATGTTTAGAGCTATGACCAAATAAATAAAACTTTTTAGCAAAAAATAAAACCGACTTCCAAAACAAAACACTACAAAGTGAAAAATATCTTTAATTTCGGTAGTCGGTGTCTTGGGTTTTGTATTTTCGTTTTTTGCGACCGACTTTTTGGAAGTCGGTTTTATTTTTTACTAAAAAGTTTTTCTTTTTCACTTTTTAGTCGTGGAACCTACTTCACACAAATTCGAATACATAACTGAGCACAATAATTGTAGATATAGCCATGTAAATAACAGTGATAGGAAGTTATTAAAACACCATCACATCATCCACATAAAATAAGTGGGAAAAATACGCATTATTGAAGCTAACTCAAAAACTCCCCAAGCAAAGTTAATAAAATTTATATGAGACCACCTCGGAAGTATACCCTATCAAACAAAAAAAGAATTTTCTAAATCGGTCCATCCGTCTTTGAGTAATCGCGTAACAAACATACAAAAAAAAAAAAAACATACAGACGAATTGAGAACCTCCTCCTTTTGGAAGTCGGTTAAAAATCATGACATAGCGCTATCAACAGTGACGTAAGGCTGGTTTCGTAAACAAGTGTGCATTTAGTGAGGTGTAGTTTAATTTTAGTAGGATATAAATGTGTGCATGTGAGCGTGTATGCACAGAGCAAGGTGTAGTTTTGCGCATGTTTCACTGTAGGTATTGTTCGCAGTCTTGGTCTTGGTTTTTTATTTGGTCTGAGGAAGTAACGTGCATTATTACAGAAGTGACAACCACTAGGTACTTTCTGTTTTCCAACATACATGAAAGCAAATTGTAATTGTCACATAATTTAACTTTATTTGTCAAACCTTGAAAAACTTATCAAAAAACACATTTAGAAAATTAAGATATAAGAATAGATAAGTTAAGTCAATTCACACGGGCCGCATTTTGTACAATAACTCTTTGTGGTTCATAATATAATTTAGCAATGTAAGTCTAACCTTGTAAGTTGTAACTACACTATTGCATTAGGTAAACCTGTAATGTAGTGTATGTGTTTAAAATAAAATAAATAAATAAGTTTTAAAGCTTCCTCTTTCCTACTATTTTGCTGTGCCCAACAGGGTGTATAATGATCTTATCAAATTTGAAGTAACCACCTAAGTACACATTGTGGAATGCAATAAACGAGTGAGTAACCATTGGCCATTGCTTTCAATTCTATTCCAGATTTCTGAATTCCGTAACACGCAGCTTTTATCGAGCGGCACTCGGTGTCGAGTCCGGCCGGCCTCAAATCGTCCATGTTGTTTTATTGATAGAACCTACACGGGCCCACTTGACCGGTATAAGTCTGTTTCTATGCGCATATTAATTGTTTCTGAAGATTTAGCACAGAATTTGGGCGATGAGCATGATAGTATGATACAAAAATGCTTTAGGTTGTTTTTTTTTTTAAGTTAGGTGTAATAAATAGTACGCTCATGCTATGATCCCGTTATGTCCATAATTGAGGCACTATAAAACTCTACATCTATGGCAGTAGGCTCGTCTCCCATGGGACTTTATCTGACAAAACGACAAAATTTCAAGAGCACGACATTATTCCACATAGATATGTTTCAAAGCAAACTGTAGTTGTGATTCGCTAGGGTGCGTTTAAATAATAAACTTGGGTATTACAGTTAACTGCCATTTGGCTTAAGGTTAGTCCTCAGTAAAATACGGCGAAACTAAGTAACTTTGTGTCTATCTTTTACAGTAACTATAGCATATATTGATAAGAAAAAAAATCACAGTAATCTATAATACATAAGAAGTGATTTAATTTGTCCAGAAATCTAGTTTAGGTTTATAGAAATAATGAAAAAATAAATAAATCCAGGTTTATATTTTCTAATTTTTACCATATTACTCCTACAATTTTCATTAAAGTACCTATTCATAAATTTATACAGTTCTCTACAAAATAATAAGGAATGATTTCATGTCATTACTTTTTTAGTACAATCAATAGATATTTGGTAAATAGGTAATTGCTTCATATTTTGCAATAAATTACTAGTGTTGTGTCATCGCGCTTCTCTTTCTTTTCTATACAGTTCGACAGTGAACACGATTTTACGGGAGGACAAGCCCTAAAAAAACATATTAAACTGTTGTTTTCTAGGGTAAGTAAACAAAGGTCAGGCAAGTCACCAATGCGACTATATTAAAAAAGATTTATCTTGCTTTGTGCCAGACCGTCATTTCATACTGCATTTTATCCTGGGGTGGAGCTCCTAAAACCACCATCAAGAGCTTAGAAATTGCTCAACGCGCGATACTAAAAGTGAACAATTTTACACCGAGCTTGTGCCCGACAAGAACACTTTATCAGTACTGCCAAGTCTCAAATGTTAGGCAATTGTTCATAAAAAGAATTGTTTTGAAGAAACACAGCGAACTCGTTTATGACCCAATACTGACCAACAAATGCCGAAAGCATGAGCATGTAAATTATCATCATCATCTGCCTAGCCTTTTCCCAACTATTTTGGGGTCAGCTTAACCTGTACCTGTTTTACATGGACCGACTGCCTATCTGACCTCCACAACCCAGTTACTGGGTAATACGATACAGTACAGCCAATTTATCTTGACAAGTCCGAACTTCGCGCAGAAGACTGCACAGTAACATTTTTTAGGAACCAAATGGTGACATGAGGCGAGTGTGAGAGAACATGCGCGAAACTTCTTAGTGCCTATGTTCGGACCTGCCAAGATAAATTGGCCGTAGTACCAACGGGTACACCGTTGGTAAGGCTGGTTGTCAGAATGTATGTAAATTACCCTATGAGCCCAAAACAACTTTCATAAGAAGATTTTACACCGTTATTTCTACTTTTCTTCTACAATAAAGTAAATAAAGAACTTAACCTATATCCGCTCATCAAATATTTATGTAAGAAGAAGGTACTTCACTTCCTAACTGCATTTTAATATGAGGAAACAGAGAATTTGTTCATTGATCAGAAATAGTAAATGCTTTTGTCATATTATAAACTATTTTTATTTTTCGGTAAGACGTATTTACACTACCCAACACCCCAAAACCTTTCACAACTATGCTAACACTTACACAAAATCGCGCACACATTTTGAATTATTTCAGTTTTTTCTTGTTTAAGAGTCATTCATTGAAGCATCTCTTTGCATGGCTTTTGGGCTTTTATGTATATTATCTATTTTTAGGGGTCTGGCACTGTATGTCGAGATACAGGACTCGCCCTAGTTTGGCTACAGATGTCCCCATGTTAATACTCCTAAGTCCTAGCCTAAGTATGTGCAATCCGTTGTATTACTTTTGGTGAAATAAATAAATGATTACTTATTAATAAATAAGTTATTATTCATGAAGCAATGGATTAGTAATATCCTTTAAAATCATTCAGCAACCTAATTGCGTAACACATTATCAATCGGAATCAGTTTCGTTTTGATAGTTCAACAACATTCATTATGTGATTTACGTTGTCGAGCAGACAAATTTTTCGAACATATACGTATGAAGCAATGGATTAACAATTAGCTTCAAAATTATTCAGATTCCGATTGATAGTGTATTACTCAATTAGGATGCAGGTTAACACGGAAGCCATTCTATAAAAGTTCTGTGTCGTTTCGTCTATAAACAAAATGGAACTACATGACTATTGAAATTGGTATTACGCGGAATATTTCAGTTCAGAGTATTTAAAAATCCAAACTACTTCATCCGCTTTAAGCGTTCGAAGTGAGTCCATCGTATCAAACGAGTATTTTATATGAAATATGAATTGTTTGTAGCAAACGTTGAACATTGCAGTACCCTGCAGGTTCGCGGCCATATTCACAATGACACATCAAAATATTATAATGCGCAAATAACTCAGCTGTTATCTCTTAAATCTGCATGTCATGTCACCAAAGTTATTTACAAGCTGCGCCACCATGAAATGCAAAAATAAATAATAACATTATGCCTTAGTCACAGGGGCTCGTGGCTAAGTAAACCGCCGCACGCGACGAGCGGGTCGATCGATCAGGTTAAGCTACTCTTGCCATGGTTGATCCGTGGAACGGTGACCATCTTTACATACCTAGGTGGAGCGGGAGGGCGTGTCAGACTTTAAAATACTGACTAAAACCCACCCGTGCTCCTGCAGTTGCCTGTGCCAGGACCACGGTAACTCTTTCAAACATTCCCTGGCAGGCATCGGCCCTAGCGGACCTCATCAGTTAGTGCTAACATCTCTTTGAGGCGCGCGTAGAACACAACGCGCCGGCCTGGTATCTTTACATACCTAGAATGTTAAGCCGCTGGTCCCGGCTGTCATTGGTGGATATTTGATAGTCGTTACGAGTCGTCAGAAATCCAAAAGTCATATTCATCATATTACCCAATAACTGGGTTGGGGAGGTCAGATAGCAGTCGCTCCATGTAAAATACTGGTACTCAGCTGCAACCGGTTAGACTGGAAGCCGACCCGAACATAGTTGGGAAATGGCTAGGCAGAGTATGATGATGTCATGGTAAAAGAAATGTCACTACTTAGTAGTACAGTAGAGTAGACCATTCTACCTAGGCGTTTTAGCAAATCCTTGTAATATTTTGTAAAATATTTTTCGTTGTTAGTTTTAAAACTGCACTTTCATTTCATTACATGATCGCAAAAATGTAGAATATGCTAGCTGAATTTTGTAAATTTGTTCCTACTTTGTTCATTAAATAGACCAATTTGTAGGTACTCGAATTCTGTGAGAATTTCAATTGGCTACCTATTACGGTTTAAAGGATACAACCCTGTGACATACCAACAGACAGACGATGTAGGCTTAGTAATTGAGTTCTGCTGGCACCCTTTGGGTATTGAACACTAAAATTCAATGCTTAGAGCTGAATTGTTAAAATGAAAACAATAATTTAGCTTAGTGGTGAATATGAAAATAACTCTCCCCGTTCCTTAATCCAAAGTTTGTCAAAGACATTTAGCAGTGCCATGTTTGCGCAGATCCTCCGTATTTGGAAGCAACCAATAACTGCACTGAACGTAGATTGAACAAGAATTGCGAAGTTTCTCTAAGTTCCAAATCCGTAATGTTTTAATGCACTCCGTCTGGGTTGTCGGTTAAATAAGCATGCGGTTCCAATGTTTCACGTCACATTTTTATGGTTTACTTACTTTTCTCGCGGATTCGCGTGCGTCTAAACCTTATTTTTTATTACCTTACCTTATCTTATGATGGCTGGTTGAGTAGTATAAGACTTGAATTAATAACAATCAAAGAAACAAGAAAACTCACATTCGCATTTATAATATTACTAGCGGTTGCCCGCGACTTCGTTTGCGGTCCAAGATGAAAAGTAGCCTCCCACCCGGTGGGTTCCCGTACTGTCAAGGCGGGGGGCTCAGTAGCCGTGGCTTGGTGAGGAACCCATGGAGGGGCCGTCGTCAGGGCTATTGCCGGTAAGCCGTCGACGTATGGGAGGCATCGCGGCTGAGGGTTGGAGGCCGCGGCGGGAGAGGAGTGCCGCCGGTATTGCGGTGTGCCGCTCTCCCTACCTTCCACGGCCTTGACAGGGTCGCCAACGTCTGATCGCCGATTGTCGGTATTTAGTTAGGGTCGGTATGGCGTTGGCTGCTCTCCCTATCCTCTGTGGCCGAAAAGTGGTAGGCGACGGGGCCACTAACCTGACCCGTCGCAGGGAGACCAAGGGTGCAAAACACGGGGTCGTCTGGCGCCCACGTGCTCGCTTGGCCCCTGGGGTTGTCACGGCGTGCAATGTGCACTGGTACGCCGGTGATGGGGGGTACTTCCCGGAGAAGAGTCCGGTGGTGACAGATAGCCGCGGCGGGCTTGCGGATGATTGCTAACGCGTGCCCATGTTTCCACGATAAGCGGCAGAGCAGGACACCAGTTTTAGTGGGTTGGAGACCCACATAACTGCACTAACTCTCCGTGGTAGTATACGTAGTAAAAGTAGCCTATGTCAAGGGACATAGGCTACTTTTCCAGGCTACCTATTTGGAAAATTTTACCTAAATCCGGTCAGCCGTTTAAGCATGAAAGGGAAACAAATGAACAAACTCACTTTCGCATTTATGATATTAATTAGGATAATGCATGCAATGTAGCAGTTCAATAGGTATTGTTAGGTAAAGAATGAGATTACGAGAAGTTGATAACATAACATCACGCCTGTAATCCCCGAAGGGTTAAGCAGAGGTGTACATATAGTACACTTACATTTAACCAGTATGTTTAAATCCCATGTAATAGAGGGCAAGCCTTTTACCATCAACCAGACACAAATCCAGACTCTGGGCTCTGATGGAAAAACCCAATAACACTTTGCTCAACATGAGAATCGAAACCAGCACCGCATGCTAAGCACAAGAGTTTAGTACATTCATATCTACTCTTTGAACAACTCTTCAAAACAGATCTGGAAGTATGAAGGAACTAGATATTCAGGCAATCCCACGTGGGGTGTTGCTTGAAACTTTGAAAGGCCTACACATTAAAATGGTTTATATACTTATTTATTTATTTATTTATTTAACCATTTATGTACACACAAATAAACAGACAAGAATAAAGGAACAGAAAATTACGTACAAAGGTGATGCTTATTTCTAAAGAAATCTCTTCCAGCATACCTGCGATAGGACAGGGGATAAAAAGAGATGTAGACACCGTGTGTAAGAATAAGAGAGAAAATAAAAATACATAAAATCTAAAAAACAATTCACTAAGCTAACAAAACATATAACAAATACTTAAATACATACATACTTCTAGAATAAATATCACTAAAATAACTATGACGAAATGGAAAGATAGTGTTCTTTCACTCTTTTTTTAAATACTGCAACAGTTTGACAGTCCCTAATGTCAGGTGGTAGTGAATCCCACAACCGAACCGCGTGCACAGTGAAGGAGTAGGAGTAGAAGTCAGTGGAATGGGAAGGAAATTTTAGGAGGTTTCTAAGATGCGACCTGCAAAGCACATCAAAAGGACGGGCATAAGAAAAGCGTTCCCGCAAATAGGAAGGTGTTTTAGGGTTGTGAAGCATGTTAAATAGCAGACACAATATGCGAGAGTTCCTGCGAAGTCGAATAGGGAGCCACTTGAGAGTCTTGCGAAAGTTAGAAACGTGGTCATACTTTTTAAGGTTAAAAACAAAACGAATACAGATATTTTGTAAACGCTCAAGTTTATTCAAAAGCTCCTCGGTGGCATCCAAATAACAGGCATCTGCGTAGTCAATAATAGGCTGAATGAGAGTTTGAGCAAGGGAGATTTTGGTGTTCAGGGGTAAGAAGCACTGGAGGCTTTTCAAAGAATGAAAAGTGTAGTGCACTTTACGACTGACTTGAGCAACGTGGTCAGTCCACATACATTCATCATTTCTTTTTAATTTTGTAACAAATGTTGTAGTTGGTTTTCAAAATAATACAATGGAAACAAATCTGCGTAGTATAAATAGTGTTGCCATAATGGCGCGGCGAGAGTTCCACAACTGTTTGCATACGAGATAGCGCGAGGTGTTGTCTGCGGCATGTGGGAGGATGACGACTTTAATACTAGTTGTTTAGAACAAATAAACTAACAATTTATAGAACCATAATATAGCAAAGTTAAATAAAAGCTGCGGCGGCATCTACATCGTCACATGCGAACTTCGCATCACACTGACGTCACGCAAAATCCTGCATCGCGCAATCAGAGTTTACCGCGCGACTTGCATATATAAAACGTCCCGAGATCAATCGTCGGGCAGTACCACCAGTCGGCCCACCAGACACAACACTCGTCTGGTCAGATGAGCCTCCCTTTTCTATGGAGGATGAGTGAACTTTACACCGTGTTCGTACATACCTATAAAGCTCACAATATTTACCTTGCAACTGTTCCCCCCGTCCTTTGCTCGGTAATGTAGTGCCAGCTGGTGGCGTAGCTGAGCCAGTAGCTTTAAAATCCCCTGATAATAATAATTACTCTAATTTGATCCAACCTGTCCCATCTTGCTGCCCTCCCCCCAGCGATGCCCTAAGCCGAGGTTCGTTCACCACAGGGGGAACCCTTAGCGTGTAGTCGCTTAGTCTTGTAAGTTTTATGCCCCTGGATGGAGGCTTTGAGTTCGCTTAAGGCAGCCACAGGATTGACCGGTTAAGTAGTCACGGCCTCTCTAGGCCAACTACGAGATGCCATTCAAAAAAAAAAAAAACATTGAAACTGTGAAAAAACACGTACAATAAGACACTTTTTGGTCACTCAGAAGATACCATTCAAAAAATTTCTGAAAAGTTCGGCTGCCTACTTTTTCTTGGCCTTTCGTGTTCAGACTGTTCTAAGCCCTTTCTTCAGAACGTCTTATCTTTTCAATCAACTTTAATCTACAACGTAGAACTTATATTTATATGCCCAAAGAAGAAGTTTTTGACTTCTAAGCTACATTAGAACAAAAGTAATTAATCCAACTGGATGTAAATCATTATCAGGAAACATTTTATAAGATAGCATAGGCAAACCTCTGGATAACCAGACCTCAATTGCGCCCCGGCGAATCCTTAGCATTTGCTCTTTTATTCAATCCAAAAATATCATTTCCACTCCACATCTTTTGAGACACCTCAAATTGTTTAAAAGAACACCCAAGATTAATTTCTGGAGAGGTTAAGCTGGCGTGAAAACGGGGATATAATTAGTCGTGCCTACATTAAAAACCTTGGGACACAGAATAGATAAGTACAGAAGGTCGGTTCCGTATGCAACGGGCAAAAACGCACGCACAGTTAGCCACGGCTTTTGTACAGTGAGTGCAAGCGTACTAGCGAATGGCATTCGTTTCAGATAGTCTGCGATAGCGTACCTACGCGTCTATAGGATGAAATTGAATTCATGGGCATCCTTTTAAGGGGTCATATTACTGATCATTAATTAACATTTTTTACTATGGGACCAAAGCTGAAATCGTGAAAAAAATAATCAGCTGTTCCCTACATTTTGACGAGTTATGCGAACATAAATATAGGGAACATCTGATTTTTTTCACGATTTCAGCTTTGGTCCCATAGTAAAAATTGTTCATAATAATGACCCCTTAAAAGGATGCCCATGAATTCAATTTCATCCTGTATAATTATGTGCGTGCGTCTGTTTTCGTCCGATGTACGGAGCCAGCCTTCTATACGTATCTATTTAGTGATTGAAAGGAGCTATGTAGTCCCGAAGTACATTCAATGGAAGTAATTAAGTGTATTACGACGGAGGAAGCGAAATGAAATACATTGTCACGTGGAGCGCCTAATTTGGGACAAATGGAGTAATAAAGACTTTTGTTTCGGTTTGATATGCAGATTTTATGGTATGGAGTGTTTTTTAAAAGTGTTTATTGGCAGTAAAAAGAGGAAGTCGGGACCGGCAGGCTTATTACGTAAAAAATAGCAATCAACAATTATCGCTCAGTCATCGCGCGATCAATCGCTTAATGTTAAAAAAATCGGTATTATCTAAAAAGTCATTCGCTAATTGCTCGCTATTTGCTAATACAGTAGCGCTCAAAAGTATTTTGACAACATAAATATCGTTAATATGACTTTTAAAATAAAACCCTACGGGCAAATGTCATAAGCATAGTGTAGAGCAGTGGAACTGCTATTGTTTAGAAGCGTCAAGTTTTGACTTGTTTGTTTACATTTTACGCCGCCAAACGAACGTGGCCCAACGCGGGCTCAAAAGTATTTTGACATGCATTTAGCTTTGTGGATTCATACACGTTACATATTACTAAGTTTTAATTTCTAACTTTTGTTAACTTGTTATTGTTATTTCAATATGCCTAAGTGTAAAGAATATTCGAGTGACTTTAGAAAAGCCGTTATTAATGCACTAAAGCAAGGACTAAAACAAACAGAAGTTGCTCGTATATTTAATGTGTCTCGGCAGCTTGTTAGTGCATGGAATAAAGTGTATTTAATAAACGAAAGACTGTCGAAAATAAGTCTCGAAGTGGCCGGCCGAAAAAAACTTCTCCTAAAGTCGATCATATTATAAAAAAGTTCGCAACATGTGATATTCGGATGACAGCTGTAATGATACAGCATGAATTAAAAGAAAAATACAATAAAGACATTCACGTTTCTACGGTCAAAAGACACTTGAAACTCTTAGGATTACATGGCCGAAGACCGACGAAAAAACCTTTTATATCCAAGAAAAACAGAAAGTCCCGACTTGCATTTGCGAAACGGTAGTTATTATGGTCAAGATCAGAGTGGTCTAAGATATTGTAGAGTGATGAAAGCAAATTTAATTTAATGACATCCGATGGAATCAAGTATATTCGACGACCTAAGAATAAAAATATGACTATCAATACCAAATACCCACAGTCAAACATGGAGGTGGTAGTGTGATGGTTTGGGAATGTTTTTCACGCTCTGGAGTTGGACCATAAGTTCAGATCGAAGGAAATATGGATCGGTTCGTGTATGCAAATATATTGAAGACTCACATGCTACCGTACACCAAATACCATATGCCAGCTAGGTGGTATTTTCAACATGATAATGAGCCCAAACACAAATCCAAATACATAAGTGATTTCCTAAAACGCGAAAAGTCAAGATTCTGGAGCGGCCAAGTCAAAGTCCGGATCTGAATCCAATGGAGCATTTGTGGGAAGAGTTAAATCGCAGAGTGAGAAGACAAAATTATTCGAATAAAAAAGCTTTTTATGAAGCTCTCAAAATTGAGTGGAATAATATTCCGATGAACCAATTACAGAAGTTAATTGATTTAATGTCGGCGCGATGTGAGGCTGTTATAAAGGCCAAAGGATATGCTACTAATTATTGATATGCTTATCTCTGTAGATAATAATTATTTATTTATTTTATTTTATTTTTATTGTGTTTGGGTGGCTTACAGCTAACAATACAAAAATTTGTAGTGATGCAATCAACGAAAAGCCATTTACAAGCCTCCACAGTTAGCAATACACTATTGTTGCACAAACTAATAACTAAGCATAATATTAATTATATAACTAAGCATAACGTAATAACAATTAAAATCCATCACAAACAACACAGCTTTTAGACAGGGCAGTACTAATTGTCGCTAAGCTGCTTGCAAACAAATCGATTGATGGGTGTTCGTTCATTACCATTTGGTTAAATGCTTTGATTGAACGGAGCAGAAAAGAATTGCTACGGTATACTGTGCGAGCGTAAGGAGCACGAAGAAGATTTCTTAAGCGAGAATGGCGAGGTGGAACATTCAGGGACAGCTTAGAAAGAAGTTCAGGACACTCGATCTTTGATTGTGCTATTTTCACTAGGAACCGTATATCAGATATATTTCTCCGAGTTACAAGTGGAAGTAAGTGGAATCGTACGCATCGTTCCTTGTAACTCAGATAAGGAATTTTAAATTTATAACCTAAGTATCGCGTGAATTTCCTTTGTATTCGTTCCAATCTGTCTGAATGCACTGCAATGCTGAATTATGTGTTAAAAACATTTTTTTTTCAACAGTGTCAAAATACTTTTGAACCATCCTTTTCTTAACTTTTTAAAAATTAAACTCTGTTTTGTTGCAAAATGGGCCGATTTTATTACTATTCTGTAGAATACTGAATGTCTTTCAAAAAAATAAACTAATGAATTTTATCCTTCATATTTGTTTTTAAATAACCCAATTAATATATTTGTCAAAATACTTTTGAGCGCTACTGTATGCACTTATAGCTACGACACTAGCGCCAAAATAAGTAAAGGAGCTATCTTCAGAACTAACCTAGTCGAGGTATGCCCACAGAATACATAGGGTGTGCCGTACTCATTGAGGCCTTACGATCACTTCAAGAAAATGCACATTTTAGTTAACTGATTGTTCCATAGAGGCAGCACAATCGCTAGTTTGCTAAGATGTGGCTATCGCTGATACATAATACCGATTTGCGATTGAAAAGCAATTATTGCGCAAATTTCGCTATCGCTAGGCTTCTGCAAGATACGTAATAAGCCTGCGTGTTTATTCTTTTATCTATCGTTCGTTGTTTTAAAATAATAATATGCTGTTTTGGTTGCTGGAATAACGATTATTAACAATAAAGTCAGTGGTATAAATAGCTGACAATGACAAACAAACGGCCTCAGATGGCAGAGATCTAAATCAATGAACTCCCATAAGTTTGATTCGAATGCATTTTATAAAATGCATAATTTAATATACTACGGAAAAAAAATTGTGTAAGTAAAAAACTGCCTTGCAGTTAGTTGCAGCTAATGTAGTTTACACGTCGGTTCCACATTCATTCACCGACACAAAAAACTCAAACTAAAACTTCAAACAAATCCAAAACAATGATCAATGGAGGAACTGACCGTGGTTTTACCCTACAATTCCCTTAAGGAAGACCCTTTACCAGAAAAGAATGAAACGAAGGCTACAAATAAACCCATAGGTAAAATAAACCGGTCAAGTGCGTGTCGGACCACGCACAATGAAGGGTTCCGTAGTTGGGATGAATTAATCCCAAGAACAAACTTAACATTGTAGTTGAAAAACATGTTCTCCCATACATTCCAACTACAAAATGTCCATAGTTAAACGAAAAAGTTTCAACCCACATTACACCTAATGTGGGCTGGATCTTTTTTGTTTAACTATGGACAAATGTAAGTTTGTACGCACAATTTTGAGAGATTTACCATGTTATTTTAAGACCATAGACTTCTTATAGGTTTTCCTGTAATCTATAGATATAGAATTATTTTCTGTATTTTTTTCAAAATTTTAAGCCCAGTAGTTTCGGAAATAAAGGGGGGTGGGGGAATGGTCAATTTTCGTCTATTTTCTAAAATAACTTTAAAACAGTTCATTTAAAATTATACAAAAAATCTATTTGAGACCCTCACCCTTTCATTTGATATATCGTACGGTACAGTTTGCAAATATTTTTTTGAAATTTTCTTATTTGCCTCCCAATATTGACCCCCATATTAAAAATTCATTCATTTACATTACACGTCTGTGTTTGGGTCACAGAAATACATACGCGTACCAAATTTCAACAAATTTATATTCGGAGCAAATTGGCTGTGACAGACGGACAGACAGACACATGAGTGATCCTATAAGGGTTCCGCTTTTTCCTTTTGAGGTACGGAACCCTAAAAACTCTTAAAAAAAGAGGTACCTACGTATATACGTAAGTAGGTATGTAAAGACAGATTGCTCATTGCCTACAAGCACCGAAATGACGCATTTCCGTCACAGTACCGCGCAAAGGGAAATATATTTTGACGCTCTTTATAAGAAAAAATGTGGAGCTATTTTTCATATGTTTCCATTTCCCAAATAGGGTAATTGCGCAACTCAAAATGACGCAATAAAACGTAAAGAAATGTGCCCACCGTTGCTACAGAAGCTATATGTGTATATATCAAAGTTTCCAAGCTTTCCAAGCCGATACATCATTAAAAAGGTGGTTTTATACCGGCGAGGCGAAGTGTGGCTGGGATGGGCGAGAATTCAAATCACGCTTACCCTTTTATACCGAAAGATGTCCATGGCTATACCGCGCCGTCTCGCGCTGTCTCACGACGGCCAACGCTGTCTCACAACGGCTCGAGATGTCACGCACCGGCCATCGCTACCTCGCGTTATCACGCGTTCTCGGTCAGCTGTGTCTCGCGCGCCTAATATGTTTTGTCTCACGATGGTTGGAGCGAGCCGGCGCGTGCTAGCGCGTGCCTGCGCGTGCCAGCGCAAGTCATCGCAAGACGTCGCGAGTCAGCGCTTGACGGAGAGAGACCGTGCGGGTCCTCGTGAAAGCCCGGAGTTGGTAGTTACAGATGTTAGTAGGTAAACTTATGATATTATTGCTTTATTTATGTGAGACTACACTTAACCGTGCCTAAGGAAGAAATTAATTAAACAAACACCTCCAGTTACAATACAAAGTTTATTGTAGAAATACTAAAATAGAGGTACACAACCAACTTTATGTGGGCGGTCAAACTACTCGTATACACTAACTCTTCTCTTATTTAAAGATAGGTTTTGGCCCTAACATACCCCGTCTCCGTAACAGGTTATGTTAAGGCAAATACTGACATGCGACTATAATAAACGATTACTCAAGATCGCTTTTTAGGGTCCGAGAGGTGACAACTGAATAACTTCTAGCTCAGATTAGGTAATTGTCAAACTATTGGTAGCGCTCATAGGAGGAATTTAAATCTTAACAAAGTTAACCCGAGACGCTACTATGCGAATGAATATTATAATAACTGGTTCGATTTCCTAGCTCTATACATAAGGCCTAAATCCCTATCAGGACCATACCAAAATATTCAGTATAAAAAGTTATAATAACCAGTCTCTCACTCACCCGAGAGGGGAGCAAAACATTAATGATGAAGCGACTCTAAGGGCTTATAAATAGGCAACACTGAGATAGAATACACACTCATTTAAACCCTCAACGAACAGAGTCACTATAACCTCTCAATTAGCAATTCGCACTCAAATTACTAATAATGCTAATAATTGTTTATTATTGTATTATATTGTACAATTGCTGTCCTTTGTAAAATACAATAATCGCATATGCTGTTTACCTGTATTTGGGTGTGCAGTAGAACTAAGATCTATTGTTATGTATTTTCTATGTATGTATCGATGTAACATCTGTTGGTGAACCATAAATAAATAAATCAATTAGCAGAACAAAAACCCTTGGCATGGAGGTCCACTAATAAACCTGGAAATCCCTCGTTGCAAGCTCTGCCTGGGAGCTAGGATTCAATGGGACAAGATTGTGTGTCATACCTGAAGCTCAAACGTCTCTGACACGAAGCCCATACATGTAAAGTCTTTCATGCGGAAAACGCCTACTTACAACCAAGTGTCAGATCCCAAACTGTATTCTGCTCAATCAAAGGTACAACATCGTGGTTCCACGTCGTTCCTTGAACCTGAAAGTTCAGGCTAGATATAATCAGCCACTTGTAATCAATAACCACCTAATAGCCCTGATCGGTAGTCAGCAACAAATTACTGGCATGCCTTGCACAGGTCCTTCACCTATATGTTCAGAGCTACTACAGCTAATGTCAGCCCTGGATGCCTACCAATATAATAGCATATCCAATGGAAATGGTAAAATTCTTGATTTATTCATTTCGAACATAATCAGCACTTTAAGCCCTCCAATAGACCCCTTACTACCTATAGACCCACATCACCCTCCGTTTGTTGCAAAAGTATATCAATTCAACCCATGAAAAAATACGATTTCCGTAAGGCCAATTATGATGTTATCAATGAACAAATCAATGAAATCGAATGGTCAATCCTGTTGGATCATCTTTCTTCCGAAGAAGCGGTGGAAAAATTTTTTGACGTGCTGAGCGACATTGTTTCACCGAACGTTCCTTTGATGAAGTCTCGAGCGCTTGACTTTCCTGTTTGGTTTTCTCCTCACTTGATTAAGACTTTCAAAAAGAAACAGCGCCTTTGGAGAAAGTGGAAGAAGTTTAAAAATATTAAAGACTATAATATGTTTTCTGAACACCGAAAAAGTTTTAAAGAAGCCTGTAACAATTGCTATTCCACCTACATTAAATCCGTTGCGGATAATCTAACTTCCAATATTAAATGCTTTTGGTCTTATATATCAAATCGCAAAGATAAATCAAGCATACCATCTACGATTCATTACCAAAACCTTAAGAAAAGTGCTCCAGACTTGGTTTGCAATATGTTCTCCGATTACTTTTTGTCAGTATTCGAACCTGCTGCATCGCCCACGTTGTCGACGTGGACACCGCCATCTCGCTGTGACGCTGACATCTTAATCGACAACTTATGTATCGAGGAACCTAAATTAGTTCGAGAGTTGAAAACCTCGACCAAAGGGGCTGGCCCTGATGGATACCCAGCTCTGTTTTTTAAGGCTACTGCTGATAGCATCTATAGACCGCTTCATATAATTTACAATAAATTTGACTGGCCTGTTGGTCTAGTGGTTAGTGGCCCTGACTGCTATGCCGGAGGTCGTGGGTTCGATTCCCACCCAGGACAAATGTTTGTGTGATGAGCATGATCATTTGTTCTGTGTCTGGGTGTAATTTATCTATATATGTATGTATTTAGAAATATATAAGTATGTTTATCAGTTGTCTAGTACTCATAACACAAGCTCTGCTTAGCTTGAGGCTAGACGGCGTTGTGTGATAGTTGTGGAATATTATTATTATTATTATTATTATAAATGCCTTGAAGGGGTGTTTCCTGAAATATGGAAACGAGCCAATATAACCGCCCGTACACAAGGGAGGCTCGAAACATGATATTGAAAAATATCAACCAATTTCAATTCTGTCGACCTTGTCCAAGCTATTTGAAAAACTCGTACATAACGAAATCTATCCAGTCCTGCACAACGTATTAATTCCTGAACAACATGGTTTTGTTAAACACCGATCTACTGTTTCCAATTTACTAATCTTCACCAACTATCTTTTTGAAAACATGGATAGACGTTTGCAAGTGGACGCAGTTTACACAGATTCCAGAAAGGCCTTTGACAAGGTTGACCATGAAATTTTACTTAATAAAATTGCATATAATGGCATTCGTGGAAACTTGCTCCGGTGGTTTTCATCCTACATTAAAAATAGAACGCAAAAAGTTGTTGTGAGCGGCCATCAGTCTGATACAGTGTCTATAACTTCTGGTGTTCCACAGGGCTCAATTCTGGGACCACTCCTATTTAATATTTATATAAATGACATTGGGAAGTGCTTCTAAGGTACTAAATTTCTTATGTATGCTGATGATTTGAAAGCCTTTAAAACTATTACTACTATAGAAGACTGTTTAAAGTTTCAAGATGACTTAGATAGACTCTCAGCATACTGTCTTGACAACAAACTACACTTAAGCGTCTCCAAATGTCATTCTATAAATTTCACAAAAAACAAATTTATCACCAATTTTAAGTAAGTAATGCCGTGCTAAATAATGCCGTGCTGAGCAGCACCTCTGTTGTAAGAGATCTTGGTGTTCTACTGGATAATAAGTTATCGCTTAATCAACACGTATAAAATATAATTAATAATTCATTTAAGATGTATGGTTTTGTCATGAGATCATCTACCGAGTTCAAACGGCCCTCCACCTATCTTTACTTATACAAGACGCTTGTACGCTCGCAGCTCGAATATGCGGTCCCAATCTGGAACCCGTTTTATAAGAAATATATAGATATGATCGAGAAGGTCCAGCGTAAATTCCTTCGCGCCATGTACTTACTATAGGTGCTGTAAAAGGTGTTTGTCATATTCGCAATTACTAAGCAAATATAGTACTATGTTAACATTAGAATCTAGACGTAAGTTTCTGGAAGCCAACATACTACATTGTATTGTTCATAATCACTTCGATTCCATTGATCTCACGAGTAAGTTATGTTATGTGGTCCCCCGCACTGTCTATAAGCGTAGTGTTCGTGCAGGTACATTGTTCGCTGTAAATACCTGTCGGACTAATTCAGGACTGCGTTGCCCTGTTCGTCGTATGGTGGAATCGTATTCTTGCAACTTCATTGACATTGATATTTTTGTATGTTCAAAATCGAAATTTAAGTCCAATGTTTTTAAAATTTTATCTAATAATAATAAGAAATAGTGCGAGTCCTTTATTCAAAATTTAATATATTTCAATTATAATTCCTTTATTTTTTTATTTGTGATAATAAGGGGCAATCCCAAATTTTTAATACATGTATATATATATATGTATGTACATGTATGGCGATGCCTAGCAGCCGGGAAGGGATGAGCGACGTTTTTTTGCGAAATCGACTTGTATAACGAAATAGCCGTAGAAAAAAAAGCCGAATCTAACCATATATACAGGTGATTTCGCAAAGGGGTGTCGCTTGTCCCTTTTTGGCTGTTGGGCGTCGATATATGTGTGTGTGTATGTATGTATGTGTGTATGTATATGTATATATATTTTAATAATTAATTACTTGTATTGTATTTTAATACCTAATCATTTATTTTTTATTTAATATATCTGAGTAATGCTAATCTAGTGGCACTTTTAACATTATCTTAATTTTGTTAACATGCGGATAATATAGTGGGCTGCAATATTGTTAATACTACTTATGAGCCTATACGAGTATTATTGTTATTTGTATACTTTTTATATTGTAGCTGTTTATTGTCCCATATTAAATAAAATAAAATAAAAATAAAATAATTGCAACCAATTCTCAAAGCATCCGCGGGGGACAGAAAAGATTGTAAAATACTTACAGCTTAATTCGCCATAACACATATAATAATCCCATCGGGATCATCTGCACACCGGCCAAAATAACACAGGACCGGTAATATCTCTCAGTAATAGGTCAAGAAAAATCTATCTCAACCCACGCATTGTGGCGTGGTCTCGATCAAAAATGTCTTCCTCTGCTCCACATCAGCATTTCCGGTCATCCTCCTAGAACAGCCTATCACAGACAATACAGACACACAAGCAGAGTCCAATGGATTTCCTTATTCGATCCCGACAATCATTTTCCTTAAGCAGCTTTACAATTAGATGTTGGTAAAAACTTTGGGATAATTTTCATTAATTATCAAACAATTAATAGCAGAATATTAATTGTAAAAACCAATATTAATCTTTAAAGATTGAACCTATCGCCATCTCTACTGCCGTAGTGGAAATAATGACAGATCGATGTCAATAACTTCCTTTAATACCAAAAGATGTTGCTGACAGCCAAAAATATTCTGCAACGTCACACTCGATGGCCGGTGCGAGATTTGTTAATCCGTTTTACAAAGTAAATAAATATTCTATTTTTATAGCAATAAAGTTCAGTATTGTGCTAACAAATATTTTAATTCTCGCCTCGCACAAATTCGAGCATCTAGATTTTTAACACGTGGATAGTAATTTTACCATACCAGTTCTCGCCCATCCCCTCCACGCCTCGCCTCGCCGGTGTAAAACCATTTTTTTACTCAGTTACGCAAAACAACAAAGTGCATGCATTTAGGTAGGTATGTTTATTACTGCCAAATCTTACCAATAATAATAATTATTAGGATAACCCACCTAGCTCCAAGCACACATACACACACACAGGCTTTATTTTTCTTTTAAAAACCCTCAACCACACCACCATCGTCATTTGGCAGCTACACCATACCCACCATTAAATTCACAGCAAATAAAAACCCACTCAACTTATCAAATGAAATGCTCAACTTCGCACATCTCTGTAAGAAAAGAGCTCCGAATAATTTAGCCACCGGCTTCCAACTGCTCCACGAATACTCAATTACCACTTTTTTGTCTCAGTAGTACACTTTGTTTCTTGTTTTTATTTTACTTTCCGCCCCAACGGAGACGGAGGGAATACGTATTAACGTCAAAGACGGCAACGTTCTGCTGTAGTTTTAAAGTTTTGTTCTGAAATCGAATTTGAAAATTGTGCCAGCAATTTAGATTGATTCCTGATTTATAATTAGAATTGACATCTAAGATCTACATATTTGAATCAATTTTAAATTTTAGGTTTAAATCGAGTTGCATACTTCTATGGGCCTTTCATATTTATAGTATTTTTAACACGCTTTTATAAGCTTGGTCTGTACCTATGTATCTACGAGTATGTAACGGAATCTTTGAACGTGATTTTCACCCACTTCAAAACGTCGGATTGAATTGAAACTTCGCACACTTATCAAGGACCGATGACAATACAATAATTTAATAAGTTTGTCCGGTTATTCTGATCAGGATCTTCAGGATTAACGATTTTTTCCATATCTGAAAACACGGTATTGTCTTGTGCCACGTACAAAGGCGTGTACTGAAGCATATGTGACTTATTCTTTGAAACAAGCATATGACTACTGGACTACTGGCAGGATCAACTGGGGAGTTTCGTATATTTCGCAACAGAAAAAAAATGGTTTAAAAAACTATAAACAAACTAAAAAAACACGCTTTCGTAGCTAACCGAACCACAGATTAATTCAGATGGGACACTCCGCAGTTTAGGTACGAAGCTACAATTACGCGGCGGGCCTATCTCACTGAACCAATTCAGTACGACTGGCGTGGTCAAAAGGTATAAGAGTTACGCGTTAGAAAGAGAGAACTTGTAGGCGAATATAACTGTAGGGAATAAGCGTTATGCGACCTGAATTGCACTTTTTATTTATGATTTTGCGGAGTGTCCCGTCTGTATAATCTATAGAAAATAATTTCCTATTATTTCAAAAAAAGAATAGAGTGATTAAGAAACAAAACAATTATTTGTTATTTTGTTTTTTATAAAAATAATCAAGGTAAGTATAAAAAAACAAATATATTTTAGACTGTTACAGTAAGTTCTTTCATTTGATATGTCACACGGTTCAGTTTGCAAATCTTCTTTTTTAATTTTCTTATTTGCCCGCAAAAGTGGACCGATACTCAAAATTAATTTATTTACGTTACACGTCCGTGTTTGGGTCACAGCAATTCATATGTGTAGGTACCCAACTTTATAGGTCCATTAGATTCGGAGCAAATTGACTGGGACAGACGGACAGACAGACAGATAAATACACGAGTGGTCCCATAAGGCTTCCGTTTTGTCCTTTTGAGTTACGGAACCCTAATTATTGGAACTCCTATAGGATGACCTCGTTCTGTCAAGACCTTTTTCTCAGAACCGCGTGGAGGTATCAAGTTGAAATAAATATCAAAAACTTAGATCTACCTCCCTTGGAGCTGTAAAGAAAATCAAACGCCCAAGTCAACACATTAAAAAAATGCGGCCATTTATGCCACACATTCGACATTTGTAACTAAACTAAACCCTATAAATATGGTACCTACTTCCCGTTGACCTAGCAGCATGAAGATTGGCGAGAAGCAAGGTAGGTATTACAGTTCAAGTAAAGAGAAGAATCCGAAAATTGGTAATTTATATCAACTGCAAAGTTAAGTCTGTACTTCAATCTGGGATCGGAAATTTATAGGCCGTCTCTTGAAGTAACATTTAGTCTGTATTTCATTTCCACTCTATTTTAAAGTTATTTTTAAACTAAAAATTTAAGTTTGCCCTTCAATCCAGAATTGGAAATTCAGACAGCCGAGCGAGCACAGCTTTGAAACGGAACTCTCAGGGCGCGAGTCCTACTCACACTTGTCCGGTTATCTAAAAAAAATAAAACAGCATTCTAAGATTCTAAATGTCATACTTAATCACCATTAATTTGTAATATCTACTCTAGTGCCGACATTGACCACGTAATTTCGCGTTTCCACAGCCCGTCGAGGTCCGTCGCGGCCAGTGCCCCGTGCCGGACATTCCACGGATCATCCCATACATTCTATCAGACGGGCGACGACAGGCCACCGCAGGCCGACTGTTCCCACGGCCTGTCAGCCTGGCCTGGCACAGTCTGGCCTGTGAGAAAGCGAGCTGTGGGACCGCGGCATAATACTTACCTGTTAGAAAGATTATTTTATGACTTTAAATTGTAATAACTTTTGACTGAGTAGGCTGATTTTAATGAAATAAAAAAATGATAATTAAATGTTACGATGTTATCAGGATAACAACTATGACTTTGATATTTCCAATCCCTTCAATCTCCTGAAAAAAAGTACACAAAAATTTAGTACTACATATGAAAATCATCCCGCATTTTACCCCCTTGGGAAATGATTTTACAAAAACGCTGAATTACGTAATTCTTTATTTAACACCAAAAGCATAATTTTTAATTGTCATATCCCTAACTTAAGAAATGCTAGATTACCCATACACAATTTAATCCCCTCTATCACCAGGGTTTTAGGATAGGATGATCTTTAAGACAAAAAGTAGCGTATGTCCTTCCCCAGGATGCCACCTATCTACTTTCCAAATTTTATCGAAATCCGTTAAGCTATTTAGGCGTGAAAAGGTAACATCCAGACAAAGACAGCAGACGGAATTACTTTCAAAATAATATTCGTATGGATAACAAAATCATAATAATAAAATATAACGATGCTTTCAATAAAATAATAATGACTACTTAATTTTAGGAAGGTGTGGCATAGGGGTTTAGTAGCTAGAGAATGGGACTCAAGTGTCACATAAAACAGAGTTTAATTTTAGGTTAAGCCATAAGTTACAGAAGAGGGTCGTAGATTCTAGTTGTAAGGTTCTTTGCTGAGGTGTTATAAAAAGTGGAAGGGTACTGCCCTGGGTGGACCGTCTGGCTGGCGCTGCGGTAGCTCGGCGTGTTCGGCCTTAGTCGCCGGTTAGAGGGCCGTGGCTGGTGCGTAGTTGCCGGGTATAGAGCCGCGTCTGGCGCGGGCTTTTTTTTTTTTTTTTTGTGGATGGGAAATCATCAAATAACTTCTCCCGCTCTGGGTGGAGCGGGAGGGCGTGTCAGACTTTTACTGACTAAAACCCACCCGTGTTCCTTCAGTTGCCTGTGCCAGGGCCACGGTAACTCTTTCGTACAACCCGCAACCGGCCTGGTAGAGAGCCGCTTCTGGCGCGTAGTTGCCAGGTAGAGAGCCGCGTCTGGCGCGTAGGCTGCCATAGAGGTTATGGCCGGTAGTCTAGCCAAAGGTGTGGTCTAGCCGGGGCGGTGATTGTATCCTTAGTAGCGAAGTATCCGAAGCTGTGAAGTATCCGAAGCCGTGAACCCTGGAACCACGCAAGGGTGCGTCCGTGAGCTCAGAGGAAGATCCGGTAAGCCTCTGTGATGGGCGTAGTTTCCTAACCAGACGAGTCCGTAGCCCCAAGACAAGGAAATGGGTCATTGGAGAGGAAAATCAACATCACAGTGGTTTACAAGATCATTATTTAGAATGAACACAAGATAAAACACAGTTACAGTAATATAAAGATTCTCCTAAGGACACTATGAGTACTCACCCAATTTCGGGGAGCTATACAGGCTTCAGTGGTTGTGGCGGAAAAGGAGTGAGTCTTTAGCAAGTACTATAGGGAGGTGAAAGTAGTAATTTCATAGATTAAATATAAAAATCGCACAGATAATTAATATCTAGCTTTAGAATTCGTTATGCTACAAAGGTATTCACATCGAAATCGAATCGCCCATCATCATTGTAATAATACCGGTCGTTATCATATAATGCAAGATAGATAAAACATACTTCATCTAAGTCATCTATTTTATACTGAAAACTTGAAGACAAAACAAACCTACATACCACCTACACCTACCTAGTACCTACTACCTAGCTAGTTGTAAAACTAATAACTTTAATCTGAATTTCAAAAAAAACATTTAACATTTCAAAGTAAATTGATTTCAGAGGACGTAAAAAATGTTTACAACCTCTTCTATCAGCAAACAAAATATAGGTAAGGTAGAATTTAAAAATGTTTCTATATGAGTTTATATTTCGAACAAACACAATATTGTTTTTTTTATAACTAAGCCCGCCATTTTATGAAAGCCGCTATAACTATACAAGAGTGGTTACCATCTGGCAAAGTGAGATTTTCAGAGAATTTCCACTAAACGTGGACTAAAAATGTGTTTAGGGCTTCAACATTTTAGTTTGTTACCTCTAACCTTCATTACGCTTCTCTACATGAAATTTTTATTATAACAGAGGCATCATAAGTTTTATAAGCACGTGTGAAAATTATCCATAAACATTTTTACTGCTCATGTATGTAATTAGAGCCTCGCGCAAATAAAGACACCTTTATTATAGATAGTAAAACTTCTTTAAAAGCATTTTAAGCTTCTTCATTTTAATTTTATACGTTAACGCTTCCTTAGATTTCCTTTCAAAGCAGACTTAGGGTATTATTCACTACTATTTTTAAAGACGGTCTCTTATTTGCACAATGCAAATGTGACTAGAGAAAGTGAATATAAAAAGTGGAACCGCAAACCGTTTCTTTCATTTATTTCTTTGATAAAGACGGAGTGGGTTGGAATTTTGCAGCTGAGGCCAATTGTTACTTTACTCGGTCGGATTTGCATGTTGGTAATGCATTTCTCTTTCTTGGAAAGAAGGATGAACTGATGTTATGTCAGTATGAATAAAAAGCAGATTTTCCTTTAGTTAGTGAAGCTTTAGCATTAATGCTGAATCCGTAATCGGTTATTTTGTGAGACTCTTTTTATGTTCGTTTGTTATTCAGCATTTAAATTCCTTTGGTTCAATTGTGTTCTGACATTACTATCTTGGAGTGAAAAAATTTGTGTGAAAGCGTATTTTGAAACCAAAAGTCGGCTTCGATGTTTAATCCTCTGATCTTACATAGGTCAGTTATGTTTTATGATGGGTACGTTCAGAGCTACATCTTGAGTCAATGGATTTTATAATAATTGATACTTCGACGGCAAAATTGCAATATTTTCTTATATATATTTTGCAATTATTTGGCAAAAATTTCGACTGAAGAAGTTCCTTGTACAGACGCCAGCACATCAAGCTACTACAATCTGTCAAATTTCTTTAATAGATTTTCAACTTTATTGCTAAAGCATTTGGTTCAAGCTTGATTGGGAAAATTTTACAGTTTCGGGTAGCTTGATGTGCTGGCATCTGTACTTCGTTTTGATGAGCAAATACTACAAAATAAATAAATAATAAATTAAATCAATTCGATATTATTGCCAGCATTAACGATATTATTCGTTGAGCTCATGTCACCGCCGGGGTACCAGCGGTGTAAGAACCAAACGGCTTGGTACGTGACGATGGCAAGAGACCAGACGGCATGACGTTGTTGCCTTGGAAGGTGTGTAGGCCTCTGGTGTGGGACGCAACCTGTGTCGACACCCTTGCGCCATCTCATGTTCCAAGCTCGCGTGCTGTGCTGGCGCCGCTGCGGCGGCTGCTGAGACCCTCGAGCGGCGCAAATATTGTAACCTTATGGGTAACTACAGTTTTGAGCCGTTTGGGGTCAAAACGCTCGGGTCATGGGGCCCGAGTGCGCGTCTTCTTTTTAAGGAAATTTCTCGCCGACTGGTCTACACTTCACATGACCAGAGGGCTGGCTCGTTCTTTGGTCAAAGAATTAGCATTGCCATTCAACGTGGCAATGCTGCCAGTCTTCTGGGCACGTTTCCGGACGACAGCAATACGGACGAGTACTTCGACGCCTAAAATTCCTAGTTGTATATATAGTTAGTTAGGTAGTAATATAATTTTGTACATGGTGTAAATAGTTATAAATGGGTGGGATGCAACCTGTGTCGACACCCTCGCGCCATCAAATCTTCTTAGCACGGCGGGTTGTGCTGGGGCGGCTGCTGCAGGAGCAGAAAACCTCAAATGGCGCAAATATAGCAACCTTATTGGGAGCTATACGTTTGAGCCGTTTGGGGTAAAAACTTTAGGGCCTTGGGGTCCGAGTGCTCATCGAGTACTTCGGGACATCGCCAAGCGGTTGGTCGACTCTTCAGGGGACCAGAGGGCTGGCCTAGTTTTAGCCCAAAGAATCAGCATTGCCATCCAACGTGGCAATGCTGCCAGCCTTTTGGGCACTTTTTCCATTGACAGTGATGCGGACGAATTTTTTGATGCCCTATGAGCTCTTCACCTTTTTATTTTTATGATTTTTATATACTTCAATCAATCAATCAATCAATCGTTTATTTTGTAAAACATAGGTATGGTTAATGGTTGTATATTGAAGTGGTTATATACTTGTACATAATATATATATTATATACATATATATATGACATTAAATTCGATGTTGTTATTAAGCTGATTATAAGTTACAAATAAAATTCCTGGAAAAGAAATCGTTTTAGTAAGTTAACTAGTATAAATAGTACTGTAGAAGGTCAGAGTCCAATCTGAGTTTGTACAGGGGTGTGTAGTCAGATAGTAAATAATACTCAATTAAACCACAACGAGAGGTATATTTAATTAAATCTGGCGAATACACACACACTTCTTAAAATTATCCCGACTCGCGTCCTAGCTAAAATCGAAGTGTGCTATTGTATACGCCAGATTTCATTAAATTAGGTATATTTACAAGAATTGCTACTAAATTAAAATCTCTTGAATCAAAACATTATAAAATTATGCCTATAATATTAGTTACTATGAAATGATGAAACATAATCGGTGCTACCTATTCAAAAGACCTAACAACAAACATTTATTTATGGAAAAAAACATTAGAATTCAACTATATTTTTAAAAATTTTCTACTGTTATAACTACAGAGTAACAACAAATGAACTAACGTTTGTTGTGGTCTATCTTTCAGTCTCCATGAAATTATTACCGGTTACCATGTCTGTCACTAATATGCTTAAAGTAAACATACACACAGCACATTCACGGATGATGTAAAACCATAAGTTAATAAGTATTAAGAGTTACATTGCAACAATGTTACTCTTATTTAATTTTTATAAAGTATCAATTAGCATGATTTTCGTGAGTTTATAAAACTCTCGGCGATCCTTCTAATTTATATCTTATCTCACCGAGATAAGACTTATATTGCAATGACTACTGATTTTACGTCGACTGCGAAAGTCTTACCTAAGATCTATGTTGTCTCGCCAACTTGAGTCGCCATCGACCAGGTGACAATTGGAGAGTGTCCCATCCACACACAAAAGCCAATGCCTAAAATTGGCGTCTTTTTATTTTTCCCGTAGCCGTCAACCAAATCTTGTTTTTCTAGTACAGAATAGTGTAACAAACGAAACTTATTTGACATTCATATCACTAAACTTAGTCCGAAATAAGATGTAAGAGTTAGAAGTGTTTATTAGGTTTAGAAGTTTATTAGGTTTGAGGGCAATTTTTGACTCCTTCTCTCTTCTCTCTCTCTCTCCTTCTTTCTTTACTTCGTACTCCTAACGCACGGGATATTTAAACAACGGCATACCTATTTAAATAATCAAAAACTTTTCACGGGTATCTATTTTCTGACAATTTAACACTAACCTTGCACCTAGGAGTCGAAAGTTGCCTACAAACCTAATAAAACACTTTTATAAAACAAACTTTTAACTTTTATAGAGATATGCATGTCAAATAAGTTTCGTTGACGTGACGTGAGACTGACAGATGCTCTCTTAGTTAGTTCGTCAGCTGCGTCATTAACCAGTGATCCGCTGCGAAATCTAAAGTTGCACCAATAAAACCCGTAACGATTCCTCGGTTGGAGTTAGTGGGTGCTGTTTTGTTGAGCAAATTAATAAAGTTCGTAGCTGACACATTTACTCTCGTTGAAAAAACAAAATAACACCAGCTTTAGACTCGACAGTCGTACCGTTACTGTAGTGGTTTTTTTTTTTTTTTTTGAATGGCATCTCGTAGTTGACCTAGAGAGGTCGAGACTACTTAACCGGACTATCCTGTGGCTGCCTTAAGAAAACTCAAAGCCTCCAGCCAGGGGCAAAAAACTTACAGACTAAGCGACTACACGCTAAGGGCTCCCCCTGTGGGGAACGGGCCTCGGCTTAGGGCGTCGCTGGGGGGAGGACAGCAAGATGGGACAGGCTGGATCAGATTAGAATTATTATTGTCAGGGGAGTTTAAAGCTACAGGCTCAGCTACGCCACCAGCTGGCACATCATACCTGAGCAAGGGACGGGGGGGAAACTGTAGTGGCTTCAAACGAACCTTATAAACTGAAAACCTTTGTCAGTCATCGCGTATACAAATTATTTACCCCCTTATTTTTGGCGGCTAGTATGTAGCGAACATAATTTAGCAGATATTTGTTCTAGCGGAACGTCTCCGGAACAACTTATCAGTTGTAATTAACATTTGTACAAGGGCACTGATTGGATGTGTCAGAATTATATCGATTGGCCCCTGACGGTGTTTGTTAATGAGAGTAATAATAAAGTACCGGAATTAAAAGCGTCTGTTAATTTCTTGACCAAAATAAAAATAATGATAATATTAATTAACAATCTAAAACAGAATATTGTGAAAGAATCTTTCAAAAGTTTTCATAATTTTCTAGATTGCAAAGATCGTTTGCTTGAATTTTAAGATTTTGACGAAAAAGGGGTGACATGAATGCTATTCACAAATCGGGAGTACTATCAATCTTCGAATTAAACGAAGCTCGCGATAAGTTGATAAAGTTTTTTCAAAATGCCTATTTGGAAGCGGAATTAAAAATTATTAGAGATAAGAAACACGTTGCTTCATTACAAAAATTATTTCTATTTATTGATTTAAACGACTTCCTCAGGGTAGGGGGTCGCATCAGTCAATCCGAACTTCCGTATAATTCTAAACATCCGCGTCTTCTTCCGAAACATAGTTTGTATACTAAACTATTAATCAATTATTTACATAAAAATATTAACAATGAATTTTTTTGGATATTTTCTGCTCGTAGCGTCATCAGATCCGTTGTATCTAAGTGTAAAACGTATTTTAAATGTAAACCGTCTTTACTGCAACCCGAAATAAAATCTTCGCCACCAACTCGGTTAATACATAATAAAGTATTTTCTAACGTCGGAGTTGACCTGTCGGAGGTCCATTTCTAATTAAAGGAAGCTTAATGTTAAAGTGACAAAGGCGTTTGTCTGCTTTTCAACAAAAGCAGTATATCTGGAGGTGTTATCTTCTCTCTCCGCCAACTGTTTCCCTGCGTGCTTAGGCAGATTCGTAGCTCGTAGAGGTCTATGCGCTGTTCTCTATTCTGACTGTGGTACAATTTTTTTGGTGCAAGTAAACATCTGTCTGAAATCCAAAGGTTCCAGCGTGAGACTCAAAAATTATATTTCGGATGGATCTCTTCAAAATTGAGACCAGATTTCAACTCCATGCCTAGGAGCTTAAGCCGATCAGTTACAGGAACAGATGTACCCCGAAAAGTAGGAGTTTGAGCGAGACGACTCCTTTTAGCGGAAAAAGACACGCTTGTGTTTTGGTGGCATTAAAAGAGACCAGATTATCATCACCCCACTGGGAGACAAGGCTTAAAGGTCAAATCTACCATGGCCTCTCTCAAAGAACGAGCTTCGGCCCCGCTGGTTTTTTCGCTGGACAAGTATCTCTCTGAAACTGTACTGTCATCTGCGTACCCAACAATACCAGGCTGAAGCAGGTCATTGATGTGCAACAGGAAAAGAGTTGCAGAGAGAACAGACCCCTGAGGAAGTCCGGCATCAATAGCCATAAGGTCAGAGGAATTTCGATTTTTTGGTCGCTTGGTATCTTATTAAATATTTCTACACACATATACAAACAGCTTTTATTATATTTAGCTAGCCTTGGCATGACATCCAGTACAAGCCTGTGAGGTTCACGTCGGTTTCGAGGATTGACATCGTCTGCTTTCATAAATAATTATTTATGCTTCCAAACAAACATACATTTCTCATGTATATAAAGAGACGGTAGTAGTAACAAACCAAGTTTCTGAAATACCGGCTGACAAGAATCGTCGGATCGAAGCCCGTTAATTGCTCGAATGCATTTTTTTTGTGAACAAATGCTCTATTTTGATCTGTGCTATTGCCCCACAAAATCAAGTCAGAGTCAGATAATTATTGTTCCTAACTAGTTTTACAATTAATGTGGGTAATAAAATTGGGAATGATTATAAATTAACAAACAATTAATAACAGTATATTAATTTTAAAAAACAGCGATTGAACTACACAATGAGCGAACCCAGCGCCATCTCTACGGCCGTAATGGAACTAATGACTGATCGATGTCATGAGCTTCCTCTAATCCCACAACATATGTCGCAATTCATATTTTGCAACGTCACAAGTGTCTTTGCCGAGGGTTCTTGTTCTATTCAGCCTAAAGGCGGCCAGGGCCTCCTCCTCTCGCACGACGAGATGTAGAGGCGGCAGTCCAAGCATTGGGTGTAGTTCTCATACAGCTAGTACACAAGCGAACCACTGCAGTTTTTCGAGATCTTTTCGGGCTGTGCTCAGGTCTGTCCTGGGCCACCAGACTAGTGAGCCGTATGTGACGATTGGGCGGACGACTGTGATGTATAACCAGTAGGTGACCTTGAGGATAATCCCCCAATTCCTGCCGAGCCACAGGGATATGCTGGCTTGTGTCGTGATGTAGTTGGAATGTTTTGCCCAATTCAGCTGATTGTCCAAAAATATGCCCAGGTATTTAGTTTGAGTTGGTAGGCTTAGGGCAGTACCAAAGAATCGTTTTAGTTTTAGTGTTGCCAACTTTCTCTTTTTTGTAAAGAGAATTAGATCGGTTTTTGGAGGGTTCACTGATAGTTGGTGTTTATTGCACCAGTCCTCTACAATTTTTAAAGCTTGGCGCATGAGGTTACATATGGTATTTTAGTGAGTGTCATTTATTATTATGGTTATGTCGTCGGTGTATATTAGGTGAAGTAACCTTTGTGATTGAGTGTTTTGATGAGGCTATCTACGATCAAGTTCCATAGCAGCGGAGAGAGGGCGCCCCCTTGCGGGCAGCCCTTTGCTACGATGGCCCTTGTAGTGATGTTTACTGTCACTTGCACAGCTCTCTGTTTGAGTATGTTGGTGATCCAGCCACTCGGGGTCAAGTACATGCTATTTCTGTAGAGAGCCATGTTGATACTCTTGAACGTGGAAATTCACCCTCGATGTGAATGAAGGCGGCCAGTGATGAGCATTTGTGGTCCACTGCGCATTCGATTTTGGAAACAACACTGTGCAGCGTGTATTCTGTTGATCTGCCAGTGGAGTACGCATACTGTTGTTTGTGAAGTGGTTTTACCCGAAGTGGTCCGTCTCGAATGTGCCTATCACAGAGTCTACCACAGAGTCTAGTCTAGATTTTACCAGGTTTGGGTATGAAAATAATCTTCACTTCGCGCCTAGTGAGTGGTATATATCTGAGTGCTATGCAGGCTCGGTAAATCTCCACCAGCCTTGGTGGCAGATGATCTACCCTCCACTGTAGTAAGGCTGGGAAGATGCCATCTCCAAGATGCCCTGCGGACTTGTATGGCTGAAATGTGTTGATAACCTACTTTATCTGGTCTTCTGTTACTATATTGTGGGCTCTTGACCTGTCTTAATCCGTTGGGGTTCATACTGATTCAGCCTCTCACATCCTGTCCTCTAGGATTTTACAGACTGGGAAGTGAGTCTCGAGAAGAACCTTACTGATTTGATGGTCAGTTAGTGTGTATGAGTTATCGGGTTTTTTCAGCGCGCCGTGAGTTTAGTCCTTATCGGTTGATAGGATCTTGAGAATTGAGTTAGTGGTGTGATGGGAATTTCTTTGGGTATGTAGGCGCAGATTCTGGGTTTGTCTGAGCCATGTGTATTGAGAATTAGCTTACCTCCGATGTTATAGAAGCCACATATTCTGTTCTTCCTGAACTACGGCTCTTGGATCAATGCGATGGTTCAGGGCTTTTCCTAGCCGTGGCAATCTGACTATGTTGGGTGCAGGTTGGAGATTAGTCTATATAATATTGAGGGACGATGACGGTGGTGGTATGGGGTTAGTCGAAGATGGATCAATCGGACATCCCCTCTATTCTGATTGTCGTATCGATGGCCCGGCGACGAAGCTAGCAGCTGCTCGTTCCAGCCAGGAGATGTGGGCGGTAGCCGGTATAGTGTCGTTGACTTCGTCTATAGCCGCTCTGGCCATGATCTCTTCGAAATGGGCAATGTCCGTGTTGTTCGTCAATGTCGGTATCGGTAATGTCGTCTTCACGTCGGTGCTATCGGTTTCACTCACACCTAAGGTCTAGGGTATCCGCCGAAGGCACTGGTGTCGGCGAGCCTGTAACTATTAATAGGTATTCCAGGTTCGGCTTGATGTATTCGGCCTCTTCCTCAATCAGGTTTCTAAAGGGCGGAGGGAAGTAGATTGCTACGGCCAGCCGCGCAGGAATGTCCTTCGTGGCCCGCGCGTTGGTTCTCTGAACCCCCTCAATGGAGTAGACCCTTACCCGTTTGGCGTCCCCTTGAAGTATGCTCGGTGAAGCAGTATCGTCAGAGCGCTCCATTTTCGCGGGCTCTGTACCACTCGGTTCAGGCTGCGGCTTGGTGCCTGGCAGGGTGTTGTTTGCCGGCAACGTCTGGTATAAGGCTTCAGATCGCCTACCCCTGGACCATCTAGGTCGAGGTCGGTCGTGAACCCACGACCAGTCAGCGTCAGCGTCTTGGGTTCGACTGGCGTCCCCGGCGGACTCTGCAGCGTGCAGAGGCTTTTCACGCTAGGTTGCCCCTTTGCGTACTTGCCTTCGCTCGTGTAGTTCCGCGTCCGGCCGCTTGTCACGCTGGGTTACCCTTTCGCGTACTTAAAGCTGGTCGCGTGGCCTAACGTCTGGCCGCTTTTCGCACTGGGTTACCCCTTCGCGTACTTGCGGC
Organism: Dicycla oo; assembly: GCA_948252095.1. Taxonomy (NCBI): domain Eukaryota; kingdom Metazoa; phylum Arthropoda; class Insecta; order Lepidoptera; family Noctuidae; genus Dicycla; species Dicycla oo. Next base: position 26,098,042 of record OX411715.1, on the reverse strand, counting down.
TGACCACGTGGCTCTACGGCCGGTCACTTTTTGTGCTGGGTTACCCGTTCACGTTCTTGTAGCAGGTCGCGTACTTTCTCTTCGGCGTCCGATCGCGCTTCGCGCTGGCTAGTGCCTTCGCGGGCTTTGCGCTTTCGGTCGCCTACTTTCCCCTTCCCCCCTTAGTGGTAGAGCTACCAGTGTGTCATTATTCCCCGTCCCTCTCTGTCAGCTCTGGTCTTGGTAATTATCTGGGTAGGTGATGCTCTGTTGCCAGAGGCTCATCGAAGGCATACTCCGGTGTTGGCTCGTGATTCGCAGCTGGAATTGTGTCAATAGGCGCGTTAGTCTCAGCCTGTGTAGTGGGCGCTAAATCAGCAGCCAGCCGCGCTGGAGATCGCGGCGCCAAAGAGCAGTTGCCCCCCCAGATTACGTTGGGGGCTTACGCGTGGTGTGGGATTCCCCGCCTTGGCCGGGACACACCTGGATAGTAATCTTACCGTACGTAAAATACGGACAAAGTATGAGTCATCAACACGAGTAGAAGACAATAGAGTAAACCAATAAATAAATCATAGTATCGTAAATTTACAATGTGCGGTAGGTTTTAGGAAAACAAATAAAATCCAAAAAAATTGGTACGCAATCATCCTAATGAAGAACAATCATCAATAAATCTACAAAGCTTTATGGGGCTATCAGTCACGTTTATAAGCCGTTTCCATCAAAATAATGAGTCCAATATTTTTGACTCAATCCGTTTGGGAATCATAACAAAACATTAAAATTTATTATAATAACTGAACGTGTTGCCAGCCTTAATTAGATTTGTTCAAGGTATATAGAAAGTGTACTGACAAGAATTTTAATTTTGTTTGTATGCTTAATGTGATGGAGAGATGATTGAGTGCTAATACACAATTAGAATTAATTAACTTCAGACGCAAAATTCCTTAAAATGTTTAACGTTTCTAGAGATTACTGAAACCGGATTTACGCCCACTGAGTTTATTTTTGAGAAAGTGTTTATGTAAGCATTTCTCTGAAATGTAGGTACCCTGGTATTCCAAGAATAGTCTCATTTAACAATGCTCAAATATCTTCTAAAACATTAAAGTCCAAATACAATGAATACCGAGAGCGCCACAAAGAGTTCTCAAAACTAACTGACAATATCGTTTTCATACTGCTTTTGTCAAGAACTGTAAAATAACCATAAAGTACATTTCTACTGCGGAGCTGCGATAAAAAATCCGAGCGAAACTCGAAAACATTTAACTTCACAACTTTTTGCGGACTTACACTCGTTTTTTTTCGTACTTTTCACTCAGTTCCCATTGACCATAATACAGTCGAGGCTTCTAAAAGTTCCCCGTTGCCTAACTTTAAAGTTACGAAGTATTTTAACTATGTATGGTAGCTGGAACGTCTTTAAGTAGTGCAAAAAAGGCAGAAGATATATCTTCCTTGAATGTAGACGCAATAGAATATTGATGAGGCTTACGAGTCGAGGCGGTGCTGGACTACTGTTTCGTTCATATGTAGGGGCAAGTGCTGTACCTATGGACACTTGTACCTGTGGACACAATCAGTTCCGACGAAACTAGTAACCCTAAAATTCTAATTTGAACGCGACCGTAAAGCTTTCTCTACGGTTGATAGTTTTGACGTGTCGCCATGTTTGTTTTTTGTGACGTTGTCTAAATGCCGGCTATGAAAGTTTTTGGCGCCAAAAAGTAAGTTATTTTGCTTAATTTAAATGAGTTTTACCGTCATAATACTTATAATATCGGTTTGATCGTGTTTGCACTATGATCTGTGCTGCTTTTTGTTTAGTTTGTGTTTTTTCCCCGTCTATAAGTCTGTTTTATCCACAAATTTAGATCAGTTATATTTTTTATGTCTGAATTTGTACCTGTGGACAAAAATATGAGTGTACCTATGGACTGTCCACAAATACAAGTGTTTTAAAAAGAATTGTAATGTGCCCCGATACACTCACAGCAGCCGTAAAAGAAGCAAACAGTGGAAATTCATTAAGAAAAGTAGCTGAAAAGTATAAAGTACCAAAGTCAACCATTTTTAAGTATTTAAAGTTACACGTTAACCTATCCAGATAAGTTTGATCAAAACAAACTATTCGGAGATTGTGTTATTCAGGCCATCCCAGAACCAGTTCCGCCATTCCAGAAAGATCAGATCAGTTGATACCAGACCCATCTATATTCCGAACTCCGCTTAAGAGTATAGATCCACAAATAACACCCGAAACCTTCCGCCCATTTGAAAAAGATAGTCCTCGAAAAGGTGCTCAACGTGGAAGAAAACCCGGAAGAACCAGGATTTTAACTAACACGCCAGAAAAAGATGAAATTCTAGGTGAAGCATTTAAAAAAGCTGAAAAGAAGAAAATCACAGTCCAGAAAAAGAACAAGAAAAAAAAACGCAAAAGCGTCTCTAAAAACAATTATTGCTGCCACAGCTCTTTCACAATCTGGTTCCTCAGAAGTTGACGCTAGCTGCACTAAACATCATCCAACTCCTCTGCTGACTAATATTTTTTCTGAACCTGGTTCTTCCAACGCACTTTCGAATGAAAACACTGAGAAATCAGGCGAAAAAAAAATTAAAATAATTCAACAAGAGAAGTTATCGTTCGTTAGATGTATGAAGTCTAAAACTTATTCCAAAGACAAAAACCAAATGCTCAAATGTAGTTTTTGCAATAATAGCTATCATATTTCGATCATCATATATATCATGTTCCGAAGTCACACAGAGAAAACTTTGAGTCTGATGATGAAGGTGAAGGTTTCGTTTGTGTGGCATGCTTCGTATTAGACAATGATGACGATAGCGATGAATGTACTCAAAACTTGTATGAAAAGTGTCGTACTCGTAATGCATACAAATAAGTTATTTGTATCTCTTTAAACAAGTTTGACGTTTGTTTGAAGTATTTTAGAAGACTATAATTGTTTTATTTTTGTTTTTCGTTGTCTAATTAATGTGAACCGTCCCTAGGTACAACCTCGTCCATAGGTACAATTTTACTGTACATAGGTACAATCGTCGGTTAAACCTGTGGACAAATATGTTGTTTTATTGAAAGTTGATTATTTTCGTAAGTAATAAGTGATATTGAGACTAGAATTATAGTTTAAGAAAGGCCGATTATCCCCTAAGACATGTGATGTGTTAAAAATAAAAAAAAACTTAACTAATGCAGAAATAAAAATCGTTTTAATCCAAATTCTGGAAAGTGTCCACATGTTCCGCACTTGCCCCTACATATTTAGGTAGTAATACCTAATGAGGTTCATGCTGATGGTTAGGTTGGAAGCAGAATTCTACCATGATTAATAGATGGCAATGCAATAAGAGATATATCGATGGATGGGAAAAAATACAGCAATATATAATATACAATGAAAACAAATGTTGTTGATCCATAGCAGCACCCGAGGAAAATATTTCCTCAGAAAAATCTTACGACGCTCCAGGCATTTACATCTGTAATTGGCTGTAGAACACTCGATGTAGATACCACACACCTTAAGCCTCATTGACAATGAACACTCTCAATCCGAGATAGTATTTTTGATCTCACAAGAATAGGTCGTCGTTCGATTCTTTTTTTTTTTTTTTTTTTATTTGTGATGGGTTTGCTCTTGACTCTAGTCTAGGTCAGAGGTGACAGAGACAAAGTCGACGATGGAGTGAGCTTACCCAGAAGAAGCCTGTTCACTCTCACCTTGAAGAGATTAGGGTTGTATACGTTCGGAAACACAGACGCAGGTAGTGAGTTCCACTCTTTTGCTGTGCGCATTATAAAAGACATTTGGAAGCGCTTAGTGCGAATTGGTGGAATAGCAACCAGGTAGGGATGGTAACTGGCAGTGCGTCTAGATGTCCGGTGGTAGAAGGGGGCCGGTGGAATGAGGTCGTGGAGTTCTCGGGCACACTCTCCGAAGTACAATCTGTAGAAGACCGACAAGCAGGCAACCTTGCGGCGATGAGCCAAGCTATGAAGCTTGGCATCCACCAGTTTTACGTCGCCAATGAGCCTCTTAGCTCTGCGTTCCACCGAGTCAAGCGCGGCTAGTTGGTACTTAGCTGATCCATCCCAAAGGTGACTGCAATACTCCATGCAGGATCGGACTTGCGCTTTGTAAAGGGTTAAAAGCTGTCCAGGCGTAAAGTATCGCTTCACCCTATTTAGGATGCCCAGTTTCTTGGCCGCAGTTTGGGCCTTGTACTCGATGGTGGCGCCGAAGTTGAGACCAGATGTCAACTCCATGCCTAGGAGCTCAAGTCGATCAGTTACAGGAACAGATGTACCTCGAAAAGTAGGAGTTAGGGCGAAACGACTCTTTTTAGCGGTAAAAAGACACGCCTGCGTTTTGGTGGCGTTAAAAGAGACCAGATTATCATCACCCCACTGGGAGACAAAGCTTAAGGTCAAATCTGTCCGCTCTACCATGGCCTCTCTCAAGGAACGAACTTCAGCCCCGCTGGTTTTTGCGCTGGACAAGTATCTCTCTGAAACTGTACTGTCATCTGCGTACCCAACAATACCAGGCCGAAGCAGGTCATTGATGTGTGATTCAATTGGATTCAGACGCTAACGTACGAGTGCGCTCATTGAAGGTACCACATTGCTTGAATATTGTAGGTAGTGCTACAATCTAAGTAGGCAATAGCTCAAAAAAATATTTATTTATAATCAGGTTGTAAATGAACGGATTTGACAGTGACCCCTAAACTAGGCATTTGCCTGGATCTTGGGAGTCAGTATTGTGCCATTTTCTGAGTTAAGTATAGTACGTAGTGAATACCACTAGTACACACAGTCAATAGTATTTCCTCCCGGAAGAGGGCACTGGCTCTTGTAACACAGGTTAACCACCTAGCACAAGTGTCAGGGACTTCACACAATTTGTAATCACTCTTATGTAATAAAGATTATTATTATTATTATTGCATAACAGGTACACATAAATTAAACTAAACTAAAATCAATAGAAATAAATCAAAATAAAACACTTAAAATATATTGCCATCAGCGTGAAATCAAACTAAGCAGAATAAAATCGTCAGCATGAGATCAGTAAAATAAAATAATAGTAATAATATTGAAACTAAATATAAATCAACAAAAATCTAATCAATTGTCATGAAATCAATTAAAATTAAGTGTAGAATGTAAGTGTGAGTATGTTTTAGAGAGTGTGAGTGTGTTTGGGCTTGTGTGCCTGTTGTGAATATCTGTCTGTATGATGTTTGTTACTTATAATAAATTATCTACGTATAAATAATGTTTTCTGTTTCATCGTAGGAGAGTGTAAAAAGCCATTTCTTTATTACCTTTTTGCACAGGGATATTTTGAGGTCTTTTATGTTGCAGCACTTTATGGCTTTGTTGTAAATGCGTGGAAATAAGTAAGTAGTCCGGGGAACGTCTAGTCATAAGGGATTTTACTTGGGGAATGGGAATCTTGATTGTACGCTTTGACATTATTTCTTGGTAATATGTGCAGAATTTTAATTTTCTATGCATGTGAAGTGGTGCGTTGAGGATAAAAGCTGTCGGACACGGAGAACTGGAATGTCACGGTAGAGTTTGTTGGTTGGGTACAAGAAAGACTTCTTGAGCATTACTGAGCTAACTGTTGAGGAAGTTACTTGTATCGTGTCAACGCGGCTTCATGCGCATTAGATCTTAGTTCTTAGTTTTTCTCTTCAACTACATAGGAACTGGTCAAGCTATGATCCGCAAGGTGCTAGCGGGGATCACTGTCCAGAATAAGTCAGATTATATTGACTCGTGAAGGTTTTGTTTAAACGCCGGCCACGGCGCACTGACGAGTGAATCCCGCGCATCTATCGTATGTTAAGAGGTTTCTAGTAGGCAGGAGTCCGGCATACCCTCTCGTCCTCTCAGACGGAAGGCATCAATGGGGGTTCTCTAGACAATTTTAATGCACCGAAGTTCGCAGAGGTGTGACTGGCACGCGGTCGTATCCCAGTATGTGCGATAAACTGCCGCAACGTTCACCTCTTCACCACGACAAGAATGCAGTATATTGTGCAGCTCTAAAAGGACTTAAATTCAAGACGGTGTGTGAATAAGTTATGAAAGTTTTTAATGAAAACAGTGGTAACCCCGCACAATGTAAGCTGCTACATAAGCTAACAAACTGATATAATGTTTAAAATTGTGGCCTTTGGAGTGGATAGGTACGACACTAAAAAATTTTAGCCTATTGAGTGGATAGGTACGACACAATAAATTGTGGCGTTTTGAGTGGATAGGTACGACACTAAAAATTGTGGCCTATTGAGTGGATAGGTAGGACACTAAAAATGGTGGCCTATTGAGTGGATAGGTACGACACTAAAAATTGTGGCCTATTGAGTGGATAGGTACGACACTAAAAATTGTAGCCAATCGAGTGGATAGGTACGACACTAAAAATTGTGGCCTATTGAGTGGATAGGTACGCTACTAAAAATTGTGGTCTATTGAGTGGATTAGTACGATACTAAAAGTTTCTTGGCTAAGCGAAAAAAAGCAAAATGAAGAGCATCCAAGTGAAAATAAGCCGCAAAATCCTTAATAACATAAAATCTCTTTTTGTTTCAGGTAAGTGCTCATTCTATTCCACTGGTAGGTACGATAAACACTGGTAGACACTGGTATTCGCTCTGTTGAACATCCTTCCTAAAATTATTTCTAATGATATGGAGAACAATGATATTTCACTTAGGCTCTTGATGTCACGAAGAGTGACAAAGGTACGGGACGATTTAGGTTAGCGCAGTGACGCTGGGTACGCTCTGATGAACACGTTTCAAACAATCTTTAAGAAAAAAAAAAAACACTATTAACTTCTTAACGATTCAAGTAATAAGTACCTAAGCTTTTGTCGGTTTCTTAAGTCAATGCCAAAGATGGAGTGAAAATAGAATTAATAATTTGGTTTCTTAAATACTAGCACCAGCGAATCCATTGTATTGATAAGACACTGATTTTTTGGCATAGTAAACTCTATCAAATTGTATGACGCATTTAAAGCCTTCAAAAGACAAACACGATCCAAAAAACTGCTAGTGCACAATAAAAACCAAGATAATATAACGTTCACAGTTCTGTTCGCCCCAAAAACGAAACGAAGCGTAAAGATAAGCTATTACCCAATGTAATCAAGAATCCATTCAATTAAAAAAAAAAAAACAAAAAAGCGAATCATTTGTTACTTCCATTAACAGGAATACTGAAACGTCGATACGGTGGACAACTGGAAAGTCGGCTCCTATTAAATTTCATTCTGTTTTACACAAAATGTCAATGTTGCTGTGAACCAAAATCCATCAGAGCCGTTTGGCTAGTGACCGACATTCGTTGATCAATAAATACGATATGTAGCGGTTCTAGTAGATTTAAATCCTTTGCAAGGAGGAGTGTGGTATTTTGGTACGGCGACATGGGCATGCAGTGGTCGTTTCAACATGTTAATCAATAACAACTTTAAAAAAAAAAAAAAACCCACCGACTTCCAAAAAAAAAAAAATCACTACAAAGTGAAAAATAACTTTAATTTCAGAAGTCGGTGGCAAAACACACCGACACCAAAGATCCTGACTTCTGAAAATAAATTTATTTTTCCCTTTGTACTATTTTCTTTTTGGAAGTCGGTCTAGCCTAACGTCAACTGCTCATCACTTTTTACAAAATATTGCTTTTCCCGATGCAGAGACGTTAATTGTTGAGGAGTTCTCCTAGTAAGAACCAGGACAACTGGAGCTGATGGTGAAGTCACTATTAGCTCAACTTCACCATATGCATTGCGATGAGCATAAATTGCTTAGTAACCATATTAAAGTACCTAATCGAATCGCAACCCGTGAAATACTTATTATTGAGTAGTTTCGATGGCCATCGGTGGTCTTCATTATCAGTTCCGAGTTATCTTTCCGAGAGCAAATGCACGACTTACTATAAAAAATATCCAAATTGCTATAGGTGTGCCTATAAAATTTGAGGGTTTCCCTCTATTTCCATGGGATCCCCATATCAGATTCTGAGTTGGTCACAATGGAACCACCTCGAGAGCATATTCTTTCAAACAAAAAAGAATTTTTGAAATCGGTCCACAATTGACGGAGAAATCGGTGGATAAATATATATGTACGCGACGAATTGATAACCTCCTCCTTTTTGTGAAAGTCGGTTAAAAATGAGTGTGGACTAACAGAGAAAATGTTCACTTTGTGCATTAGAAATGGCTTCGGACGGTACATACAAATGTATGGCTTGCAAGCTAAAACAGTAAAGTAATTTGAAGAATGCTTCATAAGTTCCAGAAAAATGTATAAAATTATAACTAATAATAATATCCTGGGACATTGTTCACACACGGTCATCTGATCCCAAACTAAGCTGAGCTTGTACTATGGAAACCAGATAACTGATATACTACATATACTACTTTTTTTCTTATTTGTAAATACATATAGATAATTACACCCAGACTCAGAACAAACAGACATGTTCATGCACACAAATGTTTGTCCTGGATGGGAATCGAACCCACGACCTGCGGCATGATGGGTGGTATCTTAACCAACCACGCCAACTGGCCTATCAAAATTATATCGACATTGCGATGAAGTAGACAGCAACATACCCTTCAACTTTTACCCTCTAACCTGCTGAGAAGACAGTATTATTATCAAAACTAACAAAGCCAAGCACTGTTCCAAAAATAATAGGACAATTACCGATAGCTTGTAAAGGACCAATTAAATGTTAGAATATCATATAATATTACTACGGTCGTTAGACCAAAAACATTGGCAATGTACCCACACAGATTTGAGGATTACTTGGGTAATTCATTACCGAGACGAGAAGAAAGCTAAGACTCGAAATCTCAAAAGGATTTTATAGTCTGACTTGAGACTGGTTGTAATTTTGTTGAGGGTTTTATAAACAAAATTAATTATATATTATATGTTTCTGGTACTGTACACATACTGAGTCGAGACTGTCTATGAGATAGATGTACAGAAAATGTATTTCTTATTAGTTAATCGCGTTCCACGTAGACATCAATACCTTTTGCTCATTAAAACTATAGAGTTACGGTACGGATGTCAAATATAAAAAAGGTAGATGATCAAGATGACATGAAAAATTACAATATTTATTTTGGTTGTTAAATATTTTATTAGAGGGGCCTATGGCTAAGTAATAACAACCGCACGTGTCGATCCGTCAGGTGACCAGCTTTATCAACACCCCTCCGTGCCTCGGAAAGCACATTAAGCCGTTGGTCTCGCCTGTCATTCGTGGATCTTTGACAGTCGTTACGTCGTCGTTAAGTTCCGCTAGGAGTAATAGTGTTCTGTGGTCAGAAGCCAGAAAACCTGATAACCAGTCTTACCAAGGGGTATCGTATTACCCAGTAACTGGGTTGTGGAGGTCAGATGGACAGTCCAAGACAGTCGCTCCGTTACCACTGGGCCACCACTGCTGCTAGTCCAAATGCGCACTGTTTAAACATGAAATTAAACATTTGCAGATATAAATACTTACAGATGTTTTTGCAGCCACTATAAAATCGGAAGCTTCATGAACAACAGGTACTCTAAAGGTAGTTTTACATCGGCGAGGAGTGGCCTGGATGGGATGGGCAAGAATTGAAATTTTGGTGTAAAAGGTCTAGATGCGCGAGGATGTACGAGGAGAGAATTGAAATATTTGTTAGTACAATATTACTACTTGCATGTATGCTACTTGTATGGGTGGTGCGTGATAGTGCGAGCCAGCGTGAGGTTGCGATGGCCGGTGCATGAAATAGTAAGCCAGCGCGAGGCAGCGCTGGCTATCGCGAGACGGCATGGACGGCGATAGACATATTTAAGTGTAAAAGTGTAAGCGTGATTTCAATTCTCGCCCATCCCATTCACGCCTCGCCTCGCCGGTCTTAAACCACCTTTAAGCATAATTTCCGATTGAAATATCGTGAAATACGCAACCTGGACTGATTTAGAAATAATCTTAAATATTTATTGCATGTGTTGTAAACACTCAACTGGCACAGACCTTAACCAGTTGGAAAATTCCTCAAGTGCTTAGCGCTCCTGTCGCAGCACTGCAAAAGTACATTTATTTCATTCCCACTTTTTGTATCAAGCGTGTTGTTACGTAAGGGTGATTTACGAATGCACAATTCATTGTAAAAGCGACAGTGAAAAATGTACTAGGTACATTATATAGACTTCAGCAAACGATTGTTTTAAAACTGTAATGCTTTCATCCAAGTAGTGTCCGCCCACTCCTTGGTTCTCACGCAGAAATGAAAATTTAGTGGCCAGTTTAGTCCTAGCTGAGTTTTGTGGCTCTTATCTTTATTTTTGGGAACAAAGGAAGCTGTTCACCGCAAGAACGTAGAATTTCCTGAACATACTTTAAATAGGTACTACTCGTATATATAATACTTGATATTTTAACGTTGTGGAAAACAAGAAAAAATGTTTGTAAGATTCGAGATCTGATCCTCTCGATCAATTGAATAAATTGAGGAAAGCTGGTTATTTATTGAAGGTACTTACATGAACAAGCTACTCAGAGAAACACATTTAATGGCCCTTTAACTGATGATAATGGTGGTCAAACTTTGCCTCTATTTGAAAAAAAAATATTAGTAGGCGCAGTACGAGTCCGTGCCATTTGTTTTCGTGAAAACAGATTGAGTACGGGGTCCGATACAGCCGTAGCCACTGTATTTGTTCGACATTAGACTTATTAGAAGACGAGTTCTTGGCTAAGTAATAACAGCCACACGGGTCGATCCATCAGGTTAAGCTACGCTTGCTGGGGTTGGTCCGTAGATGGGTGACCTTTACATACCGAGACTTCTCCGTGCCTCGGAAAGCACGTTAAGCCCTTGGTCCCGGCGGTCAGTTTGGCAGTCGTTACAGGTCGTCAGAAGCCCGAAAGTCTGACAACCAGTCTTACCAAGGGTATCGTTTTACCCAATAACCGGGTTGTGGAGGTCAGATAGGCAGTCGCTCTATGTAAAATACTGGTATTCAGCTGCATCCGGTTAGACTGGAAGCCGACCCCAACATAGTTGGGAAACGGCTAGGCAGATTGACTAGACTTAGTAGAACCATTGCATTCCTTAGTAAGCTTTCATCTTATAATATTTTTCAGTTCTGAGCAGATTTACGGCCGATATGAGACGACATCCTACACTTTTTTGCTATTTGCAACAGATTTTCTTACGGTTTCTACACAGCCGTAGCTATTGTATTTGCTTGGCATTAGGCTTTTTAGGCTTATTGCAGTCCTTCTGGTTCACATTTTCTTCAATTGAGGTTTTTTTTTTCATTTCTGAGCAGATTTACGGCCGATATGAGACGACAATATTTAGGTGAAGTGAACTTCCACCCGATGCTAGGGATTGACACTACTGACAGCTCACTCCACGCTCACCTCACCTATGTTTTCACGGTGAGATTTGTACAGAGTAGCACTGCAGGTAGTGTTTTGTCAACTCTAGACAAATACATCAAAATAACTGCCGGTCTATTCTGTAAAAATCTCACCGTGAAAACGTCGGTGAAGTGAGCTTGTTGAAGAGAGCTGTCATTCCACCAGATGCTAGGGATTGACACTATTGACAGCTCACTCCACGCTCACCTCACCTAAGTTTTCACGGTGAGATTTGTACAGAATATCAGAGCTGACCTAGCTAAACACGTTTTTGCGCTATACGAATTGATATTTCGACACGGAGTGAAAAGTAGAAGGTCGCGCGCATGCGCGTGCCGTTGCAGTGTGACGTCATTGGACTTGAAATTATTATAAACGTGGCTTATGTCTTGAATGCTCAACCATTACTCTAGCATTAAAAGTCTCGTAGTTATTAGCCGTTGAAATCTTACGTGTTTTTGTCGGTCAGAAATATTGAACCACCAGTAATGCTATTCTGTACAAATCTCACCGTTAAAATTTAGGTGAATTGAGCGCGGAGTGTCACGTGGAATGAGCACTCACTTCACCTAAGTATTCACGGTGAGATTTTTACAGAATAGACCGGCAGTACAGCGAGCGAAAAGAGGTTTTTACGTCCACGTCAAAAAAAGAAGTAAAGGCCTATTCAAACCTAAGCGGTATTCGCTGCCGCTATGGGTAGAGGTAATACCGCGCGGGTTTCGCTTAGGTATTTAGTATTATGTTTCGCGGCAAAAGCGGTACAGATGAATGAACAGTAATATTACCGCATACCCACTCGGTTTTCTCTACCGCAGACGGTAGCGAATACCGCTTAGGTTTGAATAGGCCTTTAGGTGACTGTTTGCTGTTCGATTTCACATTAATTTAGGGACTGACACTAAACATTATATAAATAACTAGCTTCTGCCCGCGACTTCGCCCGTGTGTTTCAGCCCACCGCGTCACGTAGCGTCACCCGCCCGCGTTGTTACTTCGTTTTTGCTTGCCGTTCTTTTTGACTTTTTAGTTTTGCTCGGCTCCTTAGTATTGTAGCGTGATGTTAAATAGCTTAAAAAAGAATTTTTCAAATCCGACTGGCAGTTTCAGAGTTTGGCGCGTTCAAACAAACTTTTCAGCTTTATACTTAGTACATATTACTTGATTTTGAAGCTAACACAAATAAGCAGAAATTACTAGTAATAAACACTGATAGCCACTTTATCTATCAGACTCAACTACACCGAACACAATACCAAACCACTACCCTAACGCTAAATCAAAATAGGCACACTATGAAATTCCGGTTGCACTATTGCAAATGCAGCCTGCACGAAATTGATCGATGCCACACGGTGACTGCGGCTGCTGATTCATTTGTGCACCTGTGCCCCAAGAGTAGATATGCGACAGAGACTAAACTTTTTAACTTTATAGGTAACCAAGGGTGAGGCAAAACGAGCGTAATTTTTTGAGCTGTGAGTCGCGTAAATAAGTCGCGGAATTTACGCCGCATTCGGTTTCATACTAAAGTGCTGTTTGTACTACACGCGGCGACGCAAAATTAGTTGTCTGCTGACTCTCGCACATTACTTCAACCAAATTCCGCTCGCGGTCTTGGCAAGCGTCAATTAGTTACAGAATGCGTGAGAGTCGACACAAACACCCCATACAAACGTTGGACAGCAACTGACTGAAGTTACGTTAACGGCTATGTGTGCGTGACGTTGATGAAAAATTATACAGTGGCTTTGCTCTAGAGGTAAGTACAGCTCAGTAAAATTATAGTGTTTCACTGGCTATTTTCATTTATTTGTCAAGATAATAAACTTGTTTAGTTACAAATGCATGTTGCATTTTAATTAAAATTAAATGTTCGTAAAATTATGCTCACGATCATCTCGCTAGCCATTTTCATTTATTTGACTAGATACTTTTGTATTTCCAATCTGTTGCAGTTTTTATTTGTTATTAAAATAAATCCAATGGTTTTTTTTTTTCATATTCAGTAAACTTTGCACACACACCATCGCGTAATTTTAAATGTTACCTATCTCATTGCGATTATTCATAACCTCTGTTTCAAACCTACTCCTTCCCGTGTACTACTGATACAACGGCGAGTGTATTACTAACCACGGTTCTACCTATGTATATACCTATATGACCGGTGGCGTTTCAGGACGTAGAACCGCAAGAGCTAATTTGTCTATGTGTGTGAGCTGCAGTTGCCAATTTTGGATACTAGGTCATTGCACGTTTGTACTATAGCAGATATGAAGGACTACTTGGAAGGAATACTTGTATTGTGTACGCATTTTCCGTTTCTAATAGATTTATTTATAGGATTACAATTTTGAAGATTGAAGACTGAGGTCTTTCAGTTCAGTGCCACACCAGGTGAAGAATTCGTTGGTCAGTTTTGGGTTACTGTATTTTATTTAAATTCAAACCCGGTGCATATATTTGTTCATATTTTATTTTTTGTTTAAAGATATAAAACATAACATCACGCCTGTAATCCCCGCAGGGTGAGGCAGAGGTGCACCTACCCACATTTCTCCTGTTATGTTTAAGTCCCATGTGGCGAGCCTATTGCCATCAACCAGGCATAAAGATATAAAAAATATAACAATAAATAGTCACTACATACTATAAAACAAAGTCCCCGCCGCGTTTGTCTGTCTGTCTGTATTTATGTTCGTGATGATCTCAAAAACTAATGTACGGATTTTAATGGGGTTTTCATAATAGATAGAGTGATTAAAGAGGAAGGTTTATACTTATAGTTTTCCGATATCCACGCGGACGAAGCTGCGGGCAAAAGTTAGTATAATATAATTGAAATATATTTATATAGATATAATATAATTTATTTAGAGATATAGATGTACATGAGACAATATTTATAAGGTATAACCCAGAAAAAAACGAGTATAATAATAGTACGAAAAGTTCGATTGTCTCCGTCGCGTAGGCGTGTAGCAGTGCTTCGTATGTTTTTATAAAGCCTGTGTACGTAGATTCTGATCTATTAGGTCCTAGACGGAAATGCTGTAAGGTTGCATGGGCAAAATTTTTAAGAAAATTGAAAGGATATCAAAATAAAATCTTTTTTAGAATAAGTTTGAATATCATCTTCATTATTGAGCTCATGAAACTAAGAACAAGTCAAAGAGAAAAACACTGAAATAAATTCAGTGTTTTCCCTTTGAATCGTTCTTAGTTAAGATCTTACCCACAATGATGAATAAAAACACTGAAAGGCAAAAAAATATGCATAAATGGCAAAATGACAATAATTTAGATCTTCTTGACATGTTCACAACCCAATCCCATGCGCTTGGGAAATATAATTGCTAATATCACTGCTCCTCCTCCAGTATTCATAATATTTTATATGAATGTGAAAGTAACCCTCTCTGCCTGTCTGTTAGTTTTTCACGCCTTATTACTGAACGGATTTGGATAATATATAATTTGGCACACGTATAGTCCATGATCTGGATAGGGTCGCGGGTTGTTTGAAAGAGTTACCGTGGCCCTGGCACAGGCAACTGAAGGAACACGGGTGGGTTTTAGTCATTAAAAGTCTGACACGCCCTCCCGCTCCGCCCAGAGCGGGAGAAGTTATTTGATGATTTACCATCCAAAAAAAAGGCTGGTATATAATCATCATCATCATTCTCCTTACCTTGTCCCAATTTATTTGTGGTCCCCGCAACATGTCTTTTTCTTCCATACTTCTCTATTGGTCGTCATCTCGGTAGTCATCCATCGTTTCTTTGGTCTTCCCCTACTAGGCTAGTACATTATAAACTGTCCAATTCTCATACATAATTATACATGATGCCAACCCAAGTACCTACACAGTAATCAAATACTAACCACCGAAGTTTGGCTAACATAATGTATTGAGTATTACACATGAGCGGATCACATCAAATTCAAATTAATCTAGAGCCAGCATTAAGTGTACCTACACAAAACAACAGCAAGACAATCAAATCCTTAGGATTTGTAGTTAATATTAACGTCCATTAGCTTTTGAGAAGGGTCGCCGATGGCCCCCACGAAGTTTTGAATTTTTTATTGAATTTTCTTGAATACCCAAATCAAGATCAGATACGTCTCATTGTTGATAGTGGTGGCTTATTAATGATCCACAAATGGTGATTCGTTTGGGAATGCAGGCTTGAGGAGGAATGTATAATAGGTTGGGGAAAAAGTATTTTCTAGTCTTTTCTTTTGTAACTGATGTAAACATTAAGCAAAATAAAAATTATTTTAAGAAAATTGAACATACGGTCAAGGGCTGACTAAAGACGGAAACGTGATTACTGATAATTGGCTCGATAAAAAAAAATTGCAAAGATGACACTAAATCGACATTTCGAATGTATTTCTTAGTGAAAAATTCTATTACGAAACCATGTAAGTAATATATCAAAAGATAGGTTTTAAAATTTTCTAGCGCTGTGTAAGGCAGATTTTTATAAAAGTGGTTATTTATTTTTAAATACTCAAAATTAGTAATCGGGCTAAATTGGCTCGAGCTCAGAGTCCTGCGGGACGTCATCGAAGGTGGACCTGTGTCAAATTTTTTAAAATTCACTCTCCAGACCGTTGTTCGAAAAAAATCAAATAAAAGAAGAACACATTACATACGAAACTGTGACAGCCCACAGAAATGATCTCTTAATAATATTAGGTTGGGGAAAAAGTCTTTTCGCATTATAGTATTTATGAACTTGTAATAAAATCTCTTTGGCTATACTATTTGTATCTGGCTGGTTTTGGTATCATTGAAAGTTTAAATTTTAAAGAACATAATTCCAAATTCAAATTAGGAAAATGTGTGATTTTCATTTGTTTTTCGTACCGTCAAGATGAGTGAATCTAATGAAGAAATTCGATACATTTTAAAATTTTACTACAAAAAAAGGTAAAAATGCAACGCAAGCCGCGAAACAAATTTGCGATGTTTATGGACCTAGTGTAGTGTCTGTGAGAGTAGCACAAATTTGGTTTAAGCGTTTTCAATCCGGAAATTTTGATGTCAAAGATGCACGGCGCTCTGGTCGCCCTATTACGGATAAAATGGATGCCATTTTTGAAAAAGTGGAGCAAGATCGGCATATCAGTAGTTACGACGTAGCTGAAGAACTGGAAATTGACCACAAAACAGTTTTGGCGCATTTGAAAAAAACTGGGTACACTAAAAAGCTCGACATTTGGGTACCTCACGAGCTCACTGAAAGAAACCTAATGAACCGTGTACTCATTTGTGATTCTTTATTACGACGTAATAAAACCGAACCATTTTTGAAGAAGCTGATAACTGGTGATGAAAAGTGGATCACGTATGACAAGAACGTGCGAAAAAGGTCGTGGTCAAAGGCCGGTCAGGCTTCACAGACTGTGGCGAAACCCGGGTTAACTCGCAACAAGGTAATGCTGTGTGTGTGGTGGGATTGGAAGGGCATTATTCATTATGAGCTGTTACCACCAGGCAGGACCATCGATTCTGAACTCTACTGCGAACAACTGATGAGATTAAAGCAAGAAGTTGAGAGAAAGCGGCCGGAATTAATCAACAGAAGGGGTGTGGTTTTTCATCATGATAACGCTAGACCTCACACATCTTTAGCCACTCAGCAAAAATTAAGATAGTTTTGGCTGAGAGGTGTTAATGCATCTGCCGTATAGTCCTGACCTTGCACCTTCAGATTTCCACCTGTTTCGGTCTCTTCAGAATTCTTTAGGCAGTGTCAGGTTAACATCACGAGAGGACTGCCAAAACCACTTGTCGCGGTATTTTGACCAGAAGTCCCAAAATTTCTATAGCAATGGGATCATGTCCCTACCTACAAGATGGCAAAAAGTTATCGAACAAAATGGTATCTACATACTTTAGTTAAATGTAAATAAACTATATTAAAAAATGTTTTGAATTTTCTTAAAAAAATGCGAAGAAACTTTTTCCCCAACCTATTATTATGACTTGAATTAGGTATGTACAATTTTAATTCGGCAGCATTGTATTTCTCGGAAGGACAGTACCTTCCAGGAACTACGGGAGGGCCCACGTTGTAAGGAACGCTATAATTTGTGTTTATTAGAATACAGAAGGACACTGCCTCTACTTATTGGTACTTTGTTCCTAGTTGTCTTTTACGATAACCGTGAGCATAATGTGTAGGTATGTAGAATTGTAGATACTTGTATATAGTATTATCGAAGACTTTATTTTTAAAGGCAACTGGCAAAGCACTTGTAAAGCTGAAGGGTATTAGGGTTTCGTACCAAAATTGTAAAAAGGAACCCTTATGGTGCGACTCAGTCTGTCTGTCTGTCTGGCTGTCACAGCTGGATCAACAACTACTACAACTACTAATGCTATCAACTTGTATTTTTGGAAGAGTTTTAGATGACGTTTGCCCACCTTTTGAAAATAAAAAGATTTTTTTTTTTTTTGCAACAGGTATCTACTGAAATGGGGCTACTAGGGCATGTGTGGTATCATATGATACACTATATCATCGGTCTTCTACAGATTGTACTTCGGAGAGTGTGCCCGAGAACTCCACGACCTCATTCCACCGGCCCCCTTCTACCACCGGACATCTAGACGCACTGCCAGTTACCATCCCTACCTGGTTGCTATTCCACCAATTCGCACTAAGCGCTTCCAAATGTCTTTTATAATGCGCACAGCAAAAGAGTGGAACTCACTACCTGCGTCTGTGTTTCCGAACGTATACAACCCTAATCTCTTCAAAGTGAGAGTGAACAGGCTTCTTCTGGGTAAGCTCACTCCATCGTCGACTTTGTCTCTGTCACCTCTGACCTAGACTAGAGTCAAGAGCAAACCCATCACAAATAAAAAAAAAAAAAAAAAAAAAAATATGAAACAGCGCTATTGGCACATATTCAAACATTTTTTATTTTTTTTTTAAGCCGAATAGTTTTCAACTTTTGATGAAAAATTTAAAAAAAAATACCTTTCTCCCCTCTTATCTCCGAAGTTTGCATAGAGAAAAATCTGAAATTATTCTGTATGATAGAAGTTTATGTAAAGATTACAGTAAAAATAAAACGATGGCTCTAAATAGCAAAATAGCACACTTTTTTTTTCTTGATAGTACGGAATCCTCGGTGCGCGAGTCCGACTCGCTCTTGGCCGGTTTTTATTTTTAATATAAGTGCCCCAGTAACATCCTAAAAAATGTATCCCATCCCTTATAAAAACACATATACCTACTTTCATTTTCATATATAAAAATATTTGCTTAGCCTTTTCCCATGCGAAGTTATAGGCACTTAAGCGCATGTGTGTGCATGTGTGGTTCCATACCACTACATGTTTATGTTGGGGTCGTCTTCCAGACTAACCGGATGCAGTTGAATACCAGTATTTTACATGGAGCGACTGCCTATCTGACCTCCACAACCCAGTTACTGGGTAATACGATACCCCTTGGTAAGACTGCTTGTCAGACTTTCGGGCTTCTGATGACCCGTAACGACTGTCAAAGATCCACGAATAACAGCCGGCCAACGGCTTAACGTGCTTTCCGAGGCATGGAGGAGTCTCGGTATGTAAAGATGGTCACCCATCTACGGACCAACCTCGGCAAGCGTAGCTTAACCTGATGGATCGACCCGTGCGGCTGTTATTACTGAGCCACAAGTTCTTCATTTCATTTTCATATACAATAACATAATAATAATATCGAGGGTTCACGGGCTATTTGTATTAAGCGACATCCTGGCCGATATTGAGTTATCATCATATCTACCTGCATTAAAAAGTGAAAAACGTAAAAAACGGAGACAAACACTATTAATTATTAATCATCGATAGGCCACTTTTTCGTAAAAAATATTGATACTTTTTTACAATGTTCTTTTTTCCTAATAATGCAACTTTGAAATGCTCTCCTGTAAAGTTCCAAACATGTCGCTTAATACAAATAGCCCGTGAACCCTATATGATGATGGATCGTAGCGGAAATGAGAATAAAGCGAACATGTTTATTGTACATATTTTCTTTCTTTTTATAATGAGAACCTGTAAGAACTTAATTTTTTTTTTTGAGTAGGGGATGAAACTGGCATTATTATACAAAATAAATTTACTTTAAAAATTGTAAAAACCGACTTCAGAAACCTAAAACGAATAAAATAGCTTTCATAAAAAAACTTGACAGCTTCTGCAGTCGGTGCCAAGCTAAGGGTCATTGACCAATTGAAGACACCGACTTCAGAAGCTGCTAAGTTCTGAAGTGGGTTTTTACTTTTTTTAAAGTAAATTTATTTTCCATTTTTAGTTGAAGGTACAATTACATAAGCCCAAGACGAACTATATAACTTCGTACATAAGTTTGAATACCTAATGTATTACTATCGCAAGCGGTGCGCGTCTCTGGTGCGCAGAGTGCGGGGCAGCGCCAACACCGTCTTGGCGATGATCGCCAACAGACTGGATTGCCCTTACATACGGCAATGCTGCAGCAGACATATTGTTACCTAGTGAGTGTTCGTTTTTTTTTTTTTTTTTGTCTGTGCTTGTTATCCTGTGTATATGAGTCTTGTTACTCGAATTAAACTAATTTTATTTATTTATTATATACTAAAACCTTCCTGAAAGTATGTAGATCACGTTAGTGAAGAATCATTAAAATTGGTTCATTAGTTTTTGAGAAAATCATGGCCATACAAACATACACACATACTGGTCGAATAGAGAACCTCCTTTTTTGAAGTCAGTTAATAATATGGCAATACCTACCATAGGCTAACCTTCAAGGGAGGGCAGTTGCCCTTGTGGATGTTGTATGCCTAAGTACCTACTGTTACCAATCAAAGTTATTTTGCATAATTTTAGAAAAAACCGCGCTAACGCGGCCGGTCATGTTGTATCATGCCGCTGCCCTAGTTCAATATTGAGATATCTTTAAAAAAATCTGAGTTCTACATGAGGTTAAAGCCTTAAAACTATTATAAAAAATACATATATTTTATTCATATTGAAATATAAATAACTCCCAGAAGCATTAAACTAAATTATCATTTTAATAAATCAACCACATTAAAAAAAAATAACAAGTGAATTGAATTAGCTCAACTACCTACCTCTATACATACCCCGATCAAAATATCTTACTATTGAACTAGGGCAGCGATGCAAAGTACGCGAACGTAGCATGCAAGCACTAACTTCGCACAGCAGCCGCCGCGCCGCGCGCCGCCCGGGCCTACGACTGACAAATATTACCGAATGGCCGGAAGAAAGAAAGAAAGAAAACAGTTTATTCGCGTGAAAGTGACGCACATAAAATACACATGATAAGCGAAACACAAACCATACAAAACTACACAAAACACAAAAACAAACATAAGTAGTACAATAATATTGTTGGAAATGTGCGTCACTACTATAGATGCTGGCGGGAAAAATTCCGAATCATTCCCGTCGAATACTTCGGAAGTATTCCGAAATATTCCGAAACTTTGGGAATATTTCAACGTTTATTCCCATTGAATTATTCGGCGGAAACATTCGATTGCGGGGTATGAATGTTTCTCGCGGCGGGGAAAACTTCTCCGGAGAGCATCTCCCCTCTTACTGCACCCCGCACCGCCATCGCCTGCACGCACGACTCGTGGCAGTCGGACGTGCGCGGCGCGGCGGCGCCGGTCGACGATCGATGCAAAATTCGATTTTTCAGCAAAAAATAAAATAAAAATCTTAATTAAATTCATTTTGAATAATTCTGATTAAAAGAAACTTTCCCAGAAGTATTCCGGAATTATTCAGAATTTTTCGGAAGTTTTGCAACTATAGTCACTACCCCGCGAAGCGGCTAATCCCTCGTATATTCGGCTGTTAGTACCTAATCACAGTCTCACTACTGTGATTATGCGATCAGCTTGCATTAATTGCATTTAAAGGCACAAGATGACCTATATCAGAATTCTCAATCGTACGTGGGTCACGATGCCTCAAATTAATCAAAATTGGTTTAATTAACAAAGTAATACGTTACTATGCTTTAATCAACAACTAATTATCAACTCAACGTAAAACTAATCGATGAACTTAAAGATTGTACCGGAAATTAGCGATTCGTCATGAGCGTGGTGCGCCGACGGCTCTCGTAGAAAAAGTGTTCTTCAAGATGGCCGCCTCTCTACCACAGAAGCGACGCTCCGCTAGAGTGACAGCTTCTATCACTTTGTTCAGACGTCAGCAATGTTCAGTGTGGTCATGCGTTGCGCCGACACATTTGTTTGACATGTTATTGTTTTGAAGGACCCAAACCCAAAAATAGGCGATAAACAACTGCAATTGCAGAACACAGGCGTTCTGCCGAAGAAGGTAGTGAAGAATAATTCTTTTTGACCCATTTTTGCAAACAAGAACCAACCCAAAGCAGGTTGGTTTCGAGAAAACGAGACTTTTGTAAACATAGTGTTGTATATAATATTATTGTGGGTTGGTTCCGCAAGTGATAGTGTTGTCTCTGTTGTTAGTCGGTAAAAAGGAACCATTTTTTTGGGAAGATAGAATGCGTGATTTGAGCGCCATCTATGTACTAAACTCAATTTGACTTGGGTTGGTTCTTGTCTGCAAAAATGGATCCTATTATTAGAATCAGCTTATGACATTGACCTAGATCTGCATCTTCCAAGGACAGCAAGTTATTCGTTATTATCCTCATTAGAGGAGAGGTTCGTCAAAGACCAATCACCAGCGTTCAAATTTTATGATTTAGAAGAGCTCACATCAGAAGCCGAGCTGTGGAAAAACATGTGCGGCTTAAGAAATGTCTGATTTGCCTTCCCCTGGGCCAAAATCTTCGTACGGCCAGGATACCTACATCCTACATACATACTTTGAGCCTTGCGTGTATCATTGCAAAGTTCAAAATGCATTAGTATGATTTCCTCAACTCTTTCATAAGGAAGACAACCTGCTTGACGAAAGAAATAATCTTATTTTTTTCGTCAAGCAGGTTTTGTTCCTTATGAAAGTAATAGATTCTAATGACCGACGATCTCGTCGGTATAGTGGGTTGTATGTATTTATTACCCATTTATTTCATGAAATCTGATGCAAGGAGCTCCACTACAATATAATTATGACTTCAAGTTTTATTGTACAAGTAAAAGTTAAAATTAAAATAGTTTTGTTGACTCATTCTCGTCGCTGCGCCATTAGAGTATATAATATTACATTAAACTAACCATTAAATCTGTCGAGATTTAATGGTTAGTTTAATGTAATATTATATGAAATGTACATTTCATATAATTTCACCGAGTACTCTGGAATAGCTAGAACTAGTCACCCAGTAACAAACGTACTCATTAAGTAAAGTGTTACAAACTGAGCTGGTTACGCCGAAATGGAACGCGAACGGTTTCATTTCGATTTCATTACATTGCGCCATTTCCAGGCCGCGGTTTTATGAAATTATTGAAATGAGCTCCGGTATAAAAGCTGCATTGTAATGTGAAAATGTATTTTTTCGTTTTCTTGTTAGGAAAGAGAATGGTAATGGACTCAATCTGCTATGTGTGGTAGATTTGCTAAATGAAAATGTAGGTAGTGAAAATCTATTTAGAGATTATCTTTAGGAGGTTAATTTCTTTATTTGTATGGTCAGACTTATTATTCAGTGCAACTATAAATAATAAATTACAAGTCAACGGAAAGTTTAATGGCTCAGTATTCCATGAACAAATTATTACCATACCTACCTAAACTTTTGTCGATAATACCACAGATTAATACAGATGGGACAGTCCGTAAAATCATTTAAATAAAAAGTGACGCTAGCAACGACACAATTAAGTGCAATTCAGGTCGCACAACGCTTGATACCTACAGTTACTGTATTCACCTACAAGTTGCCTCTCTTTCTAACGCGTAACTCTTATACCTTCTGACCGCGGTAGTCTCACTGAATTGGCAACTGCGGAGTGTCCCATCTGTATTAATCTATGATAATACCGAAAGTGAAGTGATGAAAACCATGACAGTATGATTTCAACTCTAAATACAAAGAAACTCATTTGCTGAGACTTCTATCTAGATCATTATACGTAGATATGTATAACCTCAGTACGATTTAATTCATCAACTTAATAATTTACTTACCACGTTTCACTAACTACAGTCTACATTCTATAACTAGACGCTGACCAGTCGGTCTGGCAAGGTACACAGCCAACCGCTTGCGGTTTGAGTCCCCGACAAACTGAGCTCAGCCCGACGCCATTTGCTGTCGATCTGAATGAATGGTGATGTATTATATTAATCTGTTTATTGTTGTTACATTTGTAGCAAAGCCAACAATCTTTTTCGAATCCGAGAAAGATTGTTATAAACAGTAGGTATCCGTCTTAGTACGAAACGCGATCTAAAGTTAGTATTGGGATTATTACTAGGTTTAAAAAATCTGCCTAGCCTTTTCCCAACCTTGTGGGGGTCGGCTTCCAGTCTAGTCTAACCGAACTAGGTTTAAACCATGACTAAATAAAACAGTATTATAAAATGAAGTTTATCACTAGTTCTTGAACTATTTATGGCACTAAAGTTAAAACGCCGAGACCCCTAGTTTAACTTCGGTACTAATTTATTTGAGGTTAGTGTTGTCTATAAATTTACAAATCGTTAAAAATGGATATTAATATGATTGACTTGATGGATTTGGAAGATGTAGATATGCTGGACACGTCTGGGTGATCTTACAGACATCGTCATCGTGTGAATCCTTTTGAATTGAGTGATGAAGATTTTATATACGTATATAAGTATAGGTTCACAAAACTTTTTGGAGCAAAAGTAGTAGATGTTTTACGTGAGGAATGTGGAACAGCTCAAAAAATAAGCCAGTTAGCAAGGTTTTAGCTAGTGACCGACCGAAGGTTCGGTTTCGGTTTTGGTTTCGGCCAGTTTCGGCCAAAAAAATAGGTTTGAGAAATTGGCCGAATTTTCGGCCCGACTAAAACTGGCGTATGGCTTTCGTATGCTATTGGTTTTGATAGAATACGAACGACTGACAGATAAACGGACACCGTAGACTCAGTAATGGGGTCCCGTTTTCACCCTTTTTAACGAAACATAAAAAATAAGTGTTTAATATAAAACATTTAGGTTCGTAGCAGACATGAGGAGCTCGTGGCTAAGTAATAACAGCCTCGCGGGTCGATCCATCAGTTTAAGCTACGCTTGCCGGGGTTGGTCTGTGGATGAGTGACCAACCTTACATACCGATTTATATACGCTATGCAGCGTCGAAATAATCGCTGCAACGTGTGATATTACTATTGTGATCGCACCCACAGTGGCTAAGATGAATCTGCTGTTGCCTTTAGAGCTTGTATCAATAACTGGCTGTTTTAAATAATATTATGTATTAGGTATGCTGAAACTGCGTGTACTCCCCGTCACTTGTCCCTAAAGGTTCATTAGAAAACCAGCGTCAGACAGTATCTGTCTGGCGTTAATGCTGAAGTGAACCTTTTTGACGCAGCCGTGAGGCACACACTATTGGTGATTAAACATTTTATATTTCTTATTTGTATTTGGTGTTTCACGAACTGTGTCAAATAAATGTTATTCTTTCTTTCTTTCAATAATCCAGAAAGCGAATAAATCCCTACTCGCTGATACTAAAAGCAGCATGTCTGCTAAGAATCAATCTACCTTTTCCCAACTATGTTGGGGTCGGCTTCCAGTGTAACCGTATGTAGCTGAATACCAGTACTTTACATGGTTACATGGAGCGACTGCCTATCTGACCTCCACAACCCAGTTACTGGGTAATACGATACCCCTTGGTAAGACTGGTTGTCAGACTTTCGGGATTCTGACGACCCGTAACGACTGTCAAAGATCCTCGAATGACAGCCGGGACCAACGGCTTAACGTGCTTTCCGAGGTATGGAGGAGTCTCGGTATGAAAAGTGGTCACCCATCCACAGACCAACTCCGGCAAGCGTAGCTTAACCTGATGGATCGACCCGTGCAGCTGTTATTACTTAGCCACAGGCTTACTTAGCACGTGCGAGCTGCGTAACAGTTTATTTTAAACACGTCTTCACGTCACCTACCGTCTGCCAGATTCAGTACACCAATATAGAATTTAATATTAACATGTTGGTTTCCCCGCACTTACGCAAGTGTTTCTTAACTATCACTTAACATACAGTGACTGAATATAGTATGGGAACATGCTTCGTAACTTAGATGGAGTCAAAATTATTGTGGCTAAGTAATTTTCTTTTTTTTTACGATTTTTTGCTACTCATGGCCCGACATTGCATTTTATTAAAACCAACTGAAAGAAAAGTCGGCTGGTTCAATTTCAGTTTACGAGTATCAAATAAATATTATAACTCTGTTTATTCTCTTGTAATTGTAACCTATCCTATATTATATTGTATTAATTAAATACTTGTAATTATAACCAGGCAAGCCAGAGGGCGTGGTTGGTTAACACATTAGGCGCGGCAGACGCACATGCGCGTTTTCATAACTTTCTTCGAGTGCGGCGCGCCGCACATGTGCGTTCGTTGTGCATCTCTATTGTTTCGAAAACATCGTAAATAAAAGGGTCGGTAAGGGTGTAGCATAAAGAAGCGTTTGCATAAAGAATTCAGCAGAGAATGTGTTAAGTTACCACCTATCATGCTGCTGGTCGTGGGTTCAATTCCCATCTAAGACAAACATTTGTGTGCAGGAACATGTCTGTTTGTCCTGAGTCTAGGTGTAATTATGTATATAAGTATGTATTTACAAAAAAAAAGTAGTGTATGCAATATATCAGTTATCTTGTTTCCATAGTACAAGCTCTGCTTAGTTTAGGATCAGATGACCGTGTGTGAATAATGTCCCAGGATATAAAAAAAAACTTTATTTCTCTCGAAGCTTAATTTGTGTGTGTAACTTGTCAAAACGAATGGACGTACAAACCTGAAAGATCCTGACAAAAATTATTTTAAAAAATTGTCCTGGTATTGTCCTAATATAATTTCTGATTTAGGTAGTTAATAAACGACATAATATGTAAATTACAGACTCAATCCACCACATAGATAAAAGCAAACAACACGACAAATGAAGGTTTTTAATCATAAATCTTTAATACCACGTAATTATAGAGCAAAGGACTTAAAACATGACATTTACGGAACACAATTCGCAAACAAGCCTACAGTTCATGAAAGTGATTGTTATAATTGCCACAGGCAAATTACGTCATTACGCCAACATCATTTTAGAGTTGGGAAACTGGGAAATACAAAATTAAACTCCTATTTAGAGGGCCAGAAAGTTTAAATCTGGATGGGCGAAGTTTTCGCGAGTGTTAACGTAAAGTTGTAATTTTGCACGGATTGTTCATAAGTATGGCGTGGTTCGTATGTGTGACGTTCCTCAATGCTTAACATTTGCTCGCCACAAAGCCTTATCTTTTGTTAAATTATATGATGTTGAGGACGTTTAATTTATGTGAGTACAAATTCTCGTTTGTGAAATCAATGTTGTAGTAAATTGAACAATAATATTAATTAGAATCCTGTTTTGCGTGGATGTGGAGAAAACTCACATGTTATTGTACCAGAGGACAATAAAACAGAGGAAGTAAAACACAGTCATAAAAATGCTTATCAGTTGACAAAAGAGGACAATAAAATATATGATTCTGAAACATCAATAAAGATGGAGGTCTGTCGAGGAGAAGTCGACGTGACTTGGTATGGCGCGCTACGAATAATGGTGACTTTCAAATTAGATTGCATAGCACACCCGGGATTCTCAAGGTGGTGCCAAGTATTTGCGTTTCAGGCTGTCTCGTATTTCGTTGGCGGAATTTTTATCCCATCGAACGGGGTTCTATCTGGAACTTTTCGGAATAGGTCGCAATATTTTCACATTGATCTGCTGTAGGTAAGTTTTCTTATTTATTATATTATAATATAAGTTACCTACGTGAAATGTGTGATGGTATGAGTAATTGAATATGACTGCACTGGTTGGTTATAAGTACGATGTGGAAGTAGAAGAAAGGTATTTTTGTAGGGAGTATATTTACAGAATTGAAATCTAGCCTTTTACATTCATTTGTGGTCATATTTAAACCATTCTTTTGGTTCTCTGACTGATTTGTTTCGTTAGGGATGATGGCAAGTCGTACCAAGTACATAAAAACTAGTTTATACCTACAAATATAAAAGCAGCTGTTTTAGTCATCATTCAAATAAATATATTTTTAAAATTTCATAGCTTCAATAAATCACGTCCGATATAACTCACACACCGATTCCTATTTCATTTTGTCGTCTAAATAAAAGCCAAGCAACACATAAATGTGGACGTACGTCCAAATCGCAATAAGCACTGGCCAAGAGAGAAATATGGAACCATATTAACTCGTCGACTCGATTGCACAAACTCTTGCACAAACTTTTGCACCACGATTAATGACCCCACAGCGAAATGGGAATGTCTTCAGCGTGATAAGTGATCCGCGTAACGTAGCTTGAAGAAAGCCCAGATGCGAATGCATTTGAAAATTCCCATTTTCACCATATTTTAAATCTTTCTCTAATTTAAAAGCTTTCAGAAGTATTCATTATTCATGACCAAAACATGTGCAAAGAATATAATAAAAGTCATAAATTATTATTTTCATGTAGCGACGTTTCTGTAACCTCGTGTACACCTGTTGTTAAAAATACATGAAAATAAATATTTATTTGATAGATTTTATCTTATCTATCTATACAGAGTGTAAGGTTAAACGAGGGATTTACTATAAGGAGTCATTGTACTCATCATTATGAACAATTTAACAACTACTATGGGACCAAACCGAAAAAAGTCAGCTTTTCAGTACATTTATGTTCAAAATGTAGGGAGCAGCTGATTTTTTTTTCGCGATTTCAGGTTTGGTCCCATAGTAAAAAAAGTTGTTCATAATGATGAGTACAATGACCCCTTAAAGTAAATCCCACAATTGACCTAACACTGTATAAATAAAATTAAAAGTCCTGACTGACTGACTCATCAACTCCCAGCCCAAACTCTTGGACCTAGAAAGTTGAAATTTTGCAAAGAGATTTCCTTTATAATGTAGACAAGAAAAAGGAAGGATTTTTTTAAATTCAACCCCAAACGGAGTAAAATATGGGGTGAAAGTTTATATGAAAAATCGATATTTTTTAAGTTTTTTTGAAGGTAAATACCTTCGGCATTCTGATTAAAAAATAAAAACCACGTGTGACTCATCAACTCCCAGCTCAAACTCTTGGACCTAGAATGCTGAAATTTTGCAAAGAGATTTCCTTTATAATGTAGACAATAAAAAGGAAGGATTTTTTAAATTCAACCCCAAACGGAGTAAAATAGGGGATGAAAGTTTGTATGGAAAATCGATATTTTTTAAGTTTTTTTGAAGGTATTTAGCATTCTGATTAAAAAATAAAAACAACGTGTTTCAGCGTTTTTTGGAAAATCATCCCCTAAGGGGGAAAATAGGGGATGAAAGTTTATAAGGAAAAAAATGGTATAAAGCCTTTTGTTTAGAAATTACGAATGACGTGTTTTGGCGTTTTTGGAAAATCATCTCCTAGGGGGTTAAATAAAATTCCTTATTAATTCATCATCGCTCAGACGTTCGCTATCGCCAGACACTTTAGTAATTTAGAGAACAATAACTTTACTAAGTTTCGTACCTGTAATTATTTAGGTAACTATTTTTTCACGGAATTTCCACGGAATAGGGAATAAAGAGATTTGTATTTTCGCTTTAAAGTTGCCTTCAAATTTGGCATGCAAGTAGGTCATTTTCCGTTCCGTTATATATAATATATTCCGTTACTATTGATAGATTTTAGGATTTTTTATTCTCCAGTAAACATAATAAAAACCTCTCTCTCTCTCAACAAAATAAAAAACTCTCTCTCTCTTTATCTCTCTCTAATAAGTATGTTTCAATCTCTTACTATCCGAGGAGCGGATATATTATATCCGCTCCTCGGATAAGAAGAGATTGTTTACCTGGATTAACACGTTGTTGGGCACTTTTAATCCCGGTAGTACGTTCCCGTAGGATATTTTCCGACATCCACGCGGGCAAAGGCGTGCGCAAAAGCTAGTCGAAAATATAAAATCATATTCTAGTTTTTGAATCACTTCTGTAATATAATTGTTGGTAAAGCAAAATCGTGTCTTTACGTTGCGTGAATGATGTTTGTGTTGGTTAGACCTGCTGTCTTGTATGGATCAGAATGTTGGGCCATACAAAGAAGGAATGAAAGGCAATTGCATGCAGCCGAAATGAGAATGCTAAGAGGGATGTGTGGTATTACGCGAATGGATACAATAAGAAATGAGTATGTAAGAGGAAGTCTGAAAGTGACACCGGTG
This sequence comes from Dicycla oo, assembly GCA_948252095.1. Lineage (NCBI taxonomy): Eukaryota > Metazoa > Arthropoda > Insecta > Lepidoptera > Noctuidae > Dicycla > Dicycla oo. The sequence continues at coordinate 26,068,112 of OX411715.1, read as the reverse complement.
ACTGAAAAGTTGTGTGGAAATCGGTTGTCATGGTATGGGCATGTGATGCGGAGGAATGAGGAAAATGTCGTCAGGAAAGTATTGAGTATGAACGTGGAGGGCTATACGAGTAAGGGAAGACCAAAGAAACGGTGGATGGACTGTGTGAAAGATGATATGGCCAGAAAGGGAGTGACTACCGAGATGTCGACTAATAGAGAAGTATGGAAGAAAAAGACATGTTGCGCCGACCCCAAATAAATTGGGACAAGGGCAGGAGAATGATGATGAATGATGTTTGTTTTGTTCCGACTTTTCTAAAGAAAACTATTCTTAAGATTTTTCGTTTTAGCACGATTTCCTCAAAACATTAAAAAGTGAAATTAAAAACTAAATTTATTTTTAGTTCAACATTTTATGTACATTACTCATGACGGTTAGGAACCTAAATGAAATTTTGAGCTACCCAGCTCACAGAAATGGACCCTTACAGAAAAATAAATGGACGGTGAATCTCATCTTCATTTTAGTTAATTATCTTTTGTGAATAAATCTCTGTTTTAGGGATCTGTGCCTGTTACAATGCAGAACTGTTTTTTTAAAGATTCCTTTTTACTTATTCAAAAAAAATCATTTGTTTGTCACAAAAGATCACCAAAATACCATGCAGCATCAACCGAGAGTAAATAGTTTTTTAATTAGGTTAGACAATATAATTCATAAATAAGGGATTATGTGGTGTGTGGTATGTGGCGTTTTTTAGGGTTCCATATGTCCGAATGAAAAAACGGAACCCTTATACTTTATAGGACCCTTATACTTTTTTTTTTCAAAAAAAGGCAACTGCAAGGTTGCCTGCTTGTCGGTGCTCAAGAACTCCACGACCTCATTCCATCGGCCCCCTTCTACCATCGGACATCTAGACGCACTGCCAGTTACCATCCTTACCGAGTTGCTATTCCACCGATTCGCACTAAGCGCTTCCAAATGACTTTTATAATGCGCACAGCAAACGAGTGGAACTCACTACCTGCGTCTGTGTTTCCGAGCGCATACAACCCTAATGTCTTCAAAGTGAGAGTGAACAGGCTTCTTCTGGGTAAGCTCACTTCATTGTCGGCTCTGTCTCTGTCGCGTCCGACCTAGACTAGAGTCAAGAGCAAACCCATAATAAATAAATAAAAAATTAAAAAAAAAACTTTAATATGGTCTAGAGTAAAGTTGCTAACCTGTCGTTTGGTAAATATTGCTTTTCAAGCGTCGATGTGTTCCCCACAAAACATTATGTACTCTTTTCCTAGAACCCTTTTAACAACCATATAAGTATATACCTACATTATGATGTACCAGTGTTATTGCAGACTATCAATTTTTAACGGCCGATCAAACTGTCAAATTGTAAATCGATAGAGTACGAAACGTCTCCATTCCAACACTGTCGCGGACATTTAGTTTTACAACAAAAAATGTATTGTGTTTAACACCCTGGAATACATTAAAAATTATGATGAAGTTTAATATAAGTTTTATACGGCCATTACAAAGGAAGAAATTTAATGTTTTCACAATTTCAACATAAACATAACATAAAGTCACGCATTCTTTCCATGAGGGTAACTAAAGAACACCTCCTGCTACGATCCTTCCTTTGGCCTCGTTTACGTTCTTATATCTGGTTATACACGCACGCCGGTTGCGAGTACTTTCTAAAGAACATCACAAATAAGGTATCTATATATCTTCCTAGAGCGTCCCCGCCCGGAGTTTCCACTCACACCTGCCTTGTTTATCCTATTGTTAGTTACCTTTCAATCATCATCTCAACATGACCAAACCGTCTAAGCATACTCTTCACAATTTCAAGGTTGAAAGCAACTGATCTAGTCTGTAGTGAAGTTGAACTAGGGAAGAGCTTGACAAAATTGTCGATAGATACCGAAATAACCAAAGAAGATGGTAATTAGATTAATAGGAAAATAATACAGTTCTAATCCAATATTAAGCCAATGTATAAAAGACTGAAGAAGTCAACAACTAATACTAAAATTGTCAACAGAAACTTAAAATTGGCATTAATAACGTTTAACAACGTCTACCGACTACAAGGGTTATAAACGTCTCGAAATGTCTCGAAAATAAACTTCTGCCATTATACACGAAATAATACTTCTAGTTTATTTTATTTGGAGGGATCGAAAAATTTAGTAGAAACAAGTAAAATGGTAGAAGATTGCACCAGTTGCTACATTGCAATTTAGTTTTACAATTGGAGGGTATGGCTAGTGCTTGTAAGCACGCTTTTTTAGTTCGCAGTTGTCTTGCAAGTTTTTATACAGGGTGTCTTGGTTTTGGAATCGTGATTCACATTTAGTAAAGAAGGTGTAGCATCTGGCTACGTTAGGTATACAGCTATACGTGCTACGAGGTATTTAGAAATAAAAGACGTGTCCTACATAGTGAACGGCTTAAGATGAACTATCTTTTTATTGCGTACCATACATCTACTTATATATCGTTCTCAGCGCATGCGCGAGGGTGTGCGCGGCGCTTCTAGAAAACGCGGAGTAGCTGGTCTTCTATCTGGAACATTCAGCGGCGCGCGGCGTTCGCGCGGCGTCCTTCTAGAAGCTGTGGCGACACGGCGCGTTCGGTGGCTTTGTTCCAGAACAGTCTTGCTGGCCGGCGCGGCGCGCGCGCACTCAGCGTGCGGCGGTAGGTATTGTGAGACGCGCTGTATGTAGGTATGTCGCTACAAAGGTTTATGTTTCCTTAATAATAATTATATTTAGTAAAGCAATCCGTTTATTGGAAAAATTATTTGATTAAAAAAATCCATTTCTCAAGTGACTCCTCCATCAGTTTCTAGTCGAATTATCAAAGCGAACCTAATTTCCTTTTCAACATTATCTCCATAAATTCAGGTGGGTTACAACAAAAAGTTAAGCAACTCGTGATTGGTATTCGCATCAATCTAGTGCAGATCCTAGAAATATAGCTCTTATGCAATGGAATATCACAAAGTGATATTGTGCTTTATGACAATGGTCATATAGTAAAATATATCACATTGTGAAAAAATGTCTAGATACTTTTAGTACAAAACCGAGTTGCAGGGTGAAACTAATCACTATAATTGAATTTTCTGCTGCGCGTTCGCCTCGTGCCTCGAATTTAGCTAATTCTATTTGCCGTTTAAGTTGCTAACTAACGCCTTTATTTTCCCCATGAGTGTAATTGCTATCCAGTTTACTGTGATTTGAGTTTGAATAATTTTAGTATGTGAATTTTGCGTTATGCCAAATTTATATTTACATAATAAAAAGTTGTTATTATTATTTCATTCGTCAGTCATGAATATTCACTGCAAATATGTGCTTACATTAATTAAGCGTCACACAAATTAGTGGCCAGCTATAAAGATATGTGGACCAATAAATTGGATATCACACCGCAAAATTTGCATCACATAAAAGTTACGTTTTTCAACTATACGTCAGATTATACCATTACCAAAATATTTATTTACACAGTCGTATTCGCGCAATTATACAATAATATTGCCCGTTGGATTAATAATGACACTAAAGTGTGTATATTCATTGCATTGTTTTTTATGTATACAGTAGTATCTACCTAGCTAATATAACCATCTCATAATTTTTAGGGTTGCATCGTTACCGCGCGTATGTCGTTCAGTTCGAGATGATTCCAGTTGCGAGTACATTTCGAGTGATTCTTTATCGGTTCACCCTCATTATAATTTTATAATTTTACTTACCGGTAAATTTATCAAGTAAACAGCGTTGCACACCAGAGAACCATGGTAAAAGCTACCTGTCAACAGTAGTCAAACTCTTATTTTCTGGCAGTATGATCAGATTGATATGTTTTATGTTATCAATGTTGAAAACGACTTACAGTTTTATTTTTTGTAGATTGTTTGTTTATAATGACGCAGCCTCTATCAAATAAACATATTAATATATATTATCAAAATTGGTCTAAGGACAAAGCTATTAGAGTTTAGCCAAAACGTATTAGGTAATAACTATGACTTAATTATAATAACTGAGACTTGGCTACATGAGGGTATCCTGGATAGGGAACTATGCGACGGCCGATACGACGTGTTTCGCAAGGACCGTGGTCTAACCGCTACTAGCAAGGCCACTGGAGGAGGTGTTTTGATGCTATTGCGGCATGATCTCGGCGCTTGGCGTGTCGAACAGGAATAAACATCGTCGGTTGAAATGTTAACCGTGGTCATACCGGCTCGGTCCCTATCAGGAACGGCCGACCGTTATGTCAGTGTTGTGTATACTCCACCTGAACCGCGCAAGATAGTAGCCGATATTAACTATGTACTATCCAACGTAAAGCACATAATTGCGACACAAAAAACCAAAAATTGTAATTATTTGCTGTTCGGTGACTTTAATCTTCCCTTCATCGACTGGCAACCAAGTGGGCGATTATATAAGAAGCAAGGCGCGATAGAAGTTCAATCCGCGGGCATGAGCCTAGTCAATGTGTTGAGCCTCCTAGGGTTAACGCAGTATAATAGCATACGTAACCACAAGGGTAACACGTTAGATCTTGCCTTCAGTAGTCTGCCTCTGCAAATAAATCAATGTTCATGTCCCATTACGAAGATGGATTTACCTCACGCGGTGTTTATTGCCGAAGTGCTGGATATAGCATTGTCTCCGTTTACTGAATTATCAGCTCCTAGATTCAATCATCGCAAAGCCAATTTTGATATGTTAAATAACTACTTCAATGGTATAGACTGGCGCTCGGAACTCGGCACGGGCTCTACAGATGAAAGAGTTAATCAATTTAACACCATCATTCAAAATGGAATACAAGAATACGTCCCTCTTACTCGTGGATCTGGACCACGTAAATATCCCGTATGGTACAGTGACGCTTTAATTAAAATCATAAAAGAAAAAATTAAAGCGCATTCGAAGTGGAAGCAATATGGTAACCTTTTAGGTTATGATGAATTTGCAATGTTGCGAACTAGACAGCACCAGGTGCAGCAAATTTGTTTCGAGAAGTATGTACGAGCTACCGAAGCTAGTCTGAAATCAAGACCAAAAAGTTTTTAGACTTATATAAAAGCTATGCGCGGCGGTTCCAGTTACCCTAAAATGTTGACATATAATAATAATTATTTCTCTAATGGACAGGATATCTGCGAAGCATTCCATACTTTTTTCCACAGTGTGTTTGCGGAAGCTTCAGGTGAGCAGTTTAATGTCCCACCTGAACACGCAGATACATGTCCCAATATAATCTCAAGCTTAATATTTTCAGTGTCTACTGTGGAGAGAGCACTGGATGCATAGAATATTGATAAGGGTTCTGGATGCGATGGTTTCCCCGCTTTGTTTTGGAAAAAATGCGCCAAATCACTTTCTATTCCAATTTGTATTATTTTTAATTATTCAATCAAATCAGGCGAATTTCCCACAGCCTGGAAAAAGCTCACATTGTCCTATACACAAAAAGGGATCTCGTACCGAAGTTAAAAATTACAGAGGGATATCTATCCTAGACACATTAGGCAAACTTTTCGAGAAACTGGTGTACAACACTGTTTACCCGTACATTTTATCAGGAATACCGGATAATGAACACGGTTTCCTTATTTTCTTATTGTCTGTCCCCAGACAGACAGACACACGAGGGATCCTATAAGGTTCCCGTTTTTTCCTTTTGAGGTACTGTACGTCATCATCATCTGCCTAGTCTTTTCCCAACTATGTTGGGGTCGGTTTCCAGTCTAACCGGATGCAGCTGAATACCGTTATTTTAAATGGAGCGACTACCTACCTGACCTTCACAACCCAGTTACTGGGTAAAACGATACCCCTTGGTAAGACTGGTTGTCAGACTTTCGGGCCTCTGACGACCCGTAACGACTGTCAAAGATCCACGAATAACAGCCGGCATCAACGGCCTAACGTGGTTTCCGAGGCACGGAGGGGTCTTGGTATGTAACGATGGTCACCCATCCACGGACCAAATACGGCAAGCGTAGCTTTTAACCATATGTTTTAGTTGTTTGAACGAGCTGATGGGTTCATACCTTCACTATACTTACATTTTACATACTTAACAGTAATTCCAATGGAAACCACACCGTTTCATAGATTAATTTTACCATTTTTCTATTTTAATTGTCAAAGCTCAATTGTCTGATTTTATTCTTTTATAAGGCTAAGTCTCCATCGTAAGCTATATGTTAAGACCGAGCTCTCATGTTAATTGTCACTGGCTGTCTTTGTCACTTATCTAATTTTACGTATCTTCAAAATATTTACCTATTTGTATTTCTAGAACGAGACGGGGTCCTATGAAGGGACCCATCGTTGCTTGTAAAAATCAGTTTATTTTCACCTACGAACCAATTTACACTATCTATACATACCAGTACTGACTTGTACGTACAGATAGTGTAGATTGGCAATGGCCTACATCACTCCGTTAGAGGGATTTTAGAAATCCCTCTGTTCAAGGAGGACAACAGAGAAGGCGGCAGTGACTGAAGCCATACCACTAGGAGTTCAAGTTTCCGAGTAGGACAGGAGACAGGGCTCACGCCATATCACTAGAAGTTCAGAGTGAAGCGCGGACTTGGATTGGTTGCCGGAGTCCACCAGAAAATAATACTGAGGGTGATGACTTCACATGATATTTATTGTACTGACAATAAATATTTGTTGGTGCCGTTTGTTTTCACGAAAACAAACGGCGTGGACTCGAGCTGCGCCTACATTTTTTTTTTATCCTTAACCTCGCCTTTAATAAAACCTAGGCAGCGTGACCTCCTTTGAAATGGTAAGCGAAAAAATAATTTTGCGAAAATATTTCAGTGGAACGAAAGGCTTATAATAGGTAAACCTTGTAAACCACATAATGAAGGAGAAAAAATATCAAGATATTGAAAGTAATCGTTTCGGTTTCTTAGTCATAAAACAGTGTTGATCAAATTACGTAATTATGTCGTTTGATGGTAGGCAACTGCTTTATGGTATGCAGCCGAGTTTTATATAGTAAGGTGGATTATTACGAGGGTTAATCTGCGTGCTATAGGATTTTATGCAACTCTGTATGTTGCTACTATTCGTCTTGCATGCTCTGGTAGAGCACTAAGCCTTTATTTTTTTATTTGTTTAACCATTTATGCACACACAAGAAGAAAGGGACACAAAAATACCTACAAGGTGATGCTTATTTCTAAAGAAATCTCTTCGAGCATACCGAAAAAAAAATGACATAAAAAAAACTAAACTAATGACTACTACTGAGAATATATTTAAATATAATGCTTCTAAAATAAATATAATTTTATTATAATGTAATTTAAAATAACTCTAGTAGTTCTGCGAAAAGTAGACTTGGCGAGCACAAACTTGATTGCAACAATCTATACTGATAGCTGAAGTTTGTTTATTTGTGTGTTTGTTGGTTTGGACGCGCTAATCTCTGGAACTGCTATGCGGATTTGAAAAATTATTTTTGCATTTGATAGTTCATTTCTTGAGGAAACTAATCCTTTACACCCCTAACGTTATCCATAATTTCGCCATTTTTTTTACTGTTATCGTTATTGAGTTGGTTATGTTATTCGCAGATGACACAACATTGATATTTAGAAGAAACCGGCGGTCACCAAATCTTGACGACGTGAATAACTCTATTCTTCAGGGAAAGATACAGTAAATAATGGTTGGTACTAAATAAAGTAAAAAAAAAACATTACTTTTAAATTACCTAATGTTAGAAGTAGCGAATGTGATATCAGATTTGATGGAGAAATACTGGAATTTATTAAACAAACGGTTTTCCCAGGTATCTCGCTGGACGAGAAATTACAATGAGGACCTCATATAACATTTCTTGCGGAGCGGCTAAGCTCGGCCGCTTCTGCTATAGATAAGACAGATAACAGAAGTAGAAACCGCGCAATTTGGTTTATTTTAGCTACTTCAACAGCATTATGTCATAATTATGGTATTGTAAAGTGGAATCAGGTTGCTGACATTAAATCCATCTTTATTTTGTAAAAGAGAGCTGTAAGAGCCATTTACGGAGTGGCGATTAGGTTATCACATTAATTGAAACTACATATTCAGGACATGACTGTGGTCCCCTGCGTTGAAATTTTTTGCCGGTTATTATAAAAAAAATAAATGCTATTCCATACATTTTGACCACGTAGGTATTGCACTTTTGAAAATTTCAACGCAGTGGGTTCCAGTATCATGTACTGAATACGTGGTTTCAAACAATGTGATAACCTTATCGCCACTTTGTATAATCTATTATATGTACCGCGAATCTCTCTGAGAACTATTTAAAAGGATTAATATTATGACGATACCTCGCCAATTAATTTATGACAATATTATGTACCTACGTAAAAAAAAAATCTACATCTTTTTATTAAAATAAGTGATAGACATAATTTTAATACTAGAAACAAAGATAAAATAGATTAACCATTTTTCAGATTGTCTAAATTACCTAATAAATAATCTTTTATAGGCTGTTAAATGTTGCAACAAAATACCTTGTCATATTATATTGCAGCTAAATGAAAGAAAATTCAAAACTCATATTAAAAGTAGGTAGACTTTGTAAACAAGCATATTACAAATTAGAGGCTAAGATAAGAATGCTTGGAAACTTGCTGCTCCTGCTTCATAGGACAATGTAGAGTCGAGACAAAATCGAACTGGTTGCTAATCTAATTATATACTTTATTATGTTCATGACATTCATTTTACATTCTGTGATTACTTTAACTCACACACTAACTTATTACTCGTATACCTACCTACTTTTACAATGTTTGTAAAAATGTGAGCACCATGTATCTATCACATACCTTATTAATTCGTCTGTCATTGCTTCATTTTAAATTCATATTTGTGGAAGACAATTTTAAAAGAGTAACGGTGGAGTTTCTTGTCCATTCTTCTCCATACGAAACTATTTTTTGTAAGTGGCGACTAGAATCAACTTTTTAGTGATCTGAGCTGGAACAGAATTGACATATTTTGTTCTAGAAGTGATGTGCTACGATGCAATGGTTCCAAAATGGTATCTGACAACGGAGTTGATACGGAAGCATGGGTTGATACTTGATACCAAAACGAAGACACGCATGCGGTGAAGGCTTGTTAAGTGAAACTTCACAATTCAATGGTTCTATAAATCAAAATCAAAAATCATTTATTCAAACCAGGCTGAGAATCAGCACTTTTCGAAAGTCAAAATTACATAAGACAGTCCCCCAAAATACCCACCCTTCACCACTTCCCAGTGCTTTAGCTGGAAAGAAGAAGTGGCGCAACAAACTCCCAAGCAGCACAGCTGTCTATTCAGTTAAAAAATTTGATTCTATACAACAGAGCACAAAACAATTTATTTACATTGCGCAACACAAAACATTAAAACAAATAAAATTATTTGCCTTAAGTCAGCTAGCACACGCTAATGTACAAAAAAAAATAATAATAATTAAAACTAGACCATAAACGAGCCGAAACTACGGCCATCGAAGTAAAATAAATAAAGAGTTAATTACTAATAACAATAACAAAACCAAGGACGACCAGTCACCACAAGTAGCGCCCGTTCACGAGCATAACGTAAAGATCTGCCATTACACCCCGCCATATTTAAGGGAAGGAGGCAACCGAACCCCCAACGCTACCGCAAGCAGTGACATCTAAGGGAGCATGACGAACTTGCTGCCGGTTGCTCAGGCAAGAACACTATGATCAATTGTCTAGGTCCGTATATAACGTACTGGGCCACCACTGCTCTCACCCCTGGCTGGAGGCTTTGAGTTCGCTTAAGGCAGCCACAGGATAGTCCGGTTAAGTAGTCACGGCCTCTCTAGGTCATCTACGAGATGCCATTCAAAAAAAAAAAAACACAGCTCTCTAGCAGTGGTGGCCCAGTGGTAACAGCGGCGACTTACGAGTCGTAGGTCGTGAGTTCGAAGCCACACAGGCGCTTTGTATTTTGTCATTTATTTCAATACTTCTGCTCTCAATACGATGAAGGAAAACATCACGAGAAAACCGGCATATCCTAGAACCAAAAATTTGAAGACATGCGAAATCCACCAATCACTGGATCACTGGTGGATTAGTGTCTACCTCTCACAGAGAGGAGGCCTGTGTCCCAGCAGTGCGAATGGAAAGCTGATTATGCACACAATAAAGCTAATCTTTTCTTATTATGATAAATATAATATTAAGTTCTTTAAGGCTAAAGACGCTTCCCGCGTCAGGGTAGCCCGCGAGGGCACGCCACAATTGCGGCGATAAGTCCCCTTTTTGAGGAGTGGTTGGAGAGGCGTCACGGCGTCCTCACCTTCCGCCTGACGCAGGTCCTCACCGGACACGGTTGCTTCGGGAGGTTCCTGTTCCGGATAAGGCGGGAGGAAACGCCCGGGTGTTACCACTGTGTGGATCGCCCGGAGGACACGGTGGAGCATACGGTGGAGGTCTGCCCGGCTTGGGCAGAGCACCGCCGCGTCCTCGCGGAGGCGATCGGCGGCGGCGATCTCTCGCGTCCGGCCCTGGTACAGGCCATGGTACGGAGCGAGAGTGCATGGGAAGCCGTCACCTCCTTCTGCGAAGCAGTAATGCTCGCGAAGGAGGAGGCTGAACGCGTGAGGGAGAGGCAATCTTTGCGCCCTCACGCCCCTAGTCGCCGCAGGAGACGCCCTGGGCGTCGGGAATCGATAGCCGATTCCCGGCCACCGTAGGCGCGGGCTTGCGGATGGCGAGCAATGGGTAGCTCGCCGTCCGGTAAGGACCAGGCCCGGGTCGACGGCGCGTTGTGTTCCACGCGCGCCTCAAAGAGATGTCAGCACTAGCTGAAGGGGTCCGCTAAGGCCGATGCCCGCCAGGGTTGCGGGTTGTTCGAAAGAGTTACCGTGGCCCTGGCACAGGCAACTGAAGGAACACGGGTGGGTTTTAGTCAGTAGAAGTCTGACACGCCCTCCCGCTCCACCCAGAGCGGGAGAAGTTATTTGATGATTTCCCACCAAAAAAAAAAAAGGGTAGCCCGCGAAATTCAAATTTGCTTAAGTTTTTTTGCAATTTACAAGTCGGAATTATATTGTACGTTGATCAAATTATAATTTACTGTCGTAACAAGTATCTATTTACATAATTAGGATTATTAAAATGATCAATACAACTCTTAAAGACCAGGTAATCCCAAAAAATGACTATTTCATGAAATCTTGACATTTTAGGATTATAGGGGAGGAGTTGTATTACTTAAGGAGTTGTATTACTGATTCTGTTGTATATAATTCTGTAACAACAAATTTGTTACGGCCGCAAATCATACTTTATTTAACATACAACTTAAAACTAAGTCAGTTTTAAGTTGTATGTTAAATAAGCAAATTGCAAAAAACGTAAGAAAATTTGAATTTCGCGGGCTACCCTGACGCTTCCTCCTTAACTGTCCATAGTTAAACGAAAAGGATCCAACCCCCATTAGATGTAATGTGGGTTGTATCCTTTTCTTTAAACTATGGACAATTATATGGTCAATTAAAAAAACTCAATTTTAATTATGTGACGTAATTACTTCATTTGTTAGTGTTATCAACGATCAATGTAATGTTTTTCTTAGCAGTGATCGCTCCCAAGAACAAAATAAATAAATGTCATAAAAGAGTCGCATTTCTTTAAAAACGGTTTCCAAAAGAAAATTCTTAAACCATAAGATTAATTCAAAGGCCACAATTTTTTGTCTTTATTTTGTGTTTTGTTGTCCTTGTTGTATTATGTCTTGCTGAAATGTTGCAGACACTAATGACACTTTTGCATAACTGAAGATATCATCATGGAGTTTGTACAGACTTTTATTTGTTTGATTCTAGTGGTACGAGTAGTATTCATCCATGCTTTGAACGAAGAACTAGATGTTGGTACGTAGTTTTTTTTTTTTAATATATCAAGCTTATGCACCTAAAGTGCCCTGTTTCATCATCATCCACAGCCTAACTTACTCACTGCTGAGCATAGGCCGCTCTTTTCATGTGCCACCACAAATTATAATTTTTTTTGTGGTGTGGCCATTTTAATTTGGGTGATCTGTGTACCAAGTTTTCAATCAAAATGATAATAATAGATATCGCAAGGATATCCGCTGTACAGCGTGTTTCAGAAAGGTGTGGTCAAATTTAAGGATTTGGTACATACCATGAAACTGAACAACTTTCTCCATAAAACCAACATCGTAATCGAGAAAAAATAATCAGACGTAATACATTTGGGTCGAATAGGTATTGAAGTTTTAGTTTTATTAGGATAGTTGATATTTTTTTCGCGATTAGGATTTGAAGGAGCTCGTAGCTAAGTAATAACAGCCACACGGGTCGATCCATTAGGTTAAGCTACGCTTGCTGGGGTTAGTCCGTGGATGGGTGACGTATTTACATATCGAGATTCCTCCGTGTCTCGGAAAGCACGATAAGCTGTTGGCTTCGGCTGTCATTCGTAGATCTTTGACTGTCATTACGGGTCGTCAAAAGCCCGAAAGTCTGACAACCAAACTTACCAAGGGGTATCGTATTACCCAGTTATTAGGTTGTGGAAGTAAGATAAATGATAAATGATTTTTATTTCTGTAAGTAGGTTTGTACAAACACTTTTACAAGTCAATCATGATTTTTTTTTTAAACTAGATGAGGTTGGCGTTTCCTATCTGACTACTCTGAGAAGAAAGGCCGAAACAAACTCAGAGGTCACAGTCTCTTATAAAGTCCAGACATAATCTTGGTCACTTCATGTGAAGACCATGTAGATTGGTGTCTGAAATGGTTTTTTGAGGAAAGAACCACACAGATTGAGAGGACCTGTCCAGTCAGTGCACGCATTTGTCAGTAATCGCGCAGCTCAACTCAGAACTTAAGGAGCTCAACGATTCGACGACCAATACCAAAGAAAGAACATTGGGGTAGGCCGCATAAATTACTCAAACTGCCAGACGATGATTAAAAATAACTGAGAGAAAAAATAAAACAAACAAAAAAAGCAATGACCTACATAGTCTTCACATTCACAATAAATTAAAATAATATAATACTGTACAAAGTAAATAGTCATGTCAACATTCAGTATGCAAAAATAAAAGAATAAAATAAAATTTGGAGCAGTTCATTCCCAAGCCATTTTGTCCTCAATATAATCTTTAACGGTATAATAAGCTTTCTGACACCACTTGCGTTTAATGAATGATTTGAATTTATTAAGGCTCAGATCTTGAACGTGGCTTGGAAGTTTATTATAAAAGCGTATGCATTGACACCTGAATGAGCGACCTATTTTCTTGAGCCTTGTTGGAGGTACAACAAATTTGTGTTTGTTCCTAGTATTTATAGGCATTCGCTCTATGTAAAATACTGGTATTCAGCTGCATCCAGTTAGACTGGAAGCTGACCCCAACATAGTTGGGAAAAGGCTAAGCAGATTGATTTTATACGATGTTGGTTCCATGAAGAAAGTTGCTCAGTTTGATGGTCTGTACCAAATCCTTAAAGAAACACCTTTTTTATACACGCTGTATGCTTTTTTATAAACTGAATAAACAATAAATGTTTTCAGGTTGGAATGCCACGACATATAACCAGACGGTGGCTGCCTACAACTTCGGAGTCCTCGTGGATATAATCAATCCCGAAAAATATTCACTCGAATCTTTTGAACAGCACCAGCCCATCTTCAAACATTTGTACGCGGAATTCATTTTATGGATGGAAGGTGAGTCGATTACTTACCAGGAATGGCTTGTAATGAACAACTATGGTCTACTAGTTGATACTCAGGAGTCTATATTCCAAATAAAACCAAGTGCACGCAGCAAAAAGCGTTCGAAGAAACTTTTTATGCGTAGTGTGAATACAGGGGACATTTTAATCTCAAGCAAAAGTTATAGTGGGTTGATTGGGCACGCGGCCATTATGGTTACTGATTACTGGGTCTTAGAGATGACTGGTGGCAGAAGATGGAAGAAAGGGATTAAGGACAATAACAGACAAATTTCCAAAGGTGATTGGTATGATAAATACTGTTCTGAAACGACGACGGTTTACCGTTGTCCTGACAGTAATAAGGCTGAACAAGCTGCCTACTGGGCTGACCGCAATTACTATAACCCTCATGGTGGCTCGGAGAAGACTATACACGTTACTTATAAGATAACTTCAGACTTTAAATCGAGGGATCCAAGTTACAGTTCTAAGCTGGTGCTTCAGGCTTACTACTATGGAACAAGAGGTGTGATAACAGGCGTAACTCAACAAGGACTGGTGATCGTCCCGACCAGTATACCAGCGTATTTCATGTCACCTTATGATTTGGACAGAGTTGGAAAGTTTTAGTTTTATGTGAATGTGGACGTTGTTTTATAGCATTTAGACTGGTAGTTTTTTCACAAAATGCGAATGCATCAGGGATATGAATTTTCAGGACATTTGTTTTTATTACAAATGGTACCTAAATTAAACAAAATTAGTATCGAACCTCAAATAAACTATTGTTAATAAAATATATAGTTTGCATTCTAATTTTAATACAACTTTCTTCCTTCGCACAGCGTTTGAACATATAAATCGCAAACATAAATAACAATATATGTACCTGCGTATATGTAAGTCCCAACATGTATCACAAAAAACAGATAGGTATAGAAGGTTGGTTCCATACAACGATCGAAAACATGTGAACGCACACACAGGCGCATACGTACGAACTATCTCAAACGAATGTCAGTTGCGAGTACTCTTGCACTTGCTTTCTTCGACGCATGTCTATGTGTGCGTGCGTTTCTTCTCTTTGCATGGAGTGCACCTTCTGCACATATATATTATGTGATAACAGATAGGGTTGGACGAATTCGACGATACTTAATCGAGTGTCAGTCAACGTTCGTGTCGAGTCGACTACATCAAACGCCAGACGTACTACGTCTGGCGTTTGATGTAGTCGACTCGACACGAACTGTCGCGGTGCGCAGGTAAATATGTACATGTTTCTCTTTGATGGGAATGACATCGTTTTACTGCAACTTAGAGAAATAAGGAAGACGCTGAATATAGGCATGTGTCATTTGCTTTTGATTTTGAAAATAGGTGAAGCAAACTATGAAAATACGTCATTTATGATATTTCTATTTCAATCCTCATTAAAGTAAAGAACGGTATAGTAGTAAGAACTAAGATACACACATAAACACCGATGCTATGGGATTGTATTAGTATTACATATATTACATAATAGGGTTACTTTGAGTAGAGTAGTTACTAGTTAACCTTTAGGTTGTCAACCTAGATCCACGGAGCACAGGACCAGTTTTATGTTACAGTTTTATGTTAGAACAAAAAAAATAATTGCTAAATCTATCTACATAATTAGTGCTGAGTTTAGTTCTACATTTTTTCTGGGTCTAATGCCTTTTTTTTAATCTATCTGATCATTGTGGTCAGATAGATTTAAAAAATGTAACAGGTGAAGAGTCACACTACAGATATTCAGTCTCCCAAAAAATCACTCGGTGTCTTTCAGGAACAGCTTGTTCATGAGTATCAGTGCAGTTTTGAGTTACTTAAAATCTATAAACACAACACATGCCGCATCCAACATTATAAGCTCGCTGCTCGCTGCGATGAAACATCTATAAATCCGACAACGACAGAGTAAGACATCCAATTTTCTCTAAAGCTAGAGTCCACTCGAGAACTCAGCAGTGATGAATAGAACGCTCAGGAAACAAATCTCTTTTGTGAGTTATTTTACACTGACTTAAGATGACCGTTTCAATGTTATTTACTTAATGGAAGCACCTACTTTGTGAACTTTCATTTTAGTTCTTATTATGAAGATTTTTAGTGCCTCAGATCAGCAAAAATGACGATCTTCCATACAAACTTTCATCCCTAGGTTTTTAATGAATTTTAAAAATTTATTGCCTAAAGCCGCTACAAAATCTTGAAGACTGTGTCTGATTGGATATCATGCGTGCTTTGGAGGTCATTTGGTAAATCAGTCATATAATATTAATTTCCATTTTAATTTTAATTGCAAATTTATTTACCATTTGTTATTTTGTATAGATGAGGAAGAGGAGCTCGTGGCTTAGTAATAACAGCCGCATGGGTCGATCCATCAGGTTAAGCTACGCTTGCCAGGGTAGGTCCGTAGATGGGTGACCATCTTTACATACCGTGACTCCTCCGTGCCTCGGAAAGCACGTTAAGCCGTTGGTCCCAGCTGTCATTCGTGGATTTTTGACAGTCGTTGCGGGTCGTCCGAAGCCCGAAAGTCTGACAAGCAGTCTTACCAAGGGGTATCGTATTACCCAATAACTGGGTTGTGGAGGTCAGATAGGCAGTCGCTCCATGTAAAATACTAGTATTCAGCTGCATCCGGTTAGACTGGAAGCCTACCCCAACATAGTTGAGAAAAGGCTAGGCAGATTGATTATTTTGTATGGATCATGAATACATGATATTTGATCAATTTTCAAAACTTCTTACTTGCTCGCATCTGTTACGTGGTACAGGGAACTCTAGTGCAATATTTCATGCTTCGAGGAACCTAGGCCCAGCCGTTTAGGTTGTACGTTTTTTGTCAGTGAATGAATGAATTGAAGATCTTTAATACGTAGAACTGAGCAGAGCTTGTTTAACAAAATCAATACTAACAATGATGTAACTAAGTTCGGTAATATCAGAACACTCTACTAGGCACTGATTTGGACGTCAGCTGCCAATAAGGACCTCCCAATGACAGCTACGATAAACATTCAAAGAGGAAATGCTTTATCGCTGTTCACAGGTAGTTGTTATTGACAGACATGAGTAAACTTCCACTTATTCTTCTGACGTATTCAAGTATTTATTTTCATAGCAGTCGTAGCAGCTGTATCATAAAAAATCATATTTACTTCTGTAAATTGGATTTAATAAACATTTTTACGCGTAAAAAATTAAATTTTTAAAACTAGATGAGGTTAGTCAAACGGTGTAAGAAATAACAAATGGTTTTTAAATAAATTTTATACTATTTAGCTACTTTTAACCGTTAGATATTTTTAAATTAAACAATGCCTAGTGATAAATGAGTAAAGTAACATTCTGGACAATATCCGTTGAATAAACATTTGGTAGAACCAGAGATTAATATGAGTGTGGTGCCAAAGAGGTAAGACTCTAATGGACACGTAGTGTTAAATGCATTTTAAAAGCATGGATTATTTTATATCGTAACTTTTTTTTAAGTCTCATAGTCTATTTACATTGCACGTTACAATATTTAACCAATTAGCTAATTAAATACTCTTATCTTTAGGAAGTTACAAGGGTATCCCAAGGGATTGAATGAGCCGTAACATTCCATCTGTAAATCGAAATACTCATAATATTGAAAAATTGCTACTTTCCCAAAGGAATACTTGGTCAAACGGAAGGTAATTACTGCAGAAATCTCACTTTTGTCAATAAAAAAATATAACATTGTTTGATAGATATCAAAGAAGCTGTCAAAGAATCTTGAAGTATGACGCTTAAGGAAAAGGTATCACAAGGACGAGAACGAAAGAGTGATAAAAACGAATGTTTGACAAAAAGGTGTCAAACAGCCATTTTTAGCTGAATTTACTACGTTAAGTAGTTGACGTAATCGTCACAAACCCGCGATCGGATGGACGCAAACGGAGAATTTAATGATAAAAGTAATAAAACAGTTATGGCACCGGA
This sequence comes from Dicycla oo, assembly GCA_948252095.1. Taxonomy (NCBI): domain Eukaryota; kingdom Metazoa; phylum Arthropoda; class Insecta; order Lepidoptera; family Noctuidae; genus Dicycla; species Dicycla oo. The sequence goes on along the minus strand of OX411715.1, from coordinate 26,050,324 downwards.
TAACGGATTTTACGAGCTTCTCACGAATTAATTTTCTAGCTGTTGCAGATTTCATTGCCAGAATTTTATATTTTTATTATAATCTACTGATGAAGATAACTAAATATTTAATTAACGTAAAAGGGGAAGCCTTTGTTTAAAATGTTACGGCGTTGTATAACATTTTTATGCGAATGAAATAAAACTGCAGTATTTACAGTAATTATTTTTAAACTTTATTTTTTAGAGGTGCTCGTGGCTAAGTAATCTCGTGGCACAGTCGCTCGGGTCGATCCATCAGGTTAAGCTATGCTTGCCGTGGATGGTCCGTGGAAGGGTGACCATCTCCGTGCCTCGGATAGCACGTTAAACCGTTGGTCCCAACTGTCATTCGTTGATGTTTGACAGTCGTTACGGGTCGTCAGAAGCCCGAAAGTCTGACAACCAGTCTTACCAAGGGTTATCGTTTTACCCAGTAGGGGTTGTGGAGGTCAGATAGGCAATCGCTTCATCTAAAATACTGGTATTCAGCTGCATCCGGTTAGACTGGAAGCCGACCCCAACATAGGAAAAGGCTAGGCAGATTGATTGTTTATTTTTATTTTTAAAACTTTCTCTAATTTAGTTCCGTTTGGTGCCGGACGTAAAGAATAGCTCCATCCCATTTCTTCCCGTGGGTGTCGTAAAAGGCGACTAAGGGAACTTGAGACCTAGTGCATACAATTTAAGCACTTTGGGTTACCCGCGCGGTGGCGGGTAAACCGCCAACAAAAGCATTCCCAAGGAGGGTTGATGTCAGGCGGGCGGCCGACTGTAAAAACTTAGCCGAAACTATATGCAACATGGTAGGTAATATGAGAACGTGCGATAGGGCTAGGGCGTACCCCACAGGCGACGCGCAGGGGCAGCACCCGGCTCCTGTGGGAAATGGACAAGGGTTGTCGCATCAGAACGAGCGGGTGCGACGTAAGACGCAAGCTCGGAGTGTGAGAGAAGTAAGATTGAGGTGCGCGAGCTGGAATGTAGGTACGATGACTGGAAGAGGAAGAGAATTAGCAGATGTCTTAAAAAGGCGACGACTGAATATAGCGTATCTGCAAGAGACGAAATGGAAGGGTGCGAAGGCTAGAGAGATAGGAGAAGGATATAAGTTATTTTACTGTGGAAGCGATGGCAAGCGAAATGGTGTGGGTATAGTTTTGGATAGGGAATTGAAAGAATGTGTGGTGGATGTTAAAAGAGTAAGTGATAGAGTGATAGCTGTGAAAGTAAGTGTTAAATATAGTTAGTGTGTATGCAGCCCAGTCAGGATGTGAGGATAGTGTAAAAGAGAAGTTTTGGGAGGATTTCGATCGTGTGATGATGGATGTGCCAGAGAGTGAAGAAGTGTATGTGGGTGGTGACTTTAACGGGCATGTAGGAAGACAGAAGGATGGGTATGAGAGAGTGCATGGCGGTTGGGGATACGGAGCCCGTAACACTGATGGCGAGACACTGTTGCAAGCTGCTTCTGCCTTCGACCTGGCAATAACAAATACGTGGTTTAAAAAGCAAAACGAACACCTTATTACTTACAAAAGTGGCCGCCACGCGACACAAATTGATTTCTTGCTGGTAAGACGGAACAGCCTAAAATGTGTTAAAAATTGTAAAGTGCTGCCAGGCGAAGGCTTAGTCACACAACACAGACTAATAATAATGGAAGTAAAAGTCAGTGTCTCGTCCAGTAAGTACAAAGAACGGCCCCCACCAAAAACCAGGTGGCGTATGATAGAAAAAGAGGAATGTGCAAGTATGTTTAAGAGTCAAGTGGTAGATAAAATGATCGAAATGAAGGATATGGAAGGAAAAACTGTGAATGAAATTTGGAAAGAGATGGCGGATTGTATAAGGAGAGTAAAAAGATCAAAAGACAAAAGGCCTGTTTGGAGAATCGAAAGGGAAAGGCATGATAGAAAAGGATACATAGTGGTGGAATGAAGAAGTGCAAAAGATGCTTAAAGAAAAGAAAGTTGCGTTTAAAGAATGGCAGGGTGAAGAAAACGGGAATGATAGTCTGAAAGAAGATAAGAAGAGAATTTATAAAGAATGGAAGAGGAAGACAAAAAAGGTGGTAGCAGTTTCCAGGGCTAAGGCGCAGGAGAAGTTGTATGACTCACTGGACAGCCCAAGAGGCCAGAAGGAGCTATACCGGATTACAAAAGCAAGAGAAAGGAGAACGAGAGATATAATTCATATTAAGTGTATGAAAGATGAAGCCGGTAAGGTTCTGTCCCAAGATGACGAGATAAAAGAACGATGGAAGTTTTATTTTGAAAAGCTAATGAACGAAGAGAATAAATGGAATGGTGTGCTCAAAGAGGTACAAACAAATATGGGTTTGGTGAGGGAAATTAGCATGGATGAAGTAAGGAGGGCAGTTCAAAGTATGAAAAAAGGAAAGGCCATGGGCCCAGATGACATACCAGTAGAAGTATGGAAGTGTTTAAAAGAAGATGGATGTATGTGGCTGACTTTAATCTTCAATAAGATGTTGCATGAAGAAGCGATCCCACAAGAATGGTGCAATAGTTCGCTAGTGCCTATCTTCAAGAATAAAGGTGACGTGCAGGACTGCAACAACTATCGAGGGATAAAGCTTATGTCCCATAGTATGAAGGTATGGGAGAAAATAATAGAGAAAAGATTGCGAGAGGAGAGTGAGATTACCCCAAACCAGTTTGGGTTTATGCCAGGTCGAGGAACAGTGGACGCCACTTTTGCACTCCGCCAATTGTGCGAGAAGTACAGACGTGCACACAATAACTTGCACATGGTGTTCATTGATCTGGAAAAAGCGTATGATAGGGTACCTCGGGATGTTTTGTGGTGGGCCTTGAAAGAGAAAGGTTTGCCCGGGAAGTATGTAGAGTTAATTCGTGCTATGTACAGTCAACCTTGTACCTACGTCCGGTCGGCTGCTGGCAACACCGACGAGTTCAGTGTGGCGGTAGGCTTGCACCAGGGGTCAGCTTTAAGTCCTTACATCTTCCTGTTAATTATGGATGCTCTGACAGCGAACATACAGGAACAGGCACCCCGGTGCATGCTATTTGCCGACGACATCGTTCTTGTCGGTGAAGATGGACCTGAGATCCAGAGCAGATTGGAGAAATGGCAACGGAAACTGAAGAATGTCGGCTTGAAAATCAGCAGAACCAAGACCGAGTATATGTTCTGCGATTTCGGCGGTCTCTCCAGTGCTGGAGCCATAGCGCTTGATGGCGCGCTTCTCCCGGTCTGCTCCGACTTCCGGTATCTTGGTTCACTTGTGCAAAGCGATGGCGAAGTAGACCGGACTGTTAAGCACAGAATTAACACTGGATGGATGAAATGGCGGCAGGTCACGGGAACAATCTGCGACTCCCGCATTCCCCTTAAACTCAAGGGGAAGATTTATAAAACAATGGTTAGACCTGCTGTCTTGTATGGATCAGAATGTTGGGCCATAAAAAGAATGAATGAAAGGCAATTGCATGCAGCCGAGATGAGAATGCTAAGAGGGATGTGTGGTATTACGCGAATGGATAGAATAAGAAATGAGTACGTAAGAGGAAGTCTGAAAGTGACACCGGTGACTGAAAAGTTGTGTGGAAATCGGTTGTCATGGTATGGGCATGTGATGCGGAGGAATGAGGAAAATGTCGTCAGAAAAGTGTTGAGTAAGAACGTGGAGGGCTATACGAGTAAGGGAAGACCAAAGAAACGATGGGTGGACTGTGTGAAAGATGATATGGCCAGAAAGGGAGTGACTACCGAGATGATGACTAATAGAGAAGTATGGAAGAAAAAGACATGTTGAGCCGACCCCAAATAAATTGGGACAAGGGAGGAGAATGATGATGATTTCTCTAATTTATCAATTAGATAAATTGTCGTCATAATAACCGATGATATCGGTCATTTATTACCTTTTAAAATCACTATTGTGTGAATGAAAATACAAACTACATGTGCAAAGTAAAAAAAAAGCAACAATGATCAACTCTACATTAACACTTCAATTAACTCGAATACCAAATCCTCTTTGTGTACCATCCACATACTCAAATACACTTTCCACCAAAATAATAACACCACCTACATCACAACTTACATCATTGGAATCGGGCGGGCAACGGAAATGGCGCCCAGACTTGAAGGGCCACGCACCCATTCATCATGGCCCTCGACTGTCTCCGGACGCATGACCTCACCTGTGACCTCACGCGTGTATCACAATGCTCCTGTAACTAATTAAATTGGCTTTAATATGGGTGTATTTGTGAGAAATAATACTGTGAAGCAAATATGTGAATATGTGATAGTTAATCTGGGAGGATTGGTGTGTAGTGTTTACTTTATTACGTACTGAAGTTTTTTTTTTCATCAATCTTTTAACTTTAATTTGGTCGGTTAATTTGATTATATAAAAAATTAAGTCACTAGAAATTAGGTATCAGTTTGCTGAAATGAGAGACTACAGAATGTGGTCTCCCAGTCTCACTTTTTATCTTAAAAATGAAATCGCTTACGAGGATATATAAAATGAATTTATTTTTTATTTTCAAGCACTGAATAAATAAAATAGGTAGGCCATTACCATAGCGCCTAGACACAACATAATATACACTGTCCGAACGAAATTCACCGCGTAAATGCCGTATGAGCACCACTGTAAAAGTTAAAAGCTTTTGTCGAAAAAAGTGCGGGGAATAAAATAAAAATGGGCGCAGTTCCTAAAAGCGGGGTACCAAATGCAGCGCCATGTACGAACATTGAACAGTTGTCGCGTCCCACGGGACTTTTGACCGGAGAAATATTTTCCAGGGTGGATACTTTTTGTGAGCATAATGTGGATAGCTTTTTGCGAGGATTTCTCGCGGTAGCTGCCAATTTTTATGCACGTTAGTATCTACCAAAGGAAGTTTCTTGAATAGTTTCAGTTTTCCGTGGATTTTATACAAAACCTGATGTTGGGCTTTGAGCTCATTTTATATATTTTTCTTTTGACGTGATCAAAATTCCCTGTAGACTCACCGCACCTGGTATGTATGTATAACTCCTTATAGGAATACTGCCCACTTATCACTACCCAGAATCAGTCAGTAAACATCTGAAGCAGTCATTAGACTGCCTGAACTCTACGCCTTAAAACAACAGAACACTAACAAGAAAACTTAACATTTACTTCTTCCTCACAATACATCTTCATTATTATTAAAACCGTCCCTAAAACTAACTTCTAACGAACAATTTTAGGAACTCAACAGTATAAACACTTCGCCTAATTTAATGTATTCATAGGTCATCTCAGTTCTCAAGTAATAACAATGGCTATGTGTATCTAGTTAGTCGGTATTGTACCTTGTGAGTGATCCAATATACGCCTAGTAATCATGATATTACCTACGGCTCGTATATGCACAATCTTGGTATTGAGATTGAGAGGAGAGAGAGAGTCTTGTAGTCTTAATGACGTTGTTGGTGTATTACATGCAATGCAAATGTTAATTAAATTGTCTGGAGGTTGACCGTGTTGTACAGGTAGGTAGATACTAAATCTTATCTGTCCCTTACGTTGCACCTGCCACGTTTTCTTTCCACATCACCTTTAAGGAGTCTATCATACCGGATTATAACGGTTTTAGTGAACGAAGCATACGCGTATCATTTGCGAGCCGTATCCGTATGGTTTTCCGTCTCTCGGTTGTACACCGACAAAATAATTTCACTGACAATTGTGGTACGCGATAGTGTTGGTCGGTGACGGTGAAGTCTAGTGGGCATAGTGATATATATATATATATATATACAGGGCTATTTTTAAATCATTAACTAAACTTTCACAGGGTGTTCTACCCATGAATATGAACAACTTTCACTATGGGACCAAACCTGAAATCGCGACAAAAAAATCAGCTGTTAAGTTCATTTATGTTGGCATAATTCGTCAAAATGTACTGAACAGCTGATTTTTTTTTCGCGAGTTCAGTTTTGGTCCCATAGTGAAAGTTGTTCATATTCATGGATAGAACACCCTGTTAAAGTTTAGTTAATGATTTAAAAATAGCCCTGTATATACCTGACACGTTCCTAGCAGGGTCATGCTATAAGGTGGTTATAAGGTGTAGTGGGCCAGCTCATTAGGTTGATTGGTAGAAAATGCCTTAGGCTAATGCCTCCTCCGCCTTAGTACAGTATTTAATTTTACTGGCGCATAAATTTTTGATTTTTGCTTGTCAAATAACGGTACAATGAAGAAAACTGAAGTTCTTTGTGAAAAGGACGTTAACATGGTCCTTTCGATTTGAAGGACATGGGTGCTGGTCAAAATAATGGTACATGAGATTTTTCAAATACATTTATATATCAATCTGCTCATTGTCAGCTTTAATACACATCCAAAGAAATATAACTATATAGACACACAAAGAAACAGAACTACAGTAAATAATAACTTGAAGCAGAGAAATGCTGTTTTATTGGAAAAAAATAAAACCCACAAAGCTATTGCCAGTGGTCCACTTAAGACCAAAGTCCAAACACCAAATAAGAATACTGCCCGTACAAAAACATAACAGTTGCGCACTACGGAAAGTATGGGAAATACACTCGGCGCACACTCGATCTTATTGCAAAGAGATAAAAGTCGACACCATAGTTATGGTATATACTACTAGGTCGACACTCTCAACAAAAAAACGCAACATCCCGAGATGACTTATGACACATTGGCGCAAAAACAAAGCTTGACACCAACTTCATACCTGGGTAATGTTGCCTCAAAAAACCAGTAGGCGTATCTCGACCAAAACCTAATAATAATAATAACAATAATTTCCGATTTTTCGCCACCGCTGTCGCGCGCAAGCACCACCACGACGTCAACGTAGAGAACGTTGACGTCGTGGTGGGGCTTGCGCGCTCCAAACTTTAGGTCTGTGCCGGTAGAGTTTACTTTGCCGGAACGGGTCTAGGATGAGGACCCAGACCAAGAGAGATACAGTAGTATGGCCGTGGAATACCTCTCCACTCCTCAAGCATCTCAGGAAGTGTTGCCCCTTTGTCGCTACGTCACTATGTGCTAGCGGCCGTTTCCGGGGGCCCATTATTGAGTGTGCAAGTCACCCCCTGCCATTTTATCCGTGTATAATATATAACATTGGTCAGGCAGGGGAGATAGTTCTTCCATAGTTCAAGTAACCCAATCCACATTAGCCACCCAGACCCATAGCCCAATATGTTTCGTTTCCACGCACAACAATAGTCCTGCACCAACCGGGGGTTGTCTTTGGGTGCACTTGCATAGTGCATACAGGGATAGTCATCGGTTGGTGCCTCCTCATCATTTAAAATTATTTAAGGGGCCTCTGCGAGTTGGCTTCGGCTCCTCGTATGCCTTCCAAAGGTCCGGGACCCCAGGATCACGAGAAATGTAAAAAAAAAAATATATTTTTCAAAAGTATACAGACAATTAATTAATTTGTTGGCATACTGGAAACCTTGAATTCTATGATCCGATATTGAACATCTGTGTCTGAACTAGATATAGAATATCTGTATTTCAGACATCAGCGCTCTTCCCCAGTTGTGGGTGACATTTACAGATTAGTTTAGCATGACCTCTATACACATTTACAAACAAACACATTCGATCAAACACAAAATAACGAGAGAAAAAAAAACAATAATAATAATATGGAAATTACAATAAACAGGAGCACAATTTTAGGTTAGTTGTACAGTAATATACACATCCAAAGAAATAAAAGAGACTCGCTATAATGAGTTGAAGTATTCTTTAATGAATTTGGCTATTGTCATTATTTTTGCTGCATAACGCTACAGAAGAGTTGCTTCTCACCGTCGAAGACAACTTAAAAGACTTTACAATTGCCTGATCTTCGTTGGAGAAAACGATATAAAAAATAGCGAGTATCTAGATATGTGATGATGTCCTTGAAAATTTGGAAAAACTCGCTAAAACACTGCACACACAAACATTGTTATATGCGCTGTGACTTATTTATGAGGTGCACTTATTCATTATTATAAAGTCGAGTTATTAAACAACCTCCTCAATTTGGACATAAAAAAAACAACGAATATGCATTCTTTTTCGACAGTAATTACACCCTAACTCTTGACATGTTTTCTTACAATACAGGGAAAATCAACAAACACGGATGGAGGGACATCTTTAGCCAGATCAGATCCAACATGTATTTATTGACTACGATCAAGATTATGCTAAAGTTAGCGATGACAATGCGGGAAAGAAAAACATATGTCATAGTTTAGCCATTTCAATTCACAAACACATCAAAAATATCTTAGAAATATCTCAAACACCAGATACCACAATAACATCTAAACAACTACAAATTAACTTCAATGATACAGATTTAACCAATATGGATTTTTTTCGTACACAATAATATACGAATCCTCCACAAGAACTAACGATAAGTCGAAGAAATATGCGCATACAGACCACCTAAGTCAAGTAATTTAATTTTTTTTTATGATTACTTAGAAATTATATAAAAATCATTATGCACCAACCCTAAGAAAAAAATATGTTATTTGCGGGGACTTTATGTAGACAGGCTAAAAAGAAATAACATTAGTTTAAGACTTTGAATATTTTCTGTTGGGATAAAACCTCAGACTAAAATTTGAACAACTCGGCTATTTACTATCAGCTGTCTAGATAATTTGGCTCATAATTCTAAGAATAAATGTGGAGGAATGAATGATAAAGTGGTAAATGTAAAATAATAGACTTTACCTTGGCTGTTCGCTCTGCTCAAATAATTGAGCTTAAAGTAAACAGAACATATAGGCTAAACTCATGGCATGTAAAAAACGGGAACTATCATTGGAAAACTTAACAAAATTCAACAGCTATCTACAATGCCTTTCATTTACTGAAGTGTATGAGATAGAAAATGTTAATAAAGCGTATAACATATTTATGCAGCAATTTGGTTTGTTACAAAAACTTTATTTTCCTTTCAAGTTAGTTATTTTAAAACCAAATAAAAAAAATGGATTTCTAGGGGAATACGATTATGTAGTAAGAAGCAGCGTCACCTTCTATGGGGGCACAGACTAAGGACATTAAATAAAAACAAACATACATTTAAAAAAAAATATTCTCGGCGATTTAGGACAATTGTAAAATTAAATCAAAACGCCCAAAATAATTATTTTATTAAGAATTTACTTAATAAATCAAAGGCATTCTGGCAAGTTATACAATTATTTATAACCCCAAGGACATTGCAGACACATTCAACGACTACTTCATTAATCAGATTAAAAACTCACCTAAAACATCACTCGAAACAAGTGGTCTACACATAAACCCTAACACAATGTTCATGAGACCAGTTTTACCTCAAGACGTACTCAGGGTAATAAAATCATTGGAAAGTAAAAATAGCGTAGGATATTATGAAATAAAAACGAAAGTTATAAAATTTGTGACGTACATTATTAACTTAGCACCTATTTCCTGACGGTTTAAAAACAGTCATAGTCAAACCGCATCACAAAAAGAATAGCATTGGGAGGATATAGTTAACTATAGACCGATTGCTTTAATTCCTGTATTTTCCAACGTGGTAGAAAAGATTAAATATGAATTAACCAACAACTTTCTGACTAAATCCAACATATTATGTAATGAACAAGCATGCTTTAGAAAAAATAAAAATATAAATACAGCAATTTATGAATATTTACACGAAATAATGATAAACGTAGATAATAAAACACCTATCTGTTCCATTTTTACAGACATGACTAAAGCTTTTGACTGTGTCAATCATTATATTGTATTGAATAGCTACGGTCTGAGGAGAAACGTGCTGAATCTATTAAAATCCTACCTCAGTAACCGCCACACTATACGGAGATATCCAGAACTTGTCTTAAAACAAAATGTGAACAAAATATAAAGTAAAATGGCGGTTTTGGGGTGCCACATTGTGGTGTTCAAAATATTTTTTTCTTGTAATACCGTCGAGTGGGATATCAAAATGAAGGGTTTTAAAAGCTGATTACAAAAATATATGCAACTTATATGGTTAAAAGAACTTCGAAGTGACAAATCATAATAAAGCTTTTAAATAACCCTCACGACTAAAACTCCTTGCAAGAACTAAATCATTTGTGAAATCTTTGATATTTTTGTAAACTAAAAAGCTGGAAATAAAAAAAAAGTAATTAAAAAACTAAAAAACCTGGCTGCGGTAAATCTGAAAGCTAAAAACAAGCCCATTTTATATTAAATAAAAGGTGGAAGCAGGCGGGACCCATTCCATTTTTATATTTTTAAACTCAAATGGCTGCGGTCTTGCAGTCAGTTGTCCTGTCGAGCAGTTGTACTCCTTACACGTCCTGGGTGCTGCTCAGCAGGATCCACTGTTGATCCAAAGACAACAAATCATGCTTCTATTGACACCAAAGTGCCGAGATACCTGTGACTGTTTTCTTTCCTCTCTGCATTTTCATAAGCAGTCAAATGCAAAAACCTCTTAATTATCGGTGGCTATAAAGGAAGTTAAATAAATTGCTACTTGAAAAATGTTATTATACAATTGATGAATTTTTGAATGACAAATCAATATGAATTATTTATATACGATGATTTTCCTTGCGATTTTAATTTTCAAATTTCATTGCAATTTTTTTGAATATTTAGTAACTTATTATTGACATTGTATTATTGACTAATTATTAACTTATTATTGACATTGTAATATTTAGTAATTATTAACTTATTATGGACATTGTTTACCACTGAATGAACTTACAAATTGAATGATTTATATTTTTATTGACTAATTAATTAATTTAATAATTTGATACCAGTTAAATATTTGATTTTTTAAGATTGTCTCATAATTAATTCTACTATAAAAAAAAAAAAATTTGCATGCCTCACGGTAGAATGTACTGGATCCTTCTCTTACTTAACACCATATTTTTGTACCTACATTCTTAGCAAATAAAATTATTTCATTTCATTTCATTTCATAAAACAGCTACTTAGAAAAAGTGTTTTCTGCATGGGTAAAATAATATTTAATAAAATACAGGACAGCATAAAAAGTAACACCCTTCAAAAATTTAAAAATAAACTCAAGGCTTTTTTGATACAGAAATGTTGCTATTCGATAAGTGATTTTTTTTTAACGACCTTATGTGTGACTCCTCGACAGATTAATATTATTGGCATTATTTTGTACATAACTTGGACTTGTTAAAATAATTTATATGTATCTTAATCTTAGACTGGCCAGCTGGCGTGGTTCGTTAATATACCGCCTATCATGTCGCAGGTTGTGGGTTCGATTCCCATCCAGGACAAACAATTGTGTGCATGAACATGTCTGTTTGTCCTGAGTCTGGCTATAATTATCTATATAAGTATGTATTTACAAAAAAAAAATGTAGTATATGTAATATATCAGTTATCTGGTTTCCATAGTACAAACTCTGCTTAGTTTGGGATCAGATGACCATGTGTGAAATGTCCCAGGATATTATATTATTATATTTTTCTTTTCACACTATTTCATAATTTTACTCATAAGCTTATTACATGACATTATGTATTAAATTTTGCTTGCCAAAACTCAGGCAGAATGTACCCGGCTCTCTATATTTTTTATAACAACTTTATTGTATACCTACATTCTGTACGAATAAATGATTTGATTTGAGTTGATATTGCCTATCGAATTTTGGATCCGCTCATAAATTTTAGGTCCTTCGTCCCGTTTGCCAAAATACTTGTATTTTACTTATTACAGCTTTTTAATCCTATGCTATGTTTACCGCATCGGCCTTTACTATTCTCCCATGCTTAAGTATCACTCTGCCTAACCTTATCCCAACTGTGTCGGGATCGGCTTTCAGACTATTTTACATGGAGCAACTGCCTCCGTAACCCAATTACTGGGTAACACGATACCACGCTCTTGTTTAAGAAAGAGAAAATATTGGACAAACATGAAAACTGGGGATGACTTACTGTGGCTAAGTAATAACAGCCGCACGGGTCCATCGATTAGGTTAAGCTACGCTTTTCGCGGTTGGTTCGTGGATGGGTGACCAGCTTTACATAGCAAGACCCTCCGTGTCTCGGAAAGCACGTTAAGCCGTTGGTCTTGGCTGTCATGCGCGGATCTTTGACAGTCGGAAATTCTGACAACCAGTCTTACCAAGGGGTATCTTATTACCCAGTAACTGGGTTGTGAAAATCAGATAGGTAGTCGCTCCATGTAAAATACTGGAATTCAGCAGCATCCATTTAGACTGGAAGCCGACCCCAACATAGTTGGGAAAAGGCTAGGCAGATGATGAGAAAATGACTGTGGACGACTTACAGTTCCGATGGTTGTCCCTTTTAACTTCCGATACAACATTCCGTGTTTAAGAGCATCCTGATGACTTCGCAGAACTGGCTTGAAACTCCCGAAGATATGCTTCAACACAGATCTTAATTAATAACACATTACCAAAAACATACTCAACCAAAATAACTCAAACAACGCACAACACCCGTCAATGCCATTGACGACCAAAGCACAGAATAAAAACGTCACGAGTGATTACGTTGAACAAAAGCAGATTTGTTCGCACGATATTCAGTTAATCCATGATTAATCCGACCACAGATGCGTGTGATGAGGGTCGGCGGTGTGACAGCGCGATAATTGTGATATTATGATAGCCGCCGTTCTGATATACGCTTTGTCCTAGAGTTTAGATAGCGCGTTAGGACTAAAGGAAAAGATTTGGGATTAAATAAGTGCGAGATATGTGGGTGGTTATGTCGTTTTTATGTTTAAAAAGTTATTTTTTTTTTTGTGTGAGAAGTCATCAAATAACTTCTGCCGCTCTGGGTGGAGCTGGAGGGCGTGTCACACTGTTACTGACTAAAACCCACCCGTGTTCCTTCAGTTGCCTGTGCCAGGGCCACGGTAATTCTTTCAAACAACCCGCAATCCCTGGCAGGCGTCGGCCCCTTCAGCTATCACCTAACGCCTAACTATATATAATACTTCGGGCTCGTGGCTAAGTAATAACAGTCACACGGGTCGATCAATCAGGATAAGCTACGATGCCGCGGTTTTTCCGTGGATGGGTGACCATATTTACTTACCCCTCCGTGCTTTGGAAAGCACGTTAAGCCGTTGCATTGGTTCCCGCTGTCATTCGTGGATTTTTGACAATAGTTACGGGTCGTCAGAAGCCCGAAACTCGTACCATTTGGTATCGTATTACCCAGGAACTGGGTTGTGGAGGTTAGATAGGCAGTAACTCTATGTAAAATACTGGTGTTCAAATGCATCCGGTTAGACCGGAAGCCGACGCCAACATAGTTGGGAAAAGCCAGACAGATGATAATGATTTCGTGATGTTTGTTGACTTAGTCTAGTATTAAACTAAGAGAAGACGGTATGCGAACAAACTAGTTTAAAATTCAAGGGAAATTCAATCAATTAATTAAGTCATTCTCTATTCCCAATTCCTACCATTGCAAGATAAGCCATTTAATTACCGATTAACGAATAACTTTGTCCTAAATTTTAACTCTTTGTCGTGATAAATACTCCTTTACTTAAACGTTGCTTAAAGTTAAGCCAAGCTTGAACTTCAAAAAATTATTCTTTAAGCAGTCGCTAATCATTACCTATCTTTAATTGTAAAAATAAGTAACAATTAAACAAAAACAACAAACGCCACGGTTGTTGCTGGAATAGATAGGAAATGTAAATGTGCTCTATCGAACGGAGCTCCGGCTTACGTGGTATTGCAGAAGTAATCGCTAATTATTGAACAATTAGCATTCAGAAGGCTGAAGCGTCGAACTGGCGAACAACCTTCCTAATGCGTACGAATCCCACCCGTTTCAGTATTACCGTGAAACTATTATTGTAGAACCCATTGCTAGCACGTTAAAAACATACAGGAAATCACGGCTGCTTTCCAGGAGAGTTAGGCAGAGGTGTACATATTTATAGTACACCCACATTTCAGCAGTTATGTTTCAAGTCCCATGTTATAGTGGGCGAGCCTATTGCCATCAACCGGGCACAGATCCAGACTTCGGGCTGCTACTGAGAAATTCCAGATAGAAAAACCTAACACTTTCCCTGACCTAGGAATCGAACCCAGGACTTAAACGTAACGAATAGCCGGGGCTATTAGTTAGTCACATGATCAGTAAAAAAAGAAACAGGGGAATCAGTAAGAATCACAAAAAATAGACGTAATAGCTTCAATCTCCGATGACAGGATCAGCAGGAAATCAGACAGAAGCAGACCAGTAGTATCCACCTGTGGATACTACTGGTCTGGTGCTACCGACTGCCTGCAGTTGAGCAGGATGGAAGATGAGGCTGTAGCGCCTTACTCCAAAGAGGAGTAGCATCTACCGGCAATGGTCTACGTCACTCCGTTTGAGGTATTTTAGAGATCCTTCTGTCCAAGGAGGACAATGTTCGAGGTTCAGAATGTTCGAGGAGGACATTAGGGAGACAGAGTTCAAGCCATGCCACTAGAGGTTCAGAATGTTCGAGGAGGACATTAGGGAGACAGAGCTCAAGCCATGCCACTAGAGGTTCAGAATGTTCGAGGAGGACATTAGGGAGACAGAGCTCAAGCCATGCCACTAGAGGTTCAGAATGTTCGAGGAGGACATTAGGGAGACAGAGCTCAAGCCATGCCACTAGAGGTTTAGAATGTTCGAGGAAGACATTAGGGAGACAGGGCTCAAGCCATGCCACTAGAGGTTCAGAATGTTCTAGGAGGACATTAGGGAGACAGGGCTCAAGCCATGCCACTAGAGGTTCAGAATGTTCGAGGAGGACATTAGGGTGATAGAGCTCAAGCCATGCCACTAGAGGTTCAGAATGTTCGAGGAGGACATTAGGTAGACAGGGCTCAAGCCATGCCACTAGAGGTTCAGAATGCTCTAGGAGGACATTAAGGAGACAGGGCTCAAGTCATGCCACTAGAGGTTCAGAATGTTCGAGGAGGACATTAGGGAGACAGGGCTCAAGCCATGCCACTAGAGGTTCAGAATGTTCCAGGAGGACATTAGGGAGACAGGGCTCAAGCCATGCCACTAGAGGTTCAGAATGTTCGAGGAGGACATTAGGGAGACAGAGCTCAAGCCATGCCACTAGAGGTTCAGAATGTTCGAGGAGGACATTAGGGAGACAGGGCTCAAGCCATGCCACTAGAGGTTCAGAATGTTCGAGGAGGACATTAGGGAGACAGGGCTCAAGCCATGCCACTAGAGGTTCAGAATGTTCGAGGAGGACATTAGGGAGACAGGGCTCAAGCCATGCCACTAGAGGTTCAGAATGTTCGAGGAGGACATTAGGGAGACAGAGCTCAAGCCATGCCACTAGAGGTTCAGAATGTTCGAGGAGGACATTAGGGAGACAGGGCTCAAGCCATGCCACTAGAGGTTCAGAATGTTCGAGGAGGACATTAGGGAGACAGGGCTCAAGCCATGCCACTGGAGGTTCAGAATGTTCGAGGAGGACATTAGGGAGACAGAGCTCAAGCCATGCCACTAGAGGTTCAGAATGTTCGAGGAGGACATTAAGGAGACAGGGCTCAAGCCATGCCACTAGAGGTTCAGAATGTTCGAGGAGGACATTAGGGAGACAGAGCTCAAGCCATGCCACTAGAGGTTCAGAATGTTCGAGGAGGACATTAGGGAGACAGGGCTCAAGCCATGCCACTAGAGGTTCAGAATGTTCGAGGAGGACATTAGGGAGACAGGGCTCAAGCCATGCCACTGGAGGTTCAGAATGTTCGAGGAGGACATTAGGGAGACAGAGCTCAAGCCATGCCACTAGAGGTTCAGAATGTTCGAGGAGGACATTAAGGAGACAGGGCTCAAGCCATGCCACTAGAGGTTCAGAATATTCTAGGAGGAAATTAGGGAGACAGGGCTCAAGCCATGCCACTAGAGGTTCAGTATGTTCGAGGAGGACATTAGAGAGACAGGGCTCAAGCCATGCCACTAGAGGTTCAGAATGCTCTAGGAGGACATTAGGGAGACAGGGCTCAAGCCATGCCACTAGAGGTTCAGAATGTTCGAGGAGGACATTAGGGAGTCAGAGCTCAAGCCATGCCACTAGAGGTTCAGAATGTTCGAGGAGGACATTAGGGAGACAGGGCTCAAGCCATGTCACTAGAGGTTCAGAATGTTCGAGGAGGACATTAGGGAGACAGGGTTCAAGCCATGCCACTAGAGGTTCAGAATGTTCGAGGAGGACATTAGGGAGACAGGGCTCAAGCGATGCCACTAGAGGTTCAGAATGTTCGAGGAGGACATTAGGGAGACAGGGCTCAAGCCATGTCACTCACTATAGGTTCAGGTTTGAAGCGCGTACCTACTGGTCGCCGGCGCCCACTGGATAATAATACTGCTTGATGACTTCTGACTTCACATGCTATTTATTGTACTGCAGGAAATAGACTCACTTCGACAATAGAAATAGACTCCTTCGTAGATAGAAATAGACTGATCCTTACAAGCAATGACGGTTCCCTTTATAGGCCCCGTCTCTATCTCTGTCTGTGTCTGTTCAGTTAAAATTCTAGAAAAACGTCAGTCTAGATGAGTAACAAACACAGTCAATGACAACTAACATGAGAACTCGACCTTAAACATAAAGCTTACAGTGGCGACATAGCCTTATAAAAGAATAAAATCTAACAAATGACATTTGAGTATTGACAAAATTGAAATATTCAAAGGTTCTTAAAAAAATGAGAAAATGAATGTAATAACATTCATTTTCTCATTTTTTTAAGAACCTTTTTTAAGAAGACTTTTCTGCCAACCTGATAATTCATGGCTTTTGCCATGAATTATCAGGTTGGCAGAAAAGTCTTGCACCAAGACTTAATAAATTTATTGATAACTTTGTTATTTGCAATAATTAATCAGTACCTCACCTTTATTCTTGAAGATGGGCACTAGCGAACTATTGCACCATTACTGTGGGATCGCTTCTTCATGCAACAACTTATTGAAGAATAAAGTCAGCCACATACATCCATCTTCTTTTAGACACTTCCATACTTCTACTGGTATGTCATCTGGGCCCATGGCCTTTCCATTTTTCATACTTTGAACTGCCTTCCTTACTTCATCCATGCTAATTTCCCTCACCAAACCCATATTTGTTTGTACCTCTTTGAGCACACCATTCCATTTATTCTCTTCGTTCATTAGCTTTTCAAAATAAAATTTCCATCGTTCTTTTATCTCGTCATCTTGGGACAGAACCTTACCGGCTTCATCTTTCATACACTTAATATGAATTATATCTCTCGTTCTCCTTTCTCTTGCTTTTGTAATCCGGTAAAGCTCCTTCTGGCCTCTTGGGCTGTCCAGTGAGTCATACAACTTCTCCTGCGCCTTAGCCCTGGAAACTGCTACCACCTTTTTTGCCTTCCTCTTCCATTCTATATAAATTCTCTTCTTATCTTCTTTCAAACTATCATTCCCGTTTTCTACACCTTTTTTTTTTTTTTTTTTGAGGATGGGAAATCATCAAATAACTTCTCCCGCTCTGGGTGGAGCGTAAGGGTGTGTCAGACTTTTACTGACTAAAACCCACCCGTGTTCCTTCAGTTGCCTATGCCAGGGCCACGGTATCTTTTTCAAACAACCCGCGACCCCAGCGGCATCGGCCCTATTGGACCCCATCTTTTGCTGACATCTCTTTGAGGCGCGCGTGGAACACAACGCGCTGTCGACCCGGGCCTGGTCCTCACCGGACGGCGAGCTACTCACTACTCACCGTCCGCAAGCCCGCGCCTACGGTGGCCGGGAATCGGCTATCGATTCCCGCCGCCCAGGGCGTCTCCTGCGGCGACTGAGGGCGTGAAGCTGCCTCTCCCTCACGCGTTCCGCCTCCTCCTTCGCGAGCATTACCGCTTCGCAAAAGGAGGTGACGGCCTCCCATGCAGTTTTCTACACCCTGCCATTCTTTAAACGCAACTTTCTTTTCTTTAAGCATCTTTTGCACTTATTCATTCCACCACCATGTATCCGTTTCTATCATGCCTTTCCCTTTCGATTCTCCAAACACGTCTTTTGCTACTCTCCTTATACAATCCGCCATCTCTTTCCAAATTTCATTCACAGTTTTTCCTTCCATATACAGGATCATCAGGATCATTTTGTCTACCACTTGACTCTTAAACATACTTGCACATTCCTCTTTTTCTATCATACGCCACCTGGTTTTTGGTGGGGGCCGTTCTTTGTACTTACTGGACGAAACACTGACTTTTACTTCCATTATTATTAGTCTGTCTTGTGTGACTAAGCCTTCGCCTGGCAGCACTTTACAATTTTTAACACATTTTAGGCTGTTTCGTCTTACCAGCAAGAAATCAATTTGTGTCGCGTGGCGGCCACTTTTGTAAGTAATAAGGTGTTCGTTTTGCTTTTTAAACCACGTATTTGTTATTGCCAGGTCGAAAGCAGAAGCAGCTTGCAACAGTGTCTCGCCATCAGTGTTACGGGCTCCGTATCCCCAACCGCCATGCACTCTCTCATACCCATCCTTCTGTCTTCCTACATGCCCGTTAAAGTCACCCCCCACATACACTTCTTCACTCTCTGGCACATCCATCATCACACGATCGATATCCTCCCAAAACTTCTCTTTTACACTATCCTCACATCCTGACTGGGGTGCATACACACTAACTATATTTAACACTAAACTTTCCATAATTACTTTCACAGCTATCACTCTATCACTCACTCTTTTAACATCCACCACACATTCTTTCAATTCCCTATCCAAAACTATACCCACACCATTTCGCTTGCCATCGCTTCCACAGTCAAAGAACTTATATCCTTCTCCTATCTCTCTAGCCTTCGCACCCTTCCATTTCGTCTCTTGCAGGCACGCTATATTCAGTCGTCGCCTTTTTAAGACATCTGCTAATTCTCTTCCTCTTCCAGTCATCGTACCTACATTCCAGCTCGCGCACCTCAATCTTACTTCTCTCACACTCCGAGCTTGCGTCTTACGTCGCACCCGCTCGTTCTGATGCGACAACCCTTGTCCATTTCCCACAGGAGCCGGGTGCTGGTACGCCCTAGCCCTATCGCGCATTCTCATATTACCTATCATGTTGCATATAGTTTCGGCTAAGTTTTTACAGTCGGCCGCCCGCCTGACACCAACCCTTCTTGGGAATGCTTTTGTTGGCGGTTTACCCGCCACCGCGCGGGTGACCCAAGATGCTTAAATTATATACACTAGGTCTCAAGTTCCCTTAGTCGCCTTTTACGACACCCACGGGAAGAAATGGGATGGTGCTATTCTTTACGTCCGGCACCAAACGGAACCTCAAACACGGACGTGTAACGTAAATAAATTAATTTTGAATATGGGGGTCAATTTTGAGGAGCAAATTAGAAAATTTAAAAAAAAGTTTTGCAAACTGTACCGTGTGACATATCAAATGAAAAGGCTTACTGTGAGGGTCTCAAATATATATATTTTTTTATAATTTTAAAATAAATAATTTTAAAGTTATTTAAGAAAATAGACGAAAGTTGACAATTCCCCCCTTATCTCCGCAAGTACTGAGCTTAAAATTTTGAAAAAATACAGAAAATAGTTCAATACCTCTAGATTACAGGAAAACTTATAAGAAGTCTATGGTCTTAAAACAACATGGTAAATCTCTCAATATTGTTCATACAAACTTACATTTACAGTTGGAATGTATGAGAGAACATGTTTTTCAACTACAATGTTAAGTTTGTTCTTGGGATTCATCCCAACTACGGAACCCTTCATTTTTATGATTTAATCTAAGCCAATTACTCTTGTTCAAAACCCAATTGTAAGTAGACCTGTAATATGCGTTGCAAGTGAATGCTTTGATGTCCTGAAGAATAATCTGTTTACAACCTGTTTTCTCTGAAGGGATAGTGTCATGCAAAGACGTGTCACCACGAAAGGCAGGCACGTAAGCTTTTGCGTAGAAGATGAGTAATACACACACATCCGTCCACACTAAACGGCACACCTCTTTTTATTTTTACTTCCCAATTCACTCCCGAACAATCCCGACTGGGCTGTAAAAAAAATCCGGAGTCCTTCCATAAAGACTAGGTACACAGAGAACCTTACTGCGAGAGTTCGTGTCCTGTAATAATTTCCACTTGAAATGTAGGCACAGTGGGCCAGTACACTCGTTTAGTTGAATAATTCAAAAATTCACGTCGGCCACTTACGAAAACAAGGAGAGTAAACGCTAACTGTGCAGTTCGCAAAAAAATACAACCGGACGAGTGCAAAGTGCTGCCAGTTCATTATTCTGTTTGAATGTACCCCGTTCTTTTGGGGAATTAGGGTGCCCGTTATGATTTGAGTGGCGGACTTGGGGGACTGTCTTGTTTCTTTTGTTTCGGCTGTTGATTTTGGCTAAGGTAATGATGCTAAATATTTTTTGGGGGACACGGGGACAGAATATGCTAAAGCTATGGTTTCAAAAAATAACTCAAGTAATCAAAAATAACAAAATTACTACTTAGGTTAAAAGGTAACGTCGGTATGTGTACCACCGTCGAGGAATACTATAGCTGTATTTAAATAGAAATATGTTAAATTTAAATTCATCCTGAAAAGGATTCCTGATTTATTGCAGCATGCAGCAAAATGCCAAAGACAGCTCACAATTATATGTAATTACAAACAAGTGGATCTGTACGACCAAGTAAAACACCATTATTTTTCTCAAAGCCATCTAATTATAGATACATCCAATAACCAACAACCCTGGCTAGACTAAAGAGCCGGAAGAGCTATCTTCGTTGTACTCCAGGTCATCCAAGATCAACACTAAATGTGAGAATAGAGCTGTTATGGGAAAAACAGCTCCCACCACCACCCAACTTCGTCCAGTCCCAGGAGCACCTGCAGTGACCTATATGAAAAGCAATCAATTGACTACGGACCCTAGTACGCCGCTGCAAGCTTAATCTAGTGAAATGGGGGATTATTGGCTTAACCGACACCCAGTGTGATATGTGTGATTATAATACAGTGCTCCTGACCAAACCGTGTCCCATATGTGAAGTGTATAAAGTGTCCATACACCTGCATTTCTGGGGACCTAAACACCGCCATTGATGCCGAGATTGGCGTGGCCACCATCTGGAGCCAGCTAATCTAACAAAATATATATTTTTTTATTACCTTTGCCATCGCCCCGAAAAGACGAAGGAGATAGGTACATTTTCGTATACCCAGACTGTTTTTAAATACCCGACTGTCAACCCTTAATCATCTTCAAGATAAAAGAGCTATTAAAAAACTAGCTCTCTCAGATTACTGAGAATCAACCTTCAATAAATAGCGAGCAAATCGAAAATGTGACTGGACTTAGATAAATGACAGAGCACCACCAGAATATTAATGTGATAGTGGCTCACTATGTGCTAATGAGAATTGATTTTTAGGGTTCCGTACCTCAAAAGGAAAAAAAGGAACACTTGTAGGATCACTCGTGTGTCTGTCTGTCTGTCCGTCTGTCACAGCCGATTTGCTCCGAATCTAATGGACTGATTAAGTCGAAATTTGGTACACGTATGAATTTCTGTGACCCAAACACGGATATGTAACGTAAATAAATAAATGAATTTTTAAAATGGATGTACCGTGTGACATATCAAATGAAAGGCTTACTGTGAGGGTCTCAAATATATATATTTTTTATAATTTTAAAATAAATTATTTTAAAGTTATTTAAGAAAATATACAAAAATTGACCAATAAATCGATTTCTATAGATTATAGGAAAACGTACAAGAAGTCTATGTTCTTAAAATAACATGGTAAATCTCTTAATATTGTGCGAACCAACTTACATTTGCAATTTTTCTAATTTTTTTTTTTAAGTTTGTTCTTGTTATTGGGATAAATTCATCCCAACTACGGAATCCTTCATTGTGCGTAGTCCGACACGCACTAGGCCGGTTTTATATAGTGTAATGTCGCTATACGGTTGATTTACTCATGTGTAGTGGCTCAGGGTTAAATAGAGTGATCGATGTATCATTTGAAAATTCATTCGGTCTGGTATTGAATTTTAGAATGGGACATTGTTTTGTTAGGATGAACCTTTTCATGACAAAAATAGTGTGTTGATCCTTTATCCATACTCGCGACATGAAATGTGGTGAAGAATCAATATTTCTTTAAAGTCACACACGTGAAATTATTGTCATTAGGAAGATAATTCCATTTTTCTATTCTCCCATCAGCATACTGAAATCACAAATCTGGTAAAATTATCATAATTATGATTGTTCAATGTAATTACTAGTACGAAGTTAACCTACGTTTTACTTCCCGGATGCACAGTTGACCCTTTTGCATTATAAAAGTGTACTATTGTTTTATACGTAAACAGTAGGGCCATAGGATACACGAGGTACATAAACCTGCAATAATTTGTTACAAATAAAACAAACCAAACAAAAATATAAAAATAAATTCATCCCCATAATATTTAAATAGTAAATCTGGGTAACCGAATATTTTGGAATGAAGCCCAGAATAAAGCATTCATCTTAGTGCTATAACTGACGACGACAAGTGTACATCCTACGATTCTAACATAGAGCTATGAAATGCATCGTTTGGATGTTCAAGCCAGTGCACCTTAAATGACCAAAGTACTCGTATGAAGTACTTACTTAGTATTTTATATTATCGTAAGAAATGGAGTGTTTGTTTTTGGATCTGTTACTCAAAGCTCTGCGAACATATTTAGACAAATTGAAGCACCCAGTTTTTTTCTTTCATCCATCATATTATTTTTTGCGTGTGACTATACAAAACGGAAACAACGGACTCAAAAAAAAAACAAAACTACAAATTGAACCACCACCTTTTACAAAATATTGCTTTTCCCCATCCAGGGACGTTAATTGTTAAGGAGTCCTTCATACCGTAGACTTAGTGATGGGGCCCCGTTTTCATGCTTTTTTACGAAACGTAAAAAAATAAGTGTTTAATATAAGTCATTTAGGTTCGTAGCACAAATTAAAAGCTCGTGGCTAATTAATAACAGCCGCACGGGTCGATCCATCAGGTTAAGTTACGCTTGCCGGGGTTAGTCCGTGGATGGGTGACCATATTTTCATACCTAGACTCCTTCGTGCCTCGGAAAGTACGTAAAGCCGTTGGTCCCGGCTGTCACTCGTGGATCTTTGGCAGTCGTTACGAGTCGTCAGAAGCCCGAAAGTCAGACAGCCAGTCTTACCAAAAGTCCAAAGTTATCCAGTAACTGGGTTATGGAGGTCAGATAGGCAGTCACTCCATGTAAAATACTTGTATTCAGCTGCATCTGGTTAGACTGGAAGCCGACCCCAACATAGTTGGGAAAAGGCCAAGCAGACTGATCGACGAGCATAATTATATTGCTTAGCTACCATATTAAAGTAATCCGATCGCAACCCGTGAAATACTTATTATTGAGTAGTTCCGACATCCATCTGTGTTCTTCATCGTCAGTTCCACGTCACCAAATGATAATTTCTGAGAGCTAATTCACGAATTACTAAATAAACAAATTTTTAAAAGTAGTCCAGAATTAACTGAGAAATCGCAGTAGGTACATACATAAATATATATACATCAAAAGTGGCTGGGGGGCCAAGTACGTTTTAGAGTATCGCCGCAATCGAGGATTATTATTTTAACTTTTTTGGATCGTAATTGATTCTTTTTAGTGAATTTTATTATTTAAATAAAGAATTTTCTTGAAATTTTAATTAAAAATAGAAAATCAACTGTCAGTCAGGATTCCTATAAAAGTGTGTTTTTATAAAACCATTACAATTTCTGCATCGGAACTGAAAAAAATTGCATCGATATGGAGTGACGAGCCGTCGGAATGTTGCAAGCTGGTAAATGATAAATGATAAATGATTTTTATTTCTGTAAGTAGGTTTGTACAAACACTTTTACAAGTCAACCATGTTTTTTTTTTTAACTATATGAGGTCGGCGTTTCCTATCTGACTACTCTGAGAAGAAAGGCCGAAACAAACTCAGAGGTCACAGTCTCTTATAAAGTCCAGACATAATCTTGGTCACTTCATGTGAAGACCATGTAGATTGGTGTCTGAAATGGTCTTTTGAGGAAAGAACCACACAGATTGAGAGGACCTGTCCAGTCAGTGCACGCATTTGTCAGTAATCGCGCAGCTCAACTCAGAACTTAAGGAGCTCAACGATTCGACGAACAATACCAAAGAAAGGACATTGGGGTAGGCCGCATAAATTACTCAAACTGCCAGACGATGATTAAAAATAACTGAGAGAAAAAATAAAACAAACAAAAAAAGCAATGACCTACATAGTCTTCACATTCACAATAAATTAAAATACTCGTAATATAATACTGTACAAAGTAAAAAGTCATGTCAACATTCAGTATGCAAAAATAAAAGAATAAAATAAAATTTGGAGCAGTTCATTCCCAAGCCTTTTTGTCCTCAATATAATCTTTAACGGTATAATAAGCTTTCTGACACAACTTGCGTTTAATAAATGATTTGAATTTATTAAGGCTCAGATCTTGAACGTGGCTTGGAAGTTTATTATAAAAGCGTATACATTGACACCTGAATGAGCGACCTATTTTCTTGAGCCTTGTTGGAGGTACAACAAATTTGTGTTTGTTCCTAGTATTTATATTGTGGATATCACTGTATTTTTTAAACAATTTAATGTTTTTATGGGCATATAAAAGATTTTCAAAAATGTACTGAGAAGGCAAAGACATTATATTAATCTCCTTAAATTTCTCTCTGAGAGATTGTCTCGGACTTAATTTATAAATGCATCGAACAGCTCTTTTCTGAAAAACAAAGATAGTCTGAATGTCGGCTGCATTTCCCCACAACAGAATACCGTACGACATTACACTATGAAAATAGCTAAAGTACACTAAACGGGCTGTCTCTATGTTAGTTAAATTACGAATTTTCCTAACAGCGTATGCTGCGGAGCTTAGCTTTTTTGAGAATTTATCTATATGTGGGCCCCACTGAAGCTTAGCATCTAAAGTTAAGCCCAAGAATACTGTGCTATCTTCAGGATTCAATTCTTCGCCCTTTATCAACACATTAGTTTTCACCTGCCTAACGTCAGGTAGCGTAAATTTAATGCATTTGGTTTTTTTTTTTCATTAAGGAGTAAATTATTAACATTGAACCAGTGAACTACTTTTGAGATCGCTCTATTTACATCGTCAGTAACCAGCTGCTTACGTTTAAGTTTAAACAAAAGTGAAGTATCATCCGCAAACAAATCTATATCATGATTATCCTTAATGAGGTAGGGCAAATCGTTAATATAAATAAGAAATGGTTTCAGGCAACGTACTGTGGCTGTCACTCTTGGCACTACATATAGCGTCATAAGCCGCCTCTGGACACGCTTTTGTATTACGGGTATCGTGGCCAGTGAAATGGTGAACGATCTTGATCATCACCACTCGCAGACAGGACCGGTACATGCAAAATACTGCTTCACGGAATCGTACCATGACCGCCATGATGTTGGCTACGAGGCTCCACAGCTCTTCAGGCTTGCTGATAAGCGACCAAACCATCTGAAATCGTTAAGGTGAAGTGGGTCTGCGTTTCCAAAGTCCGCTGATAGTTCCATCTCTAGCACCCCACAATCGTAGGGCCCGTGTATAATGGGCTCGCGAACACTGAAATTGGGAGAATGAAAACTGGCGTTGTGTTTGCTTTTACGATGAATTTCGTTTTGGTATGAGGCCGGATACGAGACTTACTCGAGTTTGGAGGACCTGTGGACGTCAAGAACGTTTGAAATTTTGTCAGAAAGTTCATTCAGGGAGAACAATAATGGTTTAGGCTGGTATTCGGATCGGTGGAAGAAGCGATCTCATTTGGATCAGGTGCAACCTAAATGCTCAGATTTATGCGGAGAGGATTGTTTCAGACGTGACCATCCCTTTGTGAAGCCGTTTGGGTAATTCGTTTCGACTAATGTACGAAAATGCACGCCCACACACGGCTAGAGTCGTAACACGCACTCTTGCCGATGCTCGCATCAACGTTCTGCCATGGCCTGCTCAATCGTCAGACCTCAACCCAATTGAGCACGCATGGGTTATGCTCCAAAAAAGAGCTCTGCCGAGTATGGATGCCGTGCATACCTCACAAATTTTTGACTTCTTAGAAATAACGTGGACGGCCATTCCTCAAACTGATTTTGATGAACTGATTTTAAATATGCCAAATCGCTGTAATTCTTGTCAATGGTGGAAACACAGATTTTTTTTTATCTTTACAATAAAAATTTAAATAATCCTCATTTTTGTCTTTTTTTGCCATTTAATTGACGATATTAGGTAAATCCACAATTTGCAAAAATTGCAATTTTTCTTCATTTTTACAAAATATAGGAATACGTTGTTATCTTAGGTAAGAAGCCAGTCTGCTACTAGATTTAGTAAATATTAATTGGATAATTTTGTATAAGTAGTTAAAAAACTGGATTGCATCGGAAGGGCAGGAGAATGAGCCATGTTCAGTTGCAAATATTGAAATAGACGCAGACCGGTTCAATTAATCCTTCGACACCCCATTTTTTGGCACATGCATATTGCACTACCACGGGGAGATAATGCAGTTATGTGGGACTCCAACCCACTAAAACATCACGGTGTCCTCCTCTACCTAATGTGGCGGGAACACGGGCATGCGTCACTCATCCGTGAACCCGCCGCGGCTGTCAGTAGCCAGACCCTCCTCTGGGGAATACCCGCCACATTGCACGCCGTGACCACCCCAGGAACCAAACCAGCACATGGCACATAGACGCTAGATGACCCCATGTCTAGGCACCCTTGAGCCCGCTGCGACCGGTCAGGTCAGTGGCCCGGCCGCCTACCACTTTTCGGTCGCAGAGTATAGGGAGAGCGACTAACGCCATACTGACCCTCCTCCTCCCTGCAGCGCCACCGCGTCCGCCATCAGACGGTGGCGACCCTGTCAAGGCCACGGAAGGTAGGTAAAGCGGCGCACCGCAATACTGACACTCCTCTCCCGCCACGGCCTCCAACCTACACCGTATCCTACTTACGTCGTCGGCTTACCGGCAAAAACCCTGACGAGCGGTCCCTTCTCGGGTTCCTCTTTGCTTCACCTTGGGTGACCAAGCCACGGCTACTGAGCCCCACCGCCTCGACAATGGGAGAACCCACCTTACTTACGAGTCGTTGGTCGTGGGTTCGAACCCACACAGGCGCTTTACTTTGTTTAATTTATTTCAATATACGTACACAAAAGTTTTAGCATCTGGAGCCGAACTAGGAGGAACCTGTATTTCGGCTTACAGCGCCAACACCCTCGAGTTACATTAGATAAGGGTGTCTTAAATGCTTGCATTTTACAATACCATTCAATATTATATACTCTTTTTAAAAGCTATGTAATAGTGGTCTGCTCCTCTCTTTGTGTGTTATGCAGATGAATGAGTGAGTGAGAGAGGGTGTGTCTATAGTTGGGTGTGAGTGTGATATGTGACAGTTTATGATTGGACATGTTAATGAATGAATGAGATACGGTTTTATAAATATATGAATAATGTGTGGAAATCTGCAGCCTACTTTGATACGCTTAGAAGTTGCTCAGTCTCGTCATAAGTAAGACCTTGTAGGTATTCGAATACTTTTCTCTTGCAACGATCTGTATTGAGTGGATACATGTTAAGGAGCTTATTAATTTTGTTGTAAATATAGGGGCCAAGAGTATTTATGAATTTAGTTATAAATTTAGTGTTAGAGGATCTTTGTTGTGTGCAAACCGAGTAATTTCTGCGTTTATTCAACATCTGGGGGTTGTAAATTATTTTTGAGTGTTGCGTTATAATTATTTTTAGTAGAAATAATTGTCTCACAGTTAGTACTCCACAGAATTGATAAAGTGAGGCAGTAGAGAAAAGTATTGGTTTAAAAGTACTTACCTTCAGTATTGCACGTTGGGCAACCTCAATAGATTTTAGCGTCGTTTTTGGAGCACCTCCCCACACAGATATATAATATGTAATGAGTGACTGGCAGATGGCAAAGTATATACGTTTTAAAATAGGAGGATCGGCGATGTGTCGTATATTTTTGAAGATATATAAGTTTTCGAACCCGTCCCGTTAAAATTCTTATGTGTACTTTAAAATTAAGATTTTTATCTATAGTAACGCCCAAATATTTGATTGTATCAACCCTCTCTAATTTAGTACAAGAGCAATTACCATGAGGTGTACATTCATGTGAGATAATGGCATAGGTGTGATCAATATCCAAGTCAGATCGAATACTAAAACAAACATATTTGGTTTTATCAGTATTTAGCGTTAATACATTCTCATTTAGCCACCTTCTGACAGTATCAAAACCAGATTGGGCTGCATCAAAGACTTCATTCCAGTTATCTGCGGAAAAAGCAGAGCAGTATCATCAGCAAAGGAAATGATTTCGCCCTGGGTAAGTTTTAGGTTAGTGAGGTCGTTGATATATACGAGAAATAAGGTTGGTCCCAAGATGCTACCCTGGGGACCCCATGTATAACTGGGAGGTCAGTGCTAGTAAAGTTTCCCACACGAACACACTGATGACGATCAGAAAGGTAGCTTTTAAACAGTTCCAGCTGCGTGCCTCTGATCCCCAGTCTTTCCAGTGTCGCCAAGAGTACCGAAACAGAGATTGTGTCAAAGGCCTTTGCTAAATCTAAGAAGATGCTTCAATACTTCTCTCAAAACGGTGAAGGTAAACAACGCAAAGAAACCGACATGTCCTAGAGCCAAAAATTCGAAGGCATGCGAAATCCACCAATCCGCATTGGGCCGGCGTGGCGGATTATTGCCCACTCCCTCTCACAGAGAGGAGGTCTGGGTTCCAGCAGTGGGAATAGAAGGCTGATTATTCATACAATAAAGCTAATCTTTTCTAATTATGGTGAACATAATATTAAGTTGTTTTACGAATTTTAATTATAATAGGTCCATTGAAAAAACTCGATTTAAATTACGTGACGAATTACGAACTTCATTGTTTGTGTTATCAACGATCAATGTAACGTTTTTCTTAGCAGTTATCGCTCTCAAGAATAAAAGAAATAAATGTCATAAATGAGTCGCTGTTCTTTAAAAACGGTTTCCAAAAGAAAATTCATAAGATTAATCGAAAGGCCACAATTTTATGTTTTTTTTCCTTGTTGTATTAAGTCTTTCCGAATTGATGCAGACACTAATGACATTTTTGCATAACTGAAGATATCATCATGGAATTTGTACAGACTTTTATTTGTGTGATTCTAGTGGTACGAGTAGTATTCATCCATGCTTTGAATGAAGAACTAGATGTTGGTACGTAGTTTTTTTTTTTTGAATATATCAAGCTTAAGAACCTAAAGTGCCCTTCATCATCATCATCCACAGCCTGTCTTCACTCACTGCAGAGCATAGGCCTCTCTTTTCGTGTGCCACCATTTTTTTTTTGTGGTGTGGCCATTTGGTTTGGATGATCTGTGTACCTAGTTGTTAACCAAAATTATAATAATAGATATCGCAAGGATATCCGCTGCACAGCATGTATCAGAAAGGTATGGTCAAATTTAAGGATTTGGTACATACCATCAAACTGAACAACTTTATCCATGGTAATCGAGAAAAAATAACCAGCCGTAATAC
The DNA here is from genome assembly GCA_948252095.1 of Dicycla oo. Classification (NCBI taxonomy): domain Eukaryota; kingdom Metazoa; phylum Arthropoda; class Insecta; order Lepidoptera; family Noctuidae; genus Dicycla; species Dicycla oo. Next base: position 26,020,503 of record OX411715.1, on the reverse strand, counting down.
ATTTGGGTCGAGTAAGTATTGAAGTTTTGTATAGGACAGTAGATAATTTTTTCGCGATTACGATGTTGATTCCATGAAGAAAGATGCTCCAAATCTCTCAGCCTGTACCAAATCCTTAAATTTGACTACAACTTTCTAATACGTACTGTATGCATCACCTTTTTGTTGCAACAATAAACTAAATAAACAAAATTTTAGGTCGGAATGCCACGATATATAACCAGACGGTGACTGCCTACAACTTCGGAGTCCTCTTGGAAATAATCAATCCCGAAAAATATTCACTCGAATCTTTTGAACAGGACCAGCCCATCTTCAAATATTTGTACGCAGAATTCATTTCATTCATGGAAGGTGAGCCAATTGATTACCTGACATGGCTCGTAATGAACAACTATGGTCAACTAGTGTATATCCAAGAGTCTATATTCCAAAAAAAACCAAGTGCATGCAGCAAAAAGCGATCGAAGGAACGTTTTATGCGTAGTGTGAATACAGGGGACATTTTAATCTCAAGCAAAAGCCATAGTGGGTTGATTGGGCACGCGGCCATTATGATTACTGATAACTGGGTCTTAGAGATGGCTGGTGGCAGAAAATGGAAGAAAGGGATTAAGAACAATAACAAACAAATTTCCAAAGGTGATTGGTATGATAAGTACTGTTCTGAAACGACGATGGTTTACCGTTGTCCTGACAGTAATAAGGCTGAACAAGCTGCCTACTGGGCTGACCGCAATTACTATAACCCACATGGTGGTTCGGAGAAGACTATACACGTTACTTATAAGATAACATCAGACTTTAAATCGAGGGATCCAAGTTACAGTTCTAAGCTGGTGCTTCAGGCTTACTACTATGGAACAAGAGGTGTGATAAGAGGCGTGTATGAACAAGGACCGCCGATCGCCCCGATCACTATACCATTGTATTTCTTGTCATCCTATGATTTGGATATAGTTGGAAAATTTTAGTTGTATGTGAATGTGGACGTTATTTTGTAACATTTAGACTGTTAGTTGTTTCACAAAATGCGAATGCATCAGGGGTATGAATTTTCTGGACATTTGTTTTTTATTAAAAATGGTACCTAAATTAAACAAAATTAGTATCGTACCTCAAATAAACTATTGTTAGTAAACGTATAGTTTGGATTCTACCGTCGTATGACAGTCAAGATTTGTTGTAAATTTTATGGTGAGGTAGTTGCGATAAAATTACAGCCCCTGCAGCTAGGTCACGGCTCCAAAGGGGGCTGTGAGGCTGCCGTACACGCCTTGTCAGAGGTCATCCTGAAGGTTGACATAAATATTAATAATAATATAATAACAATATCCTGGGATATTTCACTCACGGTCATCTGATCCCAAACTAAGTAGAGCTTGTACTATGGAAACCAGATGACTGATATACTCCATACACTACTTTTTTTGTTTGTAATACTTATATAGATAATTACACCCAGACTCAGGACAAACAGACATGTTCATGCACACAAATGTTTGTCCTGGATGGAAATCGAACTCACGACCTGCGGCATGATAGGCGGTATCTGAACTAACCACGCCAGCTGGTCTGTCATAAAGAATGCCTTCAATTCAGTTAATAAGTACATCTAGCTGGCAGAAACTAAAAATAAATACCCCAAACTTATAGTTTCCTTTGGCAACGTTATGGACACCTACTGTATCGGGACAACCTTCTGGAATCTGCTGTTGGTTGTCAACAAGGTGACCCTCTCGGGCCAGTGATTTTTAGTTTATTATTCGACAGCTAAATTCCAAATTTAACGTTTGGTATCTTAATGATGGAACCTTGGGAGGCGACGTAGAAACTGTTTTAAATGATTCTTAAAAAAATATCTTCATTTCATTGGCCTTAATTTCAATCTTTCGAAATGTGAACTAAATTTAACGCAATAGCTCCAGAAATAAAATTATTGAAAAAAAAATCACTTCATCTCCTTGGGTCTCCAATCTTTCCTTTTTCCAGTTTTTTTCCTTTCTTTTTTTTTTAATTTTTGATTCCTTTCCCGTTTTTGTTGAGGAAAAATACAAAATTTCAATGAATTGAAAAGATTGTTCCAAATTAACATACATTCGACCATCACCTTATTTCGTTACTGCAGCTTCGGCCCTAAATTAACATATTTCCATCGCGTTTCCCATTTATGGAAGCACACTCACCTTCTAGACAAAATGGACTAAGTTATCCGGCACACATTAACTTCGATTTTAAATGTGGCCATGGACGACCGAGCTTGGGCACAAACTACTCTTCCCATTCGTATGCCTCGGCGTCCGCAAAATTTCTAGTATTAGTTTACTGGCTTTCTTATTCTCGGTCCACAGCACTGAGAAATAAATCAGGAAAATCCTAGCCTCCACACTGATTGATTTTGATGTGCCGTGCTTCAATGAGACTATGGATGCCTGGAAACTCGCTTACCCGAACTCAGATATAACCGATAATCCAACTTCCCAGAGACGGTGGGATGAGCCACTCTCCAGAGTAGTACAAATTAATTTACTTAACACGTCTGCTACTTCTGCAGAGAGTGCGCGCCTGCTAGCTGTGGTTAAGTGAGAGTCGGGTCTGTGGATTCATGCACTACCAGCGTCGAACATAGGCACTTTGTTTGACAACACTACTTTCCACCTCGCTGGTTCCCTACGACTAGGAGCTCCATGTTGTTCTCTTCATAGCTGTCACTGTGGCGAAGTTGTTAACAGCCTCGGACACCACGGCCTGTCTTGCAACCGAAGTGCGGGTCGCTTAGCGCGGCATGCGAACATTAATGACATCATCCGACTGGCTATTGTCACCGTTGGCGTTCTAGCTGTATTAGAACCCAAAGGCTTGGCACGCGACGATGGCAAGAGACCGGACGGTATGTCTTTATTTCCATGGAAGTAGGCCTTTAGTGTGGGATGCAACGTGTCGATACTCTTGCGCCATCCCATCTTCCTAGCTCAGCGTGCTGTGCTGGCGCCGCTGCTGCGGATGCGGAAAACCTCAAGCGGCGTAAGATAAGATAAGATTTATTTATTTGTATATAATAACCTTAGGTATTGGTAATTATATTTTCGAGCCGTTTGGGGTTGAAACCCTCGGGCCGTGGGGTCCGAGTTCTCTTTAAAGAAATGTCGAAACGGCTGCTTGACACTTCCCGTGACCCACGGGCTGGTTTTCACCGGGCGTAAATAAATAACCTTAGGTATTGGTAATTATATTTTCGAGCCGTTTGGAGTTGAAACCCTCGGGCCGTGGGGTCCGAGTTCTCTTTAAAGAAATGTCGAAACGGCTGGTTGACACTTCCCGTGACCCACTGGCTGGTTTTCACCTTGGCCAGAGGCTAAGCATTGCCAACGTGGTAATGCCGCCAGTCTCTTGGGTTCATTACCAGTCGACCGCGATGCGGATGAATTTTTCGACGCCATATTTTAGTTTGTGAATAATTTTAGTTTAGGTAGGATATAATTTTGCTGATGTCACCAAAAATAGATAGGTAGAGAAGGTTGGTTCCATACAACGATCGAAAACATGTGCACGCACACATAGGCGCGTACGTGCGGCGATCTCGAACTATCTCAAACGAATGTCAGTCACGAGTGCTCTTGTACTTGCTTTCTTCAACGCGTGTCTATGTGTGCGTGCGTTTCTTCTAGTTGCATATAGTGCACCTTCTTGCACATGTACATTTTGCGGTATTAGATAGGGTTGTACAAATTCAACGATACTTAATCGTCAGTAAACGTAGTACGTCTGACGTTTGATGTACTCGACTCGACACGTACTGTCGCGGTGCGCAGGTAAATAGGTACCTACATGTTTCTTTTTGATTAGATTGACATCGTTTTACTGTAACTTTAAGAAATAAAGAAGACGTTGAATATACCTATAGACATGTGTCATTTGCTTTTGATTTTGAAAATAGGTGAAGCTAAATACGATTACACGTGATTTATGATGTTTCTATTTCAATGCCAATTAAAGTAAAGAACGGTATAGTAGTAAGAAATAAGATAAACACATAAAGAGTGAGGCTGTGGGATTGTATCAGTATTTATATCAGTTTTACACATATTTAGGGTTCCGTTCCTCAAAGGAAAAAAATGGAACCCTTACTAACTCGTATGTCTGTCTGTCTGTCCGTCTGTCACAGCCAATTTGTTTCGAATGTAATGGACCGATTAAGTTTTAATTTAGTACTCGTATGAATTTCTGTGACCCAAACAGGGACATGTTACGTAAAAAAATGAACTTTGAATATGAAGGTCAATTTTAGGGGCCAAATAAGAAAGAAAAAAGTTTTGTAAACTGTACCGTGTGACATCTCGCGCGCTTAATAATAGACTGACCTAACTAAACAAATCGCAATCACTGACTTGTCTTACAAAATGGCATATAACTTAGACAAAAAGCATAATAATAATGAAACAATGTATTGTAGGAATGAACTGATTATGGATACAGAAATTATATTTTGAAGATAATTAGTTAAAACTAATTTCTTGGTACGCTTATCTCATTTTGGACCTGAACCATAATCCGTCAGTTTATTATTAAGCATGCGAAAAAAAAATCTCTGTTAGGTTCTCAAATATTTATTTTTTATAATGAAAAATATTGTTTTTAAGTTGTTTAAGAAAATAGACGAAAATTGAGTATTCCCTTATCTCGGAAACTACTGTGCCTAAAATTTTGAAAAAAAAAAAAAACAGAAAATAGTTCTATACTTACACACATATATTACAGGAAAACTTATAAGAAGTCTATGGTCTTCAAAAAACACGGTAAATCTCTGAATATTTTGCGTACAAACTTACTTTTGCGGTTGGAAAGTATGGCAGAACATGTTTTTCAACTGCAATGTTAAGTTTGTTCTTGGGATAAATTCATCCCAACTACGGAACCCCATTGTGCGTGTTCCGACATGCAATTAAGCGGTTTTTTTTTTACATATTAAGGTAACTTTGAGTTGAAAAGCCTTTCGGTTTTCACTCTAGATCCACGGAGCACAGGACCAGTTTTATGTTAAGAACAAAAAAAAAGCTAAATCTATTTACTTAGTTAGTGCTGAGTTTAGTTCCACTTTTTTCCTGCGTATAACGCCAAAATGGGTGTTAAATTTAAAACAAAAAAAAATGTAACATGTGAAGAGTTAAACTACAGATATACAAAATCTCCCAAAAAATCACTCGGTTTCTTTCAGGAACAGCTTGTTCATGAGTATCAGTATAGTTTTGAGTTACTTAAAATCCATTAATGCCATGTAAACACAACACATGCCACATCCAACATTATAAGCTCGCTGCTCGCTGCGATGAAACATCTATAAATCTGACAACGACGGAGTAAGACATCCAATTTTCTCTAAAGCCAGAGTCCTCTCGAGAACTCAACAGTGACGAATAGAACGCTCAGGAAACAAATCTCTTTTGTGAGTTATTTTACACTGACTTAAGATGACCCTTTCACTTTAGTTCAATTTTCATTTTAGTTCTTTTTATGAAGATTTTTAGTACCTCGGCAAAAATGTCGATTTTCCATACAAACTTTCATCCCTGAATTTTTAAGGAATTTTGAAAATTGATTACCTAAAGCCGCAACAAAATCTTGAAGACTGTGTCTGATAGGATATCATCCGTGCTTTGGAGGTAATTTGTTAAATCAGTCATATAATATTATTTTCCATAATTTGAATTTCCATTTTTAAATTCAATTTTAATTTGAATTACAAATTTAATTACTATTTTTGTAATCTTTTAATCTTGTATAATATTCTTATTTTGTATGGATCATGAATGAAGGACCTACCAATGACAGTACGATAAACGTTCAAAGAGGACATGCTTTGTCGCTGTTCGCAGGTTGTTGTTATGGTCAGACATGAGTGCACTTCTACTTATCCTTCTGACTTCGCTTGCCTATGCTTATTCAAGCATTGCTTTTCTTAGCAGTCGTGCCGAAACACTAGGGAATGAGCTGTATCATAATAAATCATATTTATTTCTATAAAATGGTTTTAATAAACTTTTTTCCTATACTATACTATGGGTATATTTGTGAGAGGTGACACGTTGAAGCAAATAATAGGTTGGGGAAAAAGTTTCTTCGCATTTTTTAAGAAAATTCAAAACATTTTTTAATATAGTTTATTTACATTTAACTTAAGTACGTAGGTACCATTTTGTTCGATAAATTTTTGCCATCTTGTAGGTAGGGACATGATCCCATTGCTATAGAAATTTTGGGACTTCTGGTCAAAATACCGCGACAAGTGGTTTTGGCAGTCCTCTCGTGATGTTAACCTGACACTGCCTAAAGAATTCTGAAGAGACCGAAACAGGTGGAAATCTGAAGGTGCAAGGTCAGGACTATACGGCGGATGCATTAACACCTCCCCACCAAACTCTCTTAATTTTTGCTGAGTGGCTAAAGATGTGTGAGGTCTAGCGTTATCATGATGAAAAACCACACCCCTTCTGTTGATTAATTCCGGCCGCTTTCTCTCAACTTCTTGCTTTAATCTCATCAGTTGTTCGCAGTAGAGTTCAGAATCGATGGTCCTGCCTGGTGGTAACAGCTCATAATGAATAATGCCCTTCCAATCCCACCACACACACAGCATCACCTTGTTGCGAGTTAACCCGGGTTTCGCCACAGTCTGTGAAGCCTGACCGGCCTTTGACCACGACCTTTTTCGCACGTTCTTGTCATACGTGATCCACTTTTCATCACCAGTTATCAGCTTCTTCAAAAATGGTTCGGTTTCATTACGTCGTAATAAAGAATCACAAATGAGTACACGGTTCATTAGGTTTCTTTCAGTGAGCTCGTGAGGTACCCAAATGTCGAGCTTTTTTGTGTACCCAGTTTTTTTCAAATGCGCCAAAACTGTTTTGTTACCAATTTCCAGTTCTTCAGACACGTCGTACTCGTAACTACTGATATCTTGCTCCACTTTTTCAAAAATGGCATCCATTTTATCCGTAATAGGGCGACCAGAGCGACGTGCATCTTTGACATCAAAATTTCCGGATTGAAAACGCTTAAACCAAATTTGTGCTACTCTCACAGACACTACACTAGGTCCATAAACATCGCAAATTGTTTTCGCGGCTTGCGTTGCATTTTTACCTTTTTTGTAGTAAAATTTTAAAATGTATCGAATTTCTTCATTATATTCACTCATCTTGACGGTACGAAAAACAAATGAAAATCACACATTTTCCTAATTTGAATTTGGAATTATGTTCTTTAAAAGGAGGTGTTTTTTTTTCGGCCCAAACATGTACCGAGGTACAAATTACTATTCAAATTCCTTCCAATAATTTGTAGTTTTAGCACTATATAAAATCCTTCAATATTAGATAGATTAGGAAATAAAAGCATATGAAAAAACATTACCTCGCAACGCAACTGCGTTTAAAGAAACGTCCATAACAGCTTTGATTGCTGTCAATTTGTTCCATCTGTCAAAATATTACATTGGTTGGTGTTCAAATAAACCTAGTACCTACCCACCGTAGACGGAAAAGAATGTAGTAAATATAGGGTAAACGGAAAAAGCTATACCCACCCTTTCGAAGTCTGACAAGAGATCTAAAATAAGTACACAATGACCATACTACGCCAACAACGCCAATAGCTATACATACATGATTATAAATGTCTTATAAGATTATCGTGAAGATATATGTAGTCGTAATAAAAGTATTGATTCGTCGTAATCAGTATTAATATGTTAATGTTAAAAAAACGTGATAAAGTCGTGTACTTACGCAAAGCTGATATAAAAAGTCAGTAATCAGAGTCCAGAGTATGTCGCACAGTTGTCGAGATCCAACGAAAGAACGATCGCAGCCAAATCAGTAGCAAGTCCAAAAAGAGTTAGCCAGGTCATCAAGTGGAAAGAAATCTATCGGAAGTCCAGGGAAGTAAAGCCAAGTCACCAAAAAGGAATTCACACATAGGTAATAGTACTCCAGAGACGGGTAACCGAAACGGAATGACAATGACAACACAACAATAATATCAACAACAATAGAAAAAAAAACCGGCCCTGGCCTGGAGCCCTGTTTTTTGGGCGTAGATAACCAAACGCGAAAAATAATACGACATGTGAAATAAATATATTTTGTAAATTCTTGTTCCCATAATAATTCGCGAAAAATGTGTGCTAGAAAAAAAAAACTTATTTGTAATACATAAACAAATTCTAAACAGTACAGTTTTAGGTTTTCACACGTTTATAAAATGAAGTAACGAAACGCATCGTTCTTCGTTCAATTCTTGGGTTACAAGTTTTAACATCTTCGATCGACAATTTCAGGTGGTACAAATGCGCAAATAAATTCGATATATTTTTTTTTAGAATCTGCGATATTTTTCCTGTAATTTCGTACTTTTGTTCTTAAGGTACACTGTTGGGCCATAACTATAGGAAATAAAAAACATCACCTTTAAACTTTCAGTGATACCAAAACCAGCCAGATACAAATAGTATAGCCAAAGAGATTTTATTACAAGTTCATAATACTATAATGCGAAAAGACTTTTTCCCCAACCTTATATGTGAATATGTGATAGTTAATCTGGGAGGATTGGTGTTCAGTGTTTACTCAATTATGTACTGAAGTTTTCTTTTTTTTCATCAATCGTTCAAGTTTACTTTTGGTCCTAAATGGATTATATAAAAAAAATAATTCACTTGAAATTAGGTATCAGTAACATGTTTGCTGAAATATGAGACTACAGAATGTGATCTCCCAGTCTCACTTTTTATCTTCAAAATCAAATCGCTTACGAGGATATATAAAATGAATTTTTTTATTTTTATTTTCAAGTACTTAATAAATAACATAGTACATACATACATACACATGTATAGTCGCGACCAAAAGTCGATAAGCAAACTCACAAAGCAATAGCTTGGCGTTTAGTTTGAGAACATAAACATGCATAATTATTGTCGTCAACAACTGATTGTAGTTCATAATTTCAAAGTTATAACATGTGTAAAGATGTCCTAGCGGTTAAGCGCGTGCAGATAGATGCGTGAATCAGTGAGCCGTGAGTTCAAATCTCACGCAGTTCTTGACTTTTTGTAAGTTTTTACTTGATTGGAAGTAATGGGACAGAAATATAATATTCTTTATCTTGTTCGCTCGGTCACTCATTTCGTAAAGTTAGAAAGGTAGATCATAGAAAACTAAATAGGTATTGACAATTATATATGTGTTATTAGAATATCATTTCTTTGTTATGTTATTATGAATTGACTAAGTGGGTATACAACAAAAAATCCTATGAACGGTTACAAAAAAACTTCTTTTATCTAGTAGGAATGTACGGTCACAATTCTCTTAAGTTTGTTAATTTTATAAATAACTAAATAAAACGAAAAACATTTTTGTTACCATTCAGCACGACTTTTTTATTTAAACCTTCCAACACCGAAAAGATAAATTAAAAATCACAAAAATAGTTAAATAATAATACAATAACTAATATTTAACTTCTTATAAAAATAAATAATAAATAAACATAAACATCTAACACGTTTTTGCTTAAAATAGAAATATATTATTATGGTTCCAAAGAAACAAAAAACAGTCCAACATTGTGATTAAGATTCGAACTCAGACTTAATTGATCGTGAAACCATTGCTTAGCCCAAACAGCTACCAGCACATGTTATGTTTATGCGAATTTTAGCAATGCAATGGTAAGAACAGGTCGCCACAATGACGATTATTCTAAATTCAACAGAAATATAATGTTATTTCGCGTAGTACGACGACATGCGACAATTCATTAGTGTGTGTTATCTGCGGAATGTTGGCTCATACACGCACACGTACTGTTTCGTGCTCGCACAGTTCATAGCAATGTAATCCTTAGCATGCTTATGGACTTTTGAGCGTTTACTGTACTTCAGCCATTACCATAGCGCCTAGAAACAACATAATATACACTGTCCGAACGAAACTCACCGCGTAAATGCCGTATGAGCACCTTTTTAAAAGTTAAAAGCTTTTGTCGAAAAAAGTGTGGGGAATAAAATAAAAGTAGGTGTAGTTCCTCAAAGCGGGGTACCAAATGCAGCGCCATGTACGAACATTGAACAGTTGTCGCGTCCCACGGGTCTTTTGACCGGAGAAATATTTTCCAGGGTGGATTCTTTTTGTGAGCATAATGTGGATAGCTTCTTTTGTGAGGATTTCTCCCGGTAGCTGCCAATTTTTATGCACGTTAGTGTCTACCAAAGGAAGTTTCTTGAATGGTTTCAGTTTTCCTTGGATTATATGCAAAGATCTGATGTTGGGTTTTGAGCTCATTTTATATATTTTTCTTTTGACGCAACACTGTGATCAAAATTCCCTAGGGACTCACCGCACCTGTATATGTATAACTCCTTATAGGGCAGTAGGATCACTACCTAGAATCAGTCAGTAAACATCTGAAGCAGTCATTAGACTGCCTGAACTCAGTAAACATCTGAAGCAGTCGTTAGACTGCCTGAACTCTAAGCATTAAAACAACCGAACACTAACAAGAAACATAAAAATTACTTCTTGGTTGTTATTAAAACTAAAACTAACCTCTAACGAACAATTTTAGGAACTCAACAGTATAAACAGTTCGCCTAATTTAATGTATTCATAGATCATCTCAGTAATAACAATGGTTATGTTTATCTAGTTAGTCGGTATTGTGTCCTTGTGAACGGTTCAATACACACCTAGTACTCTGACATGTAATTATGATATTACCTACGGCTCGTATATGCACAATCTTGGCGTTGAGATTGAGAGGAGGGAGAGAGTCTTGTGGTCTTAATGACGTTGTTGGTGTATTACATGCAATGCATATGATAATTAAATTGTATGGAGGTTGACCTTGTTGTATAGGTAGGTAGATACTAAATGTTATCTGCCATGTTTTCTTTTTATATCACCCTTAAGAAGTCTACAAACTACATGGTACCATACCATGACCGAGCTGTAAACGTATTAGGCACGGAAAGAGACATGACAAGGGCTACTATGCCCACTAAAGTATCAACAACGTATCATACTGGTTTATAACGGTTTTAGTGAACGAAGCATACGCGTATCATTCGCGAGCCATATCCGTATGGTTTTCCTTCTCTCGGTTGTAACAGTTCATCTGTGTTTTCGTCCGTGGGCGTATTAACTCGCCGTTTCGCCGCCTGCGCGCATCAGTCTGCCCACGTCGCGTGCCATGCTCAGAGCGTATCCGTTTTAGTATTACCGTGAAACTATTATTGTAGAATCCATTGCTAGCAAGTTAAAAGCATACATAATATCATGCCAGTTTTCCCGGAAGGGTTGGACAGAGGTGTATCTATGGCATTCTGATATTTCGCCAGTTATCTTAAAGTGTCATGTAGTAGGGGGCGAGCCTATTGCCATCAACTGGGCTCAAGTCCAATCTTCGGGCTATTACTGAAGGAAACTCAAAAACACTTTGCTTGACCTGGGAATCGAACCCAGGACCGGGACGAGGTAGCGTGCTAGTAAGTTACTCTTGTTCAAAACCCAATTCTAAGTAGACCTGAAATATACGTTGCAAGTGAATGCTTTGATGTCGTGATTTGCTTATTTGTGATCTGCTGTTTTCTCTAAAGCGATAGTGTCATGCAACGACGTGTTACCAGGAAAGGCAGGCACGTAAGCTTTTGCGTAGAAGATGAGTAATGCACACACACATCCGCCCACACTAAACGGCACACCTCTTTTTACTTTCACTTCCCAATTCACTCCCGAACAATCCCGACCGGAGTGTAAAAAAATCCGAAGTCCTTCCATAAAGACTAGGTACACAGAGAAACTTACTGCGGGAGTTCGTGTCGTGTAATAATTTCCACTTCAAATGTAGGCACAGTGGGCCAGTAAACTCGCTTAGTTGAATAATTCAAAAATTCACGTCGGTTACTTGCGAAAACAAGAAGAGTAAACGCTAACTGTGCAGTTCGCGAAAAAATACAACCGGACGAGTGCAAAGCGCTGCCAGTTCATTATTCTGTTGAATGTATCCTGTTCTTTTAGGGAATTAGGGTGCCCGTTATGATTTGAGTGGCGGACTTGGGGGAGTGTCTTGTTTCTTTTGTTTCGCCTGTTGATTTTGGCTAAGGTAATGATGCTGAATATTCTTTGATGGACACGGAGATCAAATATACCAAAGCTATGATTACATTTAAAGTTTTCAAAAAATAACTCAAGTATACAAAAATAACAAAATTACTACTCAGTGTTAGTATATGTACCACTCTCAAGAAATACTTTAGCCACATTTAAATAGAATATCTAAAATCTAATAAATTATTCCTAAAAGTCATGATTTATTGCAGCAAAACGTCAAAGACACAGGCTTTTGAAAAGACTGCATAAAAAGTCCTTTCCCGATCGACATTAAATAAATGGCTTAAAAATATATTAAATCATCCATTAGCTGGGTCCACACTGGGCGATCCAAATTTGGATCGGCGCTCCACGATCCACAATCATGGAGCGCCGATAGTGGATCGGAGTTATTTTCGCACGATCCCTTTTAGGAAATCCGCGATCCTGCCGCACGCTCCAGTGAAAATCCATGGTTTAGCTCGATTAAGTTCAGTTGAACACACGCTCGATACGGAGACGCACGTACGGAAGCGTCGTATGACTACAGTGGCAACTGTAACCTATATTCTGCTGAGTAATACCTACTTATGTTCTATATAAATGGATTAACCAGCGACTTTGCGCATTATCCATATTGTCTGATGACCCGATCCACACACAATCTTCCACACCGAGTACGTCAAACGTTGAGGTGCATTTAAGCATTGTCAAAAAACCGACAGCGTTCGGGTCTGCCGCTCCGCTGGGCTCGCGCTCCACCGCGTGTGCTCGGTTTGCACATTTGGATCACGCTCTTGCCGCGCCCGATCGGCAGGCTTATTACGTATCTCGCAGAAGCCTAGCGATAGCAAAATTTTCGCAATCATTGCTTTTCAATCGCTTGTCAATCACAAATTACTGATTGGTGTAACGTATCGCTGATACATAATACCGATTTGCGATTGAAAAGCAATTATTGCGCAAATTTTGCTATCGCTAGGCTTCTGCAAGATACGTAATAAGGGTACAGATATTCACAAAACCCTAAACAAAAAAAAATAGAACAATCTCAGACCGTAATCACAATCAGTTTTCTGGCTCACAACACAATCAGCCTTACGTACCAAATTACTAAAGATAAAGGGTAAGTAATGAAATCTCGGGTAAGTGGATAATTAAACAACAGAACAACTTTTGACATAACTCCCAGCGGCCTCATAAGGTAATGAGTTTGGAAGAGAAACCTCAGTTTGAAGTCTGAAGTCTGCCTATTTTATCAGCTACCATTATGAATTACGCTGCTTTAGTTGTAGGATGAGTAGGACTCTTAGTCGTTTCATGAGCACTCATCAGATGTCTAGTTTACTCAGTATCTGCCTGTTAACTAGTAGTCTTAACTATCCTAACTAATATTATAAATGCGAAAGTAAGTTTGTTTGTTTATTTGTTACCTTTTCACGCCTAAAACACTGAACCGATCATCCTGAAATTTTGCACGTACATTGTCACGTGTACAGAAACGGACATAGGCTACCTTTAATCCCGAAAAAGTACTGTTCCCGAGGAAAACAACAATAACATTCACAAGATATTAGATGGCGCCACGTGTCTTACGAATCTTGATTGAATTACATTATTATAGAAACTTTAGTAGTGTGTTAAAAGTTTGCTTTTTTTAAATTTAAGTACCTAATACATCTTGTGAGTCTAGAGTGTCGATAGACCGGTTTTTAGGGTTCCGTACCTCAAAAGGAAAAACGGAACCCTTATAGGATCACTCGTGTGTCTGTCTGTCAGTCAGTCTGTCCGTCTGTCACAGCCACTGTGTCATCAAATAGACCGATTAAGTTGAAATTTGGTATACTTACGAATTCCTGTGACCCAAACACGGACGTGTAACGTAAATAAATGAATTTTGAATATGGGGTCAATTTTCGGGGGTAAATAACAAAATTTTAAAAAAAGTTTTGCAAACTGTACTGTGTGACATATTACATGAAATGGCTTACTGTGAGGGTCTCAAATATTTTTTTTATAGTTTTAAAATAAACCGTGTTAAAGTTATTTAAGAAAATATACGAAAATTGATCGTCCCCGCCCCCCTTATTTCCGAAACTACTGAACCTAAAACTTTGAAAAAAAATACAGAAAATATTTCTATACCTATAGATTACAGGAAAACCTATGATGTGATGAGAAGTTTATGGTCTTAAAAAGACATGGTAAATCTCTAAATATTGTGCGTACAAACTTACATTTTCAGTTGGAATGTATGGAAGAACATGTTTTTCAATTACAATGTTAAGTTTGTTCGTGTTCTTGGGATAAATTCATCCCAACTACGGAACCTTCATTGTGCGTACTCCGACACGCACTTGACCGGTTTTTTCATAATCCTAACTTAATATTATAAATGCGAACGTAAGTTTGTTTGTTACCTTTTCACGCCTAAAGCACAAAACCGTTCATCCTGAAATTTTGCATATATGTTGTTAGGTGTACAGACACGGACATAGGGTACCTTTCATCCCAAAAACAAGTACTGTCCCCGAGGAAAATAATAACGTTCTTATTATAATAGATGGCGCCACGAGTCTTTCGAATCATGATTGAATTATATCATTATAGAAACTTTAGGTGTGTTAAGAGAGTTTTTGACACTAAAACAGCTTAACGGATTTGGATGAAATTTAGCGCACGGGTAGACCTGGAGAGGGACCTGGATCGCAGACGAAGTCGCGGGAAACAGCTAGTAATACCATAAATGCGAAAGTGAGTTTGTTTGTTTGTTACGCTTTCACGCTAAAACCGCTGAACGGATTTGGATGAAATTTGTTATATGATCTGGATTAGGATATAGGATAATTTTGATCCCGGTAGTGCGTCTCCGTGGGATAATTTCCGACAACTACGCGGGCGAAGCCGCGGGCAAAAGCTAGTAAATAATAATTGTTCAAATAAAATAAGGAATTAGGTGTTGCTTTGTGGAAATCCATGACAGTAAAATGATATGTATTTTTTTTTTAAATTTTACTAACATCATAAACTCACGCCTTTTACCCATGGGAGTAGGCAGAAACTACAGCACGCTACCTACTACGATCCTTACTTAGTTTTAATGACCGTTTATCATACTCCCAACCTTTGTCCCAATTTATTTAGTAGGTATTTATCTTCCATACATCTCCACTAGCCACAACACAATAGCTACTATTAGGAAAATGTTGTGAGGAAAGTATTGAGTATGAATGTCGATGGCTACAAGATTAAGAGAATGCCAAAGAAACGATGGATGGACTGTGTGAAAGATGATAATTATGGCTAGACATATGTTTGCGCCATTGACTGGCCAGTTGGCGTGGTTGGTTAAGATACCACCTAGCATGCCGCAGGTCGTGGGTTCGATTCCCACCCAGGACAAACATTTGTGTGCATGAACATGTCTGTTTGTTATGAGTCTGGGTGTAATTATCTATATAAGTATGTATTTACAACAAAAAAAAGTGGTATATGTAGTATATCAGTTATCTGGTTTCCATAGTACAAGCTCTGCTTAGTTTGGGATCAGATGACCGTGTGTGAAACGTCCCAGGATATTATTATTATTATTATTATTTACGCCTGTTGTTTTTATAATACCACCAAATTGCACATTCAAGTAGTGCTGTAATTCGTAATTACACCCGCACACTTTTGACTTTCTTTCACTTTTAAGTAGTACACAACTGCGTCAAGGTCAAAAATCGTCAATTCATTGTAATATATTCCAAAATCGAAGATTTAAGCTGTTTCGTGGTGAAACTGAGGTTTTCATTATTAAACTTCCAAATATCCGCTATTAGACAGGGGGTGACTACCGAGATGACGACTAATAGAGAATTATGGAGAAAAGGGACATGTTGCGCCGACCCCAAATAAATTGGGATAAGGGTACGAGAATGAATGAATCATGGCATCTCTACTAGCCGCCATCTTCGAATTCACTTCCTACCATTTTCATGTTTCACATAATTCACACACACCATACCTACTGTAATCAGAATAGAGTATTCAGTTTTTTTAATCTGTTTTTTAACACTATGAAATAGTATAGCCGCGAATCCGCCATTTTAATTACGTCATAAGGCTGTGTAAACTAAAAAGTGTCAACTGTCAACTGATCAGCGTGTAAAGGCTTTGAACTTTTATAATTTTTACTCTAGTACTCTTGCATACAGGAACAGCACACCAACGATATCGCACACCTAGATCAAAAGTAGCACAACTCAAAATAGGTACCCCTTTTTTCAGGCACAGTAAAAACCGTTTTACTCGTTTTCTATTTGATCAATTTAAAATATTTTTGTATGATGTTGTAATTCATTAATGGAGATTGGTACCCATGTGTCTTTGAAGTCAATCAGTCAATGCAGTTTTCGACGCAGAGTCCGATAATCGCAATAACTCGATTTTGGATTATTTTGAGTTGTGCTACTCTTCATCTAGGTGTGCGATATGTAGATTAATAACACATTTTTAAATTAGAAACAATTATCCAATTAACATAAAAAATATCAGAGCTTTTGTTTACACAGCCGACTGACGTCATGACCACAGAGCAATAATATGGCGTCCACTGCATTCAACGTTTTCGTCAAATTACGCGCGAAATTTGAAAATGTAAAATTTAAATGCAGCAATCAATTGAATAAAAATTTTATGTTTTTTTTTTTTATAGTTTATTAGCACTATAGAACCTAATTGAGACACTTTTCAAAAATGGGTGTAATTCCCCACCTACCATAGGTACCTATTCTACAAAGTGCCTACCATTAGACTCAGATCAGTTATTTGGGATACATTCATGCATGCATAATCAGGCTATAATGTTCCCACTGCTGGGACACAGGCCTCGTCACGGTGAGAGGGAGTGGGCTGAAATCCACCATGCGAGCCCATTGCGAGTTGGTAGATGTCACATGTTTTCGAACTTTTTGGTTCGAGGAAATGCCGGTTTTGAGAGCAGTATAATTTACACAAAGTAAAGCGCCTGTCATGGTTCGAACTTACAAGCTACCAAGTCGTGGTGGTCGTTACCACTGGGCCACCGCTGCTCACTGGGATACATTAACTAGCTCTATGTCCTCAATCAGGAACAAAATTTATGGTTCCTAGAAATTGTTTTTGCTTTTATGTCACTCACTATTGGTAGTAAATTGTGGAAGCTACTCAGTTAGACCACAATTCCCTTAGGAAACTTAATGGTTATCATAAAATTCTATTACCTACCAATAGTTCTTTGCAAGCTGTTTGGTAAAAGCCCAACTATAAAACGGTTACGAGCTACTGCATAATTTGTGGCGCGTACGCGAACTGCATCCTAAAATTGAAACGTTATTAAATAATGCATAGGAGAAAGATATAAATGAAAATATCGTTGCAACATACCGCCAGATAACTTTTATCTGAAGAATAAATATGACAGTTTGACATATTTTCTATACAAAAACTGTCAAACCGCCATATTTATTCCATAAATAAAAGTTATCTGACGATTGAAAAATTTGCCCTAAATCAATGTCGCTTTCAAAAGGTCAGTACCTAATGAAAAATAGCAGGACGTATGTAACGAGCATTATCATTGGAAGAGCATCGCACAAAACCATGAAGCGTTCCGAGATTCGTAGCAAAAGTATACAAAACCGCAATTGTAATAGGTCATCTAAAACAGTGCAAGGATTACAGACATGGATGTTGTATCTTGGCAACTACACTACGGAAAGTGTCGTGTGATACGGTGGTACGGCGCAACCGTGTCGGAAGCTCGGAAGCATGCCTTGACCCAGCTCTCTAGAGGTGCATTGTGTTACTAATAACATATAGAATTTATTTTTACTCTTACTTCCTACTCTTCCTATGTTTTAAAGCTCTAGATAAGAAACTGGCATGATCAGAGCCATCTACGGTACGGTACAGTATATGGTTTGTAGTGTCTTCAATAGTATTTTTGCAAATTATGCTTCAATTCGGGCAGCTAATCTTTTTAATCCTAACATGATTTCTATTTTCTTACTTATTTTTGAAGTTGTATAGCCACTCGCTCTTTTACCAGAAAATACGGAAATATCCTAATATGTATTTCCGTACTTTTCATATGTAAGGACCTATCCTTACATATGAAATTGGCGTTTTGTATGAAAAAGCAAAAAGATTTTTTTAATGAAATTATTTTAATTAATCAATCAAAGTATTTACCATTGTTACCTATGCACTTTCGCCATTTCGTCGGTGGTTCATTCACTACTTTGCTGAAAAAATTGTGGGAGCGAGAATCAATAAAATCTTTGAAGGCGGTTTTGACAGACTCATCGGAAATGAATTTTTTCCTTGCAAGAAGTTGTCCAAATTGCGGAAAAAGTGGTAATTTTTTGGAGCAAAGTCCGGGGAGTACGGTGGGTGTCGGAGACATTCCAATCGCAGCTTCTCTAATTTAGCGACCGTCTATGTGCAGTGTATTGTCTAGCGTTGGCCTGAAGCAGCAGAAGGCTAGAGTAATGGACCAGTCTCATTTGCTTAACGACTAGCTTTTCCATCATGGTTTGCAATTGTTGACAATATATATCTGCCTTAATCATTTGGCCAGATCTTAGAAAGCTGTAGCGGATGAGCCAGTTCCTTTTTAGGGTTCCGTACGGTGGAACTCGTTCTCGTAAATAACCCGATATTTTAAGTTTTCCATATAGTGAATAGAACGATGTCAAAGAAAAATAAAATGACACGAAAACAATTGAATCGCTAATTGGAAACACAAACACACAAGCCTGAAATAAATTTGAATTTGGAAAACGCCAGATATTTGAGATCAAAGTGGCCAGTTTGACAAAACGCCAATTTTATATGTAAGGACCTAATAGATTGTGTGTAGCTTGTTAAAGCAGTAGTTATGTTTAGGTATACAACTGAGCCTTTCATAGCAATATCACACAGTTCAAGTTCAATGAGAGTATTTTCAAATACTTTGCAAAAATCAAAAGACATATTTTAAATTTTACACAAATGAGTTTTATGAACAAGAAAATACGTTTTAAATCTTTCATTTAAATAACTCGCATCCTAGTCAAAAATAGAATACAAAAATACTGATGAAAAAAAATTGTAGGGTTACCTTTCACGAAATGATAAATTATAACAATAATAAATGCCTTTCTCATCCAAACACACAGCCAAATTCCGCAAAATCGACTTTAATTTATAACTCTTAAAGTACATTTTACAAAGCGTGTTTTAAATAAAGCGGCAATATTTATTTTGTGAGTATAACATTTCTTCAGTTAAAAAGTGCTCAACGGAAACTTTTTAGGGTTCGTACCTCAAAAGGAAAAGAACGGAACCCTTATAGGAACATCGTGTCGTGTCTTTGTCTGTATGTCTGTCACAGCCGAGTTGCTCTGAATTTACTGGACCGATTAAGCTGAAATTTGGTACACATATTAATTTCTGTAACCCAAACACGAACGTGTAACGTAAATAAAATAATTTTGAATATTGGGGTTACTTTTGGGGGGAAATAAGAAAATTAAAAAAATATTGTATATATCGGCGCACCTACTCATCGTGTTCGTCTATTTAAATAATTAAAATGATAATTTGATCGTTTGAAATTAATTCACAAAATAATTATTGATTATTACGATGTAAAATTAACATTACTACTTAAAAATAATTGTAATTTACATAGTTCAATACTTAACCTAAAAATGTGCACGTGCGACGATCCCTATAAATACGGCCGCACTGTAAGCGCTAAGATTCCCCTGGCTGGAGGCTTTGAGTTTACTTAAGGCAGCCACAGGATAGTCCGGTTAAGTAGTCTCGACCTCTCTAGGTCAACTACGAGATGCCATTCACAAAAAAAAAAAAAAAAAAGCGCTAAGATGGATTCGACGCTCGACGCTCGCCGAGAACGGTCGCCTGCTCCGCACCCACCGTCTGCGCTCTGAGTCAAGAGTCCGCCCCCGTTGCGCCCCGCAACGCCCCTCGTAGTCGCCCGACTACTACCGATCTTCGAGTGATTAATTAAGCAATTAATTAATCGACTCGAAAGTCACACAAGTGCCTTTTTCAAGGCAAATACTATTTCTTAATCCCGCGTGTGTAGCTTCACCAGGCCCCTTCTGGGCAAAACCACAGTTTCGTGGTCCTCGGTGGAAACCTTACGGTGCCAACGAAGCCGAGTGGGGTGTTGACCCAATTACACCCGCCGAACCCCTTCAGGGGGAGGCAGTCAATTGGACGGGTCCCAGAGTTAACCGGCCTTGGGGGATCTCCTAGTCGGCTCTGGTGTACAGTTTTGCTTCCACAGCTACACACCTAGTGTCTTTAGGGTGTGTCTACACCCTTCGCGCTAGACTGGTCAGGGCCCCGTTCGCACAATAAGACTGGCGACGGATTACAAGCTTAGGGCTCACCAGTAGGTACACACCTCCCTGTCTGACCCGACAGGGAGGGTTACTCATCCCCGGGCACACCCACCCGGGGAGTTAGGCTCTCTGGAGAATTCCTCCCCCCCTCCCCTGCCTCCTCATGGCAGACATATTAGGTCTGTTGTCCTTCGTGAAAAGGGTCATCCTCAATGACCCTTACTTCACTGAGAAATACGGCTCAGAGCTTGCTGCTCTGCAGCTCCCGTCCGCCCCTCCCTGTTCCGACATCCCCGATGTCGCTCCCCCCTGTCCGACCGTTTGCATGGACACCGATTCGGTGTCCGACCGCGCCCCCTCCCCGTCCGACAACGAGTCCGCCTCGGGCTCCGACGAGGAGGCCCCAAACTCTGAGGCTTCCGCTTCCTCTGCTTCCTCGGAGGACGATGGCTTTACGCCCGTCCTCCGTAAGGGAAGCAAGAAGAGGAAGCTGAAGGGCTCTAAGGCCCCCTGCCCCTCTGCCCCGCTCAAAAAGGCCACGACTGCCTCAGTCCGTGGCCCGACCCCTCCCCCCGCCCCCGCCCCAGCTCTAGCGGCTTCCCCCGCTACTGCTGCCCCCGCCTCTCCCCCTGCTCAAGCGGCTTCCCCCGCTTCCGCCCCTATCCCGACCTCTTCATCCTCCTCGCAGGATGCTTCTCTTCGCAAGAAGAAGTTAGCCCCCCCTCCTCCCATGTTCATTCAGGACAAAGGGAAATGGACGGATGTGTCCAAATGGTGCACCGATCGCAAGATCAGTTACACCAGTGCCCGCAATACCCAACAGGGTATAAAAGTCCTAGTCCCCTCGTCTCATGACTACAGGGAACTCTCTAAGCTCCTGAGGAACAGAGGTGTATCTTTTCACACCTATGCCCTCCCTGAGGAGCGTCAGACCCGTGTGGTGATACGCCTGGTCCCGAAGGAGATCCCTGTAGAGGAGATAAAAGTCGACCTTCAGTCGCAGAATGTCCCGGTGGACGAAGTCCACCGCATGCACCGCGCCAGAGGCGGTGCAAAATACGACATGGTCCTCGTGGTATGTCCACCCACCGAGGGCCATCATCCCATTTTCGCGGTCAGATCGATCTGTTGCCTTACAGGCATTCAGATCGAGAAACCCGATAAGAGCAGCATCGTTGGCCAATGCCACCGATGCCAGCTCTATGGCCACTCGCAGCGGCATTGCCATGCCACACCGAGGTGCGTAAAGTGCCTGGGAGAGCATGGCACGGCCGACTGCCCCCGGCCAAAAGACCGTTCCCTCTGCCCCGACCCACCCAGCTGTGTGCTATGTGGCTTGTCGGGGCACCCAGCCAACTACCGTGGCTGCTCCAAAGCCCCAAAGAGCTCCTCCCCTAAACTGGCCAAGCGTGCCAACGCTCGCCAGCAAAGGGAATGCCCGTCTTTGGTACTCCCCTCAACCCAGATGCCCACGCGACTGAGTCCTCAGAGACCCAGTCCGTGGAACTACCTCAACCACCAGCAGGCCTTCCCTGCTCTGGCTGCTTCCCAGCCTCCTCCTCCCCCCCCCCTCTTATCCCGGCTCCCACGGATGCCCGGAAACCCACAGCTCCTCCCAGAGCTGCTGCCCCCACTCCTACTGTCTCAGCTCCCGCTGTTTCAGCTCCCCCCCCTCCTCGCTCACCCGCAGGAGCCAGTCAAGGCCTGCCCCTAGATAACTTCAGCGTTATCTCTGGCACCTTCCTCACTTTCATGTCCCCTCGAGCGACCCAAATGGCCAGCGAAATCATGGCCGCTAGGAATGCCTGTGATCTCTTCAGGATCCAGAGCATCTATAATGCGTACCCGGAGATTACGCAAGCTCTGATGGCCTTTACCAAAAAATAAATCAACAATGGATAAAGGCATCTTAGCTAGAATCAAACCCCGTTCCCTAAAGTTAGGTTTTTTCAACGCCAATGGCATTCATAGCCAACGTACTGAGATCGCCACCTTCTTCCGCGATCACCAAATAGACCATCCTCTTAGTTCAGGAAACCTTTTTAAAGCCTCGTCATCGAAACCCGTCTATTGCCAACTATCGCATAGTTCGCAACGACAGGACTCGATGTCACCTGGGCGGCACCCTTATCTACTACAAGAGCGGCCTATACTGCATCCCTATAGACCCTCCCCCCCCTCAGACTTAGAAGTGTCTGTCTGCCGCCTAGGCATGACAGGCCACCAACCGATCACTCTAGTATCGGCCTACCTCTCCCCGACCTCCTCAGATAGTTCCCTATCTGCTGACCTTTCCATCCTTTTTGGCTTGAGCGAATCCGTTATCATAGCGGGTGACCTCAACGCCAAACATTCCGCCTGGAATAGTACCAGGACCTCTCGCAGAGGTAGACTTCTGTTCAACCTCTGCTCCCTCCTGAGTTTCGATGTCATCGCCCCGATGACTCCTACTCACTTTCCCCACAACCCTGACCACACCCCTGACGTACTTGATGTAGCGCTTCTAAAGAATGTCAACCTACGGTTGGATTCTATAGAGGCGATACATGAACTGACCTCTGACCACCGACCAGTCGTTGTAAACCTGGCACCCCGCATAGGTCTCCGTGACCCCAGCCAACCCCCTCTCACTCAAAAAGTGACCGACTGGAGGAAAGTAAGCGAATGTCTGAAATCCACCACGTCCCCCCACTTAGACTCCATCCCCGACCACTTTGACTCTATCGCTGACACGACTGCCGCGATCGACTCATTCACAGAACACGTACAATCTGTCCTGGACGATTGTTCAAGGGAAATTCCAGCGATGGAAGACCATCGCTGGAAGTTGCCGGACGATGTACGTGAACTGCTGAATGAGAAGAACGCGGCTGTCCGTGCCTACAGCAGCTTTCCCTGCCACGCGAACAAAGCCCATATGCGCTCTTTACAGAGATCTGTAAAGAAACGCATAGAGGAGCTGCGTAACACTGGCTGGGATAAGATGCTGAGCGACCTAGAGCCTACCCACCTAGCCTTCTGGCAACTCCAGAGGAAGCTCAGATCCCAAGAGACTGCCTCTATGCCCCCCCTTATCTGCCCTGACAAGACCATCGCTTTCGATGATGTCGACAAGGCTGAATGCCTAGCCGACAGTCTTGAGACTCAGTGCTCACCCAGCTCCCAACCTTTAGACCAAGCTCACCTCTCTGAGGTCGACGCGGAAGTCGAACGTAGAGCCTCCCTCCCTCCCGTTGAAGACCCTGATTGTCCCCTGCCCCCCGTCACTCCAGACGAGGTGCAGGACATAATCAAGGGACTTAAACCCCGTAAAGCCCCCGGCTCAGATGGAATTACCAATAGGGTGATCCAACTCTTCCCCGCCCACCTTATAATGCTCATGGTCACCATCTTCAATGGTGCCATGAGCAACAACATCTTTCCTCAAGCATGGAAAGAGGCCACTGTAATTGGCATCCCCAAGCCCGGTAAGCCCAAGGCTGAGCCCTCTAGTTACCGCCCCATCAGTCTGCTCAATGTGCTCGGCAAAATCTATGAGAGGCTTATTTATAAGCGACTCAGAGACTATGCCGAGACAAAGGGTCTCATCCCTAACGAGCAGTTTGGTTTCCGAATGCAGCATTCCTGCGTTCATGAGGTCCACCGCATCATCGAACACATAAGCGTTGGCTTCCAACGTGGTTTGATGACGGGCGCTGTCTTCTTTGATATAGCGAAAGCGTTCGACAAAGTCTGGCACAACGGCTTATTATATAAGCTCTACCAACTTGGCGTGCCGAATCGTCTCGTACTCATCTTACGAGACTTTTTGTCGAATCGCACCTTTCGCTATCGCATAGAAGGAGCGCTTTCCTCCCCCCATCCCATCCGTGCAGGAGTCCCACAGGGCTCTGTGCTCGCACCCTCATCTTCACGCTGTTCACCAGCGATATCCCGAAAAGTAAAAAGGCGCAGTTAGCTCTGTTCGCAGACGACACGGCCATTTACTATTCAGGCAGGGACCAACACCCGATATCTCGCACTCTCCAAACCGCAGTCGATAACCTCGGCGCCTGGTTTAGGAAGTGGAGAATTGAGGTCAATCCCGACAAGAGTCAAGCGGTCCTCTTTCTGAGACCGCGTCGCACTCGACTCCCCCCCCCCGACCACCACCTCTCCTTCGCTGAGCACATAAAGCAGGTGCTTTCGCGCGCCGCTTTCGCTCTCGGTAGACTCCACTCCGTTCTGAATGCACGTAGCAAATTGTCACTTAGGTGCAAATTACGCATTTATACAGCGTGCATTCGCCCCATCATGACCTATGCGGGTTCAGTGTTTGCTCACGCAAAACCCCACCTCATTCATAGGATGCAGGCCCTCCAAAACCGTTTCCTCCGAAAGGCAACGGGAGCCCCTTGGTTCGTTCGGAATGAAATCCTCGACGTGGATCTCGATATTCCCACCATCTCCCAGTTCTTGAAACGCAATTCCAAGCGTTTTTTCGACTCAGCCACCAACCATCGCAACCCTCTGGTTGTCGAGGCGGCTAGCTATGTCCCCTCTCGTATTAGTAAGGTCCGCCGCCCCAGGCTTGTCCTCTCAGATCCCGACGACCCCATAACTCTTCTCCAGGAGAGCAG
The DNA here is from genome assembly GCA_948252095.1 of Dicycla oo. NCBI lineage: Eukaryota > Metazoa > Arthropoda > Insecta > Lepidoptera > Noctuidae > Dicycla > Dicycla oo. The sequence goes on along the minus strand of OX411715.1, from coordinate 25,995,351 downwards.
TAGGGACCGTAGGAACAAAAACAAATCGACATTCCGACCTCGCCGCCGAGGTCCCTCGCGACGACCCCGTAATATTCGTCCTCCCCCCCGTCCCTTGCTCGGGTATGATGTGCCAGCTGGTGGCGTAGCTGAGCCTGTAGCTTTAAACTCCCCTGACAATAATAATTCTAATCTGATCCAGCCTGTCCCATCTTGCTGTCCTCCCCCCAGCGACGCCCTAAGCCGAGGCCCGTTCCCCACAGGGGGAGCCCCTAGCGTGTAGTCGCTTAGTCCGTAAGTTTTTTTGCCCCTGGCTGGAGGCTTTGAGTTTTCTTAAGGCAGCCACAGGATAGTCCGGTTAAGTAGTCTCGACCTCTCTAGGTCAACTACGAGATGCCATTCACAAAAAAAAAAAAAAAGCGCTAAGATCATTCTTGTTCGAGCCGCCGGACAGTGCGGACCTCTCTGGGACGTCGCCACGCTGTCAGTTGAATAAACAAAGCCTTGAAACAAGTCGTGAAGTTTTGTTTTGGAAATCGAAGATGAGTGATCACCACGAAGAAGTCATCAGTGACGTCAGCAATGCTGACGTCACACTTTTTGAAAATACTATGGAGGTTCTTCCTCCGTCATATACTATACCGTGTGACATATCAAATGAAAGGGCTTTCTGTGAGGGTCCCAAATCTTTTTTATAATAATAAAAAAAATGTTATTTAAGAAAATGGACCACCACCACCACCAAACTACTGAGCCTAAAATTTTGAAAAAAATATACAGAAAATATGTAGTGTAACACGCATACAGTGCCATCTAGTGTAACTTATCTAAAGCACTACGATGAGTGGCTTCATAAACTAGAAGACAGCAACTATAAACGATCCCTGTAGACAAATTACGCCACCTACAATCTTCGTGTGCAACAATCTGCGCAAGCGCTACAACTACAGACGACTATGTGTAAATATTGTGCACACATATGTCAACTATTCGCCTTTATAAGCAGAGCTTTCTTGGAACAAATCGTTATAGTCCGGTTAAGTAGTCACGGCCTCTCTAGGCCAACTACGAGATGCCATTTATATAAAAAAAAAGAACAAATCGTCATTCACTAGCTAGAGGTTCTGAGCCCAGTAGCCACGCAGCCAGCTCTGATCCTTAGTACAACTAGTTCCTGCTTCGATAGCCTAGCAGTCTTCAGGAACTAGCCAGCTAGGGGAGGTCTGAAGGCCGATAGCCACGCAGTCCCTTTCATCCCTCCACTTAGGGTTGTCACATGATATAATAATTATTGCAACGTGTAACATAATATCAGTTAAGTTGCCAATAAATTATCATCAAGTTCAAGGGGGCTTTAATTTCACAAACAACAACCCTACAGTAGTTCTTTATGTTACATAACAACCCATAAGACGTCTATAGTCTTGAATAATAAAGTCATGAATAACATGGTAAATCTCTGAATATTGTGCGTACAAACTTACATTTGCAGTTGGAATGTATGGGCGAACATGTTTTTCAACTACAATGTTAAGTTTGTTCTTGGGATAAATTTGTCCCATCTACAGAACCCTTCATTGTGCGTGGTCCGACTTGCACTTAGCCGGTTTTTTATTAGCTTATTTATTTGAGACTGAAACGTATAACAAGCTTCTGCAATTTGTCGAGGTTTCTTGGCAATACTTTTTATTCTTATTGTACTTCGATCGTAGGAACAAGGCAAAATAAAAAAAAATAAAAGACATAGATAAAAGAGAGCCATCGATATGCACAAGATGTGCATAAAGAAATATTTTATATATTTCTTGTTTTTTGTGTATTCACAGACACCTTAGGTGCTTCCACATCGCAAAATATAAAGACTGAAAATCGGAGCCACGCCCGTAGCACAGGTATTTTATGCCTTTTTCGGGGGCCAGTCTCTCACAAATGTTAAACCTTTTTATTTTTTTTTAGATTATGTACTTCCTGTTCACAATAACATTTGTGATGAGAAACATATAAATAAATTATAGTTATTAATTGCTTTTCTGAGCGGCTTGAAGAGCTACGCTTTTGTAGCAACGATCTCGTAGCAACTCCTGCTACAATATCCGTTCGTTTACTATCCCGTTCGTTTATATACTGTAATTGCTGTAGTAATTGGCCACGCTTTAGTAACTGGCCACTCATAAAAAAGAAGTAGAAACAAGGTAATGCAAGCAAGCTCATAAATGAAAAGGACGAAAAATATTTTTTTTGTCCTTTTCATTCATGAGCTTGCTTCTCCTTGTTTCTACGAGTACCTCTTTTTTTACCTACCTCTTACCTATACGCACTTGTCTTAAAAAATTGGTCAGCAATCAGTCTTGGTTTCATACGAACATTATTTAGAATTAAGTACAGTTATCAGATTACCCTTTGATATTAGATACTGCCTTTTGCTCGCGGCTTCACCCGTGTGGATGTCGGAAAATATCACACAGGGAACGTACTACTTACCTAGTTTAAAATTATAAGCCTAAGTGTAAATCTAGGTTATAAGCTATCTGTGTGCTAAATTTTATCTAAATCCATTCAGTCGTTTTTGCGCCAATCTGGGATATACATCTAAACCAACAGGCAAACGCACAAAAATTCTAAAAACTACACTGACCTTCAAAACTTAGTACCACACTTTTAAAATTGCAATCTCCTAAAGTATAGAAGTCAGAGCTTTGAAATAATAAAAAACATTTTATAGCAAATCTCATCAACTTTCTTTCAAATTATAATTTATTCTACATTAGTAAAGTTGTTAAATTAAAGCAAAAATACCAAAAAGTAGCCATTTTTAACTTACTGGCAAAAAACTCAAACAACGTTTATAGGTTAGTATGTGTTACGTCTTATTTACATTTTAATAACTGGTATTGCCTCCTCGAGTTCTGATTACGGCTTCGCGCCGGTTTGGCATACTGAAGATGAGGTTTCAGAGGAGCTGTTTTGGGGAATATTCTCCCTGTCTTCCATCAGGGCCTGTATTAAGACCCTGGGGGTGATAGGAGGTGGTCTGCGGCTTCGTACCTGAAGGGAACGTACGAATATATTTAAAACCATCTGAGGATAGCTTATAATGGCAGACCCAGGTGCACTAGTATCCGAGAAAACCGCTATATTTTCTCCTCTGTATTGAGAAATCGCCACCTCAATGCAGTTTAAGTTTTTTAGTTGCTGGACGCAACTGCTTCTTCGGACCCGAAGAGACTACATTACTCACAGTACAGGGAGAACAAGACTTTCTGAAGCAGACTTGAAGCCACAAAAGCCAGCAAGTGGCCCCAAATTCGAGATCCCTCTTGAATGAAGAAGAAGGGGCATTTTTATCTTTTTTTAAGTTAAAAACGTTACTAATGTATAATGTTACTAATAAAAAAGTAAACTATAGTTTCAAAGAAAGTTGATGAAATTTGCTATATAATGTTTTTATTTCAAAACTCTGACTTCTATAGTTTAGGAAAAAATGCAATTTTAAAAGTCTGGTATAGATAAACCATTCTAAAATCGAACGCCCCTCCACAATACTAACGTGTGAGAGGAAATATTTATTCCAACACTTTACTTGTGTGCGTGCGGTGATTTTGCTGTAAACATGGACTCGTCGCCGCACTTAGAGGTCAATCAGTCCAGGTAACCTGCATTGTACGCCGGGGAGCGTGCACTTTGTATGGCACGACACGTTCACTCTGTTGCGCGTTCGTTTCATTTACGACACTAGTTGGCCAACAAATCCGGCTGTTTGGCGTTTGGTAAGTCGGTAAATGATAAATGATAAATGATAAATGATTTTTATTTCTGTAAGTAGGTTTGTACAAACACTTTTACAAGTCAATATTTTTTTTAAACTAGATGAGGTCGGCGTTTCCTATCTGACTACTCTGAGAAGAAAGGCCGAAACAAACTCAGAGGTCACAGTCTCTTATAAAGTCCAGACATAATCTTGGTCACTTCATGTGAAGACCATGTAGATTGGTGTCTGAAATGGTCTTTTGAGGAAAGAACCACACAGATTGAGAGGACCTGTCCAGTCAGTGCACGCATTTGTCAGTAATCGCGCAGCTCAACTAGCTCAACGATTCGACGAACAATACCAAAGAAAGGACATTGGGGTAGGCCGCATAGATTACTCAAACTGCCAGACCATGATTAAAAATAACTGAGAGAAAAAATAAAACAAACAAAAAAAAAAGCAATGACCTACATAGTCTTCACATTCACAATAAAGTAAAATAATATAATACTTACAAAGTAAATATTAATGTCAACATTCAGTATGCAAAAATAAAAATAATATAAAATAAAATTGGAGCAGTTCAATCCCAAGCCTTTTTGTCCTCAATATAATCTTTAACGGTATAAAAAGCTTTCTGACACAACTTGCGTTTAATGAATGATTTGAATTTATTAAGACTCAGATCTTGAACGTGGCTTGGAAGTTTATTATAAAAGCGTATACATTGACACCTGAATGACCCACCTATTTTCTTGAGCCTTGTTGGAGGTACAACAAATTTGTGTTTGTTCCTAGTATTTATATTGTGGATATCACTGTATTTTTTAAACAATTTAATGTTTTTATGGGCATATAAAAGATTTTCAAAAATGTACTGAGAAGGCAAAGTCAGTATATTAATCTCCTTAAATTTCTCTCTGAGAGATTGTCTCGGACTTAATTTATAAATGCATCGAACAGCTCTTTTCTGCAAAACAAAGATAGTCTGAATGTCGGCTGCATTTCCCCACAACAGAATACCGTACGACATTATACTATGAAAATAACTAAAGTACACTAAACGGGCTGTCTCTATGTTGGTTAAATTACGAATTTTCCTAACAGCGTATGCTGCGGAGCTTAGCTTTTTTGACAATTTATCTATATGTGGGCCCCACTGAAGCTTAGCATCCAAAGTTAAGCCCAAGAATACTGTGCTATCTTCAGGATTCAACTCTTCGCCCTTTATCAACACGTTAGTTTTCACCTGCCTAACGTGAGGTAGTGTAAACTTAATGAATTTGGTTTTTTTTTCATTAAGGAGTAAATTATTAACACTGAACCAGTGAACTACTTTTGAGATCGCTCTGTTTACATCGTCAGTAACCAGCTGCTGACGTTTAAGTTTAAACAAAAGTGAAGTATCATCCGCAAACAAAACTATATCATGATTATCCTTAATGAGGTAGGGCAAATCGTTAATATAAATAAGAAACAAGAAAGGACCAAGAATCGAGCCCTGTGGGACCCCCATTGTTACTATAGATCCGGGCGATCTTTTTCCATTAACGTCAACGCTCTGAATCCTATTACTCAAGTATGAAGTAAGAAGATCCAGAGCGGTGTTCCGGATCCCGTAATGGCGGAGTTTCCTGATTAACGTTTCATGAAGAACGCAATCGAATGCCTTGGACAAATCACAAAAGATGCCCAAGGCATCGCATTTGTCTTCCCATGCATTATAAATATGTCCTAAAAGTTCAACACCGGCATCAGTAGTTGAACGACCCTTTGTAAAACCGAACTGCTTGTTATGTAATAATTTATGTTTATTAAAAAATCTTTGCAATTGGTCTAAAATTAATTTCTCAAAAATTTTACTAAACGTAGGTAGTACTGAAATAGGTCTATAATTTGTGGGGTCTGATGTACTACCTGATTTAAACAAAGGTATTATTTTACTATATTTCATGAGGTCAGGAAACTCCCCACAGTCGATACAGTTATTAAAGATAAGAGCTAAAGTAGGTGCTACAATGTCAATAATAGACTTAGCAACTTCTACAGAATTACCCCACAGATCTGCTGTCTTTTTTACATTTAAAGTGTGAAAGGTTTTAATTATGTCTCTACAGGTAATTTGTTCAAAATTAAATTCCGAATCGCAAGCATTAACATTTTCCTTAAGCAAAGACTCAGCAACAGAAGTTGATGAGTTTAGGGATTTAGTAGTTGAAACGGGAATATCTGAAAAGAAATTTTCAAAGGCCGCGGCGACTTGTGAGTCTGATAGGGCGGTAGGTACCGTTTGCATAAAAAAAGGGTTATTGTTTAATTTTTTTTTGTATCTATGTTTGTAAGGTATTTCTTTAATATGGGTCATTTCATTTACTGTATACCTACTGCATATATTATGTGAATTATTGCTTTAAACTAAATGATGAAATTATTATTATTTCAAGCATTTATTGACTTATTACTAATATTCTAATGCAATGCGTAATAAAACATTATGCAATACAAACAAACGTTATGAAATACAGTATTATTTAACCAATTATTCATTTATCATTCAATATTCAATACCTATACCTAATCACTTTCATTTGAATCAGACTCAACATCAAAATTTCGTCAATTTTTTTTATATATTGTTTTTCGATATCACTAACATGTCCACATGCATTTTCCCACATAGTACAATCAATCATTTCAATTTGTTCCTTTATTAGAGCCACTATAGAAGTTATGTTCACCATTTTTTATAGCCACGTAGTTTTTGGCGCTGACAAGTTGACCGTACTTTTGCGGCGAAATTGACGCATGGTCCCACTGTCATGTGCTGGAGACTAAGCATACAATGTACCCTGTGGACTAAGCAACCAATTATGTGTATTGCGTCGATACACTTTCTTTGCATGTGAGCGTAATCGTTGTGGAGGTGCGTTCATTTTTATAATGGTTTATCTATACTAAGTTTTGAAGCCCAGTGTATATTTTCGGATTCAAATTCGTTCCCAAAGATTCTTTTTTTTTATATTTCATGTATAATTTTGAATTTTTTACTGTTTTGTTGTATTATGTATAGATTAGATTCTTCGAGTAATTTGTAGTATTTTATGGAAGGCCAGATATTGCCAAAGACATTCAAAAATTTTTGCAGTATGTACTACAAACTTTAACACTCGTGATCATTATTCACTATTTATAACTAATTATGTAGGAACATTCATCGTAGCACATTTTGATCATATCGACGCGCTAATTCCCATTATCCCTTACAAGACCATCCTTCCTTTTCTTATTCTATAACCTGTCCCTTTCCTTATATATTTACGTGGATCGTGTAATGGGAAGCACTAATGTAACGGACCTTTTGTTGAAGAGCTAAAGTTTTAAAGTCGTAAATCCTGGACACGAAAGAGTTTATTTAGGAAAGATAGTTGCAGTACAGTTCATTTGTTTTTCTTTCTTCTGTTGTTGAATTTTGTTTCTTAGTATTTCCACGGCTAAAGGCAAAGCAGGTGTACTATTAACTTAGCTTAGTTGAATGGAAATTACACTACGAAGAGCTTCATGCTATAGAGCTCATTTCAGACTACGCAATAATATAATAGCATATAGTTAGTATACAGTTCATAGCACAACAATATCGCTAGCCATACATTTATTTAGAACACGTTCACACTTTGCTATACTTTATATTATTGGCTTGATATACGCTATAAAATTGAGCGATACACTATGCTATGATCGAGCGGTGCTCTCCTCCCCGCACGCCCCGCAAGCGAGACGTACGAAACGACACGATTGTCAACTGAGCTTGCTATATAGCATATTTGTTTGCGATTATATCGCATAAAGTAAACGCAATGCTATATAGTATAACTATATAGCTTTTAGTGTTGTACATAGCAGAATAGTATAGCGTAGTCTGAAATGAGCTTAACTCACAAGAGAAGCCTTCTTTTTGAAAGTCACACAATAACCTCAATTACCTCTACACTATTGTAGATCAATATTGTAGGTATTTTAAGGCCGATGAGAGCCAATGATTAATTTATTATCAATATATTCCATTATATGCATGTATGCTGATTGACCTGTTAAATAAATATTAGGTTGGGAAAAAGTCTTTTCGCATTATAGTATGTATGAACTTGTAATAAAATCTCTTTGGCTATACAATTTGTATCGGGCTGGTTTTGGTATCATTGAAAGTTTAAATTTTAAAGAACATAATTCCAAATTCAAATTAAAAAAATGTGTGATTTTCATTTGTTTTTCGTACCGTCAAGATGAGTGAATCTAATGAAGAAATTCCATACATTTTAAAATTTTACTACAAAAAAGGTAAAAATGCAACGCAAGCCGCGAAAAAAATGTGCGATGTTTATGGACCTAGTGTAGTGTCTGTGAGAGTAGCACAAATTTGGTTTAAGCGTTTTCAATCCGGAAATTTTGATGTCAAAGATGCACGTCGCTCTGGTCGCCCTATTACGGATAAAATGGATGCCATTTTTGAAAAAGTGGAGCAATATCGGCATTTCAGTAGTTACGACGTAGCTAAAGAACTGGAAATTGACCACAAAACAGTTTTGGCGCATTTGAAAAAAACTGGGTACACAAAAAAGCTCGACATTTGGGTACGTCACGAGCTCACTGAAAGAAACCTAATGAACCGTGTACTCATTTGTGATTTTTTATTACGACGTAATGAAACCGAACCATTTTTGAAGAAGCTGATAACTGGTGATGAAAAGTGGATCACGTATGACAAGAACGTGCGAAAAAGGTCGTGGTCAAAGGCCGGTCAGGCTTCACAGACTGTGGCGAAACCCGGGTTAACTCGCAACAAGGTGATGCTGTGTGTGTGGTGGGATTGGAAGGACATTATTCATTATGAGCTGTTACCACCAGGCAGGACCATCGATTCTGAACTCTACTGCGAACAACTGATGAGATTAAAGCAAGAAGTTGAGAGAAAGCGGCCGGAATTAATCAACAGAAGGGTTTTAATCAACGGAAAGTTTTTCATCATGATAACGCTAGACCTCACACATCTTTAGCCACTCAGCATAAATTAAGAGAGTTTGGCTGGGAGGTGTTAATGCATCCGCCGTATAGTCCTGACCAATGGGATCATGTCCCTACCTACAAGATGGCAAAAAGTTATCGAACAAAATGGTACCTACATAGTTTAGTTAAATGTAAATAAACTATATTAAAAAATGTTTTGAATTTTCTTAATAAATGCGAAGAAACTTTTTCCCCAACCTGTTATATACATAGGTGGGTTCTGAAGCGTGACTACATTCAGCTATTGTTTATATAAGACCAAGTACCTAGCTATACATACAATACATATTGTAGAATTATGCATTCTACGATAATCGTTTTAAAATGTTTCGCATCAAAACTTATTCAATTTGGAAAAGTACACAAACTTATAATTAAGTTATTATTTAAGCCTGTTTTTCTCACATGTTCTCATAGTTTGCAAAACTTATTTTTTTTAATTTTCTTATTTGCACCCAAAAACCTCCATGTTCCAAATTCATTCATTTGTTTGTTTGAGTCACAGAAATTCATACGTGTACCTTTCAACTTTATCAGTCTATTAGATTCGGAGCAAATCGGCTGTGACAGACGGATAGACAGACAGACAGACACACGAGTGATCATACAGAGTGGGTGACCGTTTACAGTGGTCCAATTTTTTTTTTGTAGCTAAATAGCCTCGTAACTTATCGTTTAAGAAAAACAATAGTTCCGCGAAAATCGATAGTATAGAAGTTGTGATTTTTTCATAAATTTTGGAAATTTATTTAGTCTGTTCATAAAAACCACTCTGGTGTAAAAAATATTCAATAAAACCAATTGGATCTTTGCATAGGTGTAGTGTAGTCATGTAGCTAGCATTTAATAACCCATACTCGTGTGTATTCCTAAGCTATACCATTTTATTTTACCCTTTTTGTAACTTTCTGTGTGACTACGATAAAATTTTTAGATTTTCAAAAAAATGACTGTGAAAAAAAAGTACTAGCAGAGATTTGCTCATAGCGTCAAAAACTGCCTTAACTATCGATGACTAAAATGATTATAATTCTATAAATATATTCTTGTTACGGTCGCGTATCATATTTTGACCAATATACAACATAATACTCACTTGCAAATTGCAAAAAAGGTAAGAAAGTTTGAATTTCGCGGGCTACCCTGGCGCTTCCTCCTTATGCGAATTAATAAATACAGTTCCTAACTTCATTATACTCAAATCTTATACGGTAAATACAATACCATTGTCTTTGGCACAGGTCCTTCCATTTTTAAAAAGCACTAGGACCCTTGTTAAAGTTAACCTAATACAGTACCACTACAAGAGTGTTGACCTATTTCCAGCCACGACCATTTTAACAGAAAACACCACGTGCATTTTATTGTAAAGACGTGCTTTTTCACATTGTTGGTGTAATTTTCTCTGCGGCCTTGCAATGCCGTACATGCAAGACTGAAGCTAAATCTGTCCGCAGTAACTGCATGTCGGCGTCAGTTGGCGGTGTATACCTGTATAGTGTCAGTATACGACGTACTGTCAGCCAAGTAGCCATGTAGTTAGCTTAATTAATCGCTAATTACACAGTGTATGTGTTCTTACTTCGCAGCTAATCGTCCTTAAAAGCAGTTTTTGCATGGAACATTTTATTTTATTGAAGACCCTATACAACCTCAGCTCAAATTCTAATTTCGCCCCCACTTCCCCGCGCTTCCTCACTCTTTATCAGTGTTCATATTAGTGTGTTCTGAGCGCAAGCGACACAGCTCTCCGTTCGAAACCCGAAGCGAGACTGAGCGGGGGTGTCGGGCAGCAGGGAAACAACTTCAAGACGCCGATAGTTTAAGTAATTTCTTTTTACGGTGAAAATAATGGTAATTAAAAAAAATAAAAAACATGAGACCTGATTTATAGTTAGTTCAGTTAGTATGCAAAGTTTCATTATCTAATTTGAAGTATTTTTGAAATACCAGCGGTTTATTATTCAGTTTGGAGGTAACTTTGGATTTTTTTTTCTATCGAGGAAATTTCATGGAATCGTGTTTTCGTCATACATAGTACTTAAAATTAATCCTCAAATTTACCATATATTTATTTCAAAATTACTGCTGCAGTATTTTCGACACAACGGAGAATCATGCTAAGCGATTTGAGGCTCTTAAAGAGCGATGAATAACATTCCACTTTGATTTTTGTTGTATCAGCAATGTGAAAGGTGAATAGAGATATTTTGCAAAAACAGACATAACGTGGGTTTGGGTCATTTTTTAAAATCATTTATACCTACTACTTTCATGTACCAACTTGGAACTATTCTACTTTTACATGTTACACAAATGAAACATTAAAATGTTAATGTAGGGGCAGTTTGTGTTTTGGTACCCGTGCTAGAGCAAAGCAAAGATATTACCTATATTATTTTATGTTCCAATGTAAAGCCTTTGTGTAAACAATCACGGTACAGTGATGCCTCGAAAAAATGTGATTTGACACAGACAATGTCTCTACAGATGTACGGATGGTGAGTTTGTAAGGAGCGCCGCTGTGTTGGTAGCAGCATTTGTTTTGCTATTGTTTGTGTAAAGAATATGTACGGCAACATACAATCAACCTCAAACGTATAACATAATGGTGAATGAATCCTTGTCGATGATCTTAATGAGGCTGATTGTACGTGCCACCGTAGATATTAAAGGGGAAGCTCCATGTAGCCCGCAAAATTCAAATGTTCTTACATTTTTTGCAATTTGCAAGTCAGTATTAGGTTGTATGTAGATTAAAGTATGATTCGCGACCGTTATATAAACGTATGTACAATTCTTTAAGTTAGTATAATTCTTGAAATAATCATCCATTAGGATTATATGAACTTAGAAAGTCATATTGATGATTTTGATTTTTGCGAATCATATTCAGATCAACATACAACCTGCTACTGACATGCAAATTGCAAACAAAACGTAAGAGAATTTGAACTTCGCGGGCTACCTGGAGCTTTCGTCTTAAGGATATCTTCGCATAAACAATTTCTCAAAACATTACATCCTAATAACGCAATAGCTTTCAAGTACACAATAATTACGTCGCCGGAATTTAGTCAAAACAAAACAAACGGACTCGTGTTGTATGAAACTTTTAATTCGTTCACTGTATTTCTGTAACAACGAAATATAAAGTTCGGAATTCAACATTATGTCACAGTGTAACCAATCCATGCAGTTGTTCTATGCGAAGCCTCGGCGGTGAGGCATGCAGAGGTTCTGAGCAACCTGGATTATTAAACTCACGGACGTTTTATTACTTATAAGGCGGTGGTAGTCTAATATCAATCAACGGAACCTAAGGACCAACGCCAACGGAATCCTAAGGATGATTTCTGAGAAGCCAGAGTTTGCAGTGCTGGGGAGGTTCATCCAGCTTCATGTGACGAGATGACATATTGATACATTTTTTTTTTGACATGAGTGTTTAAGACCTTTTATAACTAACACCTATGGACTATTTTAGTCTAAATTAAATAAATTATTATTTTTTAATATTAGTAGAATGCTAAAATACCATTAAGTACCTACTTACTTGGCCAATTTACGAGCCTAAATCCCATTGGTAGTTTATTGTACTAAGCACTGCCTCCTAATAATTAGGACCTAAAGCTTGTAGTCATTGGACTGCACGTTGTCTTATTTAGTACTGCAGTTTCCTTCATTTTAATTTAAGAGGACCTAAAGCGCGGTCACTGTCTGACTGCATAGAATAGAAAGAGAAGCGTGATGACACAACCAACAACGAAACATTATTGCAAAATAATCAAGAATATACCTCTAAAAATGTTAAAAGAATTTTTTAGAGGTATATTCTTGATTCTTTCTATCGTATCAAATTAGTTGTATTATATTTTCAACACACTATCTAACTAGCATATTATATCCTGAAGTTTATCATATATTTTTCTGATTTTTTTTAATGCATATACCTTTAAGCATTATAAAACTTGCCTTTAGTTGCGTTTAGTTCCAGTATTCCCCTTAACGAATGTGTATGTTACTGTAAATTTAAAACTGCATATCGAAAATGTCAATGTCAAAATGCTTGAACAACTGTATAAAGTACTATGTATAAAGTTACCCTGTGGCAAAGTTATGAATACATTCATACGCACGCGTGTATATTAAAAATGTCTGCTATAAATTCACGGATTACAAACTTTGTTGGTTGTTAAAATTTCGGACAAATAGAACATCTATATTTTGTGTGTTATGGTTGAGGATCCGGAATTTTATGGATAATGTAGCTGAAAACTAAATGGTGGGTTTTATTTTACGACTGTGGGATTGTAAATATAGAATCATAGTATGTCAAAAGGGATTCACATAAAAAGAAGAAAATTACCGGAATAACTTCTAGTTATTCCCCGGTTTCCAGAAGGACCCAGCAGTACAATGCCTTATCATGTACATCAGAAGACATAGATCTTTTCAAATACTCTGCGTTAATATAAGTCACTAAACTCGCCACAAAATAATACGTCCGTTTTGACAGCCCATATCGTTTCGTATGCCAAAGAGAGACAAACATAGCGGGACAAAGAGGGACACCCTCATATCAAAACGGACCTATTATTTTGTGGCGAGTTTAAAACGTACATAATTAATTGATATGTACGTTAAGCGTTGAACTGCTTGCCTAGTAATGTATTGTTTACTATTTTTGTTTGTCTGTAAGTTTAATTTTTTCTATTATATTTTCTATTCTTTTTAATGTTTATTCTTTTTAAATTCAGCTGAGCTTCAGCGGAGCATTCAAAGGAACTTGTGCCTAAGTAATAACAGCCGCACGGGTCGATCCATCAGGTTAAGCTACGCTTTCCGGGGTTGGTCCGTAGATGGGTGACCATCTTTACATACCGAGACTCCTCCGTGCCTCGGAAAGCACGTTAAGCCGTTGGTCCCGGCTGTCATTCGTGGATCTTAGACAGTTACGGGTCGTCAGAAGCCCGAAAGTCTGACAATCAGTCTTACCAATGGGTATCGTATTACCCAATAACTGGGTTGTGGAGGTCAGATAGACAGTCGCTCCATGTAAAATACTGGTATTCAGCTGCATCCGGTTAGACTGGAAGCCGACTCCAACAAAGTTGGGAAAAGGCTGGGCAGATTGATTGATTAATTTTAAATTCAGATTGCAATTAAATTAAAATTATCTAAGTTAGGTGTCCAATACTGTTTGATTTCTATTGCATGATGTGGTCTCCTATAATTGAGGGTGCACATACGTATATAGACACATCAAAAAAGTCTAAGCAACATGTACGATTTTGAAGTTTAGAACGATTTCTACCATTGTAATATATTTATATTTTTTTTATAAATAATAACTAAGCATTTTTTAATGCATTAGTGACTAAGCAAAAAAATCCTTCATTCAATTTTGCATTTGATCACTATAATTAACAATATGTGTAGGTACATACGTAATATAAAACGAACTTAAAACGAAATTAAACTTGTTTTACACAATTAAATAGGGACATTTTTTTATTAATTCAATACAAAGTGTGACCGCCTCTATTGTTTAAAACATGTTGGCAACGATTTTACATTGAATTTATAAGATTGTTTATCTGATTCTGCGGCAACCGCTCCCAATGGAATTTTGCCAAGTCTTTCAGTTGTTAGGTTGTCAACACTCCATCCAGGTTCCCTAGAACACGTCTTTGGAGCATGTCCATGCGTGCTCGATGGGATTGCGGTCTGGCGATTGTGCAGGACACGGCAATACCCGGATGCGTTCCATTGCCGAGTACTCTCTGGTCCTCCGAGCTGTATGCGAACGCGCATTGTCATGCATCAGCGTAAAATCTCAGCCAATACTTTGTGCAAATGGGTGAACATAAGGGCCGAGGACATCTCCAACGTAACTTTCAGCATTCATATTGACATCTACAAAAACGAGCTCAGTTCGTCTGTTCTTCATAATATCTGTTCTTCATAAATTCTTATTAAAGTAGGTACCTAATCGAATCGCAACCCTTAAAATACTTATTATTGAGTACTTCCGGTGGCCATCTGTGATCATTATCGTCAGTTCCACTTCACCAAATGGTGCTTTCAAAGAACAACGCCATAGGTGTGCCTAAAATATTTGAAGAGTCCGTCGATTTCTCCAGGATGATGGGTCATCAGATCCTGACCTGAAGACAATGGGACCAACTAGAAAGTATACCCTTAAAAAAAAGAAAGAATTTTATAAATCGGTGCAGCCGTCTTCGAGTAATCGGGGAACATACATAAAAAAAAAAAAATTAAAAAAGATTCCGACGAACTGAAAACCTCCTCCTTACATACACATACGAGTAGTAAACAGTGTTAGTACATACATTTGGAAAATTTTGGTAATAATTAGGTACTAATAATGTCAAAATCATTAATAATACAATAATCAAATACAATAATAAAATATCAATATATAGCTACAAGAAACCACATTATTCCAAGGCACGATCTGAAGGCAATACTTGTGTCTTGGTCCAGTGCCTGAGTACTAAACAATCCGCCCTATCGGCCACAGTGGCCAAGAGGCTGTTGGCGCTGCCCCTTACCCGCCGCATCAGGGAGGCGACACATTAAACCGCACGCTAAATTTAAACCAAAATTAATGCTATAGGATAAATTGTATTTCCGATTTAAAATCGTATGAATTTACGTTTCGTTTACTTCGCGCGTTCGTGCTAGGACAGGAGGTCAGTAAGGCAAATGTTGGAGTAGGAATCGTGGTGTGACAAATATTGATACCTATTTAATCACTGCTTCTAGATTTATATCGCAACTGTGGAAATATTTAATTATATCGATGCTGAAATCTAGGTTTGTAGGATAAAGCAGCTGTTTTCTTGAAAGTAAATAATACATAATATTGTTTCTTGCACATGCCAATCCATAAAAATGTTACATTTTCATGCATTGCTTGTGTATTGATACAGAAATAATTTCTATTGGGATGGTTATACAGAGGTTAAACGAGGGGTTTACTTTAAGGGGTCATTGTACTCATCATTATGAACAACTTTTATTATGGGACTATACCTGAAATCGCGAAAAAAAATCAGCTGTACTGTGAACGTAAATGTACTGAACATTTACGTTCGCATAATTCGTCAAAATGTAGGGAGTAGCTGATATTTTTTCGCGATGTCAGGTTTGGTCCCATAGTAAAAGCGGTTCATTATGATGAGTACAATAGAAAGAAAGAAAAAAAAGAAAAATATGTTTATTTGTCACAGAAATACGTGCATACAAAAGTATAATTAACTCGAGTTTTACAATAAGAAAAATTAAACACAAATCACGAGCACAAAACAAAAGTCGGCAGCTGCTGGGATCATGCACAGTCAGGGTGTGGCACGCCATGACTGTGACAATGATCCCTTAAAGTAAATCCCTCGTTTAACCTATCACTCTCTATACTTTATAGCTTCAAATTAAAAATCATTAAGTCAGTTAAGTTAGTTAAATCGATTTTTGTATAAATGATTATTGTTTTCTTTTTTTGGGGTGGGAAATCATCAAATAACTTCACCCGCTCTGGGCGGACTAGGAGGGCGTGTCAGACTTTTACTAACTAAAACGCACCCGTGTTTCTTCAGTTGCCTGTGCCAGTACTGTGGACGATAACTCTTTCAAACAACCAGCATCGGCCCTAGCGGACCCCATCAGTTAGTGCTGACATCTCTTGGAGGCGAGCGTGAAACACAACGCGCCGTTAACTCGGGCTTGGTCCTTACCGGACGGCGAGCTACCCGTTGTTTGCCGTCCGCAAGCCCGCGCCTACGGTGCCCAGGGCGCCTCCTGTGGCGACTAGTTGCGTGAGGGCGCAAAGATTGCCTCTGCCTCACGCGTTCCACCTCCTCCTTTGCGAGCATTACTGCTTCGCAGAAGGAGGTGACTGCTTCTCATGCAACCTCGCTCCGTACCATGGCCTGGACCAGGGCTGGACGCGAGAGATCGTCGCTGCAGATCGCTTCCGCGTGGAGGCGGCGGTGTTCCGCCCAAGCCGGGCAGACCTTCACCGTATGCTCTACCGTGTCCTCCAGACAATCCACACAATGGAAACACCCGAGAGTTTCCACCCGCCTTATCCGGAACAGGAACCTCCCGAAACAACCGTGTGCGGTGAGGACCTGCGCCAGGCGGAAGTGGGGACTTATCGCCGCAATTGTAGCGTGCCCAGCACTGGGTTGCGGCAGTCTCACTCTCCATGTCGCCATGAGATCCCGCTGGAAGTATAAATTACTACTACTTTGCTTACAACCCGCTTACGCCTTAACCTAGCGCAACCGCTAAGACTTACTATTTGTACGGGAGTGTAACAATATTTCTTTACAACCTACGCATAGCCCTTAAAATTCTCAAATTCTATGACGTCACGGGCGTTACTATTTTTGTGTACCACAGATTTAGATACCCTATAGCTCTAGTAACTACTACGTACTCGTTGTCTATGGTGTTAGTGCTCTGGGTTTGTATCACCTTGAAAAGGAATATAGTCATTCCTACTACTTACTAATACCTTTACGCGGGAACGCAGGTCACAAACTCTATCTCTTTATATATACGTAGGACATTTTTAATTATTAGGATATAATTGTTTACTTGTTATAAAATACGCTCTTTTTTATTTCGCTTTACTTTATTTTAATTTTGATATGCATTTCTTTTTCTTTGTGCACGCCGTGCCGAAACAGCGTCCTTTTGTGTTCACAGAGACCTGAGAACTCGTGTGAGTTTGTTTCGGTGCCTTGGAACAATGAGTACTTAATTGATGTTTTATTCATTGTTCCCAGACAGCGATTTTTTTACGCTGAAAACCAGCGCCGACGATTCGTGCATTCGTGTACGGGCCACAGCATTATTCTGAGCGTTAGCCGTTTCGCGTGGTAGTGACGCATATTTCACTCCATTTATTATAATATTTTTTTTAAATAGGTTCGCATTTTTTTATGTTTTTAAACTGAACTTTATGTATGTGTGTGCGTCATTTTCTCGCTGAATAAACAGTTTTTCTTTCAGTTTTGATACCGTCCGATTTCCTGACATTCACCAACCAAATACAGCGTACATTTTTATAAGGTGCCGTAATGTATTAGAGGTGCTTAGAGATGTAAAATGAAAAAAAACAAAATGTTTTTTTTCACAATCTTGAAAATAAACATGAAAAAAAACTTGGCACCGTTGTTTTTTTTCTACATTTGGTTTTTTTTCAGAAAAAGTGAAAGACTATAACTAAAGTAGAATTAAACACTAAATTTGATTGTTTTGTTTTTATTCAAGTCAAATTATGTTTAAATCAATGGGTAACATTATTAAGAACTTAAAAAATACTTAATGTGTTACACTCATCTGTATCAGTATCAGTAGCTACGGCTACGCTTGTTTTATCAGCATCGGAATAACGTTCTGTATCTGTATTTGTTTCATCTGATTCTGAATCAACGACTATACTATCGGGGACTCTATTACCTTCTGCTTGTGTTAATATTGTTGATGACTGTACTGATTGCAATCTTAAATTGTGCGCAATATACACTATTTTCCTAGCCCTGTCATTTGTCAGTCTATTACGTTTCTTAGTATGAATATCGCTGTACGTACTAAATGTTCTTTCGCACGCAGCTGATGTAATAGGAAGAGAGAGAAACTTGACGGCTACTTTAGACAACGCAGTTGATTTGCAAAGTCCTGCCCACCATGCAATAGGATTCAATTTGTTCACCGATGACCACAAAAAAGTCTTACAAAAAAACTCTTGTTTTGCTATGTAATTTGCAAGCTCTGCCAGTACTATATCCTCTTCGATATCTGGTATCTTTATAGCAGCATTATAAATTTGTTCTACAGCAGCCGTTTCTTCTTCTGGAGTCAGATCGCATCCTTTAAAATGAGGATCTAATAGGTTCGCGATTTTATGAACGTCATATATAGCGAATGCCTTTCTATTTTTGAGTATTTCTCTGACTTTTCTTTCCTCAGATTTTAACAGGGGGCTCTTGTCCAACATGTCTTCCACATTGACTTCAATTTTTTTATATAAACTTAAAACATGAGACATCTGTGGAGTGTCACTTTCTACAATTGTAATAGTGTCTAACATTGGTTTCAATAAATTGTAGAATCCAGTAACATTATCCCAAAAGTCATCGCTCAACATATTTACTTTTAATGTTTCCACTTTATTTATATCATCTGAAAGACTCTCATCAATCGCCATGGTTTTAATAATTTGTTTGTTTTCTTTTAAACTCTCTAAGCAGGAGACTAGAGATCCCCAGCGCGTTTTAACTGGAAGCTTAAGACTTAATTTGACGCCGGTGGTCAACTGCTTTTCTGTGAAAGCTGTGTTAAGCTTGTGAGAGTTCTTTATAGCCTTGACACAAGCTGTTGCATCGGCTATGAGGGTCTTTAAAGTTGGCAAAGTATTCATATCAGTAAATATTAATTGGAGGGAGTGTGCTAGGCACCCGTAGGTAAATAAGTTTGTCCTTGCGTACTTCGTTTCGAGTAGTCTCCAAGCTGCCTTCATATTAGCAGCATTGTCAGTTACAACGCCAAATACCTTTTGAGGTCCTATTTCATCAATGACACAACTCATTTCTTGAGCCTTAAATTCTGCAGTGTGACATGATCTCCCTGTCTGTAAAACCTTGTAAAGAAAAGCTTTCGGCGTCGTGACAACAAAATTTACGATAGGTTCATTTCTAATGTTGCTCCAGCCATCCACAGCTAATGCCACAGAATCAGCAGCGGCAATTGCCTCTGCTACCAACGCAGACACATTCTTGTACTCATTTTCCAATAACTGGCCTGAAAACATGTATCTAGAAGGTAGTTTATATGCTGGCCGAAGAAACGAAAACAAGGTCCTCCAATGAGAATTTTCCACCACACTGAGAGGTGATCTGCTCGCAAAAATTGCCCTGCTGAGAAGCTCATCTGCCTTGTCTTGATCTTCTGGATTCATGTTGTCTATAAAAGCTACAAATGCTTTGTCATATAGAGCTCGGACTTTTAACATGGAATTCCGTAGTTCGAGTCAAGAAGCCAGTACAATCAAAAGAGTTTATCATGTGTGGATTAATTTGAATTTAATCATCCCAAAAAAACGCCTACTGGGGCCAGGGTTATCCGAAAGGGAACTCGAGCCCCGGTATGAAGGCTAGAAGGAACAGGGTGGGTCGTTTAGTCAGTAAGATTCTGACACTATCTCTCGCTCCACCCAAGAGCGGGGTTGTCATTGGACGATTTTTCCCACCATAAAAAAAAATCACAAAAAAAACAGAAAAATACCAAAAAAAATGTACTTACGCTGTGGAACTTGTGTGGTTGTCTTCATATATTTATCTTTTACAGAGTCTGGGCATTTTTTACAGACTTCTAGATGCTTTGACATTCTTGTGCCGTTTTTCGTAAGACGTTTTGAGCAGAATGTACATTCTACTTTAGGTACTTTGGAAGTGGAAACAACATTGTTAAAAAGATTTGCCACGACTGATGTCTTTCGACCTGAACCAACTCGTTTCGGCATATTTACAAATATAACCAAAAAGTACTACAATAAAATTACTTAATACGATTTTAATATTTACTTAACACTCACACAGAACACTCAACAAAAACGAACTCTCACTGTCTCAAGCTTTCTGCAGTCTGCACGCAAATCAACCAAAACATAAACCAAACGAGGATTAGGGAAATCCCCGCCCGTAAATGTAGTTTATATTTGATGTTGCCAATTATGTTAAGACATGTATGTACTATTTAACAAAAAAACAAATGGTATTTTCTTGTTGAACAAAAATAATATCAACTCATATACAATAACCGCCTTACCATATTTTTATTTTCCTACTCATGAAAAAAAACCTGCTTCAGAAAAAAGACTGTTTTTTTTCATGTTTTTTTTAAACGTTTTTTTTCATCTCAAAAAAAAAACTGTTTTTTTACAACTCTAGAGGTGCTACACACTTGTCCGCGTCAGCAGTTTTTCTTGAACAACAAAGCTGACACATTCGAGCCTACGGCATATATTCGGCTTTCATTTGGCTCGTGCCGACCGGTATCAACCCTTGCTGAATCATTTCTAGGTCCGCTCGGCCGAGCAACTTTTTTCCCATCTACATAATATACACGGTGTAAAGGTCACCAATCAGCTGTTCCATACATTTTGACTGTGTTATTTTGTCATTTTTGTGTGCAATAACAGATTTTTTATAACAGAAAAAGAACTTCTACGCTGGGGTGTCTCGATTCTTGTGCTGAATTCATGGTCAAAGTTTGCGCGAGGTCTTGTGGTTAAGATATACCAGCCGCACGGGTCAATCGATCAGGTTAAGCTACGCTTGCCACGGTTGATCCGTGGATGGGTGACCATCTTTACATACCGAGAACCCTCCGTGCCTTGGAATGCACGATAAACCGTGGGTCCCGGCTGTTATTCGTGGACCTTTGACAGTCGATACGGATCGTCAGAAGCCCAAAAGTCTGACAAGCAGTCTTACAAAGAGGTATCTTATTATCCAGTAACTGGGTTGTGGAGGTCAGATAGGCAGCAGCTCCATGTAAAATACTAGTACTCCGCTGCATCGGGTGAGACAGGAAGCAAACCTCAACTTAGTTGGGTAAAGGCTAGGCAGATGATTAGTTTGCGTGTTGATGTCCGTTACGTCATCTTGTACCTATATTCGATTTGCCGCCCGATGCATGGTGTGCACGCCATAGGTAAAAAACCCCTCTCATTGGTGAATATTAACAATTCATTTAGCACGATGACGTCACCACGAACGTATAGTCACGAACCGGGATTTTTGAGCCTCTAGTAAAGTTTATCATCTTAAGAGGATTGTGAAGTGCCGATACGCGGCGCGATTTTTAGAGGCAATTGCCTACATTTCATACAATTATTTACATAAATATTGTTTCGGGCGATAACGTTTTTACTCCTCTAAACCTTTACGAAATGAGACAATTTTAATCTCATTACTTATCTCTTAATTATCTATATAAGTATGTATTTACAAAAAAAAAGTAGTGTATGTAGTATATCAGTTATCTGGTTTCCATAGTACAAGCTCTGCTTAGTTTGGGACCAGATGACCGTGTGTGAAAATGTCCCAGGATATTATTATTATTATTATATTCAGTACACTTTAATCTAGGTCTGTACGTTTTTCATTTTTAGTAATTCAATTTAATTTAATTAAAAAAAATAAAAATGCTCAAGGATGTTTTATGTCAAAAATATAGATATTTAGATGCTAATAACTTATATTGTATACAATATTTCTTTATAATAAAAACGTACGGACCTAGTTTTTCATTATACCTACAACATTTCCAAAAGTTATGAAAATTAAACTATGTTTACGGGGAGAATAACGTTATCTCTTTTTGTATGAAAATTTACAGCTTCACAATCCTCTTAACTTGGTTGTGTTACACGAATGCCATCCTTTTTCGTTATTGAAATGTAACATGTCAAATTTCACGGGCGGCATTCGTGTAATACAACTAAGTTAAGATGATAAGCTAGTGGCTCAGCAATACCGGTTCGTGACTGTACCTACCTAGGGGTATATTATATCAGGGCTATTTACTTCAATTATCACTTATTTATCGACCTTGAAATTGAACGCATCTCATTGGCTTATGTAATTGTATATTCATTCAACTATAAAAATGTAAAAATAAATTTACTTAAATCTGACGGTTTTACTTTTTTAAAGATTTTTTTTTAAATATTTCTGGTACTAAAATCAAATTTTCCGTTTCAGAGAGGCATTTATTAGAGCTATGGTGTTCGCAACAACCGTCAGATCGTAAAAAATATGTTTTCGAAGAATTTCTAGCCTCCTAAGGATGCCGAAAATGTTGATATTGCATCTTTATCACATCGAATTGTTAATGTATATAGAAGTCTTGAAAAATTCTGAGCTAAGTCAGCACGTAAGTACTACAGAGATTTAAATAATTATTCTAATTGTTTAAACGGAAATTAATATTATGTTGAACTGACAGGAAGTGTTGAACAGTGCCATTTACAGCAGGAGCTACTGCGACCATCAAACGCCTGAAATTACGCGCTTACGAAAATAATTATTTGATCGTTGTAGCATAATTTAACAGCCTTTGTTAAGTATTTCCAGCCTTTGTTTTTTTTTCAGTTTTAGAGACTTCCGATAGAGATCCTGATAATCAGGATCTCTGTCGGAAGTCTCTAAAACTAAATAAATATTATGTACGCACAAAACGAGTGTTTAAATTTTTTAATTGTTCGATTTTACGTTACGTGTACTCCGCGTGTTACTACTAGGGTTAAAGTATGCCAAAAGTACAGCTGTTTCGCTTCATAATTTCTGTATGACGTTCATCGTATAATATGTGGAACTTCACCGATCGATCGTTCGAAATATTTACGTGAGATCAGCTCAGGCCTAAAGGTCATTGAACTGTGGAATTAGGATTAATCCGTGGATGAGCTAGGCTTCCGCCGCGCACTGTTGAGATAATATTTAGGTGTACTTTGGGGAATTATACGATTAGGTTTAAAGTGTACAGGCAGCTGTTTACGTAATTGTGTCATGATGGCCATTTGGCCTTTCATTGACACCGTAATAGTTGGTTTGGACAGTTTTGGTAATCAAATAATTGAAAGGCGTCGTTATGGTTTTCCGACGTGGTACCACCGACCGACACTATTAAAAAAAAATCGTATTTGGTTAGATCGTACAATGTCAAGTTGTCAATTGGTCGGTAATATCTTGCTTTAGTAATTAAGAATTTATTTATTTAACAACAATTAATTGCATTTCGGTACTAAATTGTTAAAACAAAACCGCATACGATTTTTTTTCTTTTGGCTTCAGACGGTTTGTGCATTTAGCCAATCTCAAGATTAACGCATACGATTTAAATATTATTTTTTCGAGTTTTTCTGATGCATTTACACCATTTATAATAATTTGTACTTTAATAAATTAGTTTTTATTTATTCGAGTACGTCTCTTATTGATATTTTACATCGTTCACAACAAGAAAGAATCATTTAAAAAAACTTTCGGAGGTTATGACCGCTCTTCTCTGGGCGCGGAACCACCGTGCGTTGTGTCGAATCACGCCGATTCGAACAAGTGAATAACTGTATATATCACCCCTTAAAGGGAGTCGGGGCGACGTGAAATATTTAAGGATCAGGGTAGTCCCGTAAAAGAAGATTTTCACTGTAGATGATTTATTGGGATGGCTCAGAGGTCACGGCTATTCTTAGAACTGTGTTCAGAACAATAACGGTATTAGCTTTGAAAGCTGAAATATTGGGCTTGTTTTGACAGGTTGTATTATTAAATTCAAGATTTGAGGATGGTTGGAAATTATTGTTGTCATTTTATTGTTATGTGTCTATAGTTTTGCAGACCTTATAGTTTTTTCCAATATTAATTTATGTTTTTTTTTTTAATTAGCAATTGTAAAATAACAAAATGATATCCCAACTTAACTAAAACTATTCACAAAGTAAAATATGGCGTCTGAAATTCATCCGAATTGCTCTCTACTGGTCATGTACCCAAGAGACTTGCAGACTTGCAGCATTACCACGTTGTATGGCAATGCTTAGTATTTGGCCAAGGTAAAAGCCAGCTCTTGGGTCACGGGAAGTGGCAACCAGCCGTTTCGAGATTTCTTTATTCTCATATTGTGAGTAGAAGGCTAGAAAACAAGTCTCAATGTCAAAATTATAAACTACATTTTGAACATTTTATGGTGACAGAATGGTATTCTGTTAAGGTACTATTCTTAATTGAATCGGGTATTTCAAAAAGCCCAGTAATAACACTTTTTTTGATTTTCACATTTTGCTGTTTTTGTCTAATCTATGGACCTAGACACAAAATTGAGTTAAACAGAAACACCAATATTACACCCTTTTTCTATTAAAATGTATAAAAAAAAACTCGTTCAATGCAAAAAACCCCTGGAGTATTGCAATACACCCATTTATTGGTATGACATTTTGTCAACTTGACACTCGTCTGTGGTTTTAACTCGTTATTTCTATGGCTGCTGTTTATTATTAGATGCATTTAGTTAATATTTTTTTATTTTTATTTATCTAATATATATCTAATATATGTTATGGACTTCAGAAACACCAAGAATCCACAAGCTTTAACAATAAATAAAAAATACCTAACTAGTTAATTTTCTGATTTTATTACTCTCAACTTGCTAGGACCACCAAGAAGTATTTTTCATAGAATAAATAAACAATTAAATCCCTGAAAAAGTTTACAGGATTTTTTTTAACTCTCACAACTTTGCTGCACTGCAATGATGGGGTTTCTGAAATACATGTTTCAATTTCTGCCTATAATTCTTAGCTTATTGAGTGGCTAGCCAAGATGGATCTAACCACTTTGTTCTTACCTTCCTGCACGTGTATATTAATATTACTATACATTATTCTACAGAAATATCAGGATATGCGGTGAATTATAAAGAAGACCTGACCTTTCGTTTAATTTTAGACGCAACAGTATGGAGGCAGTCTTTAGCTACCTAATTACGATGCAGAACTATGAATTTAGATGAAAGGTTGTCTAGGCACTACCAAATGTCAGTTTTAATACAAAGTCCATTTTAATTTAAACACCAAACCAAGATGGTAGCAGGTTGAAATTATGAATAGTACGAGTACCTATTCATCATTTCTGCTTAGATTTTTTAGCTCATTTTATTGACTGGCTAGCCAAGTTTGATCTATCCACTTAGTACTTACCTTTCTGCACGTGGATATAAATTTATAATAACCCTCTATACGGAAACAGCATAGTATTCGCTGAATTGTAGAGAAGACATAACCTATTGTTTAATTTTAGAAGCAACAATATGAAGGCAGTCTTTAGCTACCTAATTAGGATGCAGAACTTATGAATTTAGAAGAAAAGTTGTTTAGGCACTAACAAATGACAGTTTCAACTCAGAGTCCATTTTTATTAAAACACCTATCCGCTGTGCTGAACCGCTGTGCTCACCCGCGCGCGGGGAAAAGTGTTAAGCGCCCCGCCCCATTCAGCCCCGCGGTAATCTTGTAAACAAAACCGATTTGCATCGTAGCTTCTTGGAATTTTGTGACCGTTGAATGTTTCTTAGAATGCTAGTGAGTAGGGCTTTACAGTAATGTACGTTTCGTTTGAAAGTATAACTTGTTTTCATTTTCAAAATTGGTTGTAAAAATAACAAAACAATTTTTAGTTACACTTTCAAAGAAATGACTCTAGTAAAAAAAAAAGCAAGCGATGACCTATATGTATTATGGTTTAAAATGCATGGTGTGTTTATTCTTAGCACGAAACATAAATAAAACCAGTTACCTTAATACAATTTTCATTAATTACAAGCATTCCAGTTTGAACAAAAACCATTTGTTTACAAAAAGATTTGCAACTACAGACTAAAAATAATCTTTCCATAGACGATTGACTAGTCGTAGTCGAACTAATTGTATGGAATTAGAAAGGACTCCTTAATAGTGGTGGAACAAGGTTCAAACCAAAAACAGGTTTGCGTGGGATGACTTTACTCCCACTAACCACTACTAAATAAGAAAAGTGGGCTGAATTTCATCCCATGTGTAATTAGCGGCTATAAAAGATGATTGTGTCCGTAAATGCCCATAACTGTACGGCCTAGCAATAACGCGCGGAGTGAACATAACGTAAATGCGACCGATTTTAACATAGAAAAAAAGTAAATTAAAAAAATCTAAAAACCCGACTGCGTTAAAAGTGAACTTTAAAAAAGATGGAAAGAAGATGACCTATTTTGTCACCAAATAATCTCACGCACTCGGGTTCTGATTTTTTATATTTAAAAACTTTTTTCATTATACACTTTTTAGTTAGGAAAGATAATTTTTCTCTCACTTCAAAGTAATGCTTTAGCTAACGGTCGTCAAAATTATCTTTCCAAGCAATAAAATTTTGTGTTTTTCACTCCATTTTTTTTAAATCAGACGTGTGAGAAGGAACTTCGTTCCTGACGGGGGTCCCCCTTTTTTTTCATTTCTCATTTCAAATTACATTTAAACATGTAATTTGTATAGATTTTTTTAATCACCTTTTAAAACCCTTCATATACACCCCATTTGATAGGGTTATGAGATTTTTTTTTAAACAAACATTTTGGTTGACACTCGCGCAATAAAGGTGACGACATATATATATCTATATATATGTATATATATATATATTATACACATATATCTCGTAACGACATATCATTCATCAAAATCGATTAAGCCGTTTAGGCTACAGGAGTTGACAATGGAACGGACATAATATACATAACCTTCCTTCGGACCTTCTGGGTCTGTCGGTAAAACCTCCCTAACATAACCCTCCTTTTTGGCTCCACCGCAGTCGGGTAAAAATAGTGGTTTCACACTAATTACTTAGTTTTAGGACTATTCATATCTACGGGTGATAATTAGTATCAGCGCGAGCTTCGCACAAACATTTAGGTAAACCAAAATGCTTTGCAGGAATCACTAATTAGTTACATAATTATTGTCACAGTCCGTTTGGATCAAGATTAAAAATATGAATTAGAAAATTAGCAATGTAAATATTAGGTTGGGGAAAAAGTCTTTTCGCATTATAGTATGTATGAACTTGTAATAAAATCTCTTTGGCTATACTATTTTTATCTGCCTGGTTTTGGTATCATTGAAAGTTTAAATTTTAGGGAACATAATTCCAAATTCAAATTAGGAAAATGTGTGATTTTCATTTGTTTTTCGTACCGTCAAGATGAGTGAATCTCATGAAGAAATTCGATACATTTTAAAATTTTATTACAAAAAAGGTAAAATGCAACGCAAGCCGCGAAAAAAATTTATAATAATAATAATAATAATATTCCACAACTATCACACAACGCCGTCTAGCCTCAAGCTAAGCAGAGCTTGTGTTATGAGTACTAGACAACTGATAAACATACTTATATATTTCTAAATACATACATATATAGATAAATTACACCCAGACACAGAACAAATGATCATGCTCATCACACAAACATTTGTCCTGGGTGGGAATCGAACCCACGACCTCCGGCATAGCAGTCAGGGCCACTAACCACTAGACCAACAGGCCAGTCAAGCAATTTGCGATGTTTATGGACCTAGTGTAGTGTCTGTGAGAGTAGCACAAATTTGGTTTAAGCGTTTTCAATCCGTAAATTTTGATGTCAAAGATGCACGTCGCTCTGGTCACCCTATTACGGATAAAATGGATGCCATTTTTTAAAAAGTGGAGCAAGATCGGCATATCAGTAGTTACGACGTAGCTGAAGAACTGGAAATTGACCACAAAACAGTTTTGGCGCATTTGAAAAAAACTGGGTACACAAAAAAGCTCGACTTTTGGGTACCTCACGAGCTCACTGAAAGAAACCTAATGAACCGTGTACTCATTTGTGATTCTTTATTACGACGTAATGAAACCAAACCATTTTTGAAGAAGCTGATAACTAGTGATGAAAAGTGGATCACGTATGACAAGAACGTGCGAAAAAGGCCGTGGTCAAAGGCCGATCAGGCTTCACAGACTGTGGCGAAACCCGGGTTAACTCGCAACAAGGTGATGCTGTGTGCGTGGTGGGATTGGAAGGGCATTTTCATTATGAGCTGTTACCACCAGGCAGGACCATCGATTCTGAACTCTACTGCGAACAACTGATGAGATTAAAGCAAGAAGTTGAGAGAAAGCGGCCGGAATTAATCAAAAGAAGGGGTGTGGTATTTCATCATGATAACGCTAGACCTCACACATCTTTAGCCACTCAGCAAAAATTAAGCGAGTTTGGCTGGGAGGTGTTAATGCATCCGCCGTATAGTCCTAACCTTGCACCTTCAGATTTCCACCTGTTTCGGTCTCTTCAGAATTCTTTAGGCAGTGTCAGGTTAACATCACGAGAGGACTGCCAAAACCACTTGTCGCGGTATTTTGACCAGAAGTCCCAAAATTTCTATAGCAATGGGATCATGTCCCTACCTACAAGATGGCAAAAAGTTATCGAACAAAATGGTACCTACATACTTTAGTTAAATGTAAATAAACTATATTAAAAAATGTTTTAAATTTTCTTAAAAAATGCGAAGAAACTTTTCCCCAACCTATTAATTAATACATATAAATGTGAAAAATTACATGTTTTACTTGAAACTTTGAAGGTGCAAGCGTGTTAGCTTTTATTCTCGAAATTTTTATTCTAATCTTTTTTAGATTTAGTTTTATTTACCTATAATATTTACCGTTTACTTTTAAAGTCCACACAAAATCGGTTGGCTGTGTGAATCTGAACAGAAGTCCGCCATTTGGTGACTCCTGCGCTATAGGATAGTTGTATTGTCGTTTCAGTTTACGTTACGTTTACGTCATGCGGTCGTGCTAGGGTCTAACCATAATTCTGACATCCATACCACACCATGACCTTCGTTTTATTCACATTTATATTCATCCCTTTCATCTTATATGCTCCATCCATCACAGTTACCATGTCTTGCAACAGTTCTGCTGACGATGAAAGTAGAACTTTATCATCTGCGTAAAGAAGGCATTTGACAGGCAACTCATTCATCTTCATTCCGCACTCATCCTCATTCAAATCTGTCAGACCACTATCCATGTATAAGTTGAACAGAAACGGTGGCGCTCCACACTCGATGAAATGCACCAACCCCAGCGTGGTTTGACCAGACTCGATTACTCAAATGAACCCAAAGATTCACACTAGCCCCTGTTGCCTTATGTTACATGGTGCAACAGAGACCATTGAATATCAAGGAGTAGACTGGGGGGCGCGATAACGCTAGGGATGACGTGCCCTTAGGATATGGAAGGGATAAAGAGCCTACCGAGTATGCACCCTATAGTAAGCATTGGAATTGTGGAGAGATGGGTAATATAATTTATGGATGTGCTCTTTTTACGACGTCGCCGCCAGGTTGCTTCAAGTCCAGCTTCCTTGGTGAATCTTTTGGCGTTTTCGATTATTTTTATATACATGCTATGCTGTTTTACACGTTGCTGTTCCCATAATCTTCGTTGGAGGCCTCGCTGCTATCCGTTTCAGGTTTCTTGTAAATTTCACTAGCAGCCTATTTAATCTTATCTCGTTATTACATAATAAATTGCCGATATAATAGAATGCGGCCCATGTTTATCCATAAGAAAATTTCCAAGTACCAGCTTCCATGTTGATTTTGTTTACGTATTCCCTTTCTAGGAAATTCTTCTTTTTCTACAATTAATGAGGTAGAAGTTTCTACAATACCAATAAGAAATATCAATCAATCTGCCTAGCCTTTTTCCAACAACCTATATGTTGGGGTCGGCTTTCAGTCTTACAAGATGCAACTGTATACCAGTATTTTACATGGAGTAACTACCTATCTGACCTCCACAATCCAGTTATTGGGTAACACGATACCCCTTGGTAAGACTGGTTGTGAGACTTTTTGAATTCTGACTACACGTAGCGACTGTCGCAAATCTTCGAATGAAGCCGGGACCAACAGCGGCGGCAACGTGATTTCGAGGCACGGAGGGGTCTCGCTATGTAATGGATGGTCACCCATCCACGAACCAACCGTGGCTAGCGTAACTTAATCTTCTCCGTGCGGCTGATTTTATTTAGAAATTAAACATTTTTTTAAATTTCTTATTTGTATTTTGTGTTTCACGAACTGTGTCAAATAAATGTTAATCTTTCTTTCTTTCTTTCTTTAAATACCCTTTACAGCAAAACTTCACAAGTCTCAAAACACCGTGAAAAATAAAATCATTTCATATCTAATAATAAAGTGTTGCTGTGTCAATAATTCACGAACTTCGCGAACATTATGAGTCGGGGCACGTAAAGTACGGAGCGAGTCTCACGGCCTATCGATACTGTTAGCTTTAACTTAAAGTTCACGGAGCCAATGGTGCGGCAAGAAAAATATTTAAAAAGAATTTTAAAGGCGGATGTGACAACTTTTTTTTAAGGAAACATTTTGTTGGTCATACTCGTAGTATTCCAAGACTGATTGTTGTATGAAAATCTAGGATTGACATAAAATATAAACTTTAATTAGGTGATATCTAGAGGTACTTGAGCTATTTACAGGGTGTATCAACTTTAAGACAGAACTTTCTCCATAGGAGCAACATCGGAATCGCGAAAAAATTATCACAAGTCCCATACTAAACTTCAATAACTACTCGACCAAAATGTATGGGCCGTCTGACTATTTTTTCGTGATTACGATGTTGCTCCCATTGAGAAAGTTCTTCAATTTGATGGTCTGTACCACACCCTTAAATTTAACTACACCTTTCTGATACATCCTGTATACTGGGTCAAATTATATAAGCGAAACTTCACAGATGTGATGGGTATCGACATTTAATTTTAATGACGATAACACAAAAAACAAAAAAAAATGTCTAAACTTATAATTTTAAGTAATTAAACTTACAGCAGCTGATAACCACAGTCAGCTGTACTTACTTGAAATTAAGAATTTTTTTTTATTGTTTGGACGTCAATCTCATTAAATATCGATATACCCATCGCGCCTGCAGTTTCGCTAACTAATTTAATTTTGCCCTGAATATGTAGTAAAATGCTATGCGGTAAGCTCAATGCTTCAAAAGCACACCTATGCTCCGATGTGCCCCGACGCGTCTCTATAAGTCAGTGGTGCCGATTCTCTTGTTCAACAACTAAACTAAAATAATAGCTATCTTTTACTAACAGGCAGCGCGAGAACAGGACGGCTATAGCTATGAACTAAGTTAGAGATGTCAAACTAGTTTACGCCTTGCGCTTCACCGTGTTTTTAGTCGACATTGTACGGAAGTATAAATTCAACTAAATTTGGCAGATCTAATTTACGTCCGTCTCTTTCTTATTTTATTAGACAGGAAAAGTAAGCAATAGCCTAAATAAAGTTTAGTTTATGCACAACAGAATTGACACCATTGTTTCGGTAGGTAACGTTTGAATTAGTACCTATGATCTTGTTTCCATGGTTGGATGCGCATTTTCATTATTTACAAGCTTTTATTTCACCTTGGCTGCAAGCTAAAAATATTTTCTTATAAAGTCACATGATATCATTTCCACAATTTTCTTTCAATCGTTTGTTATCTTCTCACACTGCTACTATAGCTTGACCTGCTACAATCCACTGCGAAGCTGCTTTCAAAAATGTAACAATAAGTCTCCAATGGCCGGAAATATCGGAAAACGAATAGAACCATTCCGAGTATAATAATCCTAGATTTAAAGTATTGTAAACCCTTTAATTCTTTGTCCTTCTGGTTGCAACTGGCCAGACTGAAATGAAAATCTTTTCAAAATATATTTTAAAATGTTATTTCCGACAAAGGTTTTACGAGTACTAATGCGTATCGTATTACCCAGTAACTGGATTGTGGATGTCAGATAGGCAGTCGCTCCATGCAAGCTTCATCTTCAAGCTGCATCCAGTTAGACTGGAAGCCGACCCCAACACAGTTGGGAAAAGGCTAAGCAGATCATGATTTCAGACAAACTTTTATAATATTATTTGATATTAAACTGCATAGATTTTTATTATACTCTAGGGGTGAAAATGCATAAACATTTGGCAAGGAATATAAATAAAATAGAAATATATTTTAGAAATGGAAATGTATTTATTTTATTGCATAGACAGGATGAATAACATTCTTATTAATAACGTTATAGACTAAAAGTATTATCTAAAGCTATGTAAGTATTTTACACGATTAATGTTGCATTGAGCTCCATACCAGACAGTTAGTATCTTGGCGCTCAGAAAAAAATAATTAAATCAATCTTCCTAACCTTTTCGTACCTATGTTGGGGTCGGCTTCCAGTCTAACCGGATGCAGCTGAATATCAGTATTTTACATGGAGCGACTGCCTATCTGATCTCCACAACCCAGTTACTAGGTAATACGATACCCCTTGGTAAGACTGGTTGTCAGACTTTCGGCCTTCTGACGACCCGTAACGACTGTCAAAGATCCACGAATGACAGCCGGGACCAACGGCTTAACGTGCTTTCCGAGGCACGGAGGAGTCTCGGTATGAAAAGATGGTCACCCATCCACGGACCAATCGTTAGTAGAGCATCTGTAATACATGTAAATCCAATAAGCAAGCGTAGCTTAACCTGATGGATCGACCCGTGCGGCAGTTATTACTTAGCCACGAGCTCCTCCGATAAACTAAATTATCAGAAAAATATTTAACTCATCCTGATGGTACTTCAAGATTAATAACATACAATAAAAATAACCCAATCTTTTGGAGTATGTTAAACGAACCATTATTAGTGATGATACTTATTGATATCGACTACCGAACCTCAGACGGTGGTTCCTGCTACGAGTACCAACGCTGACAGGGCTATATTTTGCTACAACATGAGGTATTTTCAAAAATGAGAGGGAAGAAGACATACTCCTCCTTTTTTATCGACAAATGGCGTTAGCAAAACACATGGCCAGCATTTTAATGACATAAAGTTAATAGTTCCCAACACATTGTCTGCGAAAAAACGCGGGAAGCAAAAGGGACGACGAAGTAACTTAGCACTCAGTATTGTTTTCTACTTAAAAAGCTTTCGGGGATTACTTAAAAAGTTAAAGAAAGGAATTGAGTTGAATTAATTATTAATACTTTGTTATGGGTTCCCCTTGTTTGTTTTTTTATACTTTAGTAGGTTTAATTCTTTTGTAGCGTTTTTGTTCTAGACTTAGAATTTAGCAGATTTTTTTAGGATTACTGGGAAACCTTTCTATCATTATTGAGTTGAAGTAACATATAGAAACAATTACCGATTATGTTGTCATACAAAAGGTATTTTCTATAAGAAAAGCTACAATATTATTTGTTATTTAATTAGCTTTAAAATACAACCAAAATCTTCTTAAATTCATTCACTGACAGACAGGGTCTAGCTAGAACATGTAATAAAAAAAAAACATGCGGAAGTGCTCACGTAGCTATCCGGCACGTGTCACTATTATGCGGAAAAATGTATAATAATAACAACCTTCGTCAGTTGTAATAAGTCTTAATTTTATAATTTGTTGTTCATACAAAATTAAGACTTATTACAAGTTTAACGAAGGTTGTTATTATTTTACATAATTTTTCCGCATAATTGTGACAACACGCCGGATAGCTGCGTGGGCACTTCCACTTGTTTTTAGGGTTCCGTAACTCAATAGGAAAAAACGGAACCCTTATAGGATCACTCGCGTGTCTGTCTATCGGTCTGTCTGTCTGTCCGTCACAGCCAATTAATTGAGTAATTTATGCCAACGGGAGATCCCATCGGCCGCAGGGCTTGTTTATAATTTTGTTATATGTTACGACAGCTGGCAACACCAAGTATACCTACTTCCACCATCGGGTATGACGTATCATGTTGTCATTGTTATCACATTAGAATACATATTAAGAAATGCTCTATAATTGATTCGATTATTTTACATTTACTTTTAAATAGTTAATTCAATATTATATACAACTTAAAAAAAATACTTGATTGTACTTTGACTAAATTGTAAAAGTATAAATAGGTTAGAACATAGGTGACGATTAGTCTTGGAAAATGCTTTTCTAAGAACGTGACTCTGTTCAATAATAAACCGGTTGTGATAACAGTATTCAAGAATTTATTCGGCCAAACTCCTGCTTCATTACATATCCTACAAAAGGTATTTTCAGTAAGAAAAACTACAATCATTTATTTATTTATTTATTTATTTTACCATTTATGTACACACAGAAAAATACATAATAAAATACATAATTATTAGTAGGAGTACAAAGGTACTGCTTATTTCTTAAGAAATTTCTTCCAGCAGACCTGCGAAAGGAGAAATGAAATAGAAATGTAGACAATAGTGTGTGATAACAAGAAGAGAAAAATATGAATATGCGAAGACTTAAACTAAAATATTAACTATACCTACACATATAACATAAACTTAAATAAATACATAAAGCTAAAATATATAAACATACATATACTATACTTATATAAATACTCACAGTTGAGAGGAAAAGTAATGCTCTATATTTGAAAAGAGACACAGTTTTTAAATCGCGAATGCTAGGCGGAAGTGAGTTCCACAGTCTCACAGCATGGATAGAGAAGGAATAAGAATAGTAGCTAGTTTTATGAGGATGAGATTTAAGGAGGGATCTAAGGTGTGATCTACACGGTGCGTCACTAGGGCGAGCAAAGGAAAAACGCTCACGCAGGTAGGAAGGATAAGACGGGTTGTGTAAAATGTTGAAGAGGATACATAAAATCCGAGTGTTCCTGCGAAGGCGGATTGGGAGCCACTTGAGTTCCTTGCGAAAGTGAGAAACATGATCATACTTTCGAAGACCAAAAACAAAGCGAATGCACAAGTTTTGCAAGCGCTCAAGCTTATTTAATAGCTCCTCAGTAGCATCCAGGTAGCATGCGTCGGCATA
The DNA here is from genome assembly GCA_948252095.1 of Dicycla oo. Taxonomy (NCBI): domain Eukaryota; kingdom Metazoa; phylum Arthropoda; class Insecta; order Lepidoptera; family Noctuidae; genus Dicycla; species Dicycla oo. The sequence goes on along the minus strand of OX411715.1, from coordinate 25,959,983 downwards.
ATCTATAATCGGCTGAATAAGCGTTTGTGCCAAATCCTTTAGGTTATTACTCGTTAAAACAACTTTAAACTTATCAACTTAATCAAAAGCTGCTCGTGGCTAAGTAATAACAGCCACACGGACCGATCCATCAGGTTAAGCTACGCTTGTCGGGGTTGGTCTGTGGATAGGTGACCATCTTTTCATACCAAGACTCCTCCGTGCCTCGGGAAGCACGTTAAGCCGTTGGTCCCGGCTGTCATTCATGAATATTTGACAGTCGTTACGGGTCGGCAGAAGCCCGAAAGTCTGACAACCAGTCTTACCAAGGGGTATTGTATTACCTAGTAATTGGGTTGTGGAGGTCAGATAGGCAGTCGCTCCATGTAAAATACTGGTATTCAGCTACATCCAGTTAGACTGGAAGCCGAACCCATCATACTTGGGAAAAGGCTAGGCAGATTGATTGATATTTTTTTGTTGTTTTACCTTTCGTAAATAGAAGTTATAAAGGGCTATTTTTCAGGTATTTTCAGGCTATTTATAAATGAGTTTGTCATGTCATGATGAAGTTTGGACACAATACAGTTTGTGAAAGGTCGTGTTTGTTAAGGGAATGAACTTGTTTATGGGCTTAGCCATGAGCTCCTCAAACAAAAAAAAAATCTAAATATAAATAGTGACGCAACACTTTTAATTATAAAGGAGTAGACATCGTTGTTACCGATTGTCACAGCTTTCATTACAGTTAGTGTTACAAAGAAAATACCTGGAGCGGGCGGCCGGTTTTAAGTAGTAGGGTAAACGGCCCTGTTAGCTGCACTCTGATTTGAGTGGCAGATATTGTTTTGTTTTTGTTTCACGTATTTTTTTTTTATAAATACAGTTTTATGTAAGTAGCTATGAATTTATTGGAAGATTTTTACATACCGTTGCAATAGCTTTTTTCAGTAGTTGTAGTTTTAAACTAATGGACTGTGTGCTTACACAGTGTGTGACAGGCCAGTTGGCGTGGTTGGTTAAGATACCACCTATCATGCCGCTGGTCGTGGGTTCGATTCCCATCCAGAACAAACATTTGTGTGCATGGACATGTCTGTTTGTCCTGTGTCTGAGTGTAACTATCTATATAAGTATGTATTTACAAAAAAAAAAGTAGTATATGTAGCATATCAGTTATCTGGTTTCCATAGTACAAGCTCTGCTTAGTTTGGAATCAGATGACAGTGTGTGAAATGTCCCAGGATATTATTATTATTATTAAAACAACGCATTTATATTGTTTCAAGATTTGCTTTTTTCATCAATCAATCTGCCTAGCCTTTTCCCAACTATGTTGGGGTCGGCTTCCAGTCTAACCGGATGCAACTGAATACCAGTATTTTACATGGAGCGACTGCCTATCTGACCTCCACAACCCAGTTACTGGGTAATACGATACCCCTTGGTAAGACTGGTTGTCAGACTTTCGGGCTTCTGACAACCCGTAACGACTGTCAAAGATCCAGGAATGACAACCGGGACCAACGGCTTAACGTGCTTTCCGAGGCACGGAGGAGTCTCGGTATGAAAAGATGGTCACCCATCCACAGACCAACCCCGGCAAGCGTAGCTTAACCTGATGGATCGACCCGTGTGGCTGTTATTACTTAGCCACGAGCTCCTCTCACGGGCACCACGAACTTTTACACGATGAACACACATGATTACAATACGAACACCTAAACAATAATGTTTTATAACATGGACCTTATGTATTGTTTCTTCTGATTAAAATCACAACATTTTTGTTAGTTGTCGATTTATTTTTCGTAATGTCTTCCTTGTCGCTACAATTAACAAAAGTCCTTACCACACAAACATACACCCACTCTCCTTAATTCCCCACTTAATCAGGACTAAACTCCCACACAAAGCACATTATAACTCCATCATTCAAGATATTATATGTAGTTTGATCTTACGCCAAAGGGACATACATGAAGATAGCCACATACAGTTAAACATTATGTTGCGACTAACATCTGTCTGGCAGGGAATCAAATTGGAAACATTAACTCGGTGCCGGGCACATGCTTACGTTTGTAGAATATGCTTTATTTAGACTAACTTTTGATTGAGGGTTGGGACGTAAGTTGTCTGTGGATAGGTGTCGTGTTATCTGAGGGAGTTTGGTTGTAATTGTAACCTTATGTCATAGACATCCTATATCTATATATCTTAAGCTTTGTTTATGTAGGTGCTATCTACTTACAATGGACTCATCGTGTTGGTTGTAAAGTCAGATTTTGTGCATACTCTAGAATAAAACATCTTATTTTAACTACTTAAACGTTTACTTTATTACAAAATCATAATTTAGTTTACTTAGGGCTGTTTTTTCAATAGTCAGATAACTTTTATCTGAAGAATAAAATGACAGTTTGATATTATTTTTTATATACGTAAGCTGTCAAAACGCCATATTTATTCCATAAATAAATGTTATCTGACGATTGAAATATTTCTTTCTTCCCAAGTTAGCTTTAGTTTGACTACAACTTTTCTTTCTGTTGATTCTTCAGGTTGAGGGTATTTGATTCACTTTATACTGAAAATTAAAATCGTTTTTTTTTTAGTTTAAGAATAAATTGTTGAACAATACGAACTTACATAAATATAACGTTAAAAAAGGACGTACCTAAACACAAATGACCCTTAAGTTTAAGTACCTAGTTATAAATATTTGACCAAAATAAGCAAGCAACAATTGCTACCAACCCAAAAAGTACGACTCTTCCATATGTCATGAGTAGGTACTAATTTAAACATAACCTCCCAAGAGTACAGAAAATGTACCGCCGGCCGGGACCACAAGAATACTGCCGTCGTAAGAAAAAAGGGCACAACTAACATTTAAAAAAAAATCTACAAAAAATTCAGCAGATTAGCCTTTTTTTTCTGATTCTAAAATATGTATGTAACTCATTTTTTTTTTTAATGTTAGTTGTGCCCTTTTTTGTTACGACGGCAGAATACTGAGTATGTTTCCCTTAATTTGAAGAACTGCTAGTTATTTTCACTCACTTTCTCTCTGACAACGTGAGCTGAAATTGAAACAGTTTCAATCAACATCTCTTGTAGCAATCAATTCTTGGAATCAAATATCGGTGTTGTTAATAAATAGCCCTCGGATTCTGTTTTGTTTTTCTAGTACTTTTAAATGCCAGGAGCATTCTGCTTTAATGAGCTAGTAACTTTTTAAAAAATAAAAATAAAAGAAGAAATTTTAGCATACAAAATTTTCTCTACAAACAAATTAAACGAAAAGAACAACCACCCATTGTCTCTTCCACCTTACAATATCGAACTCTTTGACACAAGACGCTAGTGGAGTGGCTACTAATTAAACGTCGTAGACATCGACCGTCTAGCTACTAATGAACCTTAATGTCTCTGATTATTTCCATGAAACGGAACTCTGCTTCACGCAATTATCACAGAATAAATTGGTACAGAAAGTGGGCTGTAGAGCCCTACTAGCACACACGTGTATACCACGTATAGCACGAGCAAAAATACCACAACTACGCAAGATTCATTGTTATATATGTCGCCGCGGATATTATTCGGCCTTTAATTAAGTTGATTTTGTTACCTTTATTGAATTACTATAAAATAATGACTTTAAGTTTTTTTTAAAATTACTATTCTGATTAATATTGTTTAATCTGTGCCAATAATTATAGGAGTTTTGAGTTTGTAAATAAATAGTTTCAGGATCTTTTCTAAAATTGAATACTGGTTATTTTTAAATAACTAAAATTTTGGAACATTATTTTGTAAATAGTAATACCTAAAACTTACCTACTTACTAAAATGTAGTGTTTGAACATAATCTGTTTATTCGGCGGTAAAGTGCTTTATGATTAGTTTGTCTCTGGTAGGGAAGAGTTAATAAAAAGCGCGACTTTACCGCGGAGCTCACTTTTTACTGCCGATTTTTAGAGAGGAAACATTGTGAGTAAAATCTATGTCTGTTTGATTAAAAACTGTTACATTAAGTGGTTTACTTGCTTTTATTTGCTGAATTCCGTAAGATATAGTTCAAAAGTAAAATCCGTTGTGGCTATAGCACAACCAATGACCAGGATAAGGTCTGCAGTTCTGCATATTTTTAAAAAGTAACCGCCCTGTCTCATCTTCGACATCAGAAGTGGGATACTTACTTACTATTTCTGTCCGTTTTATTTTTATTTTTCAGACTTCATCTACCTACATTGAACAAGTTATCCTGCGTGACACGATGGATACACCAGGCCAGAATGGATTAACGACACCGAGCGTACCAACGTGCACCGTGTCTGGACCAGACGCCTGCGATGGTGGACCAACTACGTCTGCCAACATGGTGCCGCTACAACAACAGGGCGGTAACGTACCTCCAGAATTTTACTTACACATGATAACCATGATGCAAAATATGAGTGAAAGGCTGTCGAAGCAACGTGATAAAGTAAAAGTTACTGATGTATTTTTGCCTTCATATGACCCAGATGGTAACGTCGGGGTCCGCGAATGGTGTAATCATATTTCTTTAGCTAAGACTAATTATGAGCTCAGCGATTATGATATTCGCATGAAAGTAACTAGTTTATTAAAAGGTCGGGCTAAGATGTGGGCTGATAACTGGCTCGTCACAACGTCCACGTGGGACGAACTGCGTCAAAATATTATCACTACCTTTGAACCCGAAAATCGTTATTCGAGGGATGTGCTACGGTTCAAGGAACACAATTACGATCCTACCAAAGATATTGCCGAGTTTCTATCTCGATCGTGGATTTTGTGGAGACGAGTTACTAAAGATAAACTTGACGATAATGACGCGGTGGAAGCGGTGATAGGAACAGTTGGCGACGAACGCCTTCGGATTGAACTCATGAATGCCAGAGCTACCTCAGTGCCAGAGTTAATTTCCGTTGCCTCATCTATTCGTGTAAAGCGTCCCAATCATCAAAATGCCAACCAACCACCATCCAAACGTTTAAAATATTCTGTTGATAATCGTAACGTCCCTTATTGTAGCTTTTGTAAGAAGTCGGGGCATGCTTCTCGTGATTGTCGTTATAAAAATACGCCAATAGTTGTAGATAAACAAACTGAAAACTCCCCTAGTGTCTCAGCGACATCGTTACCTAAACAGAGCGACAATAGGTTTTGTTCGTTTTGCTCAAAATCGGGTCATACATTTGATACGTGTTACCGTCGGGAGAAACAGATAACCTCTAATGTAAATTCATTTGTAAAGAATAAACAGAGTTTGAATACTATGCGTATGCGGGTAGGTGACATAATTATTGATACGGTATTCGATAGTGGCGCCGAGTGCTCTGTAATGTGCGAATCTATTGCGAATAAGTTACCCGGAAAACGACGACACGTAGTTAATTATTTACGAGGAATAGGCCCATTCCCTGTTATTTCCACGAGTATATTAACAACAGTGTGTATTATTGACAATATAAACGTAGAGATTGAATTTCATATTTTGTCCGATTACGAAATGACGTCAGATGTGTTGATAGGTGCGAATCTTTTAAGCGAAACTGGATTAACAGTAATCGTAACTCAAAATAGCGCGACTTTGTGCTCCCAGCCTCGCGTCATGCACATGCGTTCGACAGCCGGGTTATTTGATAATATAAACCATGATTTGAGCAATACATCTGAGGTTGACCAACTACTAACTCTTCTCAATAAATATGCGGCTATTTTCACGCGGGGTTTTTCGCAAACTCGTGTCAATACAGGTCAATTAGAGATTCGTTTAAAAAATCCAAACAAGTTTGTGGAACGAAGACCTTACAGGTTAAGCCCGGTCGAGCGTGAAAAGGTTAAAGAAATCGTTAAAGAGTTAATAGATAATGACATTGTGCAAGAAAGCAAATCCCCATATTCAAGTCCAATTATTTTAGTAAAAAAGAAAAACGGTGACGACCGCATGTGCGTCGACTACAGGGAGTTAAATTCAAATACTGTTCGTGATCATTACCCTCTTCCTTTAATCGCAGACCAAATTGATCAGTTGGCTGGTGGTCAGTACTACACTACCCTAGATATGGCATCAGGCTTTCACCAAATTCCTGTTGCTGCTGATTCTATAGAGAAAACAGCCTTTGTCACTCCAGACGGTTTATTCGAGTACAAAACCATGCCGTTCGGTTTGTGTAACGCACCTTCCGTGTATCAGAGATGTATTAACCGTGCCCTAGGTCCTCTTTTAAGTCCAGGTAGTGCAGACAAAGCCCGTAATGATAGCATAGCTCAGGTTTATATAGATGACGTCATCAGTAAATGTCGTGATTTTTCATCTGGCCTCGCATACTTGGAAAGAGTCTTTATAGCATTACGTGAATCAGGATTTTCGGTTAACATTGATAAGTGTCTGTTCTTCAAACAATCCATCGAATATCTTGGTAACGTAATAGAAAACGGCCAGGTTCGTCCCAGTCCTAAAAAGGTCGAAGCCTTACTGAAGGCCCCAGTACCGACTAATGTAAAACAGATTCGCCAATTTAACGGTCTTGCAGGATATTTTCGTCGGTTTATACCCGATTTCGCTCGAACTATGGCTCCTCTTTACGAATTGACTAAAAATGGTGCTAGGTGGCAATGGACTCATGTTCATGAAGAAGCACGTCAAAAGATAATTCATCACCTAACTTCTACACCGGTCCTAACAATATTTCAAGAAGGGGAACCTATTGAACTATTTACCGACGCTAGTAGCCTTGGTTTTGGAGCGATACTCGTTCAGGTTATTAACGGACGGCAGCACGTGGTAGCGTACTTCAGTATACGTACGACAGACATAGAAAGTAGGTACCATTCTTATGAGCTTGAGACACTGGCCGTAGTCCGAGCGATCAAGCATTTCCGGCACTTTCTATATGGACGCCAGTTCAAGGTAATTACGGACTGCAATGCGCTCAAAGCTTCAAAGCACAAAAAGGACTTACTACCCCGCATTCATAGATGGTGGGCCTATCTCCAAAATTTCGAATTTGAGATAGAATACAGGAAGGGCGAGCGGATGCAGCATGCAGATTACCTGAGTAGAAATCCGGATCCTTTGACTGTCAACGTCCTGACCAACAATCTGGATTGGGTAAATATCGAACAAAGACGTGATGACCACTTGCGACCCATCATAGATGCTTTGCATCATGGTGAAGATGTCCCTGGATACCTCCTCGAAGGTAACGTCCTTAAATTTAAGAGGCTAGATTCTATATTAGGTTTACAAAAACTCATTATTGTACCAAAGTCCTTCCAGTGGAGCCTGATCAACACGTTCCATAGTGCTCTCAAACACCCAGGCTGGGAGAAGACCCTTCACAAAATAAGGGAAACCTATTATTTTGACAAAATGAGCACCACTGTCCGTGACTTTGTAGACAACTGTATTATATGCAGAACTTCAAAGCAAACGTCTGGAGCTACGCAGGTACAATTGCATCCTATTGCCAAGCCAGTAGTTCCATTTGAAGTCATACACATGGACATCACGGGTAAGTTGGGAACTCCCAATGAGCAAGAGTACGTGGTGGTTACGGTAGATGCCTTCACTAAATACGTGTTACTACGCTACACTAATGACAAGAGTCAACACAGCACTCTGGCGGCTCTGAAGCAAGTCGTACACCTTTTTGGAACTCCAAGGCAGATAATTGTCGACGGCGGTCGCGAGTTTTTAGGAGAATACAAAAACTACTGTGATATGTTTAACATAGAAATACACTCCATAGCACCAGGCGTTAGCAGAGCTAACGGACAAGTAGAGCGGGTGATGGCAACACTGAAGAATGGTCTCATAATGATAAAAAACTATGAGACTCCAGACTGGCACACAGCACTGGAAAGCCTGCAACTGGCCCTAAACTGCACTGTCCATAGAACCACAGGCGTGGCTCCACTCACACTACTGACTCGACGTCAAAACTGTGTTCCACCAGAGTTACAAAACTTAGTGAACATGGACAAAGCATTAATTAATATTGAAGCCCTTGAACGTCATGTGCAACAAAAAATGACGCAGGTAGCTACTAAAGATAAAGCAAGGTTTGACAAAGGCCGTGCTAAAATTCACCGGTTTCAAAGAGGCGATTTTGTTTTGATAAAAAACAACCCCAGAAACCAGACTTCTCTTGACCTTAAGTTTAGTGTTCCTTATGAAGTTCATAGGGTTCTTGAAAACGACCGCTACCTTGTGAAGAAGGTAGTGGGACACCATGGGCGACCTCGCAAGGTCGCACATGATCAACTGCGGCGCGCCCCACTACCAGGGGGATACACCCAGGCGGCCGTGTCGCCTCCAAGTGATCAGCAAGCCGGCCCTTCCGTCGCCGGGGCAGCCTCACAACCGCTAACCACATCAGATGTGTTGCCGTACGCGGACAACAACGATGAAAAATAATAACGGTGAGAGCCTTTCATATTACTTCCTACTCTGATTGTTGTCTGTTTTTTCACAAATAACAAAAAATGCTATTGGCGCGTGGAGCCGTCAATAAGCCTACTAATTTATTTTAACAAAAAGAAAAAGATGCTACTGGCGCGTGGAGCCGTCAAATAAGCCAACTAATTTATTAAAAAAAAAAAAAAAAAAGATGCTATTGGCGTGTGGAGCCGTCCAATAAGCCATTAATAAGCCTATCCTAAAAGAATTAAAGTCCCCTGTGTACCACGGCGTACGAGACCGCCCAGAGCACAGCATCGCCCTATCCCATCATCCTTAGAGCCTCTGGTATATACAGCATCGACCTTTCATTCCCCTATCCTTTCCTTTTACATGGAATTCTGTTACTGTTGTCATGTGGAATGAGCAGAAATATTGTTAAGAATGATAGCTAAATCTACTGTTATCATTGCGAACCGACCAGTAATTCTAATGATAACTATAGAGCTAAGCTAATACGCGCCACGCGCGTATTTGTGTCGCGATTTTGTGCCTGTTATGTGTCATCATAATAAAATAATATTTACTTGATCTGTAGTCACGTGGAGTGAACAGTAAATACGAATACAATTCTGCTGTAACTTTTATAAATAGGCTTGTGTGTACTGTGGAAGTGCCTGGCCTCACAAATTTTATTTCTCTATTACAGAAGAAACCAGGAGTGATGCAGAGCACGCATCACGCATCAGTATGGCCGTGTCGCCGCGGATATTATTCGGCCTTTAATTAAGTTGATTTTGTTACCTTTATTGAATTACTATAAAATAATGACTTTAAGTTTTTTTAAAAATTACTATTCTGATTAATATTGTTTAATCTGTGCCAATAATTATAGGAGTTTTGAGTTTGTAAATAAATAGTTTCAGGATCTTTTCTAAAATTGAATACTGGTTATTTTTAAATAACTAAAATTTTGGAACATTATTTTGTAAATAGTAATACCTAAAACTTACCTACTTACTAAAATGTAGTGTTTGAACATAATCTGTTTATTCGGCGGTAAAGTGCTTTATGATTAGTTTGTCTCTGGTAGGGAAGAGTTAATAAAAAGCGCGACTTTACCGCGGAGCTCACTTTTTACTGCCGATTTTTGGAGAGGAAACATTGTGAGTAAAATCTATGTCTGTTTGATTAAAAACTGTTACATTAAGTGGTTTACTTGCTTTTATTTGCTGAATTCCGTAAGATTGCCTTATAGTTCAAAAGTAAAATCCGTTGTGGCTATAGCACAACCAATGACCAGGATAAGGTCTGCAGTTCTGCATATTTTTAAAAAGTAACCGCCCTGTCTCATCTTCGACATATATAATAGTTTTGACTTATAGCAAATAATTTAATTTAATATTTGTGTTGCGTAATGTACTTATACACACATCACAAAAGTTCGTGGTGCCCGTGAGAGGAGCTCGTGGCTAAGTAAAACAGCCGCACGGGTCGATCCATCAGGTTAAGCTAAGCTTGCCAGGGTTGGTCTGTGGATGGGTAACCATCTTTCCATACTAAGATTCCTCCGTGCCTCGGAAAGCACGTTAAGCCATTGGTACCAGCTGTCATTCGTGGATATTTGACTTTAAGGGTCGTGAGAAGCCGGAAAGTCTGACAACCAGTCTTACCAAGGGGTATTGTATTACCCAGTAACTGTGTTGTGGAGGTCAGATAGGCAGTCGCTCCATGTGAAATACTGGTATTCAGCTGCATCCGGTTAGACTGGAAGCCGACCCCAACGTAGTTGGGAAAACGCTAAGCTTGACACACATCAAAAAGTCTAAGCAAAATGTACGGTTTTGAATTTTTTAACGATTTTTACCATTGTTATATAATTATATTTCTTTTATAAATAATAACTAAGCATTATTTGATGCATTAGTGACTAAAGCAATAAAATCCTTAATTCAATTGTTCATTTAATCACAATACACAAACAGATGTTATAGTGACACAATGGCATACAAGCTAGACTTGCCTAGCTACTTTTCGCAAGTGCACTCACTGTACGTAAACGCGTGATATCGTGTCCGAGCGAGCATTTTCGCTTGTTATAGGTAATTATGAACCTTCTGTACCTATCTATTTTGTGATACTACATAGACTGTTATATACATAAGTATCAAATAACACTCTGTAAAGAGGCCAGCAGAAATGTACTGGCTTATATCAAGAGCTTGCTGTTGGCATAATTACGCATATTCATATACAAAAACGCGCGATAATCCCAACACCATCCTGCGCGCGCTGGCTGACCGGTGGGACTCTCCGATGCTGGCTCGCTGGAAACGGCTGCACGCAGTCGTAAAGTGTTTTGTCACCATCAACAGGGAGTCCACCTGGACCTGCCACTTACTGTTTAATTGAATAGGATACAATAAAACTGTTATTATTATTCTATATTGTTTAATTAAATTATTATTTTATTATTATACTCGCAGCGCCCCGCGGTTTTACCCGCGTACGTTCGCGTAACTCCCGAAACCGTAAGAATATGAGGGTAAAAAGTATCATCTGCGTTAATCCAAGTTATAAACTATATGTGTGCCAAATTTCATCTGTTCTGTAGTTTTTGCGTGACAGAGTAACAAACATCCATCCATCCTCACAAATTTTCGCATTTATAATATAAGTAGGAAGTACGATGTCAATCTATTATTAATTACTAACACTAGTAATTTTACTAACAGATATGGATGTAATCCGAAATAAATTATTTATTATTACTTTATAATTAACTTCAATAACATGGAGTTTCATTTCCTCATTTTAATATTTGACGGATCACGTACGTACGGATCATGTACGAGTATTATAAAGAGGTAATAAAAAAAGCAAAAGACGAACAATTTCTTAAATCAATAATAAATAATAATAATAATATTCTGGAACATTTTGATCCCAATCTAAGCAGAGCTTGTACTATGGAAACCAGATAACTGATATACTACATACTCGTACACTACTTTTTTTGTTGTAAATATTATATATACTTATATAGATAATTATACCCAGACTCAGGACAAACAGACATATTCATGCACACAAATGTTTGTCCTGGATGGGAATCGAACCCACGACCTGCGGCATGATATGTGGTATCTTAACCAACCACGCCAACTGGCCTGTCTAATCATATTAGTAGTTTACGAGATAACTCTATTACAGTGTAATACGATTTAAAAAATTATTTCACTGATTGAAAGCTATTGCCAAGCGCAATAGGTCATTTTTAACCGACTTCCAAAAGGAGGAGGTTATCAATTCGTCTGTATGTTTTTTTTTTTTTTTTGTATGTTTGTTACGCGATTACTCAAAGACGTATGGACCGATTTGGAAAATTCTTTTTTTGTTTGAAAGGGTATACTTCCGAGGTGGTCCCATATAAATTTTATTAACTTTGCTCGAGGAGTTTTTGAGTTACCTTCAATAATGCGTATATTTCCCACTTATTTTATATGGATGTTGTGATGGTGTTTTAATAACTTCCTATCACTGTTATTTACATGGCTATATCTACAATTATTGTGCTCAATTATGTATTCGAATTTGTGTGGGGTAGGTTCCACAACTAAAAAGTGAAAAATAAAAACTTTTTAGCAAAAAATAAAACCGACTTCTAAAACAAAACACTACAAAGTGAAAAATAACTTTAATTTCGGAAGTCGGTGGCAAAAAACGAAAATACAAAACCAAAGACACCGACTTCCGAAATTAAAGTTATTTTTCACTTTGTAGTGTTTTGTTTTAGAAGTCGGTTTTATTTTTTGCTAAAAAGTTTTTTTTTATGGTGCAGTTGACTTCAACGCGGACGGAGTCGTGGGCAGAAGCTAGTAGCATTGAAAATATCGTTTTAAATTCTTACCCAGTCAATCGATACTAACATTGGACCAGAACCTAAAGAGGTGCTACTGCATATTCACTTCGCTCATATCCAAAAATTCATTACCAAGTTTTTGAATATGTATGTTATTAGATTAAACCACACGACGAGTTAATCAAAATAATATTGCATGAAATGAATTTATACGAGGCGCAGTTACAAATATTAATAATATAAATTGAAGTAAATCTAAACATAAATACTAACTGTAAATTATCAAATGCGCCTTTGAGTTTACAAAGATTTGATTGAAATGCTTTAATTTAGTCTGTTCAACTATTAAATTAATACTCGTAGCATTGTGTAAAGTACATTCGTTACACTTGTTTTAATAAAACCCTATTTAAATGTATATAGTTTGTGAAGCTTTAACTTTGGGACCGAAATACTAAAGAGAAATTAAACGTTAGTCTACTTCATAACATTATTTTTGTCAGTCGTGACTTGACCTAAAGGAATACGACAAGAACAAAAAAAAATTGAATGTGGGCGTTATCCTTTATTGGATTTAAATGTATTACAGATGCTCTACTAACGATTGGTCCGTGGATGGGTGACCATCTTTACATACCAAGACACCTCCATGCCTCGGTAAGCATGTTAAGCCGTTGATCCCGGCTGTCATTCGTTAAGGGTCGAAAGTCTGACAATATATCGTCTAAAAAAATAAATCAATATAAAATATATCGTCGTAAAATGTCTGTATAATATATCGGAACTAATGTCACACAATAATAAATGATTTACATTCAAAATCTGTTTGACATTTTACGAGTATTTTAAACCTATTATATTTTTAAACCTGGGTGACATTATATTTTAAATCTGTTTTGACATTATATTTTTAAACCTGTTTGACATTATACATAAAACTGTGACATTCTATTATAACAATTTAGAACTATACTTAAATCACTTAAAATGTCAATTAATTATCCACAGTTCATTATATGTATTTGTTGCACGTATTATTCAACACAATGTAAAATTGTTTTATGAATAAATGTAATGAAATGAACCAGCTTTACCAAGGGGTATCGTATGACCCAGTAACTGGGTTGTGGAGATCAGATAGGCATTCGCTCCATAAAAATACTGGTATTCAGCTGCCTCCGGTTAGACTGGAGGCCGACCGCAACATAGTTGGGAAAAGGCTAGGCAGATGACAGTTTAACAAAACTAAATACTTACTTTGCATAAGAATATGCTTGCGATTTCAGCTGTAGCCATCTTCATGTTTTTAGATAAGCCTTGTCTCATCTTTCTCGCCCCCTATTACGTGGGATTTAAACATAACTGGTGAAATGTGGGTGTAGGTATTATAGGTACACTTCTGCCTAACCCTTCGGGAAATAATTTAATTTAATGTTTTGTGTTGCGTCATGTACCTAAATTATTATGCGCAGTGTTATATAGAATCATTTTTTTTAACTGAACAGACAGCTGTGCTGCTGGGGAGTTTGTTGCGCCACTTCTTCTCCCCAGCTAAAGCACTAGGAAGTGGTGAAGGGCGGGCGTTTTGGGGGACTGTCTTATGTAATTTTGACGTTTAAAAAGTGCTGATTCTCAGCCTAGTTTGAATAAATGACTTGATTTGATTTGATTTAGGTCAATTAAAATAATCCTGATAAATCACATCTATAAAAACAAAGCTGAATACAGTGTTTGACTGACGTTGTACGCGTACGTAAGCAAAGCGTGGTTTTTTGGTGCGTTTTTATATTTCCATATCAGTCAAACACTATATTAAGCTTTAAGGTCACATTGCCTCGTCCACCGCGCGAGTGCAGATAGCTAGATTAATGGATTTATTCACTGCACGTGTTACTTCTGATTTTACATTGTAATAACCAGTTCTAGTAATCAAAACAATAGACAACACAATACAAATCACTTTTAAACCACTTCCACGTACCTATTACAAACAGCAAATACGCTGACGCCTAACTAAACAGGATCACTGAAAAAGTAGATACCCCTAATCTACTACACAATTACGTGGAAAGAAGACGACTGAATAATCGAAAAATTGATTTTCAGAGAACAAAGGCGAGCGAGGTACATTTTTTTCCGCAAGTGACAGAAGATCAGATTATCATTCTGGCTCTAGGCAGTTATCAATGAAAGCTGGCAAAATCATACTGCGCAGAGCATTTGCAAAACGGACTCTATAATATTGAAATATATAGAGAAACTGCCCTCGACAATCACGTGAGATCAAGAGTGCACTACTCATACATTCTGATAAATAATAACCACACAGCAGAAGATGTCATCTTACATAGCTACTGCACGTATTTGACGGGAAGACGTACTGTGGGCACTTGTGCGCACATCATGTCAATTATTTGGTATTTGGGATATGCCAGACGTGACGGTTTTCTTGCTCCTGCAATATTTTTAAATGATGTTATTGTAAGAGATATTTATGATTAAGTGTAGTTCGTAAACGACATTTTTTGGAATAAATGTGTTTTCTTCATTTTTCATTAATAATAATCCCAAATGTTGCAGATTCTTAAATTAAGTCTAAGTCTAGCAGTAGATTGAGATGACAGTCATGGTGTGAATGATGATTTTTTCTCAAAAACCGATATTTGGTAGTAACCTACTTAGTCCCTCACAAACAGTTAATTCGACATCAGTAACAACTGATATAAAGAAAAGTTCGAAGTCCAATATTTCCGAACGGACAACAAATCGAGACAAGCGCCATACATATTAGTGTATATATATGTAATAGCTTTCCAGCCATATAAAAATTATAGCTGTTGGAGCGGGTACCAGGTTTCATACATTTTTGCCCATTGTCCTTTACCTACATTTTTGACCCGTTTTAAACATTGATTGTCACTGAGATGAGATGGTGACTAGCTTTTGAACGTTTTCAATTACGGTAATTGGCCTTCAGGTTGATATTAAGTGGAACTTGATCTGCTGCCATGCCATCTCTTCACTATTCTTCTGAAATAATATGGTAATATTAATATGGACTATAACATTGTAATGTGTAACATTGTCTGTAAAAATATGATGATAATATGATAATATGGTCTGTACATTGTAATGAGTAACATTGTCTAAAATAATATGGTGATATGATAATATGGACTGTACATTGTAATGTATAGCATTGTCTGAAATAATATGATAATAATTATGGACTGCAGTTTGTAATGTGAAACATTGTCTGAAATAATATGATAATATGGACTGTACATTGTAATGAGTAACACTGTCTGAAATAATATGGTAATGTGATAATATGGACTGTACATTGCAATGTGTAACATTGTCTGAAATAAAGAGTAATTTGAATTTGAAACTCGAAACTCAAAGCATTTATTTCAAATAACCAATTACAGGCATTTTTGTATTGTCAAGGAGGTCGGTCAGTCAGAAAGATGAAGCCAGTTGCCCATTCCAAAGTGTAGTGTAGGTACCTATGGAGAAGAACGAGCAAGAAACTCCACGGACACTCTTTTAAATCAAAATATGGTTACAAAATATTGGTTACATCATTCATGTTGAAATTATACATGTGATTTGGATATGCTATCTTGCTACATCTTTTTTTTTGATGATGTCAATGCCGTCAGTGCATCCAGGAATGGCCTACAAACGCTTTCCTTTTTGCAAGTAAGTCTAAAAGAAAGAATGATAAAAAGTTTATTTGCGCTTAACTTGACACTTAGTATTAAAAATTAAATGCAAAAAATAAATAAATGGTTTAATATATACTGGATATTTTTTTTTTTTTTTGGATACAATAGGAGAATGGAGTAGAAGCTTATGGTATACCTAGTTTTTTTTTGTTTTTTCGATAGCTTAGACCCAAATTGATCTATCAATAAACACTACATTTGAAGTCAACTAGAACAATAAAACCAGAAATGTTGAAAAAACTTTTTGATCGTTACAAAATATCGAAATTCAAATCATACGCACTACGCCCCAGCGCTGGTTTTCAGTGACATCCAGCGTTGCGTTGACGTTGACCGGTGCAGCATAAATAAATTACACTGCCATCAACGCACGCGCAGAGGCAAAATACAAAAAAAGTTGTTTTGTCTGTGCGCGCAATGGTCACAGAGAAGAGAATATTTGAATTTGATATTTATGAAAAAAATGTGTTATTTCGGCAAATTACGCAATGGATTTTCATTATTGCGATAATATATGAATTGTTTAATATTGTTGTAGTGATCAGCCTTTGTGAGTTTTGTATTGGAAGATGTAATAAGCATTTGCAGATGAAAAACTCGGGGATGCATCCCCGAGTTTTTCATCTGCAAATGCTTATTACATCTTACATCCGGATATGTAGATCTTCAACAGGTCAAGAGAATACCACAAAATCTATCTGATGTTTTTCTGAGTGTATTTGCTTGAATTGTACTGCTGCATTAGTGCTTTACTTAGCCTGTCATAGTCTTTCAAGTACAAGCTACTATAGTTGTCGCATTTTATCATGGTAATAGCGGTCATTGACCCACTTACATTTTCTAGCATGTTTTATTTCAAAACTGAAATAAAGCCCCATAACGTCCTGGATCAGTATCTGTCGAAATAACGAAAAAACAAGCATAGTTTATTCTTGGGTTCCTACGGAGAGATATTAGGGATAGGGCAATGACCGCTATTGCCATCTAAAACGCAGTAACATTTACACACCATAAGTGCGTACTTGCGTAAAAATACCAACAATACAAAATGCAGCGGAAACAAAATAGTAGCGAGCATGTAAATTCAGTGCTAAATAAAGAGGTACTCGTTGGAACACGCCAGGAATGTCTGTTCAGCCGGAATGTTTAATAAATCAGTACTTTACTTGTTTTTCCGTCGGCCAGACGGTCGCCTCAAGATTGTGTTTAGGTATAAAGATATTCGCTACGTTTGTTTGTTACGTTACAATGTTGTTTTTCTTGAGATTCTTTTGTTTTATGGGTAGCTTTTTAATTGACTGCCGTTGAAATTGAGTGTCTAACTTTGTTAAGTGGCTGGTATGTACAGATTTGATTATGACTCTTACAATATGCAACTGAGTTGGGAAACTTTGGGAGAAATTGGTACTATGCTAATGTCGGTCGCTAACTAGTTTGACTGGATTCTGTTGAAATTACAAACACACAGGCTTTTCAATTTTATCTCTGTACCAGGCAAGATAAGATCAACCAGAGTGTAAAGTGGCATAATTTTAAAACATATGACTTTGTGAAATACAGCCTGATTTACTACGAAGAGTGTGTGAAAATTTGACCTCCAGATTACGCTATGTATGCATCAGCCACGGTGACCACATGCCCGGAATCATGTTCAAACAATAATGCCATAAAATGATCTATCAAATAAAGCCAATTTCATGGATATTAAAAACATTTTGCTGTGTTTTATTTCAAAGTTCTCCGCCTCTAAAAAGAAATATAACCTTTATATAACTGGCGAAATGTGGGTAAAAAAAAATCTACAAAAAATTGAGCAGATTAGCCTTTTTTTTCTGATTCTAAATATGAATGTGACACAATTTTTTTTAAATAATATAATATAATATCCTAGGACATTGTTCACACACGGTCATCTGATCCCAAACTAAGCAGAGCTTGTACTATGGAAACCAGATAACTGATAAACTACATACACTACTTTTTTTTGTAAATACATACTTATATAGATAATTACACCCAGACTCAGGACAAACAGACATGTTCATGCACACAAATGTTTGTCCTGGATGGGAATCGAACCCACGACCAGCGGCATGGCAGGTGGTATCTTAACCAACCACGCCATCTGGCCTGTCCGTCTGGCCTGTCTGTAAAAAATGTTAGTTGTGCCCTTTTTTCTTACGACGGCAGAACTAAAGGTGCACCTCTGCCTAACCCTTTGCGTGTTACAGGCGTAATGTTATGATATAATATAAAATTTTTCAGAGTCATACAATGTGTGCTTATGCATGTACAGCTTTATGTAGGTACATCTTGTTATTTGTGTATGAAAAGCCCTAATCTCGGCAAGTCGCTCTCAGATGCGGGCACTATTGTTGCACCAACAAACTATTAACGTCTTCAGGCTCGGCACTACTCTAACTTAATCTAGCTTCACAAACTCCCAGACTAGTTTGATAAGAGGAATATATAATTATACAAAAGTTGTAGGAAAAGTCTCGTTAAGTAGTTCTAAACAGTTGAGTACTTAGCAGCATTCTGAGAAAGATTGGGCTCATTATATAAGGCTTAGGCGAAGTTAGGTGAAACGAAACTTTTGAAAGAATTTTGGTTTTAGTCTCTAGATTAACAACTTAGCTACGGATTTTTGAATTTTGTGCGGAGGTTTTTTCGTAGTAGATAAATGCCAAAGGGTAACAAAAGAAAGGGCGTTTATAGCCCAATTCACCTAGCCCTAGGTACTTTAGTACTATAGTGTCAAGATCGTATGTTGTACGAAAGAATTGGGTATTTGCAGAGGCTCTACAGCCAAACATATTTAACCAATTTTAAATTTTTAAGGGTTAGGTTAGGTTTAAGTTTTTGGGTTTAGGTAGGTGAGTTTTACCTCCATTCTAATGATTTACGTTTACTCCGTGCGGTCCTGCTAGGCCCACAGATCAAAGTAGACATAAATAAAGCAATAGGTATGATTCCTGGGTAAAAAAAAAAGAAATTCTATTTAGGCCGTCAGTCAGATAATGAAATAATATTAGACACGTATTTTTTGCTATATCATATTAATAAAAATTGACTTAGATAAAACGCATTAAAGTTGGTGAGTGCGGGCTCGCTACTTCACAACTACTTATAAAATCTAGCAAGGCGTGACGTCTAAGTAATAACAGCCGCACTGGCCGATCCATCAGGTTAAGCTACGCTTGCCGGGGTTGGTCCGTGGATGGGTAACCGTCTTTACATGAGGCACGATGCACGAGGCACGGAGGAGTCTCGACTCTTCCGTGCCTCAGAAAGCTCTTTAAGCCGTTGGTCCCGGCTGTCATTCGTACCTAAAGAGGTCGTTACGGGTCGTCAGAAGCCTGAAAGTCTGACAACCAGTCTTACCAATGGAGGTCAGATAGGCAGTCGCTCTATGTAAAATACTGGTACCGACCCCAACATAGTTGGGAAAAGGCTAGGCAAATTGGCTGATTTTATTGTTCCGTAATCTCTTGATTACGAAAAAAAAAGAAAAATACGCCTCCAATATTTTTTAATCATTAACTTTATATACGAGTATTATATATTAACATTAAATAATCATTAACACGTAACAAACCTTCTTGACTAGGTACTTAACAAGTCTTAGTTCATTAGCAAGAGCAAGACCAACTTCTACATATACAGGGTTATTACTAAAACACCAGCAACCTCTTAAGGGGTCATTGTACTCATCATTATGAACAACTTTTACAATGGGACCAAACCTGAAATCGCGAAAAAAAAATCAGCTGTTCAGTACATTTATGTTCGCGTAATTCGTCAAAATGTACTGAACCGCTGATTTTTTTTTCGCGATTTCAGGTTTGGTCCCATAGTAAAAGTTGTTCATAATGATGAGTACAATGATCCCTTAAGAGGTTGCTGGTGTTTTACCAATAACTCTGTATAATGATGCAGAATACGTAACCCTGTATAGTGATGCAGAAAAGTAAACGCAAAGTACCCACCGTTTCAACTATAACAGTTCCCGCAACTTTAATTATAACCAAATTTTCTTAAAGAATTCTTCTATGCTTAATTATTCTGTCTTTAGCTAGTAACACAGTATGAGATTGTGCCCTCTATCTGATATCAAACGCTTAACTCGAGTTAATGGTTGAATTAAGTGAATGTTCATTTTTATTTCACACCAAATTCAACACTATGTAGGAACGAACGTTCAACTGCTCCTTTTATTTCAATTTTCAATCATTCGGTAGGCGAGTGAATGATACCGCATGTAAGGTAAAAATGATGAGCTATTCTGTACAAATCTCACCGTGAAAACTTAAGTGAGGTGAGCGTGAAGTGAGCCCTCAATAATGTCAATCCCTAACATCAGTTGGAAACTTAGATAAAGTGAACTTGAAGGGATTCAAGTTCACTTCATCTAAGTTTTCATGGTGAGACTTTTACAGAATAGACCGGCAGAAAGTGAAGTGATGTCGAAAAAAAAAAACAAATGATGGTCGTGAGAATAACTCATAGTGGTCAGAAGATTAGCTGGTCAGCTAGGTTGTAGCGGGTTGACTGCCTGGGGACCTAGGGACCACAGCAGTAAACACGATGAAATATTAAAATAAAAAAAAATCCTATTAAACCTACAATAGTAGGTAGTTATCTAGAATCTAGGTGTCATAACACGTGTCAACTACGCCCCCTAAAGTTCGTTATTCGGTGGCTAAATTCCTAAAATGACACTATATTTGAATTCTCGCTTAAACGACATAAAAATATAAGAATACAGTTCACCCACTCACAATTTAACTCACAAACAATTTAAAGCAAAATTTATACGACGGTGAAAGCTGGCAACGTGTTAAAACATCACATTGTACTATTTGTATGTAGTCTATTCTTCAGTCCCATGGGTGACGAGCTCACACTGAAGCCTGAAAGGTCCTTCGCTAGACCTCGTTTACACCGAGTTTCGTTCAGTGACGTCATAGACAAGGGGAAAGGGGAAACAAAACTGGTTTTCTAATGAATACGTCAGTTTTGCCGCTTGTTACCTATGTATTTTAAGTTTTGTTTTCAAAATTTGCCTTTTGGTTGTATGTTTTGCTTTGTTGAAGTTAGGCAGAGTTTAGCAAAAGGTTGTAAATCTCCAAAAAAAAAGGATGGGAAAGGCTTAAAAAAAAGCTCAAAACGGAAGGTATGAAATGGGTATGTTTTTATTTTAATTTTGCCATTTTAATGGAAGTTCGCTGCTATAGAAATCCTGGGGACGAGAATCGATGAATTCTTTAAAGGCGTTTTTAACCGCCTCGTTAGATTTAAAATTTTTCGCTGGAGCTCATTGTTAAGATCAAAAATTCCAGAACGGAAGCGATCAAACCAAAAACACACCGTGCGTTCACTTGCGGTACCTTGTCTATACACGACGTTAACATTGAGTGCTGTCTGTGCCTCGTTGGTGCCACGCCGGAACTCGTATTCTCGAAAATAGAGTGCAATTTCGGTTTTTCCATGGTTACAAAAACATCGATATCAAAGAAAAATCGAACGGCAGGAAAACAAACGAACAACTTACCTAGTGATTTTGAAAAAAAAATGTCATGCTATATAACATACACTGTACACACTAGCTTTACTCAAAAGGCCGGTAATGCTCTTCGCGTCCAGTACAATAATGCATTCAGGATACTGTTGGGGCTGCCACGCTTCTGTAGTGCCTCAGGGATGTTCGCGGACGCCTAGACTGATAGCTTCGCTGCAATCAGGCGCAAGCGAGCAGCCTCCTTGTTACGCGGGGTGCGTGCCAGTACCAACAGTCATCTGAATGTCATTGCCAATAAGCAAATAAAGGGTGATCCAATTCGAGGTTCCTATATTGGCAATATTATCATTTTGATAGCGGATAATAATGGCGCGGTTTTCAAACGTCAAATGTTAGACTGAAACAATACATTTACAAAATGAATCGCTTTACTGTTGCTCAACGCGTTAAAATTGTTAAATTGTTCTACAGAAATAACAATTCTGTAAGAACTGTGCATCGTCTTTTGCGGGAGGATTAGGGTCAATTTAATCGTCCTACTGAGCGAACAATTCACAAGATACTGCAAAAAATTGAGGAAACTGGAAGCAATGGAGATAGGGTAAGCCGTGTGCATCATCGATCGTGGCTGAGAATATTGCTGTTGCGAGTGATAGTGTAGCCGAAGACCCGAAATTGTCGATTCGTCGCCGTTCGCAAAGTTTGGTCCATTCCTATGGCTCCCTTTGGCGCATTTTGCATAAGGACTTGCAACACAAGAACTGAAGCCCAGAGATCATGAACAGCGAAGGATTTACACAGGTTGGGTATTAGAGCAGCAGGAACTTAATCCTGAATTTTCAAAGAAAATTTTCTACTCTGATGAGGCAAATTTTACACTCTCTGGGTATATGAATAAACAAAAAAAATGTTTTAATGTTTTCTTGAGAGTCGCGTCTATACTAACACACCTGCAACATTAGAGCACTTAAAAACTAACATCCGCCAAGTTATTGCCGAGATAAACCACGAAACTTGCGAAAATTACCTCGAAAGAATCAACTGCTGTAGCTGTGCTTTCCATAATTAATGAATAACACGATTCGATTAAAGAAAAAAGAATTAAGATATTGTTACATTTTGTGTATTTTTTTTTTTTTAATTAAAGATAGGAACCTCGGATCACTTTTTATAATATAAATTAATTTAAATTTGGAATCCTAAATATAATGAAAGATATTGATCTTCACACTAGCCGTTATAAAAAATCGGCAATTTCATATGTAAGGAACTAATAGATGCTTCATGTTGTTCACAACCAAATTGATCCTTACACGAAAAAATAATACCAAAAGCAATATCCTAGAATACACGCATCTGCTAACATCACTCCCACACAACTGAACAACAACTCCCACGAAAATTCACAAATCAACACGCACAGCTTAATCTGTTTTCCATCTACTCACGCAAGATATATAAACGAGTAAATTTTATTACACACATCATACACGGTTCGCATTATTCTCCTGAACAATACAATCTCTCCGAAATTACAGCGGAACACGCAAAGTGGCGCGGGATATATGAACGTAGCTCGCGACAATCCAAAGTATTCGCAAGTTCAGGGGAGATAAAGCTATCTAGTGTGACCCACTTCCCTGGGTACCAAGGGTGGCAGGGGATTAGTTGATCTTTGTGTGGTCAAGATTGTGTTTTGTTTTGGTCGTGTACTGTGACGGCAGGGGTCAGGAAGGGTAGGAGATTTTAACGGCAAGTTTTAGTCTTTTATGGCTTACAGATTAACAATGATTCTCATTGCTAGAGCAGTGTCTAAATCTCACTTTTCTCTGTTCTAGATAAAGTTGCATTTCGAATGAAGTGACGGAAAGATTTATTATTTAGTAAGTCATCTGAAAATCGAAAAGTAATTGTTTCAGACTATCCAAAGAAAAAGATCATGTTAATTAAAGCTCTGCTGATACCATAACATAACCCTATTATCACATTAAAGGCTGATTTTCCTAACACCAGATATCTTTATCCGAGGAATTGTATTAAATTTTTGACAGTTTCTGCACACAAAAACTGTCAGCTATGTCTATTATTTTTATTCCATGGATCAAAGATGTTTGAAGTTAGAATAATTTGCCCTTATTCTTGCAAATGTGACGTCACGAAAATTCATAGAACTAAATGATCAGAACAAACATCACACAAAAATCGCAGATACAAAATCGTAGCCCTAACCCCGCATGTGTCTGCATAGAGTCGTATTTTATCTTGAAAAGATAAAGAGGCAGAACACATATCTTTTTGTTATTTACATATTATATATTTTTGCCCGATTTCGGTAGCAAGAAGAAGTTATGATTCTGTCAGCAGTCGTATTGTGGAACCGATTTCTATTATCGTGTGGTGTATAGACAGGTATATGATTTTAGTGACTTTTAAATCTGTTATTCCGCTTTCAAATAACGTAAATAAGATATGCAATAAACTTATAAACTAGAACGCGTACGTAAATCAATTCTCTATGTATTGTAGTTAAATGCTTTATGAAATAAATTCAGGAACTAATTTCTACCCAAAACATAAAAACGATATCGATAAGTATTAGTTTTACGCTACTGAAGATATTTTCACGTTTTTTTTCTTTTTTCTTTGTATGAACGGATTATTTTAGCATCTATTATAAAATTATAATATATATTGTCTGAACTTTATAAGAGACTGAGTTTGTTTCGGCCTTACTTCTCAGAATAGTCAGATTGGAAACGCCGACCTCATCTAGTTTAAAAAAAAAACATTATTGACGTGTAAAAGTGTTTGTACCACCTACTTCCAGAAATAAAACTATTTATCATTTATATCTGTATTTTTTTTTTTTCAAATATTCATAATTATGTTCATTACTATAAATGAATATTCACTATGAAGCCGAACGGAATGGCATGCGGTGAAAACGCACCTTAACCAAGTACTGGTGACCTTGTGCGACTGGGACAAGGTCACCAGCACTTATCGTCACCTTAACGTCACGTTGTAATACAACATTTTGTATGTATGTATAAACCTCATAAACTCACTCCTTTTTCTTTGAGGGGTAGGCAGGAACTACATATAGTCATGTGCATTAAATTCTTACTAGTTACTAAATCATAATGTTGTGGGTGACAGTGATGGCTACAGTATTATTTTGTACATACATAATGTACAAATGTAGACAGGAACACACGTGCATCCTTACATTCAACATCTTTTGTTTGAACTGAACATAACGCAAAAATAGACCCAAGCCTATTCTTTCCGACGACTGAGTTTTTCAACTTCACATCTTTTCTCAAGCAGGGAATAACACTAATCCACAATGTAAAACGAAATTCCTAATCACCACGGCAGAGGGTTAAAGGTCTAGTGCTTAAGCCACTATTACTAACAAGCCGCCCTAAATAATAGATTAAAGATAACGTTTCACTACGAACCTCATTTCTGTGGGTCATCGCCCATAGACAAGACCTCAGCTTTAAGGGATGAAGGTTGCTCCCTAGAGTATGTACGTTGGTTAATATTTGTAGATAAAATTATCTGGGCGTTTCATTTACATCAAAATCTCTTTTAGTAGCGTTTGTTTAGGAACAATTTGATGTACTCCACTGTTAAAGAGGGTTCTGAATTTATTTCTGTATTTCTCCCTGTTGTTGGGTACTATCCACGTGCCGAGCTCTAGGGCACCGGTACATTGTCTATTCACAGACTTGTAGGAACGACTACCTATTGTCATAGACCTAAAGCTTTTTAATAGCTATTTGGATATGTTTGACAACCAGTCTTAGCAAGGGGTATATATATATCTTATATATATTTATATCTTATCTTATCTTTCTTTACAACCAGTATTACCCAGTAACACCATTGTGGAGGTTAGCTGCAACCGGTAGGACTGGAAGCCGACCACAAAATAGTTGAGAAAAGGCTAAGCAGATGATGATGTTTATAATGGTCATGTTTGACCTCTATCTCTCTTGTTGGTAAATGATGACTTATTTTCTTTCGAGACCTTGAAAACTTCCAGGTTATAGCTACCGAGAAACCCAGAATCAGGAAGGAAGTTCTACAGTTAAGGGTGAATTTCACCAATGAAAGTGAACGCAATGAGTAGATCTAAATGCGTCCAAGAGCTGTGGAATATTGATATTGAAAGCTCTTGAACTCGGTTTAGATTGGCGAACGCGTTAATGCAGAAATTGCCCCTTAGTTAGACGGACGTTTAGAGAGTGTATACGGAATGTCTACTACAGTTAAAGCAAAAACTTTACCACATCGCGTATATATCCTCTCGCATACACAACTTTATCGGCAACGATGCTTAACCTCATTAAAAAATCGATCTGCAATCGATGCTTTCAATGAACAGCCGACGATTATTTTTAATCAAATTATCAGTAAACCCGTACTAATTAAACGAATCACTACAAACCGTAGGCCACTACAAAGCAGAGCCGTAACCATTAAGCCGCGTGGCACGCAATGCATTCGCGAACATATTCATATTCATTACGGAAAATGAAGTGGGGACGATTCACCTGCTTGACGCAACGCCTGCATCATTTATGGCGGGGCGGTGTATTGTGGTGGTAGTAGATATTATTTTTGTCATAAGGAAATATCACTTTAATTAAAATATTTTTTAATTGTGCTCCGTTGATGGAGATAGGCTCGCCCCCTATTACATTACATGGTCCTTAAACATAACTTTGCGTTTGTGTGTACTTTTATTACGTCACCTCTGTCTAACCCTTCAGTGTATACCACCGTTATGTTTTGTTACATGTTTTCGTGTTTGTTATAATTATATTTTGCTTGTACTCCGAATTCAAAATCTATTTTTTTTTTGTTTTTTTTTTTTGGTTTTTTAAGTTTGAACGCGTTAATCTCTGGAACTACCAGTCGGATTTGGAAAATTCTTTTTGCATTTAATAGACCAATCCTTAAGAAATGTTATAGGTTATTTAACATCCCGCTAGGACCCTTAGGAGCTGAATGAAAAGAAAAAAATTGAAATAATGATAAGTGAAAACGAAGTAATACCGCGGGCAGGCGATGCGATGCGACGGGGTGGGTCAGGAGGACAAGAAATTTCACGCGAACGAAGTCCTGGGCAGAAGCTAGTCACCAGGTGAAAGTGACTTAGTAAGACCTGTGTATTATTACAACATTTAATTGTCTTACTGCAGGCCTCTTCTCACACACGACAACGACACGTCACGTTTTTTCACAAGGTTATCCTTCGCCTCTCTTCTATTAGTTGTCGACAGAGTCATACATCTCTGTCTCTGCCTCTCGGGAAATACAGACATGTATAATGTGAATCAAAATATAGGTAGAGCCTGGCCACGCTAACTCTTCCATGGAATAAATGAAAGTGTTACATATGGAAGTATACTAAGCCTCATTTTCACCACACTAAACGCGTTTATAGCTTAT
Source organism: Dicycla oo (assembly GCA_948252095.1). NCBI lineage: Eukaryota > Metazoa > Arthropoda > Insecta > Lepidoptera > Noctuidae > Dicycla > Dicycla oo. The sequence goes on along the minus strand of OX411715.1, from coordinate 25,932,984 downwards.
GGTAGAAGTAAACTGGCAGAAATTGTGACGTAACAAAAAGCGTTATGCCGTCAGTTTCACTTGAGACCATACTAGATGGCTCTGTATTAATATAATACGGTACCTTACAAGTCCTCTAATTACTCTTTGCTAGTGCTGTGCACTTCTTTAAGTGACGAATTCACAATATCTAATACTGCATGTTATTTTGTTAGTACTTATAAGTTTTAGTGAGTAATTCGTTGAAGTGCCATATCACTAAATAAAGAAATAATACATTTTATACAGTGAAAGTAACTTCGATCCAACCCGAGTTTTTTTTTTAATTTTATTTTATTTATTTCTTTAAATAAAACACCCAACCAAAAGAAATCCCAAGAGAGCACTGAAAAAGGAGTTTCGTGTACAAATATTCTATATTATAGACACTTACGACAGGAAAAGTACCAAGTAAAACACAGACGCATTCGTTTTTGCGATAGACAATAGGTCACTGGTAGGACAATGGTCGCAGGGGAAATCTCAAGTGATATTACCTATCCTAAGTTGTTCGATTTGACCACGCAGGTAATAGCACTGTTTTTGTAGATAAAAGTAATAGTAGATTGTTTAGTTCCGCCTGATAAAGGTCCCGAGTTGACCCTTACGGCCGCCCACAGGAAGATTGATTGGATAGCCTAGTTTTAGGCAAACCCTACGAAGTTATTCAATCTATCTCTCCTCCATAAATCGGTAGAAAAGAGGTTAATGTTGGATTGACTACACTTATTGTTTTATGCGGATTTAGGTAGTGTTTTTTGTAAACAATTTTTGCAAAGAAATTTTAAAGTTATCAAGTATTTTCAATCAAACGATGTCTGTTTTTTTTTTTTGTCTAGATGTATCGCGCCTCTAGAAATACTCAATCAACCAGCAATGCACAACTTTAACCCAGTGCCACAGAGGCTTAAAAGTCGCAAAAATTTTCTTGGGAGCGTGAGTCCAGCCGATGGCAACCCCTCCACAGAACGATATGCTCTTTGGCAAGAACTGCTTAAGACTCCTGATTTCTTTATTGAACCATCAGAGAGCCTCCCATCCAGGCACAAGTTACCGTGGCCTACTTATAGACTTCTTACCCAAGTAGACCACAGCAAGGACAACCTCCACAAGTGGGGGGGACATGGACGGCTCAGATAACTCACGCATGACGACGCATGTCCTGCACAAGTGAGGACCTAATGGCTGTGTCAGCGGACGGTATTCGCGTTGCTGAATTTTGAGACAATCAAATTTAAAAAAACTGTTGAAATTTTTTTTTCGATATATTTTCTTAATATCTAAAAAAAGTTACTTACGTGTAGTATTTATTCAAACTATTTGAAATAATAACCTATTAGAATTACGGATTATAAGTATCTGAAAGTCAAACTATAAAAGACAAGCCCCAGCAGTGTGCAACAGCGTCAACGTTATTTTCATACACGCTATTAACAACACAACGATTACAGTCTTCCAAGCGTGACGTGAATGACCTCATATTTGCCGAAATTTTTCACTAGCTGAATTAATTTTTGAGAATTCTCCTCTCAGGTGTGATTCAACGAAATGGACGCCAGATATTCACGAGCATTTCTCACTAATTGCTCTGAGCCGCTCAATATGCTATGGCACGCAAAAAAGAGACAAATTAATAAAAGAATGAATATTGATGTTTAAGTATCCACCGTAAGTAATTCTGATGGCGTCTTTTCATTTAAAATAGGGAAGTTTGGTTGCTTGAATACTGGAAAACGTCTTTTTTCTATAGAAATAAATTTTGTTTTAGTAAAAATGTTCGGTTATCTCTCCTTTTATGTTTTCCGGTTTCGTATTCGAAGCAATTGATTAAAGTTTTAGGAATGGAATGAGCTGGTACCAGTAGATGTTGGTTTTATAAACATATTGACAAATGAGTTATCGACTCATTTGTCAATTTGCTTTAATTAAGTCTGTGTAAGAGCAAGCACGAGGTCATTTTTAACGCACGATCGATCGCACGATTGCCAGTAAACGTTTTCGTAAAATCGGATTTTATTAAACATCTAAATAAGCGTTGGTATTCCTAAGATCGATTTAAAGAAACTTACCCAGAAACACAAATAAGTAATAAAATTTTCGATAATTTATTAGTAAATTTGTATGATAGTTACAATACAATGCGACATGGAACTAGGTTAGCCATCTACACAATATACAGTGCCTTCGATGCCGAATTTCAGATGACAAATAAATAATAGGGGTAACAAAATGGCAACCGAAAATGGGCGATCAAGGCGCTGCCGAATGGGCCGAACACATTACAAAAAAAAAAACGAGGAATAATGGAGAAGAATAGCGCAAGAGATAGAGCAATAATTACCGCGATTATGGGAAGACCAAAGAAATGGATAATAGGCATAAAAAGAAGCATTATGTAACTTTTGAATTGCGTTGCATGATAATATTTACGCGTAACGTGAATCACCTAGTTCGAAATCATCTACAGTTCTCTTAAGGTTTTGGCAAATTGTACAACAGGGTTACACTTACTCGTAGCAATTATTTGTTCTTTACCCGGCCATGGCAGACTGACATGGATGACTAATAGAAAAAGCCTCAGGCATTAAGTTCACTTTCGTGAGGAGCTCGTGGCTAAGTAATAACAGCCGCACGGGTTGATCCATCAGGTTAAGCTACGCTTATCGCGGTTGGTCCGTGGATGGGTGACCATCTTTACATACCGAAATTCCTCTATGCCTCGGAAAGCACTTTGACAGTCAGAAGCCCGAAAGTCTGACAACCAGTCTTACCAAGGGGTATAGTTTTACCCAGAAACTGGGTTGTGGAGGTCAGATAGGCAGTCGCTGCATTTAAAATAGTGGCATTCAGCTGCATCCGGTTAGACTGGAAGCCGACCCCAACATAGTTGGGAAAAGGCTAAGCAGATTGAGGCAGATTAAGTCTGCCTTTGTACAATAGATTAATTAATAAATCGTCCTTAACTGACCACCTCGAAACTAACATTCACGCTTCCAAAATCCTAGAATACGACGACAAAAACTGCGTCGTCTTCACTTCACATAGAAACAAAACGCAATCATCAACAAAATCCCATGTTATCCACGGATAAACGAATTGTCAACGAAATGTGACAGTTATCGCTGCGTGACATATTTTCTTTATTTTTCACTTTGAACGGGTCATCTCAGGGGACGGCGGCGGTGACAGTGCCGACTTATATCGCTCTAATCTAATTTGTTACTGTGTATATAGCAGCCATTTTTGTTATTACTTACAGTATTTGATTAGGATTACTACGATTACTGACTTAATTGGACCTATGATTTTGTTAATTCTTTTATCATCTATATTTGTGATGAGAAAATCTGAGAACTAAAGGCGTTTAACGATTAAAGACGTCAAAATTATCATTAAATGCAGATTTCACCAATGAAGGGTTACAGCTGTCAGTATCAATATTCCATAACAATTTTGATACTGACAGCTCTTAAACGCCGTTTAGATGTACTGAACGCTTTCAGTTTCATTGGTGAAATTCGCCGTTAGTCTACACGTGCTTGCAAAATTTGAACTCAATCGAATTACAGGACAAATCGAATACAGTCACACGGGTATGAAAATTAATAAAATCGTTCAAAATATTCATTGGATAACTGAATAACGTACCAAAAAAAAATTCAACATTCGAAAATTAAAAAAAAAAAAACACCTGCCACCTAGTTACCTAACCTATTAACTCGGTGTTAGGAGTTACACGTTCGATTAGCCCGACTCTTGACTTACCCGACTTTCGCGACCGCTAGGTCGCGGTCCGTCCGCAATTCATTTTACCGAAGCACTACGCGATAAGTACGCAAGAACGTGACTCGACTACAAGAACTAAGTTTACCTTTTCTGCTGAGAACATTAGGCGATTTCTTCTCTCTTAGAAATGAACGCTATCATAATTGCTTGGTGTTTTATTTTATTTGTCTTGTTTTTTTTTTTTTACTGCTGTTGTCTCTCTGTCTTTTTCTTTATGTGTAAAGAGTAAAGAAAATAATCACACTTTTGCAGTTTTCCAATGTTTTTCGATGTTATTTTCATATTGCTCTTAAATAAAAAAAATACTATAATAATATCAAATTACTTATTTATATAAAAATGAGCAGGGAAATGGAAGAAATAATTACTCGAAAAATATTTTTTACAAAAAAAAAAAAACCGTCTTCCAAAAAAACACTACAAATTGAAAAATAACTTTAATTTCGGAAGTCGGTGTCTTTGGATCTGTATTTTAGTTTTTTGCCACCGACTTCCGAAATTAAGTTATTTTTCATTTTGTAATGTTTTTTTTTTTAGAATTCGTTTTTTTTTTTTTTAATGTCAAATAGTTTTTATATTTCACTTTTTAGTGGGTCAGTTTGTAATTTGTCTAAGTAACAATAGACTAATGTCAACTGCTCAACACATTTTACAAAATATTGCTTTTCCCGATGCAAGGACGTTAATTCTGCCGTCGTAAGAAAAAAGGGCACAACTAACATTTAAAAAAAATTGAGTTACATACAAATTTAGAATCAGAAAAAAAGGCTAATCTGCTCAATTTTTTGTAGATTTTTTTTTTAAAAGTCCTAGTAAGAACTAAGAACTTTTACTATGGGTCCAAACCTGAAATCGCGAAAAAGAAATCAGCTGTTCAGTACATTTATGTTCGAATAATTCGTCAAAATGTAGGTACTGAACAGCTGATATTTTTTCGCGATTTCAGGTTTGGTCCCATAGTAAAACTTGTTCATAATGATGAGTAAAATAACCCCTTAAGAGGTTGTTGGTGTTTTACCAATAACCCTGTATATCCCAGGAAGAATTAGACTTTTTAGAAAAAAATTGTACCTAACTTTTTTAAATTCTTCTTCACCACGACCACAAATGAATGAATTTCATCTGTTATTTGTTGTTTTATTTGTGTACGTTGACTCGACAGGAGGCAGTAAATACTCGTAGTGTGACTAGAAATTGCACAGTATTTACAAAAAAAAATCGTATCTTAGGTACTACTTGGGATATATAATTATATTCTTTTTATAGTTTTTTTTAGAACGGCCATAAGGTCTATTATATGCTATTTCAAGGTTATCCATTCTTTACCGGACACCCTATATACGCGACGAATTGAGAACCTCCTCCTTTTTTGCAAGTTGGTTAAAAAGAGGTTACTTTGCGAATTTATTCTATCTAGGAAACTTTACCAATCGTGTTTCCATCATGTATACTATTTAGTATATCCCAAATAATACCAATACACATAATTCCTTAGATTTTAATTTAATTGTTTACGACTTCAAACAACGGTTATAAAAACGTGTAAGTGTATAACAGCTCGGCGCGCCATTAGGCAAGGTGACTTTAATTTGTCGTGTTGTATATCTATCTTTACAATTAATGATTTTCAGGGATCTTATACTTACCTACTGCTTATAATAACCTGGTCTCACCATCTTCATTATTAGCAAGGCTGCCTGGTTCTATTTCTACCCACTGAAAAGTTTAGATCTCCTTTTAAGCACGGTACATGCTTGACTGAGTGTCAGGCCTTTGAAGTTCTCTGTTTTTATATTGTTATTAATATTTCGGTTTAAAGATATTTATTCTCATAAAGAACACAAATAGTTCACTTAAAATATGAGATTATAAATAGATCATGCACTTATACTATTACATCACGACTCCGTGAGTCGACAATATATAGACTGAAAGCGATAACAAGATATATATATATATATTGGGTTCTAGAGAAATTAAGTACACATGGTTAATTATAAAATTTTAGATACATAAGTTTTTAGCATTTTTTTGAAGATATTTTTACTTTTTACATTAATCATATCATCTGGCAGTTTATTATATAGCACTGTTCCTTCATATAAAATGTTTTTCCTTCCGTAATTGGTTCTGGGTGGCCTGAGTTCTAACTTGTTGCGATTTCGGGTGTGGTATCTATGATTTCTTTTTTTGAAAGTAAGTTGAGAGTGTGTTTCCTGTGTTATAATTTTTCTTATTAAAATGCATGTCTTGAATATGTATAGCTGTTGTATGTTGTATATCTTAGTGTCATTGTATATTTGTTTAGTTGATGTTAAGTAGTGGTAATTGTACAGTTTTAATAAGTTGGTTTTGTATTACTTGAATGCCATGTATGTAGGTTTTAGCAGCACATCCCCAAATTTCTACTAAATACTCCAGGTGAGGTTTCACGAGTGCATTGTATATCATGTTTCTGATTCTATGTGGTATACAACCAGAAAGTCTACGTAATGCCCCAGTGAGTGCAGAGATTTTGTTACGCATGTTTACAATGTGGTTACATCATGATAGTCTTGGGTCCAGAGTTAAGCCTAAATACTTTTCGTTTGTTGAATTTTGTAGGGATTCATTATCTATGGATAGTTTAATATTGCTAGGTATTTTTTTAATTTTTTGCTGCAAATGCCATATACGACTTTTTTTTTTGGGTTGATGGTTAGCAAATTGTACTTAAACCATTCATTAAGTGATGATAGGTCAGCTTGCGCTTTCCTGACAATCTCTTGAACATCATTTCCAAAGTAGTATTTATTTCTAATAACGTCTTATGTAATTTAAATAAAACAGAAACAGGATAAAGCTAGGGTATTCTGAAACAGCGGTGGTTGCCACATAACGCCCGCATAGCACTGGGGTTAGAATTTACGGTGTCAAAAAACTCTCTCTAGGGAAACTCACCAACTTCAACTTCATGAATAACGTTTCAGTGACGTCATTCGACGGTAAATTGCGGACGCTATGTGGCAACCAAAACGCACCAGCTGACATAAGTTCCTCATATTAAGTCAATGCAAATAATTTAACAAGGACTTTTCTAAAACTGCCGACAAGGTTATTCGTTGAAGTCTTAAAAGATGTCGGGATGTGTCTTCTAAAAGCTTATTAACTTTAATATTTAGGGATCTTAATGGTTCTTCATTAGCCACTAAAATTCATATTACCATAAAATGGGATCATTTAAAATTTATATTATAGCCGGCACCGGCTTAATCTTCGGGTTTAGGGACGAATGAGACCAAAGTTTGGTATTACAAATGAGTATTAGAACATCATGGTTTGAGCCTAATTTTGTGACTTTATGTTCATGTAGTAAATTTCTAATCTATCAAGTTCGGTCCGTACATAATGTACGTCTTACTTTTTTCGCCTTTTTCATCTTCTACCATTCACGGTTATCCTATCACAGATTATTTTTCATTGATTTTCTTGCTTGCTTCGGTTTCAGGAAGATGTAAGACAGTCTTGCACCACACACACACTGCTCCTAGGATCTTTTGGCTCTCTAAAGACGTTAACAGGAGGTCGCTGTTGGTAAACACTTGTGCAATTGGACCTAGTTATGCAGAAAGCAGTCATATGGCACTTTTTCCAAAAATTATACTAATATTATAATCCTACTATAATATTATAAATGCGAAAGTTTGTATGTGTGTTACTCAATCACGCCAGAACGGCTGAACGGATCTAGATGAAATTTGGTACAAAGATAGATGTGATACTTTATATCCCGGAAAAATGTACGGTTCCCGTGGTATAATTTTCAACATCCACGCGGGCGAAGCCGCTGGCAAAAGCTACTGAGTTATAAACACAGCTATACTAATATCGATATACAAGATTTTTTGCAAAAAAGCCACGTAGATATAAGCCGTCAAATGCAGCCATGTCCATGCATCCATGATGCAACCATCGACAGAAAAATGCTTATAACTCTGTTTGTACTTTTACGGACATGGCTGCCTTCTGGAGAACACGGTCCAATTGTTTTATGAAATGTCACTTGAAATGTATTAAAGATACAGATGTCGTACATGTCAACGATAGTCTGGCTATTCTTAAGAAATGGTCTAAGCTAATCTTTTACTTAATGCGAACCAAACTAAATGTAAACAAAGTGGCAAGAAACTGGATGCTATTAAATGATAATGATAAATGATAAATGATTTTCATTTCTGTAAGTAGGTTTGTACAAACACTTTTAGAAGTCAATACGGAAGCTGTATTTTTAGGAATCACGAAATTGAAATGGGGCTCTTTCAGGTAGATTAGGTTCAGCTGCATATGCAGTAACGAAAATAAGGCAGTTGACTGATAAAGCCACAGCTAGGTTAGAGTATTTGCTTATTTTCATATTATTATGTCTTATGGCATTCTGCTGTGGGGATCGGCAGCTGACGTAGATTCAATTTTCATTTTACAAAAGAGGGCAATCCGCGCGATCTATAAGGGCCGGCGCTGACTGACGTCGCGGCACGGTAAAGGATTTTATTTCTGATCATATTCTTTTATCCTTATTTCAATGAGTTTAGAATTCATATTACTTTATTTCCATACAATCATACCGCGGGACGCCGCGGCACGTCGTGGCATGCCGTTTCATTCCACAAATTGCATCGGCATGCCACCGCGTCAGGTGATCCACATAGGTGATAGATTATAACAGCTAAACTAATTGAAATAAGGTTTAAAACGGATGCGGCGGTGTTTTCGGCGAATGGGGTGCAGCCTGGGCTGGATGGGGGCAAGGGAGGAAGCGCGCGGGTCTTGTTATTGTTTATATTGTTGGTATATGGCCGCGTCCTTCGGGCTGCCAAAGCATGCCCTGCCGTGCCGTGCCGTGCCGCAACATCAGTCAGCGCCGGCCCTTAAATGGGTTCTCGTGAGACCATTCGAAACAAATTCAAAGAAATTGATATATTAACTCTGCCTTCTCTTTATATCTTAGAAAGTAGTGCGGATGTCCGCAAAAGCTTAGGACTTTTCAAAGTAAGAAGCGATTTCCATAATATAATACAGTAGTAAACATGAAATGGTGACACTCAACTTGTTGACAGGCCTACACTGTCCTTCCATGTTTATGAACATTGTAATTTGAAAATATTGTACAAGCCAATTATTTTTTAAATACTTAGTAACTGTGGAGTTTCTTGTCAGCTCTTCTGCATAGAAAACGACCAATTGAAATCGAGCACCTAGCTTCTGACGTTTCATAAGTGCCCAAGTAAGTTTATGTAAAATAATAATAATATATATTATATATAATAATATTTATTTTAAGTTATTATAAAAATATTTAAAAATGTAAATCATATGTATATAATGAAAATTAAAAAATAATAATAAGAAATAATAATAATAACCCACCGCTGTATCTCTACGTTGACGTCGTGGTGGGGCTTGCGTGCTCCAAACTTTAGGTCTGTGCCGGTAGAGTTTGCCGGAACGGGTCTAGGATGAGGAGCCAGACCAAGAGAGATACAAAAACCCGCAGGGCAGCATGTGGCGAGCTGATGGGCAGTAGCGACCCCATGGACCATATCTCCCGGGAGAAATCTTGTCCTCATCTCTGGCTTGCCTTTATTGGCCGGCTGGAGTGAACACTGACGTGGAACAGAGCTCCCACCTCTGGCTTGCCTTTATTGGCCGGCTGGAGTGAACACTGACGTGGAACAGAGCTCCCACCTCTTTCTTGCCTTTATTGGCCGGCTTGAGTGGAGATTCGCAAGAGCAAACGTGCTCGGAGGAAGGAAGTATTCCAGTAAGGTGCTGGTAGGGATCTTGACCGTACTTCCGGGATTGTCCTGATAGCCGTGGAATACCTCTCCACTCATCAAGCTCCTCAGGAAGTGTTGCCCCCTTGTCGCTACGTCACTATGTGCTAGCGGCCGTCTCCGGGGGCCCATTATTGAGTGTGCAAGTCACCCCCTGCCATTTTATCCGTGTATAATATATAACATTGGTCAGGCAGCGGACATAGTTCTTCCATAGTTCAAGTTACCCAATCCACTTTAGCCACCCAAACCCATAGCCCAATATGTTTTGTTTCCACGTACAACAATAGTCCTGTACCAACCGGGGGTTGTCCTTGGGTGCACTTGCACAGTGCATACAGGGATAATCGTCGGTTGGTGCCTCCTCATCATTTAAAATTATCTAAGAGGCCTCTGCGAGTTGGCTTCGGCTCCTCGTACGCCTTCCAAAGGTCCGGGACCCCAGGGTCCCGAGAAATATCAATAAATAATAATAAAATCAAGATACAAGGAAATGAAATGAAAACAAAATAATGTTGACAAGAGCAGCTTCAAGAGCACGCCCACCACCTCCGGACTCTTCGCTCAGCTCCGCCTCACCACCGCCGATACCCAGCCCCACCGTGAGCGCTGTGACGACACCGGCCGCGGTAGTTGCGTCGAGCTCGAGCGACGAGTATTTTTCCCCGCCGACGTCGCCACCTGTACGTCGGCAGGGAAGAGGCCGGCCACCGAGGAGCTTGGGACTTAGGGGCCATCCGGCCCCGAGCCGGGTCCCCGCTACCGGTGGTTGTGTGCAGCGCATGAGATGGACTCAGTCTATGAACGAGAACGTCATGCGCGCATATTACGGGTCTACAGAGGGGGGAACTAACCTCATTGCGTTTCGTGTTAGGATGTTGTTTCTGTTTCAGGAACTAGAGCCAACCGTCAACGTCTCGGCCCAACGACTATCGTATCAGGTGCGGGTCATCCAACGCAATCGTAAGTTGGACGATGCCGCACTTGATAGGCTGCGCTCAGAGGTACTGAACAACCATATCGCCCCAACTTCGACACAAACCGCGGTACAAGCTTCAACAATTGATGCAATCCCGCCGCGGTCCAATCATGTTGTTGAAGAGGAGGATGATAGGGTTGCTACAGTAAGTAGCCACTGCAACTTCCGATTGAGGAGCGCACTGGAGGATGCGTTTCGCGAGTATAGGTCCACTCCGACCGAACTTAGACCCGATTACCACGCCTACCTATGCACAAGAAAAATAGGGCGCTGGTGTGTGCCCTGGACTCGCAACTTAAGAATTTTTTCGAGAGCAGCGAGGATCTCGTTGATACACACTCGATCCTGTATTGCGCGGCTGTTGCGGCATGTCAAGTTTCCAAACTGTGATGAAGCTACTCGACCAAAACCAGCCATACCAGCCTGGCAATGCAGGATCGAGCGTCGTATCGATGGGGCCAGGGTACTCATCGGCAAACTATACTGCTTCAGGGAGGGCAACACACGACCACGAGTGATGCGCTTTGTAAGGCGGGCATTCTCGGGGACTGGAATCACTCCTCCAGAATATATGTCCCGTGTCACAGAGCGCATCGACTTCCTGAAGCAGAAATTTTGTGCATGGGCGAGCCGTATTCGGCGGTATAAGCGGCGGGTTGATCGATACACGCAGAATCGCGTGTTCCAGAGCGATGAGAGGTGGGTATATAGAGCTTGGGAGCGACCTGAACCAAATGTGACGGACGTGCGCCGCCCGGATGATGCCACCACGAGTGCATTCTGGCGCAGCATCTGGTCGGTGCCCGTATGTCACGCTGAGGCTGGCTGGATGCAGGATATCGAGCGTGTGTGTGGAACTATACCAGAAATGGAAGCAGTTTTCATTACACCTTTAGACGTAGCCAGAGCAGTCCGTCCGTTACCGAATTGGAAATCACCGGGACCGGACGGACTACACAACTTTTGGTTGAAATGGCTAATTAGTTCACACACTCGCCTGGCATCTCAATTCCAGTCATCCTTAGAGTCTGGGTCGCTACCGCAGTTTCTAACAACAGGCGTTACCCACCTGCTCCATAAGTCAGGTAGTCCCGCAGAACCCAAGAATTATTAACCGATCATATGTTTGTCGACGATCTATAAACTTCTTACATCCATTTTGAGAGCGAAAATTAATACTCACATTAAGAGTAACTTGATTAGATCTGCCTCTCAAAATGGATGTAGGAACGGGTCCCGTGGTACTAAGGAGCTACTCCTCATCGACATGGCCAAAAACCAACAGAAGGCCTACGACTCGGTGCCACATACATGGCTCATGAGGGTACTGGAGTTGTACAAGATAGATGCAACTCTACGCACCTTCCTTGAGTCGTGGGGCAATGGAGGACAGTCCTTCGCTATCCTGGGTGTTGCCAGATCCAGGGGAATGATGAGCCTGTATGGATTAAACGGGAAATATTTCAGGGCGACAGTTTGAGTCCACTCTGGTTCTGCTTAGCCCTGAATCCTCTAAGTACACTGCTAGAGGATTCAGGTCTAGGCTATCGGTTGAGGAGAGGTGGTCAGGTCATATCTCACCTCCTCTACATGGATGACTTGAAACTCTTTGCCCCCAACAAATTGCGACTGATGGAGCTACTGAAGGTAACTGAAACTTTCAGTAGCGCCATCAGTATAGAATTTGGTGTGGACAAGTGTGCAGTCATGCATGTAAAGCGAGGGGAGATTGTGGAATCCGAGGGAATTCAACTCTCGGATTCCATAAACCTTAGATCCCTCTCCTCATCGGAAAGCTATAAGTATTTGGGTATGTCGGAAGCGTTAGGTATCAACGTTGCTGTCATGAAACAATCGTTGAAGGAGCGCTTCTTTGGCCGCCTGAAGAAGGTATTAGGTAGTCTTCTTTCAGGTGAAAACAAGGTGCGCGCCTTCAACGGTTGGGTCTTGATGTACTCTTTCGGCATACTCAAATGGACTCAGACCGAATTCGACGCCCTGGATAGGAGGGTCCGTACACTGCTGACCGCAAACCGGATGCATCACCCACGATCATCGGTAATGAGACTGTACATTCCGCGGAAGTGCGGGGGTCGAGGCTTTTTAAATGCGAAGACCCTACACAACCGCGAAATGTGCAGCCTCAGGGAATATTTTTTAAAAGCCGAAGTGTGTATGCACCGTGATGTGGTCGCAGTAGACAAGGGGTTCACCCCGCTCTCCATGGCTAAAGAGAACTGGCGCAAACCTGTAGTACTTATTACCGATGACCGCATGGGGATATGGCAAAGCAAGGAGCTTCACGGGCGCTTCTATCGGGCTCTTCATGAGCCCGATGTAGATTTCTTAGCGTCCGTATCCTGGCTACGTTTTGGTGACCTTTTCGGAAAAACTGAAGGTTTCGTCTGTGCATGTATGGACGAAGTTATCTTAACGAATAACTACCGGAAACATATTATGAGGGACGGGACGGTTGACGTGTGTCGGGCATGCCACCGTCCGGGTGAGTCCATCAGACATATTATCTCTGGTTGTTCTCGTCTGGCTAACGGCGAGTACTTGCACGCGCATAACCAAGTCGCCAGGATTATTCACCAGCAACTTGCTTTGAAATACAAACTTGTGGAATCTGAGGTACCATTTTACAAGTATGTGCCCGACCCAGTTCTCGAAAATGACCATGTGACGTTGTACTGGGATCGGTCTATCATTACTGACAGGACTATTGTCGCCAATAAGCCTGACATAGTGGTGATAGATAGATTAGCGCGCCGCGCAATGATAGTCGATGTTACCATTCCACATGACGAGAACCTCGTGAAAGCTGAGAAAGAGAAACAAATAAAATATCTCGACTTATCACACGAGGTTGTTGACATATGGAATGTGAGCTCGGCTGTCATTGTGCCGATTGTCGTAACGGCCAATGGCCTGATGGCCGAAAGCCTCGACCACCATCTCTCAAGGCTCTCGTTAGGCGGTTGGATCAAGGGCCAGATTCAGAACGCAGTACTCCTTGATACGGCCCGCATCGTGAGGAGGTTCCTATCTCTGTAGCCCTAACCACCGGTGGCTTGGACCCTGCTCCCGACAAAGCCGGACTACTATTTTATATATTTTTAAATGTTTTTTTTAATATTTTTAAGAAATATTTAAAAATGTATTTTATAAGAAAAGAAAATATGAATAAACGAAATAATAATAAAAATGATTTGATTTGATTCAAAAAGCAAGATGGCGGCGCTAGTTACGTTTTATGGTCACGCGCTAATTAACCTTGTAGCGCATATGCTTGAAAATTTTAACATCATTTCACTAGCTGTGCAGCCTTTGCTAAAAGAAGACACAATGAGTTGACAAAAACCCTAAAAATCTTAGCCAAGAAACTACTCAGTGTTCTCTAGATCCAATTAACTTAGTAATACTTGTTGAATGCAGATTCATGTACCTAGTAACCCCCAAAAATGCTGAAGCTTTCAAATTCGCTTACATCATCCATCTCAAATTAAAGTAACATTTTCCCTCGTCACCTGAAACCAGGCTATAGCACAAACAATGTCTTTATATTCAAGCTCTAAGTTATTAAGTACCCAAGTTCAACATACTTTTATTTGGGTTTTCGTAATTATTGTGTTTGAAGGTCATATTAGGATGGGCTCAGCCGCACGGGTCGACTAAAGATTAAGCTACGCTTGCCGCGGTCGGTTCTTGGATGGGCGACCACCCATTACTTATCAATACCTCGGAAAGCACGTTAAGCCGTTGGATCCGGCTGTCATTCGTAGTTCTTTGACAATAGTTACGGGTAGTCAGAAGTCCAAAAGTCTGAAAACCAGTCATACCAACTGGTATCGTATTACGCAGTAACTGGGTTGCAGAGGTCAATAGGCAGTCGCTTCATGTAAAATACTTGTATTCAGTTACATCTGGTATAACTGGAAACCGACCCCAACATAGTTGGGAAAAGGCTAGGCAGATTGATTGATTTGAATCTTCAAATCAATAAATCTGCCTAGCCTTTAATATCTGACCTTAATATGACCTCATATTAAGATCCTGACCAAATAAGATATAACTAAAAAAAAACAATTTTTTTTATGTATTTGTATATCACCCGTGACTTACGTTTACACTTCTCAAGAGTCGAAAACAATTCAAAACCAATATTTAGCAGCGAACGCATTACCACTGATTGTTCAATTTTATCTGCAGAGTATCTGAGAATAAACATTATTCCAAACGAATACCTTGCCCATATCCTTTTACCTGGAAACTGTCTATAATAAAAACAATATAAACATTTTTCAACGCGAAGTAATTTCTCAAGCTAAAGATATCGGGTTCCCAAGATTGCTGTGTGATCTTTGAAGTCTGCTGGAGGGTTCTGATTTACTGCTCCCTCGGGAATAGCCGGGAACACGAAGCTGAGATAAGTAATAACACCCCTATCATATTTTTATAGCACTTTTTGTATTACCGTTTTAAGTAAAAACGGAGATTTATAATGTATCACAAGTTTTATGGTTGGTAAGCTTTCCAGTTTTATTAGACGGAAAAAGAAACAAAGTTGATCTGGAAGTTCATTACTCATATTTTAGAAACCTCATTGCGTTGAAAATAAAACACAAGAGTTGCTGTGGATGCACAAATGGTTATGGTGGATGCACATATTAAACCATCAAAAAAACCGTAACATATAATGTATTTATAAAATTATAATCATTAAAATCAATAATACAACCCCTTACCTTAGTATAATCTTACATGTAAAGATTACAAACTTATTTAATTAGTCTCCTACTAATTAAATAAGTTTCTAATCTTTAGAAGATGAAGAAGAAGATGTCACGGTTGCGAATCATACTTTAATCAATATACAACCTAATACTAACTTGCAAATTGCAAAAAAACGTAAGAAAATTTTAATGTCGCGGGTTACTGGGAGCTTCCACCAAAACGGTTGAAGCCGAATAAACCACAAACACTGCCACTAAAGTATAACTTCCTTAGCAGTCGCCCCAGTATAAGTTCTACAAAATAAGACATTGTAACTCAACAATTCCACAAACAACACGATTGTCAATTCCAAACTTATTGCAGCACATAATTGGACGTTCAAACTTGTGTAGTTAAGAACAGTACCTAGGTCTGAACGATGTACAATATAAAGCAACCTCCCATAATATGGTGCTGGAGAAAAACCCGTGGGAATGGTGGAATTAAATGTACACCGAGCCACCCCACAAAGCTTGGACTTATTGGGGCCATTAATATGCAGTGCGGAACGTGAATTGTTATTATGGAAAGTGTTGAATGTATATTTCTGTTGGGTTGTTTGTTTAATTTTTATACATGTACGTTTGTGATTTTAGACAGTAGTTTTCTTGAGTTCATTTACCTTGCCCACGTATAGCCTGTAATGGTGATTTTGGTTTTTGTATGTAGTCTGTTATATATATTAGCCTGGTGATTGATTTCGGTTATTGAAATCTGCTGTCAGTGTTAATTTTCTTATCCTTTACATTTTTTGAGTTTTGCTTATAGATGGTTAAGTTTCTCTGTCTTAAAGGAAGCCATGTGACTAAAATTTACTAAAAAAAAACTAAATCAATGGAGATTTAATTTAGTAAATTTTACACAAGATTTCTCATTTTAGTACACGATTCTACAATATTGAAGCAACAAATGACTTGCAACTTTTATGGTTGCCACTGGCATTAAATCACAACGTGTACTTTTTCCAACTCTTTTGGGGTCTTCTTTCAGTCTTACAGGATGCAGCTGAAATCACAACGTGTAAATCAGGCTTGATTTTGTAATAAATTGTATATTTTCAGATAAGCGAAAACCTACAGTTGCAACGTACCATCCTAATCCTTCCTAATCCTAACTAATATTATAAATGCGAAAACGGCAGAACGGATTTGGATGAAATTTGGCACATGGAAATACCATGACCTGGAGAAGGACAAAGGCTACTTTTCATCTTGGATTGCAAACGAAGTCGCGGGCAACAACTAGTATTTTATAAATGCACGTAGAGTAAATCTTTTCCGCTTCTCCCATGGCCCAACAGTTACAGCCGTCATTATGTTTACGCACAATTTAAAGCGGAGCCACCCAGTAATGAAAATCGCAGTAGAGATAAATGGATTTGGTGCCAATAGAACCGCTAGTCATTACCGACACTTTTATACAGCTTTTATGTAACTCTGTTATAATGTAACGCGATTTTCATTTGTTTTTATGCTTATAGAGCTTTTTGTGATCTAGGTTATTTGAAATTGGTTTGCAGACTTAATGGTGTATGTGATCACCGGTTTAAATGCGATGAAGTCATTGAGCTAGAGAAGGATCTTGCATAAAAATAGCTAACATTTTGGACAAATGGATTCATGATCAAGCTAGTCTTCTCAATATAGCTGATTTTAGAATGCGCATGTTTATAAGCTACAGTCTAAAAGTGACACCGGTGACTGAACAGTCAGGTGGAAATTGGTTATCATGGTCTTCGTCTTAACGTATCGATGGCAAAATAATACACAAAATTACGTATCAGGGAGTGCTGAAAAGTTTCGAGCCTAAGTACCTTCAAGTGCCATTATTGTCTCGCGCTGCATTTTACTAATTTCCCTCTTTAGTATGCATCATCATGTTTTTTTTCAGTCACGTCAGAGGTGACAGAGACAAAGTCTACGATGGAGTGAGCTTACCCAGAAGAAGCCTGTTCACTCTCACTTTGAAGAGATTAGGGTTGTATGAAATTTGTGTGCCCGAAAATTCCGCAACGCTAATACCGCTCGCTGACGCAGCCATTAGGCCCTCACGTGTGAAGGACAGGGCATGCGGCGCATGATGGGAGGTGGTCTGAGGCGTTCATGAACCCCCACTAGTGAAGATTGTCTTTGCTGTGTCCGACTTGGGTACATCTATTTAAGGCTTTCCAAGTCGGCCACGGCAACTTGTGTCCGGATGGGAGGCTCTCTGATAGTCCAATAAAGGAATCAGGGGTTTTAAGCAGCTCTTGACAAATGTCGCATCTTGCTTTGGAGATATTGTCATCAGCTGGATTCACGCATCCAATAAAACTTTTGCGGCTTTTTAGCCTCTGGGGTACTGGGTTGTAGTTGTGCTTTAGTGGCTTGAGTCATCCTGTAGCTTCGCCCTCTCGATGCGGCTGGCTATAGTCCTGCGAATTTCTGGAGGCGCAATGCCAGTCAGTGGATACAGCATTCGCACCGGGGTCGCTTGTCATGGTATGGGCATGTGATGCGGAGGATTGAGGAATATGTCGTCAGGAAAGTTTTGAGTATGAATGTGGATGGCTACGAGTAGGGGAAGACCAAACAAACAATGGATGGACTGTGTGTAAGATGATATGGCGAGAAAGGGAGTGACTACTAAGATGATGACTAATAGGAATATGTAAGAAAAAGATATGTTGCGCCGACGCTAAATAAATAGGGATAATTGCAGGAGAATTATGGTATTGGTATAAGCCACAGAAGCTCTGGCTAAACCTTGTACTATTATGTACTGTATTGTATGTGTGTTATGTATTATGTATTGTGGCCAAACTGTAACGAAAGCCAGCGCGGGATGTGGGACGAAATGCGTTTGCGCCGATTGTATCAACTAACTTGTATGGAGGTGTTGAAACTGGCGCAAATAGTCGAGGCACTTCCTAATCATTACAAAAATGGACGCGCGCAGTCGCATCTCACGCGGTAGCGTCTCAGTGTTGCCAGAGCTTTGGCCTTCTTCGAAAAGTATGACAATCTACAAGGTGTAATTTAAATAACACTCACCTCTTAACAACTTTTACTATGGGATCAAACCTGAAATCGTGAAAAAAAACCAGCTGTGCCCTACATTTATGTTTGCATAACTCGTCAAAATGTAGGGAACAGCTGATTTTTTTTCGCGATTTTAGGTTTGGTCCCATAGTAAAAGTTGTTCATAGTGATGAGTACAATGACCCCTTAAATTGACAAACAATGACAATGACCCATAAATTCAATTTCATCCTGTATATGTCAATGGATTTCATTGTGTAGGTAGTGTCGTTTGCAGCTCAATTTAGTCGCCGATAAACCAAGTCTCTCTGGACTTGGTTTATCATTATTTTAATTACTATATGTAAGTACTAGTTTAACAGAAATATTACAGGCAAAAATCTACGCCTGAAGGTAAAAATACATGACGTAGGTATATTTATAATATAGTCTGCACCTCCACATCACGTGACGTATTCAACCTCAACACAGAGCAAAATTAATTAGTCTGTAGCCTTTCTTCTGTTACCGATCTCGTGTCTGAACATAGGTGCCTACCTGTGGCCGAAAATAGCTCTAAAATTAACGTATGGAGCAAGTCCCGAGAGCCTTATTTATGGTTGGCTATTATTAACTAAGTCTTGTTATGTTTGGGAGCGGATTAGTATTTTGAGTACCTTGGATACCTACGCCACCTCATTGAAGTTTACTAAGACTATTGTTAAGGTATTTTCATCATCAAAGGTCTTGATTTGAAAATTGCGGTTTATTGTCAGACTGGCAGCTCCCCGCGGTTTCACCCGCGTAGGTCTCGATCCCGTAGGAATATAGGGACAAAAAGTATCATATGTGTTAATCCAGGTTATAAACTATATGTGTGCAAAATTTCTTCAAAATCCGTTTAGTAGTTTTTACGTGAAAGGGTAACAAACATATAAACACACACTCACAAACTTTCGCCTTTATAATATTATAGTGTGATTTTCCTAACATACCCGATGTCGGTTTCTAAGAAGAGATTTTGTCTGTTACAACCTATTAATGAGGACTTGTACTATCCACGGCTCACACACAAGGTAGTCCCACTACAAAAAAAAAATTACTCTCCGCCTAAAACTACTTTCATATAAGCTTGTTTAAAAGCCCACCATCTCCTAGACTATTAGTACTCGGGTGGCTACATACACCCACTCCATATTTACCGAACGATTTTTGTATAAATGTGTCGGTAACGAGCCGCTCGTGCCCCGCCTACGCTGAGCAAACAATATAAAATTATATTTATATCAATGCGCGAGTAAGTTCTACAGGTTTTGTATTTTTTAAAGGCCGCACAGTGAATAAATGTTTTGCAGATAAAAATGGCTGCCCTCTGGCGATACCAAGGGATCTTTATATTTAGTTATGTAAAGTTATTCTGTTGGGATTATCAAGTTATGAGGGATATAACATAAATAAACAAAGAATTTGAAAAGGATTCAAGAGAGAATTATATTATTTTGAAGATCACTGACTAACGTTGAAGAAGAACAGCGCCAGGAAGTGTCACCAGAGAATACGAGTTTATGTTTGTTTGTTTATTTAACAACCAACTTACTTATATATTTACAGTTTGCACTACATATACAATCATAAAATTAGATTAAATAATATAAAACAAAAGTTAAATTTATTTTCTAAATAACTAAGTTATAAATATAGTTATAACCTAACTTAACTAAAACTATTAGAATAGAACTATTCTATAGAATAATTTATTTCAGATCATTAAAATCCATATCTTGTTAGTATATATTAGCAACAATATTAGCTTACAATTATGTTAGTATTGTTAGTACTCTCTTTATAAACATCCTATCTATCTTATAACACCTATCTTTATAAACACTACTATAAAAAACCATTCACTACCCTCACCCAGTGTTTTTGAATAGGGCAGTCAAATCGAGCAGCAATGACTTTCAGAATGTCATTTTTAGCACCCCGCAGACGCTGAAGCAAAGAAGCCGACTTTTTGCGAATTGTGGCCTTGAAGCCGTCCGTGTGGGTTTCTGAAAACATCCCGGAGGCACTGCAGCGCCACGGTAGCCTCAACAACATTCTGAAAGCATTGTTATATTGAACCCGCAGGGTGTCATAAGATATAGTATAGCTCACCCACATGCCACACGTATAGCTCACCCACAGGCCACTCGACTGGCCTGTGGGTGAGCTATAATAATATATTTTAATATATAATTAATTTAATTAATTTTAATTTTAATATTTTATATTTTATATATTTTTAATCTTATACGTGTGGCAAAAAAAACTAAAATATGGCGTCGAAAAAGTCTTCCGCATCGCTATCGACTGGTAATGTACCCAGGAGACTGGCGGCATTACCACGTTATACGGCAAAGCTTAGCCTCTGACCTAGGTAAAAGCCAGCCCTTGGGTCACGGGAAGTGTCAATCAGCCGTTTTGAGATTTCGATGAACAAACGAAATTTAAACTGTGGCTAAATAATAACAGCTGCATGCGTCGATCGACAGGTTAAGCTACGCTTGTCGCAGTTGGTCCGTAGATGGGTGACCATCTTACATACCACGACCCCTCCGAGCCTCGGAAAGCACGTTAAGCCGTTGGTACCGGCTGTCATTCATGGATCTTTGACGGTCGTTACGGTTCGTCAGAAGCCGGAAAGTCTGACAACCAGTCTTACCAAGGGGTATCGTATTACCCAGTAACGGGGTTGATCAGATAGGCAGCCGCTCCATGTAAAACACTGGTATTCAGCTGCATCCGGTTAGACTGGAAGCCGACCCCAACATAGTTGGGAAAAGGCTAGGCAAATAATGACTCCATTTAATTAAAATCTTAAATTCATTCACTGTTTGTCTGTCTGTCAGTGTGAAAAATTTCATCAAATGCACGTTGCAAGAGTTCCTTATACCAGTGTCATTGCACTGGTACATTCCGCTCGAGATAAGTGCCTACAGCTCGCGACAACACAGTGTTGACTAGGGTCTATACGCGCTCAGCGAAACACGAACGCGTCGTTTTTATTTTATTTTTGATTTTGTGCACCCTTCGCAGGCCGGCAGCAACCCTAACTGCCCCAACGTGGTCAGAAGGAATAGAAGTTATGCGATGAAAAGAGAGGCAATTTGTAGTTGAATATAACTTGTAGGTAATAAGCGTTGTGCAACCTAAATTGCACTTTATTGTGTCGTGGCAAGAGTCGCTTTTCATTTAAATTATTTCGCGGAGTGCGGGTCTGTTAATCTGTGCTTATACCTACTAACAAAGTGAGCATTAAGGAAGGATTTTAAAAAAACATCCCCTAAGGAGTATGCTTTATTTGTCCGTTCACACAGAGAGGAGAGTACATTTTTATCGCGTTTAAAAAAGAGTTTTGGGCCATTGAAATAAGGTTGATTATTGTTTTACACTGAGCGCGTTAGGTCGGCTCTTAAGCATTCTCATATAAAAAAGACGTGAAATGAAAATCAACCTTATTTCAATGACCCCCAAAACTCCTTTTTGAACGCGATAAAAATGTACTCTCCTCTCCGCGTCGGTCGGTGTGAACGGACACTTAGTAGGAGATGAAAGTTTTTATGGAAGTTCGTCATTCTAGCCGATGGGTAATCCCATCGGGCACACGGCTTGTAAAAGATAAAAGTCGGGAGGTGCCGTGGGACACACCCGGTTGGAACGAATTTCCTTTCACATTATATTATAACGTATTAATTAATAAAGAGCCATCTAGTATAAGCTTTTAGGCTCTGTATTAAAATGTTTTTAGTAACGAATATATTTAAAAAAAATCGCAAAAATTCATTTAAATAAGGTTAAAAATAATCGGCTCATCAAAAAAAAAACTTGAAAATATCTTAGTTTGAAAGGTAGAAAGAATATTTTTATGTTTTGGTTTTCTGAATTAATTTCATATTTTATATATTTTATTTTATATTTTACTACAATACAATACTATCGAGGATTGATGTGTACACGTCCTCTATTAACATTATTTTGTTTTGCATAACTTACTTGCATTATTTGAAGACTTAATAAAAGATTTAAAAGTTACTAAAGTCTATGAAGACACGTTATACTTTTCTAGAGTCTGGCCATACTAGCTCTGCCATGGAATAAATGGGCAACCCCAAAAAGTTTTGTATACTTATAGTATACTTAAAGTTGACGTTTGTGTAGATCTAGGAACATTATCCGAATACTCATACGCCTGTTCCTGTTGTTTACAAGAAGATCGTGTCAAATAACAACATAATAAAGCAAAACAACAAACTTTGTAGTTATGCGATAATCACCCACTGGGAAACTGTTATAGAAAGTAAATTTATAACAAGAACTTACTATCTGTAAATGCCAGGTGGAATAAGTGAAGAATTAAAACATAATCTTCAAGGTGAATATAAACAAAATAACCTATCAAAAACACAAAAAAATAAACCAACCAGTAGAGTAGTTTCGGGTATTTTATGGTCTGGTCGGCTAATATGGACTACTACTATTTCTCCGAAATAAACCAACACCTAACATTGCAGATAAGTTAAAAAACTTATCTGCAATGTTGGCGCAACACTACCCCCCGCCTCCTCAGTCAATCTGTGCAGCGCAGTGATTGCGTCCGTGTCCTGCATGCGCTGTTGTCCAGAATTACGTATTTCGATGTTATTTTTTGGTAAGTTTCAATCATTTCCGTTATTGGAAGTATGAATGTTAACATTGAAAATGTTTTTTCGATCCCTTCAGTATAGCCCCCAATTTCGCTCAGAATGTGACATCGCCCTAGTGTCGTGAGTTTTAGAGTTACATGAATGGTAGAGGTCTCAAAATATGCGTATTAACAAGGGCTACAATATGGTGTAAAAAAAATAAAAAAGTTAAAAACTTTTCGTGAAAATCGCAAAAATAAGAAAACTTTAATCAGTTTATTAGGGTCTTTCGTCAGATAATCAACTATGAAAAGCCCTCGGGGTACCGAGTTGGGCCACATTAAAAAAAATCGGACTTCTGTATCACTAGTAGACTAGGCAGGACGGTGCCCTTTGTGTGGCGTAATTTCAGGGAGCGCGCTCCCTAGGCGTGAATTATACAGAAACGGCGTAAGGTGAGGCGCGGCGCAGGCATGATGCCGCTTTTAAACGTTTTCATACAAAATGTATGAAGGCGACGTGTCGTGAATTACACTCAAGCGACGCGGCGCAGGCACGCCGCTTTGTCGTCTGTGCCGCGTCGCTAGCAGTCGCGACTGGAGCGCCGCGCAAGGAGCACGTCGCTTGTTATACGGTCTGAGCAGTATTTATCAACACAAAAAATGCGTGACGATATTGAATATAATGCATGTATACAGTTCTGCGAGATGGTTGAACAATATCCAGCTCTTTATGACCATACTAAGCACATACATATATAAACAGTATTTATACACATATGCATGTTTTATACACTGTAGGAAAACGATCAGGATATTCATGCAATGTTTCCATTATTTTAAAATATCTATGCTCATCTGACAGTTTTCACACAGGGTGTACCCAATATCTTCTGTGCCTCTGCATATTAATGAGTTGCAGCAAAGCAAGTGCATCTTCGTATTCTGAAGAGGAAGGCATGCTATCGCAACAAAGTCAGCCTGTATAATGACGCATCGTAACGTCTCTTCGTCTCTTCTATATAATTTTAATCGCGTCCGTACCTTATCCGTTCCACGCCTGCGCTGCGCCTGCGCCGCGCCTTCATCTTACGCCGTTTCTGTGTAATTCACGCCGTAGATGCGCGTCGCGGAGTTGTTATGGGTGTGTTTAATAGTTTGTTCGTGAAATGTATTTGTATTTATTTGTACGTATTTTAATACAGTTCTATAATGATATTAATTTAAATTATTATTCTTTTTAACAATTTTGTTTTGCGATACTTTGAAAATACTTCATAGTACTAAATGGAACTGTGTATTTGAGACTAAAATTATAATTTCTATGTTCGTAACTATTTTATATCGCTTCGTTGTTGTTGTGTTAAATAAAAAATGTTTTTATTTAACACAACAACAACGAAGCGATATAAAATTTCATTCAAAAACAGTCTTATGATAAATGATTTTTATTTCTGTAAGTAGGTTTGTACAAACACTTTTACAAGTCAACCATGTTTTTTTTTTTTAAACTAGATGAGGTCGGCGTTTCCTATCTGACTACTCTGAGAAGAAAAGCCGAAACAAACTCAGAGGTCATAGTCTCTTATAAAGTCCAGACATAATCTTGGTCACTTCATGTGAAGACCATGTAGATTGGTGTCTGAAATGGTCTTTTGAGGAAAGAACCACACAGATTGAGAGGACCTGTCCAGTCAGTGCACGCATTTGTCAGACTCAACTCAAAACTTAAGGAGCTCAACGATTCGACGAACAATACCAAAGAAAGGACATTGGGGTAGGCCGCATAAATTACTCAAACTGCCAGACGATGATTAAAAATAACTGAGAGAAAAATAAAACAAACAAAAAAAGCAATGACCTACATAGTCTTCACATTCACAATAAATTAAAATAATATAATACTTTACAAAGTAAATAGTCATGTCAACATTCAGTATGCAAAAATAAAAGAATAAAATAAAATTTGGAGCAGTTCAATCCCAAGTTTTTTTGTCCTCAATATAATCTTTAACGATATAATAAGCTTTCTGACACAACATGCGTTTAATGAATGATTTGAATTTATTAAGGCTCAGATCTTGAACGTGGCTTGGAAGTTTATTATAAAAGCGTATACATTGACGCCTGAATGACCCACCTATTTTCTTGAGCCTTGTGGTACAACAAATTTGTGTTTGTTCCTAGTATTTATATTGTGGATATCACTGTATTTTTTAAACAATTTAATGTTTTTATGGGCATATAAAAGATTTTCAAAAATGTACTGAGAAGGCAAAGTCATTATATTAATCTCCTTAAATTTCTCTTTGAGAGATTGTCTCGGACTTAATTTATAAATGCATCGAACAGCTCTTTTCTGCAAAACAAGGATAGTCTGAATGTCGGCTGCATTTCCCCACAACAGAATACCGTACGACATTACACTATGAAAATAGCTAAAGTACACTAAACGGGCTGTCTCTATGTTGGTTAAATTACGAATTTTCCTAAGAGCGTATGCTGCGGAGCTTAGCTTTTTTGACAATTTATCTATATGTGGGCCCCACTGAAGCTTAGCATCCAAAGTTAAGCCCAAGAATACTGTGCTATCTTCAGGATTCAATTCTTCGCCCTTTATCAACACGTTAGTTTTCACCTGCCTAACGTGAGGTAGCGTAAATTTAATGCATTGGGTTTTTTTTTCATTAAGGAGTAAATTATTAACATTGAACCAGTGAACTACTTTTGAGATCGCTCTGTTTACATCGTCAGTAACCAGCTGCTGACGTTTAAGTTTAAACAAAAGTGAAGTATCATCTGCAAATAAAACTATATCATGATTATCCTTTATGAGGTAGGGAATGAAATTCCATTAAAGTTCAAAATTGCATGACGTAATTTTTACCTTACGGATTTTTTACTTCGTGCATTTGAGCTCGAATACTTCAAAAACGATACAAAATCTATTAGATAAGGCTTCGTACACAATGAAAAGCCTACCTAAGTGCATTTTCAATGTACCCGAAGGTCGTGTAGAGCACGAAATCTGTGATTTTTTTTAAATATTATTAGTGCACAGTTTTGTAGGCAAATCCTTTATGTAGTGTGCTTACACTTTTGTATGCATATTGTTTACTGGTTTTTAGGTAAGATTTTACTTGTCAGAAAAGTATCATGCGGCCAATATGGCTCACCAAGTGAATCATGGATTCAATGCCTATGTTGTAAGCTATGGGTTCATGAAGAATGCTCAGGATTGGAAACTGACTGTTTTCGGTGAATAAGGTTCCACAAAATAACTTGCAACTAATATTGTTTGTATTGTTTGCTCTGTTGAACAATATGGCTCACTGTATTTACGGCCAATAAGCCCCTAGGCTATATTATGCCACCATATTCAGATTTTGATGTTTGTTCAGGTTTACGAATAGTTACTTTTTTAGTTATTATACTGTCTTAAGCTTCTAGTTATTGATTACTGATTAGTTTAACGACTTAATTAACCAATAAAGACTGATTGATCGCATACACTTTGACTTTTATTTCCAAAAAGGCTTATGGTGTGCCATAATACCCGAAACTACTCTATTCTTTTTTCGTAGTACAGACGGTGTAGTCGTCTTTAGATTTTCAAATTCTACCATTTCTTTTACTTGTGCAGAGTTAGCGTGGCCAGACTCTACCAGTTAACTCCTACCGCAAGCCGCGTTAAAGAACTTCGTTCCAAAAACGTTTCTTGGTCCATCCAGTCGCCAGGTTTCAAAAACCTAATGTTTTACATAAATTACATAAATAATTACTTACCCAAATACATGTACCTATCCTACCCTGTCGGAGATGCAGAGAGATTTAAATCTGAAATATAATCGGTGTCCGCCATGTTGCACATGGTTGAGCAGAATCAGTGCGCACACCCGGCGCGGTCGAGCTCTGGATGTCAATTGAGTCATGTCGCTAACATACTAGTCTCACCATGGCATCTGGCAGATGTCAAACGCCACACGCGACAGTTCATTGACAACCCTGACTCAAACTACTGACTCAATTACAGCCAGCTGTTATCGATTTGATTAATCGACTAAGGTATCTCAAACGCTAACTGATGGCGCTACTAGTAAGGTACTTGCACTCAATAAGGACCGACACCTTTTAAGGGCCACTTTAGAAAACTCACACTGGGCATTTTCTCAACTCCAATCCCCCCCCCCCCCCCCCCCATTGGTTAAATGCAATCGCGCGATGACGCGTGGATGCCGCCATTTTGTCAGTAGCGTCCAGTTTGTGCTAGACAACGATTAGGAACACCATTTTATAACATTGCTGGGCGATGTTTTGTTGGTTTTTGTGAAAAAAAGTGGTGTTTTTAAGTAAATTTTTGTACAAGATTGGATTTATTCATTCATTATTATTATAATATACAACTTTAAAATGTGATCATCTATTACGATGTCCAAATCCTAATATAGACCACTGTACGAGTTCGTATTAAGGCCCGGTCCTTATTAGAAGTATGCATTAGGCGTAAAAGTTTAATATCTAGGTAATTAATGAATTAATTGTTATTTTTATTTCTTATGAGTGTAGGATAAAATTAAGTAAGTAGACAGATATTATTTGGTATTTATAACAAGGTAGGCCAATCAGAACCATTAAAAATGGTTTCTTCCTATGGTTTAGGTATAGGAAGCTTTTCGTTTTATAGGTACTTTAATTTATTAACATGTTTACATCATCTATTCTGAAAACCCAGGTGTCCATCATCTTTGAAAATAATTTAGGAAGCGAGAACTTAAAAGTACCTTTTTCGAACTTAATGGTAACAAATATATCTGTGTACCGGTCAAGTTTAATAATTACAAGTATCTTAAATTTGGTTGACTAGCACCTTGGTTTCAGCAAAATTTTGGTTTATTGTTTAATATTTATTTCCTTTTTTTATTTTTAGGGAATTTATAATGGAGGAGCTATCAGCTAGGAAAAAAATGTGGCAACTGATCTGAAGACAAAACACATAACAAAAACATACGCATATATTTTAGTTCTCCTAATAAGGCCCATCACGGTATCATATAAAAACTTAAGACAAATTTTCCTTAAAATGCTTTAATGAATGTAATTGTATTGTGAGTACTTAATTGTTTAATAAAAAAATATATATATATCTTGATTATTGAAATAAAATTATTTTTATTCTCAATTTTCACTTTGTTTTAAGGCCCATATTTAAAATGTTGGTCAAATATATTTAATAATATTTGTTTGTAATATAATAATAAATTAATTAATACAATTGAATACGTTAGACTAAAAGTAATATTATTACAAAATAATCAAATTATGTAACATTTTACTACGGTCCTTAATAGGAACCCAGGTGCTTAATTTGGCCTAACATAGCCTCTTTAAAAACTGTTATTTGCCAGTTTAACAAATCAGATTGTGTATTTTTTTGTCATAATTATAGATCTTCATTAAGTTTTCT
Organism: Dicycla oo; assembly: GCA_948252095.1. Classification (NCBI taxonomy): domain Eukaryota; kingdom Metazoa; phylum Arthropoda; class Insecta; order Lepidoptera; family Noctuidae; genus Dicycla; species Dicycla oo. Next base: position 25,904,486 of record OX411715.1, on the reverse strand, counting down.
TTATAGCATAAAAGCGTTACTTTGTGTAATTCTATGAATTTTTAATTTATAAGTATTCTAATAAAGGTGGTCCTTATTGGGTGCAAGTACCTTACGTAATCAAGCATTTTACATCACTCCTCCGACATACTTACACCTATAAATCATTCCCACAATAAACTAAGACACAAAACTTTACAATATAACACCGTAAATCCTGCAAGTAGCAATTCATAGTGAAAATGAACAACCGACGCTCCGTAGTTCCGTAAAAGTTGGACGTTTTCAACTTTCTTATTAAAAATTCGGTTTGAAAACTTTTAGCGGTTAATAGAATTTTAACCGCTGCAATGATTAACTTACGGTCCGCAGAACGTAGGTACAAGTACGTCTCGCCTTTTAGTTCTTGAATAGTTTCGGTCGGAATTCATTTTAAGAAGTACGTTTGGAATGATGAATGGAAGATAATTATGTTCGTTGAAAGAAGGTGGCTTGAAATATTCTTCGGAGTTTCTGTGTTTTGATTAGAGGGAACGGTTTTGTGAGTTATAAAAGACGGTTCAATGTCTCTTGTGGCGAGTTTCTGGTAGTTTTTTTCTATCAGTGGTCAACTCTATCAGCGTGAAAATGGATGCTTACTGCTCTTACAATAAGTAAATACCTAGGCGAGTTCAACCTTGCCTTAAACCCACGTTTTTCAATCAAATCAATTGAGGATTTTAACACTAGACCACATTTTTTTCATAAATCTACTAATTTGCAGTCCTAATTTAAATCTCTACCTACCCATACGATAGATTAATAAACACACAAGCCATTCACATAAAACTCTCCACACTTATAACTTTAATTCTTTTTTTGAATGCACGTTTTTCTGTGACAAATAAACCTACTTTTCTTTATTGAAATAAAGACCTTAAGTGAAACAGAAGAAAAACTGTGACTATCCAGTGAAAAATGCTAATTGATGCAATCTTAATGGGCTCAGAACATTAACCATTTCCTACACGCTTACCTTCGCTGCTAATTCGATATATCTGCTAATAAATCTTGGCAAACAATTCATGTTCTTTAGAGCATATGGGCTAATTAGAGCACCGACTTGCCTTTTTTTTTTGAATTAGCATGCAACGTGACTTAACGAGAGTAATGTACAGTTGGCAAAAGAGGTTAGTGTCCATGTGAGAATATAAACATTTGCACTATACAGGGCAAATTTTAATAACTAGTTAAATTTTCACAGGGTTTTTACAGGAATTTACTCATGAATATGAACAAATTTCATTATGAAACCAACTCTGAAATCACGAAAAAAAAAATCTGTTGTTTCATACATTTCGAACGACTAAGTACAACAATTTTGAATGAAATAGCTGATTTTTTTTGTAATTTCAGAGTTGGTCCTATAGTGAAAGTAGATCATATTCATGGGTAGAACAACCTGTGAAAATTTAGCTAGCGATAAAAAATATCCTGTATACGCAATAATAATTGTGTAATTTTATTATTATTGTTATTGCAAATTGCAAATATAATTGCGTCAGGCCTGTACTCTCTGAAGAGTTAAGCAAAGGTACTTCTTAGGTTTGTGTGCACTAGGAAGTGGTGAAGGGCAGGCCTTTTGGGGGTCTGTCTTATGTAATTTTGACATTCGAAAAGTGCTGATTCTTAGCCTAGTTCGAATAAATGACTTTTGATTTGAATCTACCCCCACATTTCACCAATTATGTTTAGGTAATATATTATAATAGTAAGGGGCAAACTTATTTTGACTAACCAAGCACTACTAAGGGCTACTACTGAGAATTATTTAGCAATGATTGCTGGACAAATTTTGAAATAAAATTTCAAAAAACAGGAAATTAAAACAAAACACAGTAGAATTATTGAGTGAAAAACTTGAATACTTATCTTTTTTGCTGACTGTACACGAAGGATAGTTAGTGACGCAAAACTGTTGTTCCTGTGCAGTAGGCATTATGAAGGATAATTATTTTATGGGAATTAATTAGAAATAGGTTGTTAGAAATAGCTTGGTACCTAGACTGGATTCTGAGAAATGCGGTCTTGCGTAACGTTGTAGGTATTAATGTGGATATCTTTTGTGCGTGTACTAGAAGCGTGATACAGAGTTTATTCCTAATGAGCTAATCACATTTGCTAGTTGTTATTTTTTTACTTCTTCTTATAACAAGATTGATTTTGAATTATTTTTGTTAATGTTATGGGCGTCAACAAAGGGTCGCTTTATCAAGTAAAATCATATTATTACCTCACCTCATCGGACACAATTTGTCGAAGTGGGGGATTATTGACCCATCCGACACCCAGTGTGAGTGCGGTGCTTCTGATCAGTCCATGACCCACGTGCTGGAGTGTCCTAAATGCCCGTTCTCCTGCACCTCGGATGACCTAAAGAATGCCACTGATGCCGTAATCAACGTGGCCACCCTACTGGGCTCAATCAATATAAAAACAACGAAGAAGAGTACCATTGACACGAAAAGAAGTAGAAGAAGACCTCACTTAGTTGTAAAATAATATTATTTCTTTTAACGTATAAAAGTGTTTTACAACACAACAACAATTTACGGAAATAAAATATGATTTACCGAATGATGATTCGATTATGTAATGCTCTTGTCTTCTCTATATGAGAAGATACCTTAGCCCTGCAGTAGAACAATATTAAGCTTGTATTATTATTTATATATACGTAATATCATTTATAGAAAATTCACACAAAACTACTGCTCTCTGTCTTACATCTGAAGAGTGACGAGTTCCTACACCACCGCATCATCTTTCAGACACCTATACTTTTCTCCAATATTCAACAATATCTAGGAAACCATCCACAACTAAAACAAATGAAACAAAACAAAAGAAAAACAATAACTCAGCATGTCAGCAAACTCCGAAAACTCTTCTCTAATCTGATAAAGGGCCAAGATTCGATGACGTCACCCTTTTGAAAGGCCAAACAACATGTTGGTATAAGAAAACAACATATCACGCCCCATTTACTCTCATTATACGTGTAATTAAACACGAAAGACAAATAAGATTGTGTTGCTCTTAAAAGATTCGCCAAATAAAATAAAGGATCTTGAGAAAATAGTCTTGTGGAGTTTCGCTAAATGTTTCTGTTGTTGATAAAGGAGGATAGTCGAGATCTAAATGTAGTTGGAGTAACTTTGAGATGTTGTCAAAATAAGATGGTTTAAATCACTTGTTAGGATAAATTTTAAAGGAGCATTATACTGAACTAATGGATAATATATGAATGTGTAATTTATATCTGTAATTTATAAATGGTGTACGTACAGACGCCAGCAGGTCAAGCTACCCGAAACTGTCAAATTTTCCCAATCAACCTTGAACCTAATGCTTTAGCGATAAAGTTGAAAATCTATTAAAGAAATTTGACAGATTGTAGTAGCTTGATGTGCTGTGCTGTGCTGTGGAGCGTTTGTACAAATTTTAAAAAGAGTATTCTATTCTATGAAAAAGAAGACACGCTACGCCAATAAAAAATAAATTCGAATTAAAACAGGAGGATGATAAGGCTGGGCACAAACGAGCCACCGGCCACAGCCACCAGTGAGAAGTAGTTCACATGCTTTATCATACGTTGTGTATGGATTCGTCGCACACGTGTGGCAATGGCGGCCACCCGCTACAGCAGTACTTAACACCACAGCAAGAGGCTACAACCACCGGTGGTTATGGCCGGTGACACGTGTGCGCTTACCATAATGTAAAAAAGGTTTTGCTTGCTGGCCACTTGTCGAGAATTGAATTGAAATTCAAGATATTATCAAAGATTCAATTTCATTTTAGTTAATAACCACGGCTGATACCTCCGGGAGCTCCAATAAACATGAAAAAAAATACAAAAGGGTCTTCAGGGCACTTACAGGAAAACACGACAATCAACCTGCCTAGCCTTTTCCCAGCTATGTTGGGGTCGGCTTTCAGTCTAGCTGGATGCAGCTGAATACTAGTATTTTACACGGAGCGACTACCTATCTGACCTCCACAACCCAGCTATTGGGTAGTACGATACCCCTTGGTAAGACTCGTTGTCAGGCTTTCGGGCTTCTGGCAACCCGTTACGACTGTCAAAGATCCACAAATGACAACCGGGACCAACGGCTTAACGTGCTTTCCGAGGGACGGAGGAGTCTCGGTATGTAAAGATGGCCAACAATCTACGGACCAACGCCGACAAGCGTAGCTTAACCTGCTGGATCGACCCGTGTGGCTGTTATTACTTAGCCACGAGCTCCTCTGGAAAACACAACAATGCAGAGCCTAAAATATTGAAAGACTATGCAATTTCTCTGTATTTTAAACTCTTTTAATTAACTTTTCTCTTTCCAATTCACCTCCAACATCTTCAATACTTCACTTATCCCTAAAGAACATCCAGTCTTAAACCAAGTATAAAATTATCAGAAATTCATTATACATTACACGTCCCGTTAACAAAGTTGCCAGAAGAAAAAAAACCTTACTGCACTGCACTGCAGAACTTTCATAATGCAGGATAAATTGTTCAAAGTTTAAGCTCGCTCACCTATCGCTATGCAAAGTGAATATTTAAGGGCCGTCGAGGGTCTGCAGCTGCATGCCGTGATAAAACTGAACAAGATGCTCGTAATTTTGATACTTAAGTGCTTGCTTGGTAAAGAATAAGAATTGGTTGGTTTAAGGAGGTTAAGGCTAGTGTACAGAGGTTGTGTTTTGCTTTGAGCGTAAGAGAGACAGAGTCGAAAGCTTTAGTAGTCGGATTTTTGAGTTTTACAAGTTATACACTAGCCAAAAAAGCCAAAGAAGGTCAAAGAAAAGATGGATGGATTGTGTAAGGAATGATATGAAAGAGAATGATAGCGTGACGGCTGACAGGGAGAATGGAAAGAGAAAAGGTGTTGGGCCGACCCCAAGTAACATGAGACAAGGGGGAAGATGATGCCGAAGTTATACACTGGATGAAAGCTGACGTAATATATGATAACAAAACTTATTTATTTCTGTCAACAGGTTCGCTTAAATTAATTTTGAGTTTCAATAAAATTGCCTGTACGCCATAACTACCTAACTAGAGGAGCTCGTGGCTAAGTAACAAAAGCGTGTACGACTTTTATTACTTAGCCACGAGCTCTTCTTAAACCACTGCTGCAAAAAAGGCATAATATCCTTTTTTGTAACAGTGGTTTAAGAGGAGCTCGGGGCTAAGTAATAAAAGCCGCACGGGTCGATCCATAAAGTAGATCTTGCCGGGGTTGTTCCGTGGATGGGTAACCGTCTTTACGTACCGAGATTCCACTGTGCCTCGGAAAGCACGTTAAGCCGTTGATCCCGGCTGTCATTCTTGAATCTTTGAGAGTCTTTACGGGTCGTCAGGAGCCCGAAACTCTGAGAACCAGTCTTACCAAGGGGTATCGTATGACTCAGTAACTGGATTGTGGAGGTCAGATAGGCAGTCGCTCCATGCAAAATACTGGTATTCAGCTGCATCTGATTCGACTGGAAACCGACTCCAACGTAGTTGGGAAAAGGCAGGCAGATTCATTGATTGTAACAGTGGTTTAGGTGTCATAGCTCAAAGACGTATCTATAAGTTTTTTTTTAGTCTATTCCATACATAGACTTAGAGATAATGGACTGAGAATTAGCTTCACAAAAGTGACCACTCTCTAGAAAGAGACAAAGTGAAATAGCGGCCAATGCCTGTAGTACTAGTATCTACTACTAAAGAGACAACTACTGGCCGCAAATTCGCTTTGTCCTTCTCGTACTTTTCGGTTTGTATTCACTGCACAAATTAATACGGAGCGCTCAGTCCATTTTCTATGTCTATAAGTACATATTAAATACTTATAATGTAAAAGGAAAAAACTTATCTATGTATAAGTTGGCCTACAACCAAACATAATCGATTTTATCTGTGCCAATTTCCTAAATATTTCCACTCAAAATATTCTCTACACGTTTTGCCAAAGTTACTAACTTCTCTCCATAATAACCCATTAATATCAACCTTGTCACCGACACAATGCACATATGTAAACAGACCTTTATGCCTGTTACAACTCCTCAAGGATAACGGCGGGATCCTTGGGAGTTTCACATGTTTTGTCAACAACATCATAATTATTATTATTAAATGCAAAGTGATTTTATTGATAAAAGCTATAGAGAATAAATATACCGTGGTGAACGTGTAGAATAAATTGAAAGATGTTTATACTTAGTAGAACTCTTATCTAGATCATTCGTTTTGACCCAGGGACTTTATTTATGTCTCAGTGACTCAGACTCAGAGTTCGTGGCTAAGTAATAATAGTAATAATACTAGCTATGGGTTGGTCGGTAGATGGGTGACCATATTTACATACCGAGACTCCTCCGTGCCTCGGAAAGCAGGTTAAGCTGTTGGTCCCGGCTGTCATTCGTGGATCTTTGGCAATCGTTACGGGTCGTCAGAAGCCCGAAAGTCTGACAACCAGTCTTAACAAGGGGTATCGTATTACCCAATAACTGGGTTGTGGAGGTCAGATAGGCAGTCGCTCTATGTAATATACTGGTATTCATCTGCATACGGTTAGACTGGAAGCCGTCCCCAACATAGATGGGTAAAGGCTAGGCAGATTTATTGACTCAGTGTACACTTCTTCCTAGCGTGTCAAAGGCAGAATAAACATAAAATATGTATTTTTTTAGTTTGTTTTGCAGCTTTTAAGCCTCTGTGACACTGACCTGTAGTGGTGCATTGGTTAGCGAGGGTCATCCGGTAGTTTCGCCCTCTTGATGAGGCTTGCTATCATCCTGCGAATTTCTGGAGGCGCAATGCCAATCAGTGGATACAGCATTCGCACTGGGGTCGCTTTTAGACAACCAGTAAAAATCCGGCACGTCATTTTAGCTGGGCAGATCGGCCCCATATTGGACAGGCATATTTACCACCGGAGAAACAAAGTACCATTCCAGTGCCACTCGAGTGTACAATGATTGGAAGATATCGTTTCGAGGATTCACTTTGTCATCATCATCATCATCAGCCTATAACAATCTTCTTTTGGACTAGTAGTATTCTGATGATTCTTTATTTATGTATGTTTCTCAAAACGCATGCCATACTCAGTCTTCGGCTATCAATTACCTTGCTGCTGCTAGCCACCCCGCGATGATCGGTCACCTGGCCTGAGGCCGTCCTATCCTGTGCTTGCCAATTCCTAGTCTCCACTCAAAAACACATCTACACGACCCGTCATAGGTTGTAATACACTTTGTCTTAATAATGTAACAACACATACCTATACTGAGAAGTAACAAGAATAATGAACCCAGGATTTTGTAACATCTTGATTTAAAAGAGTGTCCTTGGGGATTCCTGCCCGGTCTCATCCATAGAGACCTACGTTTTGGAATGGGCAACTAGCTTCAACTTTCTGACTAACTGACCGACTTTTTGACAGTTCAAAAGTGCCTGTAATTGGTTTAATAGAAATAAATGCTTTAAATAATAGGTTGGGGAAAAAGTTTCTTCGCATTTTTTAAGAAAATTCAAGACATTTTTTAATATAGTTTATTTACATTTAACTAAAGTATGTAGGTACCATTTTGTTCGATAACTTTGTGCCATCTTGTAGGTAGGGACATGATCCCATTGCTATAGAAATTTTGGGACTTCTGGTCAAAATACCGCGACAAGTGGTTTTGGCAGTCCTCTCGTGATGTTAACCTGACACTGCCTAAAGAATTCTGAAGAGACCGAAACAGGTGGAAATCTGAAGGTGCAAGGTCAGGACTATACGGCGGATGCATTAACACCTCCCAGCCAAACTCTCTTAATTTTTGCTGAGTGGCTAAAGATGTGTGAGGTCTAGCGTTATCATGATGAAAAACCACACCTCTTCTGTTGATTAATTCCGGCCGCTTTCTCTCAACTTCTTCACACACAGCATCACCTTGTTGCGAGTTAACCCGGGTTTCGCCACAGTCTGTGAAGCCTGACCGGCCTTTCACCACGACCTTTTTCACACGTTCTTGTCATACGTGATCCACTTTTCATCACCAGTTATCAGCTTCTTCAAAAATGGTTCGGTTTCATTACGTCGTAATAAAGAATCACAAATGAGTACACGGTTCATTAGGTTTCTTTCAGTGAGCTCGTGAGGTACCCAAATGTCGAGCTTTTTAGTGTACCCAGTTTTTTTCAAATGCGCCAAAACTGTTTTGTGGTCAATTTCCAGTTCTTCAGCTACGTCGTAACTACTGATATATGCCGATCTTGCTCCACTTTTTCAAAAATGGCATCCATTTTATCCGTAATAGGGCGACCAGAGCGACGTGCATCTTTGACATCAAAATTTCCGGATTGAAATCGCTTAAACCAAATTTGTGCTACTCTCACAGACACTACACTAGGTCCATAAACATCGCAAATTTTTTTCGCGGCTTGCGTTGCATTTTTACCTTTTTTGTAGTAAAATTTTAAAATGTATCGAATTTCTGCATTAGATTCACTCATCTTGACGGTACGAAAAACAAATGAAAATCACACATTTTCCTAATTTGAATTTGGAATTATGTTCTTTAAAATTTAAACTTTCAATGATACCAAAACCAGCCAGATACAAATAGTATAGCCAAAGAGATTTTATTACAAGTTCATACATACTATAATGCGAAAAGACTTTTTCCCCAACCTAATATATAGGTAGATATACCTAGTCTTGCCATAAATATTGTCACGATGAAAAAAAAAATTTTATTGCATATAATATTTTTACATTTACAGTGTTAGTTTAATACATAAATATAAAACAACTTGAAATATAAAAAGCTTATTCGAAGTGGTCTCCATTGGCTGCAATACAGTCCTTTAAACGTTGAAGCCAGTTATCAATAGAAGCACGCACTCTTTCCATGGGAAAATTCTTCACTGCCAATCGTATGGATTGTTTTAGGGACTCCAAATTATCATGGCGTTTAGAGCAAGGTGTACTCTCTTAAACTGACCATAAATCATAATCCAGCGGATTAAGATCGGGACTAGACGGCGGCCAGTTTTCAGCTCTGATGAAATCCAAAACGTTCACTTCCAACCAAGACTGCGTGGACCGAGCTTTATGACCCGGCGCCGAGTCTTGTTGGAAGGACCATACTTGGTTATTGAACATGGTGTTGTTAAGCGGCTTAACTACCTTCTCAAGAATGGTATCTCGATACACTTGTGCCGATGTTTTGATACCTTTTTCACAAAAATATGGCTCAGTCACTCCTTCATAGCTAACACCCCACCTAACCATCACTGAAGTCGGATAATGCCCACGTTGCACTCTGTCGACTAATTGGGAAGCTTCCTTAGAGCTTTGAGCATAAATACGATTGTTTGTTAAAATGTTGCTCAATTGTAAAGATTTTCTCATCCGCAAACAAAATTTTTATGTGACCTCCCTTTGCTTATCGCTTCAGTAGTTGTTTCGATTTTACCACCCTATTCTTTTTTTAAATTATCAGTTAAAAAATGACCAGTGCGTTTCTTATAGGCTGCAAGTCCTAAGTCATATTTTAAAATACGCGACATGGTTCTGGGTGCTATCTTCATCTCCCGAGATAAAATCTTTTGCATTCGGACAGGATTTCTCCGAATTCTTTCCCTTACTGCTTTGACCACCTTTTTCGTACGAACACTGCGTGGACGGCCAGATCTTTTTCTGTCACAAACAGAGGAGGTCTCATTATACCTATTAATAGCCCGGTACACAAACATTTGACTAATACCATGCGTATGGAGAGTTTTAAAAATTGCATTTGGCTCCATACCAACTTTGTGTAATGCAATCACAGCGATTCGGTTCTCTTTATCACCGCACTCCATTTTAATGTACAATGTATTGGCGCCAAAATTAGAAAACTCAATGAACAATCGTATAAAAATGACAGATTCCAAATTCAAATGTAATATCTTTCTTATTTTTAATTTTATGGCCAGACTGTGTATTTATGGAGTTTGAGTTTAAGTATTTTAGTTAATGACTACAAAAGGTTTACTGGTACCTACCAGAAGAATACTGAAGAATGAAATTCAATATAATCAAAGAGAATAAATCAGAAAAATGTTCTTTAACAATGTTTAAGTTTTTCTTCAACGGCACGTGCAATGACTTCTTATAATATACATAATAATCCATCCATCTTCTTATAATCCTTAGAATATACATACTACTAAAAGTCAATTGATAACAAAGTATGAACCTTGATAATTCATTAAGTATAATTTTTTAAGTCTCCATGGAACATATCAAAGATGTGGATTTAATTTACAACTTTCTTTTCAACTGTTATTTCTATTGCTTCGAAGTTTTAATTTGCCGAAGTAGGCTCTCAAAAAGCCAAAAAAAAAACATTATATTTATACAAAGAACTTAATTAAAAAGCTGCGAATAGATTTCAATTAAAATGAACCCTGCAGTCTTTGAGACGTCTCTTATAGAAAATCTAGAACCATTTTAAATAGACTTTGACTTTTAGAAAGTTAAAGTTAAAGATTACATTTGGAGAATTAAAACTAACCAATTATTGTTTACTAAGAGCCGGTCTTAATCCACAGTTAACTATATATGCATATATTTAAGTCTATTGAGTGAATGAAAAGCCTGAAAGTGTACATTGAAACCGAGATTGAATATGCGCTGAGATATAAATTATCAAGGTGAACTGTATATCTGGAGTAAAACTTCAGGCTTCTTGTTTCTTGTTTTTATTTCCCAGGACTAGATAGCTGCTTGACCGTTGAGTAACGACTGACCACTGACCAGGTTTTTTTTTTATATGGCATCTCGTAGTTGGCCTAGAGAGGCCGTAACTACTTAACCGGACAATCCTGTGGCTGCCTTAAGCGAACTCAAAGCCTCCAGCCAGGGCATAGAACTTACAAGACTAAGCGACTACACGCTAAGGGCCCCCTGTGGGGAAAGAACCTCGGCTTCGGGCGTCGCTGGGGGGACGACAGCAAGATGGGACAGGCTGGATCAAATCAGGGTAATTATTATTTCAGAGGAATTCAAGGCTCAGCTACGCCACCAGCTGGCACATTACCGAGCAAGGGACGGAGGGGAGGACAATTACTTCGGGGTCGTCGCGAGGGACCTCGGCGGCGAGGTCGGAATGTCGATTTGTTTTTGTTCCTACGGTCCCTACTGCTCTCCTGCAGAAGATTTACCTTAGATTTACCTTACTGATACGGTAGAGGACATAACTAGCAGCCTCGACAACTAAAGGATTGCGATGGTTGGTGGCTGAGTCGAAGAAACGCTTGGAATTGCGTTTCAAGAACTCAGAGATGGTGGGAATGTCAAGTTGTAATTGGAAGATTTCGTTCCGAACGAACCAAGGGGCTCCCTTTGCCTTGCAGAGAAAACCTGTGGCGTTGGTGCCCTTTAAGGACATATACAAAAACCTAAGCACACAAGGCTTGGTTTGGATTAGTTAAGGTCAAGATCAGGCCTATTTGGCAACAAAAAGAAATAGAATGTGTGCCCAACTAAAATGATCCAACCTGAGATATTACAATAAAAGGCCTCTAACATTATCCTCCTTTATGTCTTCTCTGTGCATTACAGCTGAAATGTAATAACTTCAGAAATTATTGACTGTATGCCATCAAACCGCTGTCTCACCCCTTTACTTCTCCTTTGTTAAACTTGCTTACATCCTGACAACATTATTTTAAGACAAGCTTACCGTCCCTAGGCCTTTCTCAACAATGATTTATCGAGCCCCGGGACATATTTACTTCATACTTTATAAACTTCCCCTTATCCGTTACATCTTATTGGAGAATATTCAGTGTGCATATTTGTGGACTAGTGAGGCCGATGTTTTAGCCTTATCTTTTGTGTTAGGCCAGACGGATAGGTTTTCGTATTTTTAGACGTAAATAGAGTTGAGCGATTTACGGTGTACGGTTATTCAGATTCGGGTTTTAGCAAACATTTATCTTTTTCTATGAGAAACTAGATCCTATTGAAGTTTGTGTGTAAAAAATCAGGTGTTCAGTACATTTTGACGATTTATGCGAACAAAAATGTACTACTGAACAGCTGATTTTTTTTTTCGCGATTTCAGGTTTGGTCCCATAGTAAAAGTTGTAAATAATGATGAGTACAATGACCTTTTAAGAGGTTGTGCGTTATTTAAGTTACACCTTGTATAGTGCTATGTTGAATAAAATAGGTTTAAACGTAAAATGTACCAACTTTACCTCTTTCATTCTATCATGTATTTCTATCACGCCACAACCAGGCGATGATTTATACCAACCTAAGCATACATTACCGCTAAGCTATGGAAACTAAAAACAGTGATAAATAGTCTTTCCAAACTTGGCTTTGACAATGTCAAAGCGTCTTGAAGGTTAAAACTAAGACGAGTAATGCCAACTCCACACGTTGGTTTCAAAGTTGGCCCCAACACCATTTGTCCAACGAAGCGACTTGTGGATCGAATAAAAATAATTGGCTCTAACGGCCGCCAATCCTATTTTGTCCTCACTTTGTACGAATGGCGTTTGGGCAAAAGTTGGGACCAACGTGTGGAGCCGGCGTAAGACCTATTTGCGTCTAAGTTATAGACATTGAGTTTACTTAGTAAAACTGGGTTAACGATATTGTTCCACCTGTATTTTGGAAGTCTGCGTTGTCCTTAGAAGTTTTAATTGTAATATTTCTTGGTAAGCTGTTTTCCAAGGTCTTGCTCGTGTGACAAAAAGTGACTTTTCTTTTTACTTAATAATAAAGTAGAAAATACGGTGAGCCTGTAAGTTTAAGGCAACTTTTTACCTCACGAAATATTGTCCAGAAAATGTCAGATAAAAAATATTTCAAATAAGAGACTTTTCGGAAACGTTGGAAAACAAAAACAAATAATTTACATACAGTTTTGAAATTAGCCTCCATTTGGGCTTTGCTGCAGTCTGGTAAAAATACGTTCCCCACACCCAACTTTTTAATCTCAATAACAAATCAACCTTACCACCACAACTCGAAAAATAAAACACTATCGTATGAATACCTCGGACAAAAACGTCCATTACTTATTTCCCTCGTTCTCTTAATGACGTCATTATCTCCAGAGGCTCCGTACGCGGTCACGTCCCCCCTTAATTCTGACTGTGACATCGTCTGAGTGACGTAGCGATGATAAATGACGTGAAAACCGTGACACTTTTATGCGACCGCGGAAATAAAGAGGTTGGGGTGTTTTCGACCGCGTATTAATTTGCAGGGTTGCAGAGGTGGGTGAAGACAGGGTTAATTAGTTGATATTTGAGTTTGTTCGATTAAAGGCTGTTGTGAATAATATAATAATTTGTCTGTTTTATTAATTGACGCCTATTTAAGCGTGAGTCACTTCCAAGAAAATAAAAACAGTTAACTGTCAAATTTAAATAAATCTGTTTTGTTTCGTGCCAACTTCACTTGTTAAAATGTAATTTCCATCGGATCACATTTGGTGAGTTATCCTAGGTTGCTCAAAATGAATAGTGGCACCTTTCCAAGTAGACTACTAAATACATACATAAACTCACGCCTTCTTCCACTTTTTCGTTACACACTCCTTTCGCTTCGTTTACGTTCATACCTCAGCTCATACCTCACCTGACCTTTCTGAAGAACATCACTAATAAGGTCATTATAAATGTCCTTCTAGGGCGCCGGGGTCCTGGCGTTTCTACTTACATCTGCCTTGTAAATACTTTTTGTTGGTCGCCATTCATTCTCTCAATATGACCAAACCAACTAAGCGTACTCTTTTCCATCACATCACACTAATATTATAAAGGCTAAAGTTTGTGAGTGTGTGTTTTTGTATGTTTGTTACTCTTTCACGCAAAACTACTGAACGGATTTTAATGAAATTTGGCACACAGATAGTTTATAACCTAGGTTAACTCACAGAGTACTTTTTGTCCCTATATTCTTACGGGTTCGAGACTTACGCGGGTGAAACCGTGGGGAACTGCTAGTTAAAATATAAAAATGTTAAGTCAATCATAAGGAAAACAAAATTAAGTAAAATAATTGCAAGAAATGTATTCTTGAATATAAAGAAAAGTTGTTGCAAAACGTAACCCAGTAACCTCACATTGATGTAACATCAATAAATTTACACGAGCTAGTAAAGGGAATTAACCTAATTTCTTCAAACATATTCCGTAGCCTTTACAAGGAAATAATTATGTAATTAATCAGATTTTCTGTTTAAGGAAGCGCGTCTAATCTTTGTAGCAATATTTCGAACTCAATCTGTCTAGCCTTTTCCAAAGAGCTTGGGGTCGGCTTCCAGTCTAACTGGATGCAGCTGAATACCAGTATTTTACATGGAGCGACTGTCTATCAGAATGGAATGTTTCGAACTATGTGATATTAATTAGAAATTATTAAAGTTAACAAAGAGGGCAGTTCAGTTGAGGAGCTCATGGCTAAGTAATAAAAGCCGCACGGGTCGATACATCAGGTTAAGCCACGCTTGCCGAGGTTGGCCCGTGGATGGGTGACCATCTTTACACACCACGATTCCTCCATGCCTCGGAAAGCACGTTAAGCCGTTGGTCGTGGTTGTCTTTTGTGGATCTTTGACAGTCGTTACGGATCGTCAGAAGCCTGAAAGTCTGACAACCAGTCTTACCAAGGGGTATCGTATTACCCAGTTACTGGGTTGTGGAGGTCAGATAGGCAGTCGGTCCAAGTATAATACAGGTCCGGCTAGACTCCGATTAGACTTTAAGCCGCCCGAAAATAGTTGGGAAAAAGCTAGGCAGATTGATTGAAAGAGGGCAGTTCATTGGCCGTCTTACCAGCCTTGTGTTTAGTCTTCCCTGAGACTGTGAGCAATCTGTCTATAAAGCTTCATTTATACGATGCAAGTTTCTTGCTTTGTCTGTGATTTACAATAAAATTTAAGGCGAAATGGTATCGTAACGGGGTTTGGAGCCAAACGGAGCATAAGGAGTATATTTTTTAATTCTATATATACGTAATCCCTCTGTCTTTAAAATTCAATTCAGGGGTAAAACTTTCGCTCTATGAAAACTTTGTACTGGCGAAAAAGCCACTTAAAAAAAAGTAAAATAAAAATAAAAACAGAAAGTCCTGGACGAGGCCAAAAGGCTCCTATCTCAGCATGATGCTACGAAATTTAAATTTAAAGTAAGTGTCGCCGCGCTGTGTGACAGCAAGGTTTTTTTTAAATTTTGTGATATGTTTCTGAGGTTTTTAACTGGGGCTATTTTTAAAAGGCATTTTTATAACAAACTAACGTCTAAATCCGAACAGATATCCTTTACAATCGCCAGTCAAAAATAATAAGCTAAACAACAGATTATGGCTAAGTAATAACAGGCGCACGGGTTGATCGATCAGGTTAAGCTACGCTAGCCGCGGTTGGTCCGTGGATGCTTGACCATCTTTACATACCAAGGTCCGTCCGTGCCTCGAAAAGCACGTTAAGCCGTTGGTCCCGACTGTGCAATCTTTGGCAGCCGTAACGGGTTGTTAGAAGCGCGAAAGTCTGACAACCAGTCTTACCATGGGGTATCATGGTATATTACCCAGTAACTGGTTTGGGGAAGTCAGATAGGCAGTTGCTAACACACCCAGTAACTTATATTCAGCTGCATCCGGTTAAACTGGTAGCCGACCCCAACATCGTTGGAAAACGGCTAGGCAGATGATGATGTTGTAAAAAGTGGTAAAGCAATAACGAGGTCGAGTATACATTTCATTCTGCCTAATTTATAGCCCATTGCTATTTCAGTTATACACGTGGCACTCAAAAATATATCGAGGGTTCACAGGCTATTTGTATTAAGCGACATCCTGGCCGATATTGAGTTATAATGATGTTATAATCTATCTATAAACTGAGACAGACACTATTGATTCTTAACCGACGATAGGCCACTTTTTCGTAAAAAATATTGATACATTTTTTACAATGTTCTTATTCCGAATCATGAAACTTTGAAATGCTCTCCTGTAAAGTTCCAAAAATGTCGCTTAATAGAAATAGCCCGTGAACCCTCGATATGAAAAAATACGTACTTATCGTGGAAATATTTCCTCGATATACGTTTTGAGCTCACGCATACCAATATCCGCACTGCGTCCATTCAAACATTCTATTCTATTCACCCAATGACAGGACATTACGATGCTCACATACTCCTTTTGCTTCGTTTACGTTCATACATCTGGTCATACACGCACGCCCCGGTTGCGAGTATTACGCATGACAGGAAAGTTGATCGTTAATAAAAATAATTAAAAAATAAAAAACGACTTCAAAAAAAAAATAACTCAAAATTATGAAATAACTTTAATTTCGAAAGTCGGTGTCTTGGGATCTGTATTTTATTTTTTTGTCACCGACTTCCGAAATTAAAGTTATTTCATCATTTTGAGTAATTTCTTTTTCAAGTCGATTTAGTTTTTTTTTTAATTATTTTTTATTTCGTAATTTTTAGTATTTAGTAAAAACTGGAATATTTGTTTGTAACAAGTAGTTAATAGATTTGTTATAAATATTGCACTAGAATTTGACCAAGGTTTTGAAATGTTTTCCCTTTGACACCATACCCGTAGCTCGTATCAATAAGCCAGGCCGTCACACTTACACGTATTAGTCCATTATCTTGAAAACTACTGAACCGATTTTGATGAAACTTTCGTTATGCCCTAAGTTGAAGTAAATGTAAGCAAACAAAAAGTGAAAAATGGTTACGATCCGATTAATAGTTTCGGAATGCGTGGACAAACACACATACATACAAACACATACATCTATGAAATTTTGTATATTTGTTTGGAAGCCTTAATAGATTATCATATGTGAATATATTGCAGTTACAATAATATTACATACATGCGTGTCGAATTAATAACTCCTTTTTTTGAAGTCGTTTAAAAGACGAGACCGACTGTTGATTTAGATACGTCAATAGAACGTGTGGAAATCGATTATTTATTATTACTCACAAATGAAACTGAACGCCATCAGTACATAAACCACGTTTAAGAGCTGTAACTGCCATTATTTTCTTTGGAATATTCACACTGACAGCTCTTGAACTCGGTTTAGGTGTGCTTATCGCGTTCAGTTTTATTGGTGAAATCCGCTATTAACACCGTTTAAAGTAGCAGATATCAGACGCATCACTTTTTGGTAATTTTTGTTTCTAACGCATAACGACGCAGAAAACTCGTTCTGAGCTAAGTATGTGTACTAAAGTGCTCATTTTTAGGGTACCGTACCTTAAAAGGAAAAAACGGAAACCTTATAGGATCACTCGTGGGTCTGTCTGTCTGTATGTCTGTCCGTCCGTCTGTCACAACCAATTTGCTCCGATTATAATAGACCGATTAAGTTGAAATTTGGTACACATATGTATTTGTGTGACGCAAATACGGATGTGTAACAAAAATAAATGAATTTTGAATATGGGGGTCAATTTTGGGGGGCTAATGAGAAAATTAAAAAAAAACGTTTTGCAAACTGTACCGTGTGACATATCAAATGTGAGGGTCTAAGATATATTTTTTTTATAACTTTAGAATAAATTATTTTAAAATTATTTAAGAAAATAGACGAAAATTGACCATTCCTCCCCCTACGTTATCTCCGAAACTACTGAGTGTAAAATACTGAAAAACATACAGAAAATAGTTCTATACCTATAGATTACAGGAAAACGTATAAGAAGTCTATGGCCTTAACATGGTAAATCTCTCAATATTGTGCGTGCAAACATATTTTTCAACTACAATATTAAGTTTGTTCTTGGGATAAATTCATCCCAACTACGGAACCCTTCATTTTGCGTAGTCCGACACGCACTTGGCTGGTTTTTTTTTATATAATCTTTCTCTCGAAGTGAAACATTTGAACTTAAAATGAAATAAATTGATAAATTAATTCATTAGGAAATCGATGCAACGATATTGGATTTCGGCACTCGACATCTTTAACTAGCCTACCGAACGGTCGAGAAATAAAATGAAAGGAGCTGATGAAGTTTCATTCCTATGCAATTTTGTGGGTGTCTTACTTAGCAACATCATGTGTTTTCGAAGAGCAAGAGGTTGCAATTGCCAAACTGCAACACTGTAGTCACTAGACGTAATTTAAATACAATATCACAGTTTTGTTATTTCCTCATCATTCCCACTCTCTCCCTGTTCATCACCTGATAACGGACTTGCTTCGGACAACAGACTAAACTTGTTCCTTACAGTGGCAGGAATCAGGAACAATGTAGGTGTGGTACAATATAACTGGAGCAAGTAAGATCAATGTAAAGTTACCTGACCTTTAAAGTAAGCGGTACCGTGCAGCATCAATCAGTTATTTATAATTGTGTGGGTGGCTGGCTTTCTACCCACTTGGAGCAACGAGTAGGCACTGGCAGTTGTTAGCTTGTTTGAAAACAACTTTGAACAACATTTAGTTCCAATAGAGCTTTTTAGGAAGAATATGACATTAAAATAAGGTATCATCATCATTCTCTTGCCTTTTTTTTGAATGGGAAATCATCAAATAACTTTTCCCGCTCTGGGCGGAGGGGAGGGCGTGTCAGACTTTTACTGACTAAAACCCACCGTTGTTCCTATACTTGCCTGTGCCAGGCCCACGGCTACTCTTTCAAACAACACACAACCCTGGCAGGCATCGGATCCCTTCAACTAGTGCTGACACCTCTTTGAGGCGCGCGTCGACCCGGGCCTGGTTCTTACCGGACGTCGAGCTATCCATTGCTACGGCGGCCGGGAATCGGCTAGCAATTCCCGACGCCCAGGGGGCGCAAAGATTGCCTCTCCCTCACGCGTTTAGCCTCCTCCTTCGCGAGCTTTACTGCTTCGCAGAAGGAGGTATAATTCCCTTGCTTAAGATCCCAATTTATTTGGCGTTGGCGCAACATGTTTTTCTTCATTGGATGAAGTATTTCTGATAATATCCGTTCAATTTCACAAGGGCAAACAAGCTAAGGTTTTCTATTTCTATCACAAAAATTCACGCTAACGAGGTACGCATCTCTTAATACATCAAACAATATGAAAAAAAAAAGCAGAAGCAACACCAATACACACAACAATAAAACATTATGAAGCTCATAATCATATTTCTCCGCAAAAAATCGCGAGTACGCTATAAAACTCCTTTCCCTCCTTTATTTAAGGATTGCTTTCGCATCATAAATTCGTTAAACATTGAAGCACTTTCGGTACCATTTAGTTCTTAGCTCAAGACGAGTCCAATTTTCTGCCTCGTTATGCGTTAAAATTGCCATGTGATGGCCTCTTGGTGTGTTCTTGAGTTATGGCAGTGATATATAAGATGTTTTGGGCGGGTTATCGGTTATCTTGGTCGTATATTAGCGGGGGAGAGCTGAGATTGATGCTTTTGGTCTGGTGAGAAATATTAGGAGTTATTAGCTGACAAGTTGTAGGAAAATCGTTGGAGA
The DNA here is from genome assembly GCA_948252095.1 of Dicycla oo. NCBI lineage: Eukaryota > Metazoa > Arthropoda > Insecta > Lepidoptera > Noctuidae > Dicycla > Dicycla oo. Next base: position 25,884,973 of record OX411715.1, on the reverse strand, counting down.
TGATAAGTGCAAAATTTTTGAATAACCTGTTTCAAAAATGTACTACAGTTGTTCATGTTTTGTCACTATAAAAGATGTAATAAGAAATGCGGCGGAATTATTCGACACCATAACTTAGTTTATTAATAGTTTTAAGTTAAGACATGAGTGAGCAGGCATTCTGGGCACGCTCGTTCCATCATAGACCTTGTCCATCGCTTTTGATGAGATGTGATCGAGGTCAAGAGCAGGCCCAGTAAGCAATAAACAAAAAATAAAAAAGTGATCACTACTGATGACAGCTTAGGTTTATGGACGTATCAGTAAATAATTCTTTCTCACCATTAATAGGTACTAGGTAGGAAAGAAAATAAATAGATATTTAGTTTCTCCGTCTATAATTTGGCCAATTAGAAAGAGTGCCACAATGTAATAAACACATTTACTTAACAACAGTATGCAAACAACATCTTCGAATTAAAAGCAAAAGCTACTTGCAACCAAGATCAAAAATGCACATGCTTAAAAAAACCCGTCAGGCAATGTCAAAAGTAGGATCCTAGCCAACTTACGCAAGACAGTAATATTTACCTTAACACTACATGTTAACTGGAACATGTTCTTTTACGCAAGAGAAAACGGTGTGAAAATATCAACGTATTAATATACAAACTTAGATCCTGCTACACAAAGCAAAGAGCGCCTTGCTAAGGCATGTAATTTTAATGATTAACTTGACGCCTACGCACCTGAGAGCGTTCCTCTTAGTACGTACATGTCTTGTGTTATGTTGCAAATCCCTGCTAACTTCAAAATGGATTAGTCAATGTAGGCAGTTGCAGGTAGGTAGGCTTTTTTTGGAAAATAATGGAGAAGCAGTTTGGGGTTTCAAGTTTTTTTTTTATTCATTAAAAATATTTATTTTCTTGACATTAAAAGTCCTTAATACTCGTAGCTGGCATAGTGGTCCTCTGAATCTCCTCTGAGCACTTTTACACAATGGGCATAACGGACAGCCCTCTGTGCAGAGCTTGCATGGAGGCTGAGGAAACCGTTCCGCATGTGCTCTTCGAGTGCACAGGCGTTGCCCAGATTAGAACAGAAACCCTCGGGGCACCCAGATCTTTAACAGATGTTCTGAACAGACCAGAAGCCGTGACCAACTTCTGGAGGGAGGTGGGCTGGTTGGAATAAACCCCGACGGCCGCTATGGCTCACGCACAATGGTCCACTTGAAGGATTAAGTGCGGAAACCAAACCCAATAACATAGAACATAGAACCCCGGCAAGCGTAGCTTAACCTGGTGGATCGAGCCGTGTGGCTGTTTTAGTTAGCCACGAGCTCACTTACATTGCACAACATAGAACATAGTGGTCCTCTGTCTTATCCATTTCTAATCGTCCCTATTTTCTTCCGTTACATTTAGAAATTGCATCGGTTTATCTAGGCTACAGATACATAATAAAGTACTGCGCTATCTCTTTGAACGTTTCCAATGCAAAATCCAAGACTGTTTTCTAAAAGTTGAAGATCAATAGCGTAAGCCTTCTTAAGGGCCGGTTTTTTGATCCGTACCTAGTTAACTCAACCAATGGTTAAACATAGTAACTAATGGTTGATTTTCGGTTAAATGTGAAAGGCTAAACATGAATGAGTTAACATGAATGTATTCATATTAACTCATTCATGTTAAAAAATAGTAAATAATGGCATTTTGGCAAAAACATTAGCCAAAATTCAACTATTAGTAACTATGTTTAACCATTGGTTGAGTTAACTACGGATCAAAAAACCGGCCCTTAGGCTTATGCAAAGTGACGTTCAAAATAATTGACCCTTACGAAAAAAAATGATTACCAGTTTATGTTGTCATTGGAATTATGCAAAAAAAATTGGGTCTTGTAGCAGTGGAATACACTCGTAATCTCCAATAAGGAAGAAAATACTACTTATAAACAATTTTACTTGAGATGAATGAAGTTTGCTTATCTCAAGCATTAGGTACACGTGTTATTATTATTATTATGATCGTGTGGGTTTACTCGTTATACTTCTCTTCGCGTTATGAATTTGATAAATATTAGCATTTTGTTCATGTCTTATTTTATATTAAGAAAATAATTTTTTATGGTCAGAAGATGAGTGGATTAGCAATATCTGTAAGAACGAGATAAGATTAAGAAGGCTGATAGAGAAATTTGCAAGAAAACTGTAACGGATACCAGTGAGATCTCAGACGAAGATGTTGGAAACAGCAGAATAGCAGTGACATAAAAAGAGTAGAAAACGCAGTTTAATCGCTAAAAGATTTACCGGTGAAGCTGGACTTGAAACAATCTGGAGGCGACGTCATATACTGAGAAAGGGTGTCGCTAACTTAAGGGTGTAGTACAGATCATCAAACTAAACAACTTTTGCCCGGGGACCAACATCGTAATCGTGAAAAAAACAATCAGTCGTCCCATACATTTGGTCAAAAAAAAAAAATCAGTCATCCCATACAAAACTTCAATACCTACGAGTTGACGTTTTGTATGGGATGACTGATTTTATTTTCACGATTAAGATATTGAGCCTTAAGTTGGCGACACCCTTTCTCAGACACCCGTCTCTCCACAACTCCATTGCTTACTATAGGGTGGGCTCTTTATTCCTTCCATATCGTAAGGGCACGTCTTTCCTACTATTATCACGCCTCCCGGTCTACTCCTTGAAATCTCTGTTGCACCATGTAACCTGAGGCAACAGGAGCTAGTGTAAACCTTCGGGTTCATTCGAGTAATCGAGTCTGCTCAAATCTTGCTGGTGTTAGTGTATTTAATTCATTCATAATTGAGTAATGTTCTTTTAACGTTCATACCATTATCATCTGCAAACCTTAACGTCGCGCGTCATTAGCACACCGACTCAGCGTGCTGCGAAAACTAACTAAGATGTAGTTCCATAAAATGTTTTTATTTCATTTCACTTTTCGCAGTGAAAAATTATCTGCAGTAAAGTCAATGTGCTAAGAAGGTCAAGGCAAAGGTGATCAACAAAATTGCTTCAGTTTAGAACGCAAAACTTGAATCAACACGCTTAAGCACACGTACCTATACACGATTTAGGTTTTTCCCCTATACACCGTCAAACTGAACGACTTTCTCCATGGGGCCAACATCAAAATCGTGAAAAAAATAATAATAATCAGCCGTCCCATACTAAACTTAATTACCTACTATACCCAAATGTACGGGACTACAGTTTTATTTTTCGAGATTTTATGTTGGTCACATGGATAAAGTTGTTCAGTTTGATGGTCTGTACCACACGCTTAAATATGACGACACCTTTCTGATACATGTTGTACACATATATACTCGAACGGAGTAGAAGCCTATGGCATACCTACCTAGTTTTTTTTTTATATATAATATCTAAATTTGAATTTCGATATCTTTTAACGATCTAAGTGTAGTGTTTATTGATAGAGCAATTTCTGTCGAAGCTATTGAATAAACAAAAAAACTAGGTATGCCATAGCCTTCTACTCCGTTCACCTATTGTACCCTATTTTTTTCAAGAGGGTAAAAAAAAACATCCAGTATAGAAAAGGCCTTTGTCCTGCAATACTTAAAACAATTAAGTACTTCTGACCACCTATTATTATACGTCAGACTATTTTAAACAGAATTTCACAAATTTATTTTCAAATATCAATCAAGCCCATTATGTACTCCCAATTTTATTTAACAAGTATCTATTAGCAGTAGAACAAAGACAAAGCAAATAACTAGACGGTCCGATAGCTTAAATATCAGATTTAATTACTATGGTTCGAAACGACTGCACTGTAATTATAGAAGAACGGACTCTCATATTCACTCTTTTGTTTCTTTGTAATTAATCAAAATTAGAGTTGAAGTGCTTTTTAGGTATCTTTTGGGTGTTTATATGAAACCTGCTAGTTGTTTTTCAAACTTTTCAAGATTGGCTTTCAGTTTTAAAGAGTGGATAATTACAGGGAGCTGGAGAGATGCTCGAGATTTTGTTCAAATAATGGTAGACAGAAAAAAATACTTTAAAAAAGTAAAAACCGACTGCAAAAACTTAAAACGAATAAAATAACTTTCATAAAAAACTTAACAGCTTCTGAAGTCGGTGCCAAGCTAAGGTGCTTTGACATTGAAGAATTGAAGACACTGACTTCAGAAGCTGTTTTTTTTATTCGTTTATGGTTTTTGAAGTCGGTTTTTATTTTTTTAAAGTAAATTTATTTTTCCATGTTTAGCTGAATATACGTACAATTGCACAAGCCCAAGACGAACCAAAAGAAGAATAATCAAAATCCAGTCCAAAAAGATACAGTACATACGTTTAATTACCTAATGTATTATATACTAAAACCTTCCTGTAGAACACGCTAGAGAAAGAATTATCAAAATTGGTTTAAAAGTTTTTGAGAAAATCAGTAGCAACATGGATAATTCCAATTAAGTTCTTGCGATTTATTTGCACTGATTAGCGCGTCACAATCTACGTCGTCCATTTTGCTCAAGAGACAAGCGTGCGGACGGGTAGCGCGCGCGCTGTGGAATGAAGAGTCAAATCAAATCAAATCAAATCAATCTTTATTTGTAAACACAAGTACAAAAAGGTGTTATTTATACATTTTAGCTGATCTGTGTGTTCGGCCAATAATCGGCATACAAATATAATATTAGTAAGCAGGTTATTTTTACTATCATAATTAATAAAATCTAGGATAAAAGAAATTAAGCAATTGATAAATGTCATGAGCGGCATAAAATAAAGTAATTGAATTATATTATTAAATATTTAGAATGTCAAAGAAAATTAAATTTAGTCATAATTTGTCATTTAAAAAGTCTTCAATCGAGTAATACGTCTTTTCAACTAGAAACAGGAACAACTTTTTTTTAAAATGGCTGACATTTTCCTCACTTCTGATACATTTTGGCAATTTATTGTATAATTTTGGAGCCATTACGAAAATACTGTTCTTGTATAAAGCAGTTTTAGATCCAACAGTTTGTAGCCGGTCAGCTCGACGCTGACTACCTACTCGGTCAAATTTATACATATTATTTTTGATGAACATAGATGTCTGGTATATGTACAATGAGGGCACTGTTAAAATTTTCATACTTTTAAAATATTGTTTACAGCTGTCAGTGGTTTGCAAGTTACAGATCGCTCTAATACACCTTTTCTGACACTTAAGCACCATATCTTTACCCGAGGCGTTTCCCCAAAACATAATGCCATATCTTAATGTTGAGGCTACTAGACCATGATATGCAGTTAGTACGGTGTTTCGATTTGCCGTTTTACTTAGCATACGCAGCGCATGAGAAAATTGGTTTACTTTACTACATACTTTGTCAATCTGGGTATTCCATTTTAATGTGCTTTCAATATTTAATCCCAGAAATTTTGTCACATTCGTCTCATCAATCCTTTTATCATTATATCTTATATCTAAATTTAAATTCTGATTTACTGTTTGTTGAAATTTCATTATTACTGTCTTGTCTAAGTTTATTACCAAATTATTATTCTCTAGCCAATTTATAACTGATTTTATATTAGAGTTAATGTCTGATTCTAATGTATCTAATTGGTCACTGTTGAAAAGTAGAGTGCTGTCATCTGCAAACATTGTCATGGGATAGGTCGATGCTTTTGGGAAGTCATTTATATATATAATAAATAGGAGAGGTCCAAGTATGATACCTTGTGGAACTCCATACATCACTGTTCTCGGGCTAGATTTAAATGTTGTTTCATGTTTTTTACATATTCTATTAATAACTGTTATTTGCTGTCTATCTTGTAGGTATGATTTAATTAAATTTGATATGTTACCTCTAATCCCGTAGAGTGCGGGCGGAGGTAACTGCGCGAGTGCAGTCGACAGCTCAAGCAGTCATTGTATGCCTGGCGACGTTGCCGCTTTGTTACCTAGGTATCTAAGGTCAGTTAAATTTATTTATCAAGGGTGGTTGCGTTTTACTCTGATTTGTAAGCTATTTAGTTTGTTTCAAAAACAAATCTCATTTTTGGTGCTTTATATTTTTGTACCGTATCGAATTAATACTAAACACGTATAAGACTAATTGAATGCCTTTCTGGCTAAACAACTCTGTATATTATGACGGAGGTACTCAACAGGCTGCAAGGTATCCCCCTTATGTTAATTTGCCGCGCTTGAGTAAATCCCGAAATCCCTTACTGGGCTTACCAACTGTCAGTTTCATACTATCGAATATGTGTTTTGCGAATTTGATCCTTATTAGGTTCTGAAAATTGTCCAGTTGACAGATTTTCTCTCGACGGCCGGACTGTAAAGGCTACTACCATCACTTTTAGGGACACCACGCAAAAATACTCAGAAAACTCATTTCATGTCACGTTTTTCCATATTATCAGGCTTTCGGGGTTTACGTGAATGATCTGATTGGCGCGCTTAGCAGCATGCGTGTTGGGTGTCATACTGATGGCGTGTGTGTTAATAACATAAGCTACGCTGACGACATGGTGCTGCTGAGCGCGTCAATCGCGGGCTTAGGACACTCGTGGCCACACTTGCAAGCAATATGCCAGACTACATATTCTGGCATATAATGTTAAGAAGAGTTTGATCATGGTCTTTGCGGCTCGGGGTAAGACCCAGAAGCTGTACCTTCAATGAATGCCCCTTGTGAGGGAGGACCAATTTAAATATCTATGTCACTTATTGACCGCTGGCCTCAAAGATGATGAGGATATTGTTGATATATCATTATACTTAGAAATGATACAGCGCCCTTCGCGTTCAATACAATATAGTAATATCCTGGGACATTTTACACACGGTCATCTGATCACAAACTAAACACAGCTTGTACTATGGAAACTAGTTAACTAATATACTACATACACATTTTTTTGTTGTAAATACATACTTACGAGTATATAGATAATTACACCCAGACTCAGGACAAACAGACATGTTCATGCACACAAATGTTTGTCCTGGATGGGAATCGAACCCACGACCTGCGACATGATAGGCGGTATCGCCAGCTGGCCTGTCAAAAATAACGCATTCAGGATGCTAATGGGGTTGCCCCGATACTGTAACACATCAGGAATGTTTGCTGAAGCTCGCGTTATATGCTTCTACGCTGTGATGCGGAAGCGGTGCGCATCCCTGGTTAGTAGGGTGCGGGGCAGCACCAGCTGCATTCTGTCTATGGTAGCAGGAAGGTTCGATTGTGCGTTTGTAAATCACTGCTGTAAGGTCGATACTTGCAGCAGTATATCTGCCTAGCCTTTTCTCAACTATGTTGGGATCGGCTTCAAGTCTAACCTGCCTATCTGACCTCCACAACCCAGTTACTGAGTAATACGATACCCCTTGGTCAGACTTTCGGGCTTCTGACGACCCTTAACGACTGTCAAAAATCCTCGAATGACAGCCGGGACCAACGGCTTAACGTGCTTTCCGAGGCAAGGAGGAGTCTCGGTATGAAAAGATGGTCACCCATCCACAGAGAAACCCCGGCAAGCGTAGCTTAACCTGATGGATCGACCCGTGCGGCTGTTATTACTTAGCCACAAGCTCCTCCTCCGATACTTGCAGTAGTGATGTCACAAATTGTTTCTGTGTGAATGTTTTACTAACATAGTTTGCAAGTATATATTGTTATGAACACTGTAACTCTTGTTACTTGACTTAAATGATTAAATTAATTGAACGTCCTACTATTAATGCCATGCAAGCTACAACATGATCTCGATACTAAATGTGATAAAAATAAATAGAATTTCCACCGCTACGTAGCTGTTAATCAAATTATTTTTCCATCAGTCTCTTTAGCTTGCAATTAATTGTTCGGCGACAAAATATTTTCGCCCCTCTAATGATTTTTTGACGAGGGTACCCGAATTTGTTTCACGAAACAACACTGATTTTAATGCTTTCGTTCGATAGACGATTTCATTTTGGGTACCTCTAGTAATTAGTGCTTGGGGTTTTTGTTTATATTCTGAAATTCAATTAATTTGAAGAGATTTTCTAGATTAGAAGTGCGTATTGTTGTTTTGGAAGGTCACTAGCAAAATTACTGAGAATTTTCATTCTCTTTGAGACTGTATTGTGATTGTAAAAGCAATAGTGACTACATGGAATCATTTGAACCTATTTTTGTCAGTTTTAATTCCCATTTTAAAAAAAACGGTTAAGAGTGATTCGGACTCGCGCACCGAGGGTTCCGTACCATCGTATATATAAAAAAGTGTGCTATTTAGAGCCATCCTTTTATTTTTTCTGTAATATTTACATAAACTTCTATCACACAGAATAATTTCAGATTTTTCTCTATGCAAACTTCGGAGATAAGGTGGGGGAACGATATTTTTTTTTACATTTTTCATCAAAAGTCAAAAACTATGCGGCCTAAAGAAAAAATAAAAAAGTTTGAGAACGTTCAAACAGCGCTCTATCATATGATACCCCACATTCCCTAGTAGCCCCACTTCTATGTTTTAAGACCCACTTTTAGTCCCTGTTGCAAAAAATATATATTTTTTTTATTTCCTTCTTCTTTGCAAAATAGTTGGGCAAATTTCATCTAAAACTATCCCAAAATTCAAGTTGATAGCATTAGTAGCTCTTGAGATATCAAGCTGTGACAGACAGACAGACAGACTGGGTCGCACCATAAGGGTTATGGAACCCTAAAAACCATAGTCAGTCATGGGGACTGCTGTCAGAAGTGAAACCTTGACATCGCAAGACGTCACATGAACAGGTCGCATGTTTCTCCGTTTTGGCGAAAAACACTTTCCGGTTGCATATGTTTTTTCTGGAAACAATTTAACACTGAGGCTGATTTGCTAAATAGCTCTCATGGGATGAACTTGAAGGCAAACATTATTCAATATATGCATATACCTGTCGAAAACAAAGAAAACTAAGAGAACATCACGCTAATCGTCATTCACCTCCGTTTCCAATCACCACCACTTAAAGTCTTGGTGTCGTAGTTTATACAAGCGACGGAATGAACAAAATACTTGACAATAATTGTAAACTAATAACCGCCCAAATAGAATAAGTAAAAAAAATCAAATATATTTGTAAAAAAAACAATAATTTTGTTAAAATAAATAAATAAAAATAGTTTAATTCGAGTAACAAGACTCATATAGATACAAACAAATACATCAATCAATCTGCCTAGCCTTTTCCCAACTATGTGGGGGTCGGCTTCCAGTCCAACCGGATGCAGCTGAATACCAGTATATTACATGGAGCGACTGCCTATCTGACCTCCACAACCCAGTTACTGGGTAATACGATATCCCTTGGTAAGACTGGTTGTCAGACTTTCGGGCTTCTGACGTCCCGTAACGACTGCCAAAGATCCACGAATGACAGCCGGGACCAATGGCTTAACGTGCTTTCCGAGGCACGGAGGAGTCTCGGTATGTAAAGATGGTCACCCATCTACGGACCAACCCCAGCAAGCGTAGCTTAACCTCGATCGATCCATGCGGCTGTTATTACTTAGCCACGAGCTCCTACAAACAAATACATATAGCAGAATATACAGACAGGATAACAAGCACAGACAAAAAAGAACAATCACAAGGTAAAACCAAGAACCAAGGTTTAACCTAAAACTTTGTCACAAAAAAGAAACGTCATTAGTCGCATCAATGTTTGCAAATATCAATAGATTTTCATAACTTTTAATAGATATATGCATAATTATATTGAATAATGCACCTTCAAGTTCATCCCATTACAATATTTTAGCAAATCAGTCTGTGTTTAATTGTTTTTGATCAGAAAAAAAAATCGTATGCCACTAATGATGTGTTTTTGCAAAAACGGAAAAAACACCCTAATGCGACGTGACTCGGAACTCATAAGATTTTCCCCTACCAAAATCGCTCAACGCGCCTAAAGAAGTTTTTACTTCAATAATATAATATAATAAACAGAATGAACCTACCTAGCCTTTTCCCAACTATGTTGGGATAGGCTTCCAGTCTAACAGGACGCAACTGAACACCAGTATTTTTCATGGAACGACTGCCTATCTGACCTCCACAGCCCATAAATGGACTTAATCAATCTGCCTAGCCTTTTCCCAACTATGTTGGGGTCGCCTTTCAGTCCAACCGGATGCAGCTGAATACCTGTATTTTTCATGAAACGACTGCCTAACTGACCTCCACTAACTGGATAATACGATACACCATGCTAAGACAGGTTGTCAGACTTTCGGGTTTCTGACAACCCGTAACGACTGCAAAGATCGACGGATGCTATCGGAGGCACGGAGGAGACTCGGTATGTAAAAATGGTCACTCATCCACGGGCCAACTCCGACAAGTGTAGCTTAACCTGATGGATCGACCCGTGTGGCTGTTATTACTTAGCCACAAGCTCCTCATGTATTTTCAAAAATAATACATAAGAAAAAGAAACTTGTACCTAATTGCTTTTTAGAAATATACTCCTGGTCCAAAAACAAAGTGCTCTAAATAAGTAAACCAAATTAAACCCACTAAATAACTCAACCTAATTAGTGTAAGACAATACTGAGGGTCGTTTACTTGGGCTCTCTGCGTAGAAATAGATTCTATCAACACGGGCAAAAACTACTAGAACAGTAGCTTGGCTACAGTTAATTAATCTGGACTGAGGTTCCAAGTATACACTTTTGTGCTTAGAAAAATCGTAGGTCTCTTAAAAGATAGGTACATTAGTTATAGTTTTTTGATACAATATTTCATTTCATTTCATTTATTTCACTAACAATTTTTACATTGTATCGAAAATTCACAATAGGTATATTAAAATTAAATATTAAAAGAATTACAATATGAATCATTAAAATCAATAAAACAGTAAACAAATTAATTAATTTAAAAAAGTAAAACAACAGCAAAAAAAAAAAATATATAAAAACAAATAAATTACAGTTCCACCATTTCTAATGTCAAAATAAAATAAAAATATAATGCCAATAAAAATAGTATAATAATAAATTAAAGTCTAGTTGTAAGTGTCACACAGAAACTCATCAAGGGTGTAATAGCACTTTTCTATTAAAAATGTTTTTAACTGCTGCTTAAACTGATTTATGTTGTACTCGTATAGTGACTTTAAGTGTACAGGTAGTTTATTAAACGGTTTAATTGATTGATAACCTGCAGCGTGGCTGAAAATGAGAGCAGCATGGATGAAATGAGGTTGCATATTATTTTGTAAGTCCCTACGCCTAGTAGCTTCCCGCTTACTTCTTTGCTTACTTCTTCTACGCTTACTTCTTTCTATATACATGCCTACCGAGTCTAATGAAAACTTAGTGGAATTAACAGAGTGTCTCAGTGAAATGACAGCCATAATTGACAGTCACAATGTGGAGTCTGTGTTTATGTTAGGAGACTACAATGCGCACCCCGGTGAGTCTTTTGCTACTGAACTTTTAAGGCTTGGCATTATGCCGTTGACCTCGCTCAAATGGGCGTTACCGCCGAGAATGCCCCGCGCACCCCCTCATTATAATTACGCGCGAAGCGATCACTAATATTCTATTTTGCACCGCTGACTGCCACAGAGCCATGGCGCGAACGCACGCATAGGTAGCCTGTTGCATATTTCAGAGCAGTGGTGCAGAACATTTTTAGGTAAAAACTTGTATGTTGTAGAAAAACAAATACAACACTTGTGTAAATTATTATATTTTTAGAAAATATTTTTTTTTTTAATGACTAAGAACTCATTGTAATATTACTAAAACAGAAAATGGGCGGCAGAATATAGACAGTTATTATTATTAGCTTTCCCCGCGACTTCGCTCAGAAATAAAAGTGAATAAGTTTGTACCTAAAAGTACTACTAGTAGTTGTTTTAAGTACTTCAAATATTAAAAAAAAAAAAACGCAAAATAAATCAAGTGGAAAATCTGAGCAATATACAAATCTGCCGGCCATATGCTTACACGAAGCTCAAATGCCATATTAGGTTCATGGGGTCCATGAACCACAATGCGTCCCATATGGTTTGTGGGCCCCATACGACCCGTGACCGCAGTTCAATTTATTATAAGTCACAAGCGGTCGTGGGCCCGGAACTTATTAGTTCAATAAGGCCGGCCACATACACAGACTGAATTCCGTTTCGGAATTCCGTTCCGAAATATCGATTCGGAATTTTCGAAGGCAGTAAATCCATACAAAATCAAGGATGTATCACACACGTACAGTAGTTCTTCGTTTATTTTGCATGGCTTTGCTGCTTTCGAAATTCCGAAATGATATTTCGAAACGGAATTCCGACTGTATGTGGCAGGCCTAATCAATTAATATATAATTATAATATACAGAGTCGTCCATTTACAGGGTCCATTTTTTTTTGTTTTGATGGTTTTTTTTGATCCATTTTTATTGCATGTCAGTGACTGATGTTGGGATTAAATTTGTTCAGGTTATACATTGACAAAAGCAAAATAAAAACACATTCAAAATTATAAATGATAAATGATTTTATTTTTGTAAGTAGGTTTGTACAAACACTTTCACAAGTCAATCATGTTTTTTTTTTAAACTAGTTCTGGTCGGCGTTTCCTATCTGACTACTCTGAGAAGAAAGGCCGAAACAAACTCAGAGGTCATAGGCTCTTATAAAGACCGGACATAATCTTGGTCAGTTCATGTGAAGACCATGTAGATTGGTGTCTGAAATGGTCTTTTGAGGAAAGAACCACACAGATTGAGAGGACCTGTCCAGCCAGTGCACGCATTTGTCAGTAATCGCGCAGCTCACCTCAGAACTTAAGGAGCTCAACGATTCGACGAAAATACCAAAGAAAGGGCATTTGGGTAGGCCGCATAAATTACTCAAACTGCCAGACCATGATTAAAAATAACTGAGAGAAAAAATAAAACAAACAAAATAGCAATGACCCACATAGTATTCACATTCACAATAATTAAAATAATATAATACTTTACAAAGTAAATATTCATGTCAACATTCAGTATGCAAAAATAAAAATTAGTAAAAAGAAAATTTGGAGCAGCTCAATCCCAAGCCTTTATGTCCTCAATATAATCTTTAACGGTATAAAAAAAAGCTTTCTGACACAATTTGGTTTCAAAATTCTGAGAAGTTTAATTGTCTACAACACATTTTTTTTTGCATTTGCTTTTTCTACATTATAATCATCAATGTATTTTACTTCATCGTCGTCACTTTCATTTCTTTTGTTTCTTTTTGAAGATATGGGAATAATTTCTACTTACACTTCTGCATCATGTGTTGCATCATTTATTTCTTCCATATTATTTTGTTCACGCATGTTAGCTAGATTTTCTTTGTTTTCCCTTCGTTTGCTTTTTATTTCAATAGCACGACATATATATTCGGGATCTCTAATTGGCATTTTTCGTGGGTGTCGAGGGTCAACTAATTCAGGTAAAATACATTCTGTGTAAAATGTTATTAGTTTTTTTTTTCATTGTTTCTTCCCAAAAGCCGTCTTCCCTATATATAATATCAGTTTGTATTGCCTTATTTTCTCCCGACCATAAACCAAATAAACATTTTTCTTTTTTTGTTATGTGGAGTTGGCCTTGAACTTGGTAATACCAACTGTGATCCTTATTTATTCTAAATTTATTATTGTCTTTATTTTTTTATAGAATGTTATTTTTTTTCTCCTATTGCCCTTTCCAGTCCTAATTTATATGCACTTATGGCCATTTTATTTCGCATATTGTACTTTCGTCTATTATACCATCCGGTGATGCACCTAGAAATGGGATCTCTTTATCTATGAATAGGCCGCAGGGATTAACTTTTATCGAATTTTCTTTTTCTAATTGAGTTTTAGCAATACTTTCTTTTTCTAGCCCATTTTTGACTTATTTGACGTGATCTATTGGGTTTTTATAAATTAAATTCTTCACCATATTAGCACAACTGATGTCATTGCGTTTTTTAATTACGTTACCGAAATTTGAAGCCGTCAGTTAATTTCTTCTTAGTTCGAGCCATTCACTTGACTCACTTTGAAGTATTGTACCTGTTTCAATTCTTCTTCTTTCATCGTCATTCTTCTCTAAATTTTTCAAAAATATTCTTTTCGATTCCTCTAGCATTTCCTTTGACATATCGGGTTTCGCGCAATCCTGTCCATAATTGATGGAAGAGGCGTTTTGATTTTCCAATGTTCTTCTTTTCTTTGTATATTTTTTAGGTCTTATCTGTCGCTTTATTCTGTTCATTTCAAATTTATGTATTTGTCCTTTTGGACTTCTACCTACAATACATTTATGCAAGATGCTCAAAGGTTTTCTTGTGTTAAATGATAGAGCCGCAGTATTACATTTCATCTGATATTGATATTTTTGAGCAAAGTTTATCCTTTTGCCACCTATGAATTTAGCAACAACGCTATGATATCTCTCTACAGAGTTGCTGTCGACATCGTGCAAAAAAATGCGTGTGTGCCGCTAGCTGTGATAATATTAATTTTATTTTTTGGCACAGAGTGTTTGTATGAAAGTCTTTGTCAATATCTTTTATTTCGCCTAGTTTGCCACAAAAGTATCCTTTGCACGTGGTATGTTGGCTAAAAGCATGTTCTGCAGCAAGCATTATATCAGCATGGAGTTGCATTGCATTATCAGTATGCTTGTATTTTGCAATTGCAGTTACTACTACTTTTCGCATGGTTAATATTCTTTTCTTTGTTAGGAGTTTTATGAACCGTATTAGAAATTTCGTGTCTGTTGTAAAACTCTGCAGTTTGTTGCAAAAATTCCTCAGCAAGTGGTTTCGGCATTCAATTTTTTCTATTGTTAAATTTTCGTACGGCCTTTCTTGCAAAAGCTTTGAATATGTGTTGGCGTCACCATCTGATATAATTCTGCCAAATATCAAATTGTGCATTTCTATGCTTTTCTTAAATCCCTCGACAATAATCGTTGACTCCATGCCGGTAGATAGTCATGTAAATGAAGACAAAAAGTATAATAATGTAGCTTTCAGTATACAAAACCTATATTACGGCTTTAGTTCTCTAATGGGTTACCTCTACCATTTTTATATAATAGATATTTAGTTTGATTTCAAAATAATAAGGCGAACCATTTACGTTTAGTTAATAAATATGTTAATGTTAATAAATATGTGTGCAATACGTTTCCACTTATAATATTACTAGGATTTTTATGTAAAACACATAAAATATTTACCTATAATTTTACAACAAATATGATTTGTGTTCAACCATGAACAGTAGTTACACGAGCCAGCTACATCATTACAGCGTCAGCGTTAAGATCGACATACATTCGTTCCGCCGGCAACACCGGCACACCGTCAGCACTAAGAAGTGACCTGCTGAGATCTTCGCTTCATCGGCTCGATACACACACAACACACATGTAAATAGGTATCAATGTGTATTGACCACAAAATTTATATATAATTAAGTTAACTACTGTAATAAAGCAGTCATCAAGCTGGAGTCGAGTTTGATTCATCTCCCGTAACTCCTCTCACTGTGGCCAAGACACCTTTAGCCATCATCGGTCCTATGAGTCTGTGGGATCGGCAGTGAGAAAACCATTTCCTGTGTACATTGCACGACGTACACAAACCCCTATTCCTACCCAAATTCCGTCTGTCACCGTAGGTCTCCTTGTGACAGACTTCCCGTACGTAAAACCAACGTAACTTACGTTTGGTGTGGTTTGTATGATAGGCTAGGGCGTTAGGGTAATTAGGGTGCTAGGTAATTGCTATAGGGCTAGGTTTAGAGTCAGTAGGGTCTTAGGTATTTCATAGGTACCAGACTCAATTGTTGCTAACGTAGCCGCACTGTACGCATTTGGAATAACGGCCGTACTAAGCTGTAAGTCCCGGTGCGTACATTTTGGTCCTTCGAGCTATTTTTTAGGGAAACCAGGGTAATTTGTTTAATCGGTACTTTAACTTTGTAACATATATGAAATAAAAAATAAAAAAAAAAAAACAAAAACGTTCTTCTGTTTGTCTCACGCTATACTGACTGACTGACGTTTAGACGTACCTACTTCAAACTTGCGTACTCAACAAGCGCTTGTTTGTGGTATGTAAGGTAACTGACATACTTATACGCCATTTGTACGATAGCGAATCAGAAATCGGCACCATCAAGCGGGTTCACCAATATTTTGAGAAGTCGCACTTATAGTATCAAGGGGCAATTAGGTAACATCCTAAACAAATAGGGCTACTAGGGACAGTAAAGAAAAATGGACATACAAGAAATAAACGAAGTTATAAGAAGCCAAGAAGCAGATTACAATGAACTAAGACAGATATTCACCAACATCAAGAAAGACTCGGCATCAAGAAAAACTCTAAAATATATCACGGAGAGAAAAACTCGACTTACAGAAATATTTACTAGAACGTCCAAAAACCATTCCATACTAAAAGACCTAGATGTGTTGTGTGATCACAAATACATCACTACAAACTACTTTAGTTCTATCAATACACACTATAAGCAGGCTATTGAATACCTATTGATGTGTGAGAAAAGACTACAGGTAGTAAACCAACTATATGAGCCAGAAGATATAGAACCCGAAGAGGAAGAAAGCATTAGCTCACCCAAACTATTTATTCAACTATTTCGGATTAATCAGATGCAGAAAAAGTTACAATCTGCAATTCAATCGATGACTGAAGAGAAAGCGAGTTGGCATTTAGAAACTTTAATGACTATTTTGCAAAAACAATGGCAAGAAATTGAAGAAACACATGTACTCATTCTAATGGAAGATAGTACATTGGAACACAGCTATTTCCAAGAAAAAATGTTTGAGAAAACACAGACGGAATTCGATCTTGTGATGGAAAAATTATTTGCATTAATAGGTCAAAAATCGACACACAACAACCATAAAACCTCGGTTAAGTTACCAAAAATAATAATTCCAACATTTAGTGGAAGTTATGAGTCATGGAATTCCTTTTATGATTTATTCTTGAAAATAGTACACGAAGATAAATCGTTAAGTGACACAGAAAAAATGCAGTATTTAAAAACGCATGTGCGAGGTGACGCCGCCAAGTTGATCAAGCATTTAACCGTTTGTGACACCAATTATACCACTGCATGGAATCTGTTAACAAGACGTTACAAAAACGAAAGAATAATCATTACTAAACATATTGATAATATTCTGTGTATGTCGAAAATAAAGAAATGTAATGCCTTCAACTTAAGGAATCTCCATGATACAATCAACGAAAACCTAGAAGCCTTAAAAAGTCAAAACATCAACGTCTCAACTTGGGACCCTATTTTGACAAGAATACTCAGTAGAATATGGGACTCAGAAACTGATGAAAAATACGAACATCAAATAAAAGAGCCTAATAAGTTACAAGAGTTTTCGGAAATGATGCAATTCTTAGAAAAAAGGTTTAAGTGCTTGGAAACTTCAAGCTGTTTGAGGGAAGAATCGTTCACTCACAGATCGCGCCGTGAATCATCAAATTCAACAACCAAACAAGTGGATGAACGTGTATGCTGGTTTTGTCAAAATCACGAACACAGCATTTACCATTGTGCTAGTTTTAAAACGCTATCAGTGCAAGATCGCAATAAGATCGTAAACGAAAAACATATGTGCAGAAACTGTTTGAGTCATGAAACGTCGATAAAATGTCACAGCAATAAAAATTGTGGATATTGTGGGAAAAGAGGTCATCATTCCTATTTACACCAAAACAATAATTATATAAGACCCGCAAAAAGTGAGTCAAAAAAGGATGACTTGACAACCCCATCAACAAGTAAATCCATGACGAAAACTGTATCTAACATGTCTACTATTAACAAAACGAATATACTAAAAATAACACTACTAGCGACAGCCCTAATAAAAACTAACTCGACGGATGGGACATCGCATTTACTAAGGGTGTTGTGTGATCAAGGTTCAGAAGCATCATTCTGTACAGAAGAGGTTGCCCAACTATTGTCGTACCCACGTATTAAGATACATACCGAAGTGATCGGGATTGCTGACGAAAAACCTAAAACATCGAAAAGCTCTATCAATGTCATACTACAGCCTAGATTTCCGAGTGAATATAGGTTACCAGTCACACTTATAATACTACCAAAACTAACTGGCTGTTTACCAGAGAAAAGTTTACCGGAACTAAAATCAGATTGTTTAGAAAACAAGCTACTTGCCGACCCTATGTACTTCAAAAGAGGACCAATAGATATAATATTGGGGGCTCAAGAATATAGTAACTTACTTCTAAACGGGTTACACAAGATGCAAGACGGAATAATCGCTCAGAATACAGAGTTTGGGTGGATTTTA
This sequence comes from Dicycla oo, assembly GCA_948252095.1. NCBI lineage: Eukaryota > Metazoa > Arthropoda > Insecta > Lepidoptera > Noctuidae > Dicycla > Dicycla oo. The sequence goes on along the minus strand of OX411715.1, from coordinate 25,866,588 downwards.
TCCGGTATTTGCGGCACTACTACTAACACTAATACAGTTATTAGTATGATGACACGTACTACAGAAGTTCAACAACTGAACAAGTTTTGGGAATTAGAAGAAATTCCTGAAATATACCAATTATCCAATGAGGATCAGGCTTGTGAAAACCATTACCAAAAAACTACTATAAGAAATCCAGATGGAACATACACAGTGAAACTCCCATTTAAGAATCACAACGTAGATTATGGGAATTCGCGCAAAAAAGCTATTGCAAGACTTTTACAATTAGAACGGAAGTTCGACAAAAATGAAAACTTACGGAAAAAATACCAAGACTTCCTCAATGAGTACTTAGAAATGGGCCATATGAGGAAAGTTACTAGTACTGACTATTACCAAGGTAAATACTATATACCACATCAACCAGTAATCAAGGAAGACTCACTAACTACTAAGCTACGAGTAGTTTTTGATGCGTCGAGCAAGTCAAGTACAAACATGAGTCTAAACGATAATATGTTTACGGGACCAAGACTACAACAAGATTTAGCAGTTATTTTGTTACGCTGGCGTAAACACAAAATAGCATTTATGGCGGACATCGAAAAAATGTACCGGTACATAAATATCAACGAACAAGATTACACATACCAACGAATAGTATGGAGGGAATCGCCGAAACATATTATCGACGAATACGAATTAACTACTGTCACGTATGGAACTGCAGCTGCCCCATACTTAGCGATTAAGACGCTGCAACAACTCGCTATTGATGAAAAAGTGAACTACCCAATAGCCAGCCAAAGAACTCTCGAGGACTTCTACGTAGACGATATTTTGTCAGGAGATACTAATGTCGAGTCAGCAAAAATGTTACAAGAAAGCTTAACAAATATGCTACGAAAAGGCGGATTTAAGTTACGGAAATGGTCGTCTAACAGTACTGCATTGTTAGAAAACATACCTAATGAAAGCAAAGACGATCAACTGATGAAAATACCACTAGATGAAACTAGAAAATCCTTAGGGGTATTATGGTCACCATTAGAGGATAGTTTCTGTTTTCATATTACTATCAATCAAAACGAAAAACCAACAAAACGATTTATCTTATCGGAAATCGCTAAGATATTCGATCCTCTGGGATGGTTAGCACCTGTTGTCATAAATATGAAACTAATGATTCAGGAACTTTGGACAAATGGCACAGGGTGGGATCAGCCCGTGGAGGAAACTATTAAAACAAGATGGATTGAACTACAAAAACAACTAAAGACAATTGAGAAGATCTCCATCCCAAGATGGTGTCATTTTTCAAACCATTCCAGAGTTGAGCTGCATGGGTTCAGTGATGCTTCTGAAAAAGCTTACGGTGCAGTGATATACTGTCGAATACATAACAATAATATCTGTAACGCAACCCTTTTACAAGCTAAATCAAAGGTAGCGCCAAAAAAGCAGAAAACTACATTACCAAAATTGGAGTTATGTGCTGCAGTATTATTAACCCAACTGATGGAGAAAGTTATTACAGGAATGGAAATGCCAATCGAAGATATTTATTGTTGGACTGACTCAATGATTACTCTCGGCTGGATCAAAGGTGAAGCTGAACGATGGAAGACGTTCGTAGCTAACAGGGTATCCGAAATACAAAGAATATTACCACAAGCAAAATGGAATTATGTAAATACATTACAAAATCCAGCTGACCTAATTACAAGAGGTATTGCGCCAAATAAATTACAAAACTTATCTCTGTGGTGGAATGGACCAAAGTGGTTAAAGAGTGATAACATCCCTAATACAAAAACTGTACCAGAAATATGTGAGGAGATTAAACGATGTAATCATATAACTATTATGCCGAAAAACGATATCTGGATAAGGTTTTCAAGCTTCCAAAGGATGATACGAGTGTTATCACATTGCTACAGAATTGTAAATAAACCAGAACACAAAAAACCATTAAGTTGTATGGAACTTAATCTAACAACGAAAAAAGTCCTCTTCTTAGTCCAACAAGAAGTGTTTTCTGAGGAGTACAAAACCATTAAGGCCGGTCAAGCATTAAAGAAAGGAAACAGGTTATCATGCCTCGATCCATTTATTGATAATGAGGGTTTACTGCGAGTAGGAGGAAGACTACAAAACTCCAGTTTACCCTATGATCAAAAACACCCAATTCTGTTATCTCCTGACCATCATGTAACATTAATTATAGTTCGTGATGCCCATTTAACCACATTACATGGAGGTAACAATTTGACCTTAGCGTATATACGACAGAAGTATTGGATTCTTGGAGGGAAGCGGACAGTGAAAAGTAGCATTAGAAAATGTATAAAGTGTACTAGATACAGATCATCCACCGCCTCACAAAAAATGGGCTCATTACCAAAACCAAGAGTGACGGAATCGTACCCATTCAGTCACACAGGCGTGGATTATGCTGGACCAATATCGGTGAGAACAATGAAAGGCAGGGGTCATAAATCGTACAAGGGCTACATTGCAATATTTGTTTGCTTATCCACGAAAGCGGTACATTTGGAGCTCGCTGGCGACTTATCAACAGAAACATTCATAGCGGCACTACGAAGGTTTATGGCACGCAGAGGTCCAGTATCACACATGTATAGTGACAACGCGACAAATTTCATAGGCACTGCCAATTACTTGTATAAAGAAATGTTAGACATAACTCAGTCTGACGTCTTTCAAAACACGTTGACCAACATTGGAACACAATGGCACTTTATACCTCCAGCATCTCCTCACTTCGGAGGGATATGGGAAGCAGGCGTAAAATCTATGAA